>CM042146.1:45383524-45391024 GCA_023376005.1 Doryteuthis pealeii
ATTTTAGAAGCCCCCATCCCAATACGTAATTCTTCTCTAACTTCTTAACTATTATTTAAAACCGATAAGACGTGGCATATGTTAAATTGTGACTTTAAAAAGCCTTTATAAAACTGATGCCCCCCTTCTCTTTCTCCCTCTTATATATATATATATATATATATATATATATATATATATATGAGAGTACGCAAACAGTTTTATTTGAGATGGCGATAGCCGACAATTTTGGGGAGAATATGTGCTTAATTGAAGTCATACCTAATTTGAAAATTAATTAGTTAATAATTAATGAATTAGGCGAATATATCTGTTCAAATGTAAGCGTAAACAAATCGAGAAAAAGTCAATCTCTGTATGTACATTTCGGTCTATTATGCCTCATCAGCAGAGTTGAATATATATATATATATATATAGTAAAGATATGTGGAACAAAGGAACAAAACTCAGACAAGTGTATGTAGGAGATATATTTCGCTAAGCATTAAACTCAGCTTCATCAGTTGTTTATTTGATCATTAAAGCATCATACAAGTGTTTTATAGAGAAAGTGGACGGGAGAGTATATATATATATATATAATATATATATATATATATATATATATATATATAACTTACTGTATCTCCTAGTTCTGGTTCGACATAAAACTGTGTGCCCCCACCACCAAGTTTTTGTGGGACCTGCTTTATAACTTGACAAAGGTATCAATTTTTCTTCATGGATCAGTTAAGTTGCATTTTTTGCTTTAAAGATCGCTAATTACAAAGAAAAAGAAAAGACAAACAGGTTACTAGAAAAATAAGAATAAAATGATTAATCATCTTTTATTATTATTTTTCAATCTTAGTTTTTAATAAGCTATTTTCATTCTTTTTTTAAAAAGCGATTATTTTATTGAAACCTTTTTTTATAATCATTCTAAGCTGCGTTATTAATTTGATCAACATTGACCTTCTGGTGAACCGGTAGTATTTGCAAATCGAACTACCCAACTTTTAGTTAGGTGAATTTTTCCCACAAATGAGATAAATATATTTACTTGCAAAAAATCAGCTACTTACTTAATGAAACCGAATCCTCAGTTTTTCTATTCAAGTTATGTTTTTTTTAAATTTTATGTTATTTTCTAAATGTTATATTTCATTTATTTTTGTTAGGTATACATGTTGTTATTATAATTTAGCGTAGAATGTTATTTATAGTTTGAATTTGCGCAATTATTTTATTATGTATGTATTCCAAGAAATTTTCACACGTGTAGCTAGTATATATATATATATATATATATATTATATGTGTGTGTGTGTGTGTGTGTGTGTGTGTGTGGTGCATTAGATTTTCTTTCCTTCCTAGTGTTATTTCTGGTGATTATGGAATTCACATTCAAAGATAAGACCACACGGGAAAAGGATACGGCAAAAATTCACACGTAAAAGACCTTGTGTCAATCCAGACTGGAAAATAATTTTTTTTTCTCTTTTGTGTGTGTGTGTGTGTGTGTGTGTGTGTGTGTGTGTGTGTGTTGTGTGTGTAATAGTTAAAATATATTCTCTTGTAGAGGGAATGCAAGAAAGTCGATTTGCCTTTGACTGGTGTCATCCTGTCTGACAGTTTCCCACCTGGAGTACTGAGGTTTCTCTCCGCCACTTATTAAGGAAAACAAGCTAAATGCGAGACGTACACAAACTTCTCAGTGACCCCGTAGAAGGTCGCAAAGATACTGACTCAAAATTGCTATGGGCTCCTACATATGTAAACAGAGGTACGTTTGTGTGAGTGAGAGGGTGCTCTCTTTCTGACCTGCCTGTTCATTAGAGTTCGGTCCCTCAATCAAATCTCCAGACAAGAACCACTGGAGACGCCAATAACACAGGACTTGTAACCTTTTTTATTTGAGTCCACTTGCATTAGCAAACATCAAAGGTTTGTCTTGCCATTGGCCGTCTGTCCATTAAGAAAAAAAAATGGGATAGAAATAAGAATTTGTTTATTTTAAGTTCTTCATCAGTAGGTCACAGAAAGAAAGAGAAAAGAGGTTATATAGATAGGATGATAGTTAAATAGATTGATTTTCATTTTTTATTTTACTTTTTAAATTTTTACCACACACACACACACACACACACACACACACACACACACACACATATATATATATATATATATATATATATATATATATATATATATCACGAAAATATATCATCCTTTTAAATCAAAAAATTATATTTACCGAAATAATACATTATTTCTATGGACCCATTTAAAAACCGCATGATGAACTATTTTGTGTGGTGCTTACTGTTAATAAACAGTAAACAAAATAAAACGGTAATTAGTTCGGGAACCTGTGTATCCATACTGTTGAGAAGTGACGCTGTTTCCTGGCAAAAACATTCAGAGACAAGTGACATGTTCAGTAATCGGAAGGAGCGGTTTTGAAAATAACAGTGAGTGTGGAAATGAAAAAAAATATTGGTCAAGTTAAAAAATTAGAAACAAAAAAAATCTGGGATGGGAATCATGAAAAACAGCTTCAGATATTACATCCACAAATTTATCTAAGAGTACATCTTTAACATAACCAGGGCATAAGTGGAAGATCTGAAAGCTTACGTCATTGAGAGACAGTATGTTCTGGCATAGACGTGTAGGAGAAAGTTTTACAGGTCTGGGGATGGGGGCTGAGGAATTTACCCTGAAATTTTTCTAAGTTGTCCTTTATCTTAATTTTCAGGGAGTGGGGAGGTGGAAAATTAAGATCTAAAGATCTTTACAACGACCATCACAATCAAAAGGTGTTTTTGTAATTAAATAAAACAGTTATGTGTGTTTCAAGTGTGTACATTTTTAGAATAGTGCTTGTTAACTTCAATTATGACCTATAATTCTACACATCAATCGATGTAATTTTTCAGCAATATCACGATACTAATACAGAATAGTAGTAAGGTTCTGATCAGACTTTTCTGTGATACGTTTACGGAAAATGACGGAAATTAACGCTACCAAAATCTTAATGCAAAAGAGATAAATCATTTATAATAAAGCAATGCAAAAGTCCCCCTCCCAGAAGCAAACGAATTGTATATTAGTCTTGTCTCCTCCTCCACTGCAGCAAAACAGAACGGGGACTCATGCTAGCCGGCGATAGCGCAAAAGCAGCACCCAAATTTGCAATGTCCCCTCCCTAGGTCTTAGAAGTTCACACTTGTTTGTTTGTTTTTTGTCCTTTTCTGATCCTGTGTGGGTGATATACACCGAAAATTGGAAAAACATTGGTGTCTGACTACGCGATGCAGAGAAGTGCACTCGCCCGAGAAGCTCCGCCAAAAGACATGTCCGGTCTAAGTAGTGGAATTTGGCACAATCTAAAAAGTCTGTCAAAACTCTTAACACTCTATCCAGGTAACTAACACCATAATATATATATATATATATATATACTATGCATGTATCGCACGATACTTTTCTTATAGAAAATGAACTTGACAAGTGTAATCCGGCAAATGATCCCGACTGTTTCGACTTTATTAAGTCTCATCAGCGGTGACTTCAGCAGACACAGTGAAATATATATATATATATATATATAGCTATGAGTTCACGTTTACATCTCCCCGTCGAAGAAGTTGGTTGTATAATAAATGAGAAAGAGGGGATGAGGAGCTCTCAAAGTATTTTTGACTAATGAGAAGAGAGCCGCTTTGGTTTGAATTTAGGGTTTTCCTTCTTAGACTGGTTGCCATACCAAGATTAAAGATCCCAGTCTGTCCTACTATTTACCCATAGCTGGGGGGAGAATAGTTGGATTCATGCCTTTCCCAAGGGTATTAGCGCTATGTGAAATTCAAACAGCCACGTCCAGGATTTGAACTTGTCTCGCCGTGTTCATTTCCTACCACGATAACCATCACACCACACACACCCAACAAATTCTATAAACCAATGTCTGCCAATGCCAATAACGGGAAATATATCAACTACATTCTGAGAAAAAATTTGATTTTTGTTTCTAAATAATTTGGATTTGAATTTTAAGAACTCAGATGAGCCGTGAACCTTTTTTATTTTATGGCTGGAGACAAGAAAAACCACTGAAAACCACAAATCGAACGCAGTTCATTATGAGATTTTCTTTTCTGTTCGTCTTGCATCGATTCGAGAAACCATTTCATTTTCTGGAAAACTTTTAAACGGATAAGGAAATCTCAAAGAAGCAAAGAAAAGGATTCGTCAATAACTGAATTATTCCACTGAAATAAACACCTGTCACGTCCATGAAACAGCTCAATTTACGAATGTTTGTTAAACTTAGCTTAGTCTGGTACAGGGCCAACTGACAAGGAGTAGGAATATTGTCCCAAATTTATAAGTGGCTGTCTACTTTCAAAATCATTATTCAAAAATTTTTATAATTTCCGTAAAAATAACTTTGACGATGTACTGTGTAAAATAGACGCGTCAAAATATTTTGAGTCACACGTTTTCTCTTGTTTGTTCAGTTAACAAGAATGTTAATTTTAAGTTCTAATATTACTAAATAAACGTTTATGCTATTCGCTGGAATTTTCATTTGCAGTGTGAGTAATACGCGTCAATGAACAATTATGAGTCAAACATTTTACAAAAAGTCAAATACTGAACAGTTTCATGGGCATATCATATGGTGTTGTAGGATTAAGTAATAAATAAAACTAAATAAAATGAAAAATAATCAATAAAATCAAATAAAATAAAATAATGAATAAAAGCACATAAAGTAAATATAATAAGAATAAAAACAAAATCAAAAAAATAAACACAAAAAATAACAATCTCCCAGGAGAACTCTGACAGGAAGAATCACTGAGAATGCGCGGAAAAGAGGGACTTGCTGGCGTCAAAAAGAAATTCTGGGCAGTTCTTTAAAAAAAACCTTGACTAAGAACACATCTATTACTGGCTCGGGAAGAAAATTCCTCTCCAAGAGATGGATGTGAACCTGGAAATAAAAGGTGAATTTAGCAAGTATTTCTCGTCTTTTTGTCTCGTTTTCCTTCATTCATTCCTTTTCAGTCTGACGATCAAAAAGAAGGAAGGACTACACACGTTGGGGTTAAAAGAAAAACAAGTAACCATCCAAATACTAACAGAACCCCATACCTAGCAAGTTAGTCTAGTAAGACAACGAAGTCGATTCCTCCTGGTTCCCCCTTACTTCTAGCCCAGATTAGTAAATAACAACAATTTCATATCTAAACAAATGAAATGCATGAAACTGACTGAATCATTTAGTTTTGATATTCAACATCATTTCGCTCCAGGTCAGAATCTTAATTGATTTCCTTGTCATTTTAACTGTTGTCCATTCATGTATTCTCTACTCACCCCTACCTTTTCAACATGTCCTGCATTCATTCTGAGAGGCTGTAAGAAATTTCCATCCAGCTGTAAAAAATTCCCCACTTGAGTCACGTGATTTAAGAATAATCCTAAAACAAAAAGATGAACTGCTGCTTCTTCATTTTCAGTTTGGAAATACCCCCCCTCCTCCAAAGATGTCACCCACAACAACCAATACACCAGAACAAAACATGTATTTGCTGTAGAGCGACTATAAACAAACCTAGTGAGTTTGATCACCATTGAGTACTCCATCCTTGTGGCTATAGTAAATGACTATTACCTACTCCATGAAATTTGTAACGTTGATTCAATTAAAATAATCCACCCAAATTTTTTTACTTATTTATTTCTTCATTTTTTAAAACAAAATTTTAGCAGTTTTTACTGCTTTATTTTATGATTTTTTAAAAACTACAAATGTCGACCGCACATTAAAATAAAAAATCAAAAGATTTCTTTAAACCTAAATCTATATCTGATATACATACGCATATATATATATATATATATATATATATATATATATATATATATATATATATGGTGATGATGATCCTTCCATGTGGGGTTCAACTTTAATAATACATGTCAGCCGTAGTGAGAGCTCGATGTGCCAAGTTCCAAGTGTGTAGACGAAAAGAGTAAGAGACACACTGGACAAGACACGCGCTTTTGAAGTTTTGATTTATTTTTATTCAATTTAATTTTCACCTTTTATTGTAATAACCAGCCGAAACCCCCTAGAATATAGACATCCCCACCCCTAGATATAGTTAACCACCATCGCAACTCATATATCCATTCTTCTTTTCACTCAATTCCCCTCAACTCTTCTCACTCCTAGCCCAACCTCCTTTACGCTCCCAAGTCAAAAAATGTAAATCAGGGTCCTGATCAATTATGAGATCTACTAAAATCGAATATACAGTTTATTGGCTAGATTAATTATGCCACCGAAACGTAAAATGCTAAAGCGACAATCGAATACACACACACACACACACACACACACACACATATATATATATATATATATATATATATATATGTGTGTGTGTGTGTGTGTGTGTGTGTGTGTGAAAAGTGACTTTTAATGCCCTGTTTAATTATTAATCTCATTATTGAATTACCCTTTAAATCTTAACTAATCATGGCTCATGATGTGACTAAGATGGAAAACATGATTAAGAAATATCATTAAAACAAGATATGTATAAAGTTTCTGAGCCGACGAGCAAGAAAGAAAATAGATTTTATAACTTAGACAACAGATAAGCTAAGTATGTCACCATTCTTTACGACTTCAATCGGGAACATTAATGAAATTTCTTCAGAATATTCCATAATTCTTTGAGAACACTTATTGAATATGTTAACTAATTCAATTTTGCTTTTGTCTTGTACGACGCGAAAGACTTGCTCAGCGTTTTGATAAATATTCAGATATCTCTCTTAGATATTGGGGGCGTTCCCATTGAGCACCTTGTGGTCACACGAGAATCCTAGAATCCATCTCGGTCTCTTTTGTCTCTGTTCTTTGAATAGTAATGACGTACATTTTTGCCTCAACATTTTTAACCTCCCTAGCATCAAACAAACCAATACAAATATTTAAATTTCAACGATCTTATTAATGCTTTCCTACGAAAGAAAAAAGAGGAAAAAGAAGAAGAAAGGGGAAATAGAGCGAATAGGAGAGAGAAAGCGAGAAGGAGAAAAAGAGAGTGATGTATAGTTTGTCATAAAACTGATTAAATCTGTAAATTGGCAGTATTTTTCCAGCTACTCGATAAGGTTGAAATGAAAAATATAAGGTTTGTATTTCAAGTTGATCGATAAAATCAAAACAGATCGATTGTAGTAGACATGAAAAAAAAAAAACATTTAAAAACTTAGTACAACATTTAAATCTTGATAGATGAGGGCAGATATATATCAGAAATGAGATGGTTGCTGTAAATTCCAAAAGAGACAATCCTCGTGGTGTAGTGATTAACGTGCTGGACTACGACATCGTAGTAAGCGAGTTCGACCCCAGTCACGATATTACGTTTACTTTCAAACTAATACCCTTGGAAAAGGTATGAATCCCCCTATCCTCCTCTTA
>CM042146.1:45396024-45408524 GCA_023376005.1 Doryteuthis pealeii
TACTTGTATGATGCCTTCCACCAAATATAAACTAATGCTTAGGTTTTTCAAGGATGCCTTGCATAATGCAATGGTTAGCTGATCACTAACAGTGAGTTCAATACTCACTAAGTGCTCAAATACTTCTAGCATTGTGCCAAACTAAGCTAAAACTTGGTAAAACATGTTCTCTAATGTATTTGTTTCAAATTTCTCACAAAAGCAAACAATTTATTAAAAAGAAACAGGAAAAACGCAGAGAGCGGAGGGGGAGGGGTCATTCAACAAGTGTATTGGGAAAAAATTGTACGTTTGAAGAACTCTAGACTACACATTATGACTTGTAGCACCATATCAATTAATATGGAAGCGCGTGATGTAATGGTTAAAGTCATGGGAAATGGACTCGTCGCCCCGACTTCAAATCCTAGATGTGATAATTGCATTTCACTTAGCGCTAATACCCTTGGGAAAGGCATGAATCTACTCTCCCTCCAGCTATGGGTAAATAGTAGGGCAGACTGGGCTCTTTAAGCTTGGTTAGACAACTGGTCTAGGAGAAGGAAAACTCTGAATTCAAACCTATTGAACTCCGCTTAAGACATTGACCATGTGTCACATCCTGCTCGTGCGGAGGGGTTGGTAAATATATGTTAATATGCAGTGGGAGTGTGTTGGATAAATGGCACTGATACTTTTCAAATGTCAATGACTTATACTGATTAATGTAAGACTGAAAAGCACGTTTCTCAGTAGAATCGACACTATAAGTGATTCTTTCAAAATGATTTTTTTCACGTCTTATTAGTTTAATGAATATTCTAATTGATTTACGAATTCCAAGGTCAAAGTGTAATTGTTTGATTCTTCCATTAACAAAGACGATCTATTTTGTGTCATTTGTTGATCAAACTCAGCAGGGGGGGGGTTGTTTTGTTTGTTGTTTTGTTTTGTTTTTGTAATAAGTATTAATTTCAAGTTTATGCAATAAAATATCACTTAACTCTTTGTTTACTGAACAGATTTAGCTCAGTCGGTAGACCATTGACCTAGGAATTACAAGGTTCCTGATTTGATACCGGTCCACACCAACTCAACGTATGAGTAGCACAGAATGGGTAATCTGATCAGAGCGGTAAAGCGAAGAGCTGACAGTAGATGTGGTGATCCACCCCAACAAAACAATATCCCTGGTCTAACGCTCGCGAAAAAGGGATAAACTCCATCGCTGTCCGGCTGTGTGTGTGTGTGTGTGTGTGTGTGTGTGTGTGTGTGTGTTTCTGTCTGTGTCTGTCTATTTAAAATTTCAACTTGAAGAAGCAAGTGTAATTTTAGACATTTAGGTGAATAACAATATTCTACTTGTCGCATCTTTCAATATATTCACGCTGTTTTCCCAGACACTCAGGATATAAAGGAATAAAAATTGATTACTGCACAATTTATGCATCGTATGTTCTGTCTGTTGTTGATTCCAAGAATTATTCTAATGCTTAACTCACTCACGCGATTGTGTGTGTAAATTATGATTATCACAGAAAACCATAATTATCATTTATGTTTACTTTTACGTCTTAATTGTGCTCACTTTCTACTTGTATAAGACAGTGAGGGATTACACATCATCATCATCACAACAACAACAACAACAACAACATCGACGACGATGAACACATATTAGAGATCTTGTTTTAAAAAACTGTTTAATGTTGGCATTCACAATACACATATTACTACTACTACTACGACTACTACTACAAACAGTTTAGAATTATATATGAACAACAACACCTATTAGAATTCGTATTTCACTATTTTAACATTTTTAGCTCTAAATAGAAAATAATTGTTAAATGTTTCGAAATATTAACCAGAATTAACACCCAACAGAATAATCGTCCGATCCAAGTTTAACCATGAACGACAATTTTCGAACAGATAGAAACCAAGATACCCAACCCATTCGCTACGGTTAAGGATATGACACAAAATCCCAAGTACCATTGTGGTGTAATGGTTTAGCGAGCTCGTTTCACAGATCCATAACTACTGAATAGCGAGTTCGATCCTCATTATCCAGTGAGGGTTGAATTCGCTATTCAGGGTAACTGATCTGCGAGATGTGCTTGCTAAACCATTATACCATAATAGAACACCCAACTTTCTAACAGATAAAACACTTGGCACAAAATAGCCAACTATTCCGCACATGGTAGGGGACTACTTCCTTGAATTTTCATCAGAAAATGAAGTTCAGACGAAATAAATTAGAATTTTTAAAAACTTTTACTCCACCTCATAGTTTTTTTTTTTTTTTTTTTTTTTATCACAACTCTTTTTGGGTGATAAACTCTTCTACAGTGAGTGCAAACAACGAAACCTGGTCTTAACCAAGGGTAGAATTTGTAATCATTCTGGCACACACCCTGAAAAAAAAATATAGATGTATCATCAAATTTTTTAAAGATAAAATGTTTTTGTTTAATATATTCAAAAGTTCTATATGGCGTAAACATATTTCGGTATTTTTTCAATATATTTTTGAAAAAATACAGCAAAATTAAAAGTAGATCAAAATTGTTATTGACGAGATTTTTTGGAAATAAAGTTTGAAAATATTAGATAAATGTCTCAATTCTTTTATATAATTCGAAAAACAATGAAAGATTTCAATAATTATACTTGATAAAGAAACAAAGATTAATCATATATATATATATATATATATATATATATATATATATATATATATATGTGTGTATGTATGTATGTATATATGGAAATCCGATCTCACTGACAATTTAAAGCGACAATTCTTCCAGGCTGTGGTTGTATCAGTGCTGCTGTCCGGCTGCACCACTTGGACAAGGCGCCTTGAGAATAAGCTAGATGGGAACTGCATGAAAATGCTGCGTGCTGTCTTGAACAAATCATGGAAACAACACCCCACAAGGAAACAGCTGTATGGCTACCTGCCCCCCATCTCACAAACCATCCAAGTGAGACGGACAAGGCATGCTGGACACTGCTGGAGAAGCAAGGACGAGCTCATAAGCGACGTTCTCCCGTGGAAACCAACACATGGGCATGCTAGTGTGGGCCGCCCACCAAGGACCTAAACTGACCAACTCTGCGAGGATGCTGGATGCTGTGTGGAGGACCTTCCTGGGTCAATGAATGATAGGGGGGGTGGCGAGAGATTGTTATGGATATCCGTGCTGATTGCGTGACATGATGATGAGGATAATGATATATATATATATATATATATATATATAGTGATGAGGACCATTCCATGTGGAGTTCAACTGTAGTAATACGTGCTGAGAGCTCGATGTCCTTTGTTACAGGCGTGTTTAGACGAAAAGAGCAAAACACGCACACTAAAAAAAGCATAGTTATATATGCTCAAAGCATTCCAGAATAAATCAGTAGCAATAATATTTTTGCTCGGTCTGATGTGGTGACTTGCAGTTGAAATAAATTATTACATGAAGCACATTTAAAGTTTTCTCCTTCATGTATTCACTATATATATATATATATATATATATATATATATATATATATATATATATATGAGGTAAAATATAAGGAATAAAAAACAAAAGTCAGACAAAAGTATGTAGTATATTTCGCTGGAGTTACTCCAGCGAAATATACTACACATTTTTGTCTGAGTTTTGTTCTTTCATTCCTTATATTTTACCTCATTCTGTCGGATTCATTCCAACCCCCTTTTCCTCATATATATATATATATATATATATATATATATATATATATATATAATATATATATATACCATACTAAAGTTAATGTCCTCTGCTTTATACGAAATATGTAACTTGATAATAGCGCCAGCATTGTAAGATAATATTCAACAGATTAATTTCACTCATTATTTAGTACAATTATTGATAACCCAAGGGTGGAAAGTACGACAGTTTAGAGGTTAAAGCTTTAAACTGGAAGTTATAAGAACGATTGTTGAATTACAAGTATTGACCACTTATCTAGATAAAGAAAGCTTTGTGTAAGAAATGGCCCTTTTCTTTTTTTCGCTCATCGTAATATATATATATATATATATATATATATATATATGTGTGTGTGTGTGTGTGTGTGTGTGTGTGTGTGTGTGCCAACCCTCCGCACAAGCAGGATATGATATAAGGTCAATTTGTTTAGTGGAGTTTAACAGGTTTGAATTCAGAGTTTTCCTTCTCCTTGACTTGTTGCCTAACTAAGGTTAAAGAGTTCGGTTTGCCCTACTATTTACCCATAATTAGAGAGGAGTAGTTAGATGCATACATTTTCCGAGGGTATTAGCGTTATGTGAAATGCAAACAGCCTCGTCCAGGATTTGAACACGAATTCACGAGTCCATTTCCTACGACTCTAACCATTATACCACGCGCCTCTGTTTGTAATATAAGAAATGTAGGAGAGTACGGCTCAAGTCGATTATATTAGATATCCTAAGTTTATATAAATATAAGCTACGGGGACGTATCGTAGTGCAACGGTTAGCGAACTAGGCTAGCAGACCATTGTAAGAGACTTCGATACAAGTGTATCTCTAGCTTCCTGTTAATCTGACATTTTCAAAAAAAATTATATAATTATATAATTTTTATGATAAGTAAAAATAGAATTTAAAAAAAGAATAAAAATTTGTCTAAACTTTATTTATTAAAAAAAGTGTCGTATTTTGTCAACTTTACTCTTAGAGGCCGTAGCTCAACATATCATACGATTTTTAAAAAAAAAGAAGCCAGGCCGACTCTGTAAGCAAATTAAAAACATTCCGGATCGAATCTGGGCCTGTAATCCTGAAATTTTAGATTTCCGAGATTTAGATTTCACAATTACTGCGATTGTTTTCGGCAATTTTTATGTGATGTTTTGCGACGAATATTTTGTGCGATAAAATTTAATATGTATTCAATGAATGAAGTGTCATTGTTAGACCGAAGGCCCAATGCCACCCGATAGGGCGGACTTTTAGCCAGTTTGATAAAAATTATATACTACTCTACTTATAGAGTGTCGGGTATTTTTAATAATATTTTTAGTCTTTATTTTACAATTTTCTCATACACACACGTACACACACACACACATATATATATATATATGTGTGTGTGTGTGTGTGTGTGTGTGTGTGTGTGCATGAGAAAATTGTAAAATAAAGACTATATATATATGTGTGTGTGTGTGTGTATGTGTGTGTGTGTGTGTGTGTGTGTAAGGTATCCAAAACTGGTAGTAAGAGATGATTCTACTTGTGATCTTCAAAATCTCACTGTATAACCATATTGCATGCTCTTGTTGGTGCAAACATATATATTCATACAAGTATTTATAAATCCCTAGAGAGAGAGCTCAATGTATAATAATCAATAATTTAGATTAAATACAGAGCTATATCTACCTTTCAAAGAAAGGAAAAAAACTCAACAAACCGTTATTCTGTAATAAATTTATTTCGACCAAAACTCAAAAGGCTTTTAAAAATTTTAAGAAATTTCCAAAACTCCTTAAAAGTTCAATCTCATCAGACAGAATCACAAATTAAAGTGATTAACCCAAAGAGAATCTTACCAGAAAATTCAACAAATGTAGGTCAGACAGCAAGTATAAATTTACAACATTAAGCCAAGAAAGAGATACAAGTGTATCTCTAGCTACCTGTTAATCTGACATTTAAAAAAAATGTATATGTATAATTTTTATGATAAGTAAAAATAGAATTTAAAAAAAGAATAAAAATTTGTCTAAACTTTATTTATTAAAAAAAGTTTTAAAATTGTTAAAAAGGGGTGTTTTTAACTTCAAGTTAGTCTATGTTAGAATTTAACATATAATCCAATATTAAATATGAAAAAATAAAAATGTAAAAACATATAAAGAGATAAAAAAAAGAGATAAAAATATAAAAAGTTAAATAATTACTATACTAATAATATTGGATACCCATTCTTCTGGCTTTGAGCCACTACTAAACTAACATTAGTAAATAGTTATATACACGTGTACTTGAGTGTTATTTGATACAGACCAAATTTTACAATCTAAACAATAGGTGAAAGCCATTAAAATTATTTTGAAAACCACATTTATACATGCAGATCTCGCAACCGGGTTGTCGTGGAAATTGGCCCAAAAGTTTCTGTGGAGAAGTAGAGAAAAGCGGGAAATATATTTTTATTCGCCCTGTCTATATTGGAGACTTGGGAGACAGAGTTGATCTTGGTGTATTCAAAACTGCTGTCTTTTTCTCTCTCATTGTCTACCTTTTTCTTTATGATGAGTAATATCTGAAACGTTTCTTTACCTGGACTAACACAGCTGCCGCATACGACCCAGATGTTTCTGCATTGTCGATAGCTTATGGCATTGTGGGGATTTAGGATCCTCAGGTTGAACCTTCCTTTTGCCCTTTAAGGCTGTTTGCTATTCTCCCTCTGACCCTTTCTGTTTGAACCTACTTCATACATTTTGGTGTCGGAGAAATCTTAACCAAGAGGGTGGGGAGTAAGATGTGTTCCTATGGATCTTTTCTTTTCTTTTCTTCTTTTTTTTTTGTGGCCGTTGGTGAGACTACGGGAGACTCCTTTTCCTTTCCTGGGGCCTTGGACGGTGGAAGGGTATTCTTGGTTGGGACAGGCGTATTGTCAGGAGTCTTCTTTCCTGGGCAGATATTACATCAGTCTTTACAGCACTTTTCGCACGTCTGTGTCGAACTAGTTGCGAATGAAAAGTAAGGCCTTTTGATCGATTGTAAGATCAAATTTCCATTTAACCCCGCATATATGAATGGCGTGTAACAATGTTTCCATATTAACTACTAACACGTAGTCAGTAACATCATTCACCGCTATCTTGGTCCCCAGTCTCCCCATATACTCAAACCTAAAAATACTGTCTTTAACTCCAAGGTCTTCATAGTTAGAGCAACAGAGTCTACTTCACTCAGTTGAAGACCAGTATCTTCTCCATCTCGAATTGACCTCACGTCGTGTTTGTATATAGTTTAATACAATAAATAGTCATTCCATTTATTTTGCTGCTTACTGATTGAGATTCGTGAAAATTTAGTAGGACATTTTTTTTTTGTGAAAAATAATAAATCCAAATATCATTGTGTCGTCTTTTGTCAACTTTACTCCTAGCGACCGTAGCTCAACATATCATACGGTTTTAAAAAAAAAAAAAAAAAAGCCAGGCCGACTCTGTAAGCAAATTAAAAACATTCCAGATCGAATCCGGGCCTGTAATCCTGAAATTTTAGATTCCCGAGATTTAGATTTCCCAATTACTGCGATTGTTTTCGGCAATTTTTATGTGATGTTTTGCGACGAATATTTTGTGCGATAAAATTTAATATGTATTCAATGAATGAAGTGTCATTGTTAGACCGAAGGCCCAATTTTAAGAGCCCCCCAACAGGAGTTGCCTTAACTGCCACCCGATAGGGCGGACTTTAAGCCAGTTTGATAAAAATTATATACTACTCTACTTATAGAGTGTCGGGTACTTTTAAAAATATTTTTAGTCTTTATATGTGTGTGTGTGTGTGTGTGTATGAGAAAATTGTAAAATAAAGACTATATATGTGTGTGTGTGTGTGTGTGTAAGGTATCCAAAACTGGTAGTAAGAGATGATTCTACTTGGGATCTTCAAAATCTCACTGCATAACCATATTGCATGCTCTTGTTGGTGCAAACATATATTCATACAAGTATTTATAAATCCCTAGAGAGAGAGCTCAATGTATAATAATCAATAATTTAGATTAAATACAGAGCAATATCCACCTTTCGAAGAAAGGAAAACACTCAACAAACCGTTATTCTGTAATAAATTTATTTCGACCAAAACTCAAAAGGCTTTTAAAAATTTTAAGAAATTTCCAAAACTCCTTAAAAGTTCAGTCTCATCGGACAGAAATCACGAATTAAAGGGATTAGCCCAAAGAAAATCTTACCAGAAAATTCATCAAATGTAGGTCAGACAGTAAGTATAAATTTACAACATTAAGCCAAGAAAGAGATACAAGTGTATCTCTAGCTTCCTGTTAATCTGACATTTAAAAAAAATGTATATGTATAATCTTTATAATAAGTAAAAATAGAATTTAAAAAAAGAATAAAAATTTGTCTAAACTTTATTTATTAAAAAAAGTTTTAAAATTGTTAAAAAGGGGTGTTTTTAACTTCAAGTTAGTCTATGTTAGAATTTAACATATAATCCAATATTAAATATGAAAAAATAAAAATGTAAAAACATATAAAGAGATAAAAACGAGATAAAAATACAAAAAGTAAAAAAAATTACTATACTAATAATATATATATATATTGTATAGCGTAAGCAAAAGTGACAGATTAATGGATCGATGTGATTATGAGTGAACGAGTATTATATTTTGTCATAATCCAAGATAAAATATTCGTGAGTCATCTTTAGTGATAAAGCGATGAGGAACTGAGTTTTTCATTGATTTCAACCAGAGGCCGCCACAACGGTTTATAATTTGCATTACGCATGCGCAGATTGTCCAATGCGACAAAAAATCCAGAACAGCAGTTTTCTGAAGTGGATCGAATCATTAATATCAACAAAGTCGGCGTTTTATCAAGATGACTCTTATGGATTGGTGTATGCGCCGACAAAAATAGTCACTAGAATTCTCCCCTTCACCCATTTTTATTATGATGGTTTATTATAATTTTGAATGAATCAGTGTTTTCTTTCTTGGTTTTCTTCTCACCTGAAAAATCGTTGTGATTTATTTATTACTAGAAGTGGCTACCCGGCGTCGCCTGGGTAGAGGGAGGATTTTTAAAAAGTTAGTCTCGCAGATCCATTATTACTTATAGCGAGTGAGATCCTCACTGGTTGCCCCATAAAAATCCCCACGGAAATATATAACAATATAGTAAGAAATTTCCATTCAATTTGAAAAAATATATATATATAAATGATGCAATTAATTCAATCAATCAATATTATATTTCAAAGTGAAAAAAAAAAATAAATAAAAAAACAAAATAACATGCAAATGACTTTCCCTTCAGTTACTTTTCAAATTTGAATTTTTAAAATATAAATCCCAAATATAAATCAAATCTTCATTATTTTTTTTCTTCAAAAAACAAGCCCGGGTGATATTTAATGTGTATATATATTACTTTGTCGTTAATTGTTTTATTTTAGAAGTTTCCTCCGGACATACATATACACACAACTGCACTTTATATATGTATACATTTCTGCAAGTCGATTAACAGCCCCCATAATTCAACCTCGATTCAGTTGATCAATCGAACCAAAGAATGTCCATCAGACGTTGCAACGTGAGAAAAGAGAATGATTTACTTCCAATAAACGGAAATTGTGAAATTTCTTAATATGCTTGATGAAGCTGTTGGCAGCCGAAACACGGATTCGAAAACAAAACAGAATGAATATGAAAAATTTGATACGCTTTTATATATTCAGTTTTCTTTCGTTTAATTTAAATACACACACTCGCACACACACACACACAAACACACACACACCCACACATACATTGTATGTGCGCAAACACACACACATACATTGTATGTCATAAAGAGATATATATGAAAGAATAAGGTCAATAGGATTTATCGTTTAATAATGAAAGATAAAAGCGCTCTCAATATATGAACATAGTAGCTGAAAATCTGTTCTGTTTTTGTTTTTTGTTTTTTTTTTTTTTTTCTATTTTTATCTTAATATTACGGTAAAAAAATGTCAAAGACTGCAACTATAGTTCCACGCTGGTTGTGATCTTCAGTCACGAACGTCGGGCGTATTCTTCGCGGGATCTTCGCATACGATGCAGTCTTTTGTATCACATACAAGAATTTATAAAGTAGAAAATTGAGAGAAAATTATATATATATATATATATATATATATATATTATATATATATATGTGTGTGTGTGTGTGTGTGTGTGTGTGTGTGTGTGTGTGTGTGTGTGTGTGTGTGTGTGTGTTGGAAGTGCGTGGTGTAATGGTTTGAGCCGTAGAAAATAGACTCGTCGGCTCGACTTTAAATCCTGTACGAGGCTGTTTGCATTTCCCTTGGGTAAATAGTAAGGCAGACTGGGCTCTTTAAGTTTGGCTAGGTAACCAGTATAGGAGAAGGAAAAAGTCTGAATGCAAACCTGTTCAACTCTGCTTAAGAAATTGACCTTGTGTCTCGACCGGCTCGTGCGGAGGGGTTGGTATATATATGTACATATATATAGTCACACACATACACATATATGCATACACAAACATATACGCACGCACACATATACATATATATATATATATATATATATATGTATAGACACACACCCGTGTGCACACACACACACACACACACACACACACACACACACACATTCATAGCCAGGAATAGATTATTTGACTCAATATTTTTCGTGTTGCGCTCAAAGCGAGGTACAAAGATATAAACAATAATCATCGATACAAAAGAAAAATGTCGATGAAGCTCAGATATTTGTATCACGTATGTAGCGCTCGTGGGAGGAACACCTCAATTAACTTAACATCGTGACGCATATTACCTTCGGTGGGTAAGTGGAGTTGCAGGGGGGGGGGTAAGTAATATATATATCGTGTACGTGTCCGAGCGCTTTAATTTATTAGAAATCTGTGACCACCGTAAGGTACCGTCCTTTGAATCAGTTAAATATAAAAATCCAAAAGCAAGAGAAATGTAGAAGAGAGATATCCAAGAATCGAAATCTTCCCAACTCAGTATCCTGGATAAAAAGTCCCTTGGGAACATTCATTTCTGGATCAAAATCAAAAACTATAAATTAAGAAATCAGTTAATTAATTTCTCTCATTTTGAAAGCAATGAAGGAAAAATACGAGGGGGGGGGGGTCAAAGATTACCCTCTTCCCTATGACACCTTTTTAATAGTTACATTACGTTCTACGCATGCGTGCTTATAGTTGGCACTGTTGTTGTCACGTGATCGAAATTTGAGCCTGGTCGTGATATTCTGCTTTCTGTCTTTACAGTGTAAACATGTCCGCTCCACTAGCAGTATGCGCCAAGGAAGAACAAAGAGCAGTGACCCAATTTCTCTGGTTGGAAGGAGTGTCAGGGTCTGAAATTCATCAGAGGATTTCAGTACAATACGCTATACTATTAACTATTTACTCGGCGTCCTATCGTGGTGTGAAAGCTAGTTGCGTAGATATATTACTACTAAATAACGAGTTCGGTCTTCGTTGAATGCTCCCCCCATACTTACGACCTTGTGTGACATCCTAACCATGGGGAACGGGTTGGGGGAAAAACCTACTCTTAACTAGTCACTGACCTGATAACTTATCAGTCACAAATTTTCTTAACTTCCACAAAACCGAATGTTGGGAGCCTCTCCCTGGTGTAGTAGCTAACGTGCTGGGCTGCGACATCATTGTAAGCGAGTTCGAACTCCAGTCGCGCTATTACGTTCACTTTCGGACTAATATTCTTGGGAAAGGTATGAATCTCTTTATCCCCTAAACTATCGGTTAAATAGTACAA
Source organism: Doryteuthis pealeii (assembly GCA_023376005.1). Lineage (NCBI taxonomy): Eukaryota > Metazoa > Mollusca > Cephalopoda > Myopsida > Loliginidae > Doryteuthis > Doryteuthis pealeii. The sequence goes on from CM042146.1 coordinate 45,407,600, forward strand.
CTATTGTTCTTTTTCAAGTAATGGCTTTGGCATTAAATAACTCATAAAAGTTGATATGCCATTGAACAAAGAAACTAAAACATACAAACCCAAATGTTCTTTAAGGTTTGTAAATTTATTTTGGGTGTATGTTAGGACTGGGAATCTATCAATGAAAAAATAAATTAACTAATTAAATATAAAATAAAAAACGGTAAAATCCTACTTAACGGACATAAATTCCACTATCGTAAAGAAAAAATATACTAAAATCAAGGAATTAACCGAATTTAATGAAATTTTTAGTGTTGATATATTAATGAATAAACAATATAATGCACCAGTTGTTTCATTAAAAACCTTTACATTTTTTCAGGTCAGTTAACTTTGAACCACGTATCTTTGAGGCCTAACACAGATCCACAAACATACGAGGTTCAAAGTTAATTGACGTGAAAAAATGTAAGGGTTTTTTAATAAAATAATTGGTGCATTATATCTTTTATTCATTAATATAAACACTGAAAAATTCGTAGGCCAAAACGAATCTTACAGTAATCGAAACGATATTTCATCAACGTAACTCAAAAACTGTTGTCATTCAACTAATAGAAATAGTGGCGTTAAATCTGTGAATAAGTCCCACAGCCTGTTGACACACACGTGACTTATGATGAGTATGGCACGGATGGAATTTGATAAAAGTAGCCGTGAGGAAAATGTAGACCATGTTGTTAAACAAGTTTAGATAACCTAGAAAAAAAATAATCGTCACTGAAACAAAAGCTTTGACACTGAACTCGTATAATGACTCGCTTGTTCAGTGAAAAAAGAAGAAAAAAAAAAGAAAAAAGAAAAAAGGCAAATGCGACTAAAAATGTAGAAAAATACTGTAGTTAAGTTTACCTTGAGCACAGCTGTACGCATATAGAGACCAGGATCAGAT
>CM042146.1:45413524-45473524 GCA_023376005.1 Doryteuthis pealeii
TATATTTGTGTGCGTGTGCATAAATCTTTATTAAAATGTATTAAACGCATGTATCCTCATTTTCATATATGTTAATGTCCTCTTTACAAAAAATAAATAAATAAACTCACTTTTAATTTTTTTATGTACGATCCAAGTAACTACTAATTATGTTTGTATTTTGCAAGTTTCAAAGTTTCAAAAAATATTCCAATGAAATAATTGAAACGAGTTCACAATAAATACATAAACCGGGAGTTATACAGCTGTTGCTATTTGCTTTGCAAAAATAATTGTTGCAACGCACGAAATGATCTTGATTAAATATTCCAACTTGCAGGATTCAAAAATATGGAATTCGATAGCTCGAGCCTGATTAGTTGATTACTGTTCAACTAGGCATTAATTCTTTGCAACATTTGAGATCGATAACAACAGACACGAAAGTAGAATGAACGTTGCTTTCAGGCATTGTTGCTAGAATCAGATGATTCTCTCTGATCTTTCTGTTATTTGTGAGAATAAAAAAAAAATGTCGCTGTAAGGCCTGTAGAGTTTTTGAAGACAATTCTTACTGAAAAAATGCAAGTTGATATTTTGGCGTCCTATCACAAAATCTTGAGAAAAAAATTCTAAAAATGATTGACATTTATTCTAAGTTGGTCTCGCAAGATAAAAAAAAATCCCAAATCACTCTTCTTTTTCTTTTCTTTTTCTGCGACGTTAATTGTCATTCATTCAAGTGTATTAAAGTACAAGTAAAATTAGCGGTGTGGCCTATTTGCATATACCAGCAGTACAGCGAGGGAGTCTATTCCCTTTTCGTTAGCACTAGACCAGAGAGATTGTTTTTGCTGGGGTGGAGCACCACGCCTACCGTCATCTCCTCACTTTACCGCACTGAGATGAGTTGGCCGTGACCGGTATAGCAATTACTTAGGTGAGCGCTCTGCCGACTGAGCTAAACCGTTTGTGTTTTTTTTTGTTTTGTTTTGTTTTTAAGAAATTCTTCTGGGAAAACAGGAAAAACACGAATCTTTTCCATTTGCCCTAAGCAAAAACAAAAAAAAAAAACAAAAAAAATAAAACAGAATTCAGCCCTGACAGGCTGACCTCTACAATGAGAATTGATTTTCGCCACTTTGTATCAGCAGGAGGAGGAGACGTAGTGGATCATATGACCCAGTTGGCATTCTTTTATAGGCACATGGCGCCAACTGTCAAAAGGCGTCACAGATGGGAAATACCGATTAAATCAGTGAAAGACAAATTAATTTTTTTTAGAACCTCAAAAGTAACAACAACAAAAGGGTACTACACACTCCTCACAACTTCAGAAGTGGAGTAACACAACCAGATGCTGTTTAGTGTCATAGTAACAAAAATTGAACTTTTACTCCTCTACACGGAATTCAGGGCGTTTTTTTTTCTTCCTTTTAAGCTTGTCATATTATTAGTCATATTGATATAATTTACGAGCCTAAAACGATACGATGTAAGAAAATATATATTTACCAACACCTCGGCACGAGTAGGATGCGACACAAGGTCAATTTATTAAACGGGTTTAACAGGTTTGAATTCAGAGTTTTCCTTCTCCTACACTGGTTACCTAGCCAAGGTTAAAGAGTCCAGTCTGCCCTGCTATTTACCCATAGGTGGAGGGAGAATTGGACTCATACATTTCCCAAGGGTATTAGCGCCATGTGAAATGCAAACAGCTTCATCCAGGAATTGAACTCGCGTTGACGAGCCATTTCTTACGACTCTAACCATTAGACCACGCACCTCCATATACGATGTAAAATACAAGACTAGGAAGATTATGTGCAAGTTTCTTTTAAAAGAATTCGAGGGTGAGTAAAAAGTAATGCCATTTTGTTTAAGACAGGTATAATTACAAACACAAAAACATGTATCATACATCAAAATCAAGCTGGTCCTCTGTGGATCACATCCATACTTCTCCACATAGTCACCGTTTTTCTCAATAGCAATGTTCCACCTTCGAATGAGAGCATGTATCCCTGCTCCATAAAATTCTGTTGACCGTTCTTTGAGCCACTTCCTCGTCACTGGAATAATGTTTGCCTCTCAATCCCTCTTTCGTGGGGCCGAAGAGATGATAATCTGAAGGCACTAAATCTGGTGAGCATGGAGGATGTGGTAAAGTTGTACACCCGAATGAAGCGATTTTCTCTTTGTCCTGATGATTGTGTGTGGTCGAGCATTGTCATGCAGAAGGAGAATATTGTCGATTGGCAAGTTGGGTCTTACTCGTCGGATCCTTGTTCTGAACCTCGTTAGGGTAAGCCTTAGTTTTATTTTTTTAAATTCACATGAAATAAAGAAAATGGCATTACTTTTTGATTCACCTCGTACATAGTTTTATAGATCTTTAAAAATAAAATCGGTGCTAAACACTCAAATAACCAAGAGACCATCACAACTTTTTTTGCCTTGAAAGAAGTACATCTCACAGATGAGAAGAGAATCTACTACGAATCATCAGGGCCAGGTGTTGGCATCAGTTTAGGATTTTCACAATTGGCAAGGGCTTTCTTTACTGTTTTTTGGATGGAGGCGCGTGGTGTACTGGTTAGAGTCGTAGGAAATGGACTCGTCGACCCGGATGAAGCCACAGTTCACATAACGCTAATACCCTTGGGAAAGGAATGAATCCAACTATTCTCCCTCCAGCTATGGGTAAATAGTAGGGCAGACTGGGCTTTTTAACCTCGGTTAGACAACCAGTATATGAGAAGAAAAACTCTGAATTCAAACCTCTTAAATCTCCGCTTGGGGGGGTCATTACAAGAATAGGCTCAGTCCTACTTAGTGATCTATTTCAATTTTTTAAATTATTTGGTTGTTTATTGTTTTGTTTTTTGTTTGTTTTGTTTTTGTTTTTGATTTTTGTTGTTGTGGAGGCTTTTAAGGTTTTGGCGCGATTTTTTCTAAACAAAGACCTTTCTGACGTCTGAATATGACACTGGTGAGAGCAAATCAACAAGTCGGTAGCCAAATACGTAATTATTAGCTAAATTTTGGTGTGAACTGTTCACTGTGCAAGGTTCGATCTTTTTAATCAATATCTACCACTTATGAGGAAAGAAATTATACTTGTTATATATTTGTTTATATTATGATCTCCCTTGAGCCTCGATCTCTGAGGAGACAGAAAGACAAAAAAGCACATTTGTAGCCTAATAGTAGAAATGCTGATAGGTATGCGTCCTGCGTCCTTGACGCACAAAAATCTAAAAGGACGCAGTAAAAACGTATCCATGTGTTCAATGTTTTTCTTTTTTCTTCCTTCACCATTTCAAGCTAACTATAAATACATTTCAATAGTTTCTTAGAAATGAATTACACAGGATAGGTTACAAGGAAGAAGTTAGACGGCTTAGTTGTTTCTCAGATCATAAATAAAAACTCAACAATCTATTAAGAATCTTTAGTTGGGACCCATAAAATTTCCCGGAGACTCATTCAGAGCAAATATGTGCGTCTCAAGACTGTAATAGTCCTTGTGGATGTTTTTAGATTCATGTAACATATGGCATCCACCGCACCAGTTAAGTGTGTCATGCTCGAATATAACATTCACCATATAACATATTGATGGGTGCGAGAACTCACAATATGACATAATAATTTGGGTAAATAGACCCAAATTACACCAAGGTAAGTAAAGTCGTCGGGGTGGCCTAAAGTTGGTATCAGCCAGACAGCGAGGGAGTCTATCCCCTTTTCAATAGCGCTAGGAGATTGTTTTTGCGTTTGGGGTGAAGCGCCACACCTACCACCAGGTACTTACTTACCGAACAGATCCCTGTGCTACTCATACGGTGAGTTGGCGAGGGCCGGTATCGAACGAGGACCTTGTGGTTTCTAGCTGAACGCTCTACCGACTGAGTTAACCCGGCCCTACTAGGACAACGGAAACAATAAGAAAATTGGGATTGAAACTAAACACTAATTTAAAAAAGTTAAAATTGGAGGAGTGGCCTATTGTCGGTATCAGTAGAACAGCGTGGAAATCTTAGCACTAGACCAGGGAGATTTTTTTTTTCTGAGATGGAGCGTCACTCCTACCGTTAGCTCCCGCTTGATTACCCAATCTTGGCTACTCATACGCTGAGTGGGTGGGGACCAGTATAGGGCAGGTGCTCTACGGACTGAGCTAAACCGGCCCTGTAAAGTCGGTATCAGCCAGTCAGCCGCTATGGCTGAGTTGGCGAGGACCGGTATCGAACTAGGAACCTTGTGGTTTCTAGCCAAACGCTCTACCGACTGAGCTGACCCCTACTAGTAACTACTGTAAAATATTTTGATCCTGCACTTCCAATTAAAGGGTGTTTGAACTTGAAGTCATGCCGGAACACAATAACAAATGGCCCTCAGTAACATAATAAGCAAGCCAATATCTAAAGCACCCCATCGTATACAAGGATTCCTAACGAGAATCCAGAAATTCAATTTTGATACAGAACACACCAAGAGTCAATAAATGGATGTAATAGACACTCTTAGCAGAGCAGCACTGAAGGATAATACATCATAATTCGCAAACAAAAAAGATAAACTGTTATGTTTACTTTGTGATATCACTACTCCCAATTTTTGAAAAACGCCTACAACAATTTGTGGCCAAAACAACAAAGGGTGTAACTCCACAGAAACTACGGCGTCAAATTACTGTAGGATTGTCGGAACATAGCCAACATTTTGATTCAGATTTCGGTCAGCTTCAGTGTTGAACTCTCCTACCAGAATGGACTCTTAATTATCGTACCCGCAACACTCGACTCAGAAATGCACATAATTGATGGATTTAAACAGATCATTTTCAAATAATTCAGCCGATGATGAAAATGTAGAATTTGAAAACATTTTTATTTGATTACGTCATAAAAACTGGAAGACGATTGTTGATATATTCGAAATTTTGACTCATCCTATAAATCAACGAAAATGGATCCTTTAAAGGTCCTCAACATGCAGTTTAACGCCATACCCAGGATACTATAGGGGTTGAGTTAATACAGAAAATAATCTGGAAGTTGTAGGTTCAATCCTGACTACAGACGAAAATAACATAGAATACTTAACATAGCTTAACGCTTGTACCCCGTCGTGGTTAACAGAATGAGAACAATCTACCCCAATGGATTAAATAAAGTATTCGGTTCGATATTACGTGAAGGCTCCTGATTACGACAAGAAACACCAGAAGAACGCCGGCGGGGGGGTATCGACTTAGCGAACTTATTGTATTTTAAAACTTTTTGTGAGAATAAAAATGACACGTGTGTGTGTGTGTGTGTGTGTGTGTGCGTGCGTGCGTACAACACAGGTACATTTCCATACCGAATCTTTTTCTATTATAGTGAGTCATTTTTCATTTTATTTGTAATTAGACTTAATTTTCAACTCATTTTGGAAAAAAAATTTTGAGACTTTGGTTAATCGTTGATGAAGCATTGATTGATTTAATCGAAGTGATTAACAACTGAAAAACAGTTTGGAATCGAAACTATTTTAGGACGTAGCGAATGTGTAATTAAATTAGATGAATTAAATTGATAATTAATTACTTTTGAGGAAATTGAAATGATTCTAATATCCTAACGATGCAAACGCGCGCTTATGTGTGTGTGTGTGTGTGTGTGTGTGTGTGTGTGTGTGTGTGTGTAAAGGAAAGAGGAAAGGAAAAGAGAAACAGGCTGACCGAAGGGAAAAAGGTGACAAATGAAAGAGGTATGTAAGAGAAAAAATATCCGGTTGAATGCTACAAAAAGAATTCAAATGTGCCTTTTCAACCGCATTAATGTCAAATCTGTCTATTTTTAAGTTTATCAATCTGGATGGATAAATAAATAATTGTTGAAGTTTAGTAAAAAAAAAAAAAAAATTGAAATATCTTAACAGTAAAAATAAGTGAATAACGAATAAATTAATCAAAGATTTTACTTGTAAATAGAATATTTTCAATGTCTACCAAAATAATATCTGTAGAGGGTTATGAGAATGTGTTCAACAATATTAGGAATGACGAATAAAAATATGACACAGTTTAGGCAGAGAATGCGTAGAAATGATAAAACAAATGCATATGATTAAATGGTAACAAATAAATTTATTCAGAGAATAAATTTGCAATAATCAACAAAATGTGAATGTTCAAAAGAAATTTAAAAGTTCGTGTGTAGAGTTTGGAAAAGTTCGTCAAGAAATGTGTAATGTGAAATGTTTGTGTATTCGTCAAAGTTCGATTAGATGTGGACAGAAATGAAAATCAAGTTTGTAATATACGACCTGATGAAATTGATTCCTGATGTTTAACGAGGTGGTACGAGTGAATGGTAAATTCTAGTAGTCAGCTTATGACTCAGAAGGGTGCCGTGTTTGTCTTGATGTTAGTGAAATGTTCCCGCAGATATCTGTTTGTTTGTTATTGTCCGGGCGTGTGTCTTCTGACGGCGAGATGAATTCTGTGTAATTGTTGATTTCTTCTCTGTGTTTTATGATACTCAGTGGAATCAAAAAGTAATTAATTTTTTAGCGCAAACGCGCGTACGTAGTTGAAAGCACACTGATTCCAATCAAACTTTGACCAATATATAAACATTTGTTTTAATCACTTTTCCTTGAGTTTAGGAAAAGGATTGTGTTCGTGTGTTTGTTTTAATCTTCTTTCCTTAGTTTGGGAAAAGAAATGTGTACGTGTTTTTATTCTTATTTTGATATAAAATATAGAATTGTATTCTATATATAACATTTGACAATGTTTTTTTTTTTTTTATTTAATAATAATTATAAAAGAATACACATATGATTCGGGTGAGAAAAAATATATCCTCTTTTTTTGGTATGGCCAGCATTGCAACAGTTTCCCGTCATTTACAGAGTATTGGAAAGGTGAAAAAGCTCGATAAATGGGTTCCTCATGAGCTCAATGAGCACCAAAACTTAGGCGGTTTGAAGTGTGCTCCATGCTCAGTTTGCGTAACACCAATGACCCCTTTTTTGACTGAATAGTCACTTGTGACGAAATATGGATCCTTTACGACAACCAAGTGTCTGAGACATTTCTCTGACACTTTGTCGTGGGTTTTTCTCAACAACTGCCTGCAATTGTTCATTGTCAAGACTGCCTGTCCGTCCTCTACCTTCTTCATTTTCAAGACTCTCATCTCCACTGTGGAATGTCTGGAACCACCTTCGTACAGTCCGATCACTTGTGGATTCATCTCCTCATGCTTTGTTGATATTGGCAGCAGTTTCGGAGGCATTGTGCCTAAGCTTGAACTCATGCAACATAAGAAGGCATAGGTCATGTTTAGGCATGTTCACCTTTGAAGGCCCCTATTTTTCAAAAATACTTTCTATCTGAAAATAGATTAAATTTTATTTTTGAGCACACATTAATTATTATATATGCAAAAATTCATCTGAAATAAACAACAAATTCTATGTTAAAATGACATTTCAAAACGAGCACTTCAATCAGCCATTATTTTTGTAACAACCTAATATTTAGTTTTAAAATATTCTAAAATTCTGAAATAGGGTTACGGTTACGGTTAGCAGTTATTATTATAACCTTATAATATGCTTTTTATGGTAGGCCACATACTATAAGAGATACATGATTTCGTAGGCCACATTCAAAAGGTAGGCCGCATGCTATAATGGTACCCACTAAACTGTATACAATAGTGAGACTCCAATTCGATGCCATTGCACCCAGGTTCAATCTGACCCGGAGTGTTAAGGTCTTATCTATGTGTAAAACAGATCTGAGATGATATTCAAAACTACTTTGTCTCTTAAAACAATGATATTGTAATTAAGTATGAAGTAATTGTCTGATTAAAATGATTGAACTTTATTAATACATTGACTCTGAAAACATTGATATTGCGATTTAATAGAAGACATAATTGTTAGCAAATAATTAGTATTGGATTTGTTGTTGTTGTCATCATTAGATAGCAAATAGTTACTTGAAACCATATTGATTGCAAAGTATTAGTTTTAGATAGGAATACTTGAAACAATAAGAATAGTTACTTGAAGCTACAATTATTGCAAATTATTATTACTAGAAAAAAAAAAAAAAACACCTTCCGGGCGATATAAAAGTAAATTTTTGAAAGATATTTTTGGATGGGTTAAATAGATAAATTAAAACGTTTAATATCTTTTTTTAAAAATGATGATTTACTTAATAAGTATCATATTTACTCCACTGCACTGAGATATTTGTTTTGAGATATGGACCTTCGAAACGTTTTTAAAAATTTCTAATTTTTCAGACTCTTATCTTTAGAGAAAATTTTTTAAATCCCACGAGTAAAATACATTAGCTTCGGATTTCATAAAATGAAATAAGGCCCCACTCCCTTATTTCATTTTATGAAATCCGAACCTAATGTATTTTACTCGTTGGATTTAAATTTCGACTTAGTAAAAACATATTTTCCCTAATATATTTTTAGGAAAAAACTATTTCTAAATGAATTCATCTAAAGGTGAATAAGTATTAACATTTTCGTAAAAATTTGACTCTTGAATTTTTATATAATTTTTTTTTAAATTACTGTGACGTAGTTTCGGTTTCAGACAAATAGAGACCGAATCTCTATTATTAATAGATTAAATTGGGATAGATACTTTAAACAATATTATTGATTAAAAAAAGATAAAAATAATTAAAAAAAAAGGCCCGAGTTCAGCATTAAATAACCCAAGGTTCGACATGCAACCAAACCAAACCAACTATACAACTTGTATATATCAAAGTGTAGACGTAATTACGGAGCTTTTCTTTTCTTTTTTCAGTTGAGTGGTAACTTCATGTCTCTTGAAAAGCTATAAGAGTGCATAACTTATCCGACTAGTCCCTCCTCGCCTCGAATAGATTTGAAGGTCACCTGACGTTTCAAGTTAGCTACTAAAAATCCCACAGCAGACACGACGACAACTAGTTTTTTTTTTCTCAGCCACCAATCGAGTCTACTGTTCAATTAATCTCATTTCGTTTGGCCGCCGGTGATTATTATCCGACTAACAACTGGAAAATCTTATTCATCGTCACCGTCCTGATTGCAAAAAAGTGTCTGTAGTTTAATAACAGCAGAGAGAGAGAGAGAGAGAGAGGGGGGGGTGATTGCAGGATTAATATATCATTGAATTGACTGAGAAAATTGAATTAAATTTTTTGTTAAATTAAATACATTCCAAATCGACATTCTGTAAATGGATATATCGGAAACTGAATCTCATCGCTCAGCTTGTCCCACGGCAAAACCTATATAGACACAGTTTCAATTCATATTTTCTGATATAAGAATAAAATGTTTAGAGAAATCAAAGGTAAAATAAGTAAATATCAAATCAGAGATGCAAACTTGTGGGAATTACACCCTTTACCTGCCAAAAAGTTCTGCTATTTTCCGCTAGGTGACACAAAAGGTCATTACCTCCTGTGTCTGACAAATAGTTATGCTAATGGCCACTGGGTGACGTGGCTTATGTAGTATATAACGTGAGCGTACCAAAGTCAAAAATCTATTTTCCTCCTGATGCTCAGCCAACACATACGTGTGTGCTATCGTCTTCACATTGCGCCCGAACAACATTAAACACATTTCTTAAACATGTATGTCTTCATTCAAAATTTCCATTTTCTCTTATACGTACGTATATTAAGGACTCTACTACTTATACTAAAACTCTTTCAACTACATTAGGACATTTATCAAAATAAACCTACCACGCACTCATGTACACTTTTGAAAAAAAATTTCATATCATTAGTTATTAACTTTTTGTCTACAAATTTAAATACCATCTGCATAACAGACATGATTTCGTTCACAAGTCTTTCACTGCTAACTTTGTGTGTTTTTTCCTGTTTCCATTTTTTTCTGCATGCATCGGTGGTGAAATATCCAAGCAAGCGTATGGTAGCAAAAGAAAAACGGACGAGAAAAACTGGATTAATTTCGTTTATTAAAAAAATAAACAAAAGCTGGAAATGTTGAGATGATAAGTCTTTCTTCGCTCGGGGAATTGAGGACTGACGTGGGCTTGAAAGTCTGTTTCCTGACTGACGACTTGGTTCTGTGTAACAGGGATGTGGCGTGGGTCGGAGGTCGGTAGCATTTTGATCTTGCCCTAGTAGGAGCGGCGTTAATGTGCCAACGCCGATAGTCAACTGCTTTATCGACTTTAACTCAGCTGTTTTTATACTTATCAGCAGGGGGGAAATTCATGATTGGTTGAAAACATTAAATAGGGGATATTTTTAATTGTTTATAAAATTTGTTTTTCACCCGGAAGCCTGCATGGAGCCTATGCGAGGAACACTTGTTTTGTTCATTTCGTTTAGAGCTACTGTCGGGTCAACACCTATTTGATGTTACATTTCTCAGTAATTTAGGTTTTGTTCGAAGTGTTTTGTTTTTCTTTTCAATTTGTTTTGTTGGTGAGTGGATGTATTGGGTTAGTAAAATTTGTGAATCAAGAGAGATATCTATTTCTGTTATAAGAGTGGTCTTATAACAGAAATAGCAGGAAGCTTCTTTTTAATGGTAGGAATCATTAGAATGTTTTTCATTGCAATGGAAACACAACCTTTATTTTTGTATTTTTGGTTTTGTTCTCCCTAATGGAGTGGACTGTTCAGCCAAGTTAACTTTTGTCTGTGCTGATATACCAGCAGCTCAACAAACCGACGTGTCACTAACATACTTATCAGCAGGTTCTATAGCAAAATCTATCTCTTGGGCTTGGGGAAATTTTAATTGCCTTTCGGAAAGCAAACATCTTTGAATGCGATCGTCTGACACTCCTACTACATTATATATTCTATGTTATTTCCAAACTCACAAAATTGGAAAAGTTTTTTAAGATGAGCTATGAATTCGAAAATGAACTGATCTGGCTCTTGACGGCGCATGTAAAGATTGAATCTTTCGACAGCAACTGATGGTGCTGGATTGCAATGTTCTCTTTGTATATATGAGAATTGCTCCTCGGTTTTGTCTTTTAGACTATTAAGCGTAAACAGGTGTCTTTTAAGAGAGTAAACATCTCCACTCCACAAACAGAAGGAAGGGCTGCCTTTATTCCAAGTGCATCCTGAATATCATTTGCTTTAAAATAACAATCGAGTCTAGCCGTATAAGTTTTCCAATCTCCTTCAATAGGCGAGAATTTGTCGAATGACGTCATTTTTGGAAATGAACGTGTGCGTGTGTGCAGGGGGGAAATTTTTGATGAATCTCAAATTTAAGTTGAAACAGGAAAATTTGTAAAAGGCTGAAAAAGAAATTGTGTTGCATAGCGCCTTCTTCACTGGCATTAAATAATTATAATGTTGCATACCTCTTTCTTTAATTCTATTTCTTCTGCTGGTCGTCTTGGTATGCTTCTGATCGTCTTGACTTGATCTGGAATCTTCTAAGGTCTGGACTTTCTTTTGCTATGTTCTTGCTGGCTGGTCGTCCTGGATTCATTTCTTAGTCTTGTTACCAAGACATTCATCAATCACAAGAACATATTAATTATACAACTTTTATTTCCTTAACTATACATTTCATGTAACTAACATAGCGCGCGTGAGTTTAGGTAGGTCCTAAAATGGCCGACTTCTCTGCCAGACGTCTAACTGAAAACTGGGGACGTGACTTCACGTATTTTGGCGGGCTTCTGTAATTTTCCATTGAAGGACCCGGCCATGGTATGAAGAGGGTCATCCCCTCAGAATTACAGGGGATTGACAAAAATCTTATGCAACCGCATAGATTATGTAACAATTGCTCACCAAAATGAAATGTGATTTCATGCTCGTCGCTATGTATTATTTCTCACTGACAACAAAGCCATTTCGGTTTTGTTTATTATTCTATTTTAGTACATTTTTTTTTGGGGGGGGGGGTAATAGCCAGGACCGGAAATGTCCGGTTTCCCCTAGTTAATTAACTTTTCATACATTGCAATAATTTTACACTTAAAACCCATTCTATGATCAATGATATAATTAAAATTTAAGTACCATCTACAAGTAGGAGGGACAGACTGACAGTGATTTGGTACCGAAGTAGAAATGGTTATTGGTCGCTTAACCCATCTTCTTCTACTACACATTCTATACAGATGTGTACAATCTTAATCAGACATTTATTTCTAAAGCTCCATATCTAAAAATATACAGACATTTATTGGTGGATTTATTTCCAGAGTACGGTGACGAACTTACTTTTCGAACTATATTAATAGAATTGGAGGTGTGTGATGTACTGGTTAGAGTCGTAGGAAATGGACACGTCGATCCCAGTTCAATTCCTGGACGAAGCTGTTGGCATTTCACATGGCGATAATACCTTCGGGAAAGGTATGAATCCAATTCTTCTTCCACCTATGGGTAAATAGCAGCACAGACTGGGCTCTTTAACCATAGCTAGGTAATCAGTCTAGTAGAAGGAAAACTTTGAATTCAAACCGGTTAAACTCCGTTTAATAAATTGACCTTGTGCTGCCTCCTGCTCGTGTGGAGGGGTTGGTGAAGATATATATATTAATAGAATTGTTGCGATTTGCAGTGTTAAAATAGTTGATTCGCTTTGATTCATTTGAAAATACTTTTAAAAAATTAAACATTTACTACTTGAGCTTCTTGGTGATTTGGTTGCCTTGATCTCATCATTTAGTTATCTGATTGGTTAGCACTGAAACACTTTATTATTGTTTTACTTCTTTTTTAAAAGCCATTTTGTCTATAATTGTAACTTTGAGTAATATCTTGTATTCGTACTAAGGATGGCAACAGATTAGCTCTTAAGGCTCAACCAATAACAATACGTGTAAACCACAAGATGGCGGCTCTAATAATAACATTTATTATAACAATCATATCATAGGCAGTGTTCACTTCTGCCGGTGTCTTTGGGGTAAGTATCTACACAGAATATAATTCCCGGATACTACACTATGTTTGGATTTTGATTCATTTTAAACAAATTACAGAAACGAAGGAGTGAAGAAAATAAATAAATTATTTAAAAGTTACGCCAAAAGAAACTTTCATATTTTCCACAGTTGAAAACTAAATAGCCATGTTATTCAATTAATACATTGTTTATTCGTTCTGAAATAGCAGATAATAATAAAAAATGATCTAAGAAATTAAATTTAGGCACCATAGACCGAATATCAGTCAAATCAGATTTTTAAAAGAAAAGTTTTTTTTATTCGTTTCAAAATCCAATACACAGAAAATATAAATACTAAAAAATCCAGTTTAATTCCATAAACCTTGCCGTGAACCTCTCTTAATTCCAGTTAATCCGCAGTCATGTTTTTCTGTCTTCCCTAAAGGAGATTAAATTCATGGCAGTCTTTTCATCAGTCTTGACAAGATTTTTTCTTCTTTTAGTTGATTAATTATGCGATTATTTATGACTCATAAATATGATTATACCGGCCACACAATTTTCTTAAAATTAGATCTGACACTTGAATCGACTAATTTTTGACCATTGAATCCAAAAATGACTGTAGTTTTTCTTGATCATACAAACCTTTTGAGCAACAGGACACCCTCGCTTTAACTCAAGAACCATAAAAATATTGTATCTAAAAGATTTGTGTTTATTTTATAGAATGTTACATCCAATGTAAAATAATAAAACATTGCTTGACTGTAATATAATGTAAAAAATATTTTGTTCATACAAAGGATATTGTTACTGAGAGTCAATTTATGTGTAAATAAAAGTAAAAAAAAGTAAAGTCGGCGGGGTGGCCTAAAGTCGCTATCAGCCAGACAGCAAGGGAGTTTATCCCCTTTTCACTAGCGCTAGACCAAGGAGATCGTTCTTGCATCAGATGTGGTGAGCCACACCTACCACCAGCTCCTTACCTTACCGCATAGATCCCTGTGCTACTCATACGCTACGCTTATAACTTTTCATAGTGTTATATCTGTGGTCAGTTTTTGCTTTATGCTCTAACAATAGTCAGCCATCATATTTACATCACATCTACTCTGATACCTCCCCTCCATGACCTTCAAATCTTGGAATCGTTCACCTTACTCATCGCTGACGCCACCAAAGTTTTCCGGGAAATCAGCAAGATTGCTATGCAGAAAAGGCAACTTGGTGCTTATGTTGCAACGTGGCGTTTTGCAGCTCTCCAATCGTTTCTGGAAAATTTCGGTGTATTTTGCTGACAAGATCTTTGAATGATAACCAAGCATTCTTTTCGAGTTCTAACATTGTTCCGATGAAATGTTCATCTTTGATGAGCTGTCTGTATCTTTGGGGTAAATATCTACCTGGGATATAATTCCAGGATATGTTTGGATATTTATTGATATTCGGTAAAACCTTTCTTTTGCCTAAAGTAAAATTCAATCTGATATTTTAAAACTTTGATTAACATGCGTTTTTGTTTTGTTTTGTTTTGTTTTTGTCTTTATTTTTTCTAAATTTTCATGAAATTCCCCCCCCCTCTCTCTCTCTCTCTCTCTCTCTCTCTCTCTCTCTCTCTCTCTCTCTCTCTCTCTCTCTCTCTCTCTCTCTCTCTCTCTCTCTCTTTAGAGACTGATTTCTCTGTTCTATCCATTCTTCACCCACTGTATGTAGCTTATAGTTAAGATTTCTCCAATCTCTGTCTCTCTGTCTCTGTCTCTCTCCTCCTCTCTCTCTCTCTCTCTCTCTCTCTCTCTCTCTCTCTGTTCTATCCATTCTTCACCCACTGTATGTAGCTTATAGTTAAGATTTCCCAATCTCTGTCTCTCTGTCTCTGTCTCTCTCCTCCCTCCACTCTCTCTCTCTCTCTTTCTCCCCCCTCTCTCTCTCTCTCTCTCTCTCTCTCTCTCTCTCTCTCTCTCTCTCTGTTGTCCTGGGACAATCCTTACACACCTATTAAGTCTAGATTGGAAAAAAGGATGACTATTGCAGCATCAAACCTTCGTTCCAATTCCAAATTATGGCGGTGTAATCGGAGATTCAATTTGATTATCCAGGTCAGTTTTCTTGAAGAGATAATAATTATAACGTTAATACGTTACATCTTAACAAGAACGCTAGATCTTACAACTGTGCGTTTGCTAACAGAATTAGATGAAACAATTGAAAACAATCCTGAGCTTCAGTTCCTTAGTGAGGAGAAAAACGACCTGCTTAACCAAATGACCAAAGCTAAACGGTCTTAAGAACAACTGGGTATCATCTTCTTGTAAAAGTTTGTCTCATCGAAAAAAAACTAAAATCAAATATGAAAACCGACATCAATGTTGATATGTAAAACTAATTGTATTAAGCGACATTTTCATTGATACAAATTCTCTGTAAAAAAGTCACCAAACGTTACAACCAATTTGGATGAAATTTGAAACCTGCCACATTTTCGTCCTCTTTTTTTTTCTACTTGAACCAAGCAATGACATGTAAATATTGAGACCTGTAATGTTTTCAGGTCAATATTTTTCTTGAAACAAAAAGATAATTTTCAATCATATTTATTTATTTATTTTGCCACGTTCGTTGGGAATGTTTTCCAAGAAGTTGCCTTGGTTTGAAACTTCTCACGACGTTTAAACGTCTCAGCTATTTCACATTATGTTAAAGAACTAATTAATTGATTAATCTATGCAAACATTTTTCTTAATTGCTTCTGTTCATTTGACACAAAATGACTTTTAATCAATTTCAGTTATTTTAAAAAAATAATTATATATGACCATTACGGTTAATTAATTATGATTCAGCATCTCTGCTAAAATCGCGGCCATGACCCATACACCTTTGACCCACATACCTTTGACCCGTAAGAAAATTTGGTACTAGCTCTACACTAACTCGTGTCCTGGGTATGATTAAACTGCATATAGTTGTGAGGTTCCAATTCTGAAGCTCTGGGGAGTGTGTAGTACCCCTTCATCGCCATTACTCCCAGGTACACTCTAACCTGTTAGGGTCCTGTCTATGGGTTAAATAGATTAAATGAGGGTTTTTTTTAAATGAGCTTGAAAAATATTGAATACCTAACAAGATTCAATAAAACAAAAACGCCTTCGGCATAAAATAGCCCAAGGGTTGACATACTGTAAAAACCAACCAATCAACCAACTAATTGCACTAATTCTAAAAGATTAATCGTGTCATTTTCCATCGCAATAAATCATTCGTCATATATTCGGTGTAATATAGACCGAATACGTTATAGGTTTCACTGTTTTTTGTTGTTTTTTGTTGTTGTTTTTAATTCCCGAACTCGAAGTCTAAAGACATCTTTCCACCTCTGATACTCATAAGCCACGACAATTGTTGAAGAGACGGAGGGTTTAGATATATGCGCATCGGGAAGAGGGCTCCATTCACGCATACTCGGACAAGGGCTATAAATCCTTATAGCTTAGAATATTTGTGATATCCCATTTTGTTGGGGTAGACGGAAGAGGTAAGTACTTTCCAAGACCATCATTAACTTTATTTGCTAATTTCCTGTTGTCTGTTCCACTTTTAACATTGAAAAATACAAATGAAACAAAACAATACCAAAAAAGGAGATCAGTATCTGATGAAGATGAATTTGACGAATATTTTCTAGTTTCTACGGAAACTAAGATGGCAGCTATATTGGTTTTATTTCTGTTTACATTTCGTTAAGTTACTTCTGAAGTCTAAAAATTGAATGAAAAAAGAATTAATGACAAATAGGCCGGGAGTGGCTCCAAATTAACACATCTTTTTTTTTTTTACTATTATCTGCATTATTTGGACTATTGTCCTCATCTTCATTGTTATCTGTACAACGTTTCGGCCTATATGCCCTCCGGCCTTCTTCAGGTATTTCTTTGTCGGACTCGGGAACCTTCTCAGACTCGGGAACCTTCTTTTCGGACTCGGGAACCTTCTCGGTATATATATATATATATATATATATATATATATATATATATATATTCATCACACTTGAAAACTAAATGTGAAGTATACCGTGCCATAGTTCCCTCAATCCTCCGGTACGATTCGGAAGCCTGGACGGAATACAAAGCGGATGCCCATAGACTACATGTCTACTACATGCGTCACTTGTGCAGTATATTAAATGTCAAGTGGTGGCAACATGTTTCAAACAGGACCATCCTGGAGAGAACTGGACTCCCTGGCATGCATGAAATACTTGTCCAACACAACCTGTGATGGACTGGCCACTTAAACAGACTTGGGGATGACAGAAACCAAAGCAGATTCTGTACTCTCAACTGAAAGAGGGGTCACGTAGAATCGGTAGATCAAATCTCAGGTACAAAGACAACATGAAAAGAAACCTGAAGGACTTGAATATCCCCATAGGCAGTTGGCAAGACGCAACCAGAGACCGAATAAATTGGAGGAAAATGATTCGCGTGGTGTCATCATCGGATACGATGGACAGCAAATATATATCACACTTTAGCTAAAAATATCTCCGGGTGGCCTGGACCTCAAAGAAAGTTGGAACTTTTTACATAGAAATCAAGCAAAAATTAATGCATATTTACAATTCAGATGCCCCTCCCCCTTTTTTATAAACTACAAACTAGACAGAAACGAATAACTATTAAAAATTCGGACTTAAATTCCTGTTGAAGAGAATACGACGGTTCATTTTTGTTTTTATCGCCACATGAAGGGGATAGGATTCCCCTGAAATATTGCAAAAACATAGATTTATTTTTCAGCGACCTTTAATGTAAGTACATTATATTTTTTACAACGCTTTCTTTTAGGTATTACCATTATTTCAATATATAGGCCATGTCATTTCCATCAAATTTATGTACAAAAATCGATGTTTTGATCATGTAGAGTGAATCGATGGGGTTTGACTCACTCCTTGTAATTGATAACCTGGCGGGGTTCGCATCAACAAATTACAGAAGCATATGTGAAACCCACATTTCAATATATATATATTCACAGTCACAGGCGGCGCTGTAACTTCAGGAGCACAAGAACTATATTATAGTCTTTCGAGACTGCAATACCAATGAATGATTGATATATATATATATATATATATATATATATATATATATATATATGTGTGTGTGTGTGTGTGTGTGTGTGTGTGTGTGTGTGTGTGTGTGTCATTTATAATGATTATCGCCGTAGGAAATGGACATGGTGACCCGAGATTAAATCCTGGACGTGTCTGTTTGCATTTCACATAGCGCCAATGCCCTTGGGAAAGGTATGAATCCAACTATTCTCACCAGCTATAGGTAAACAGTAAAATAGACTGGACTCTTTAATCTTGGTATGGCAACCAGTCCGGGAGAAGGAAAACTCTGAATTCAAACCTGTTAAACTCCGCTTAAGAAAAAATATGACCTTGTGTCGCATCTTGCTCGTGCGCTGAGGTCAGGTAAATGCATATAGAATATGTTTGCTGAAAATCCAGTTAGGTGTCGGATTGAATTATAGAGTTATACCTTCCGCAACAAGCCTTTCCTTTCCCGGCATGAGAGATC
This sequence comes from Doryteuthis pealeii, assembly GCA_023376005.1. NCBI lineage: Eukaryota > Metazoa > Mollusca > Cephalopoda > Myopsida > Loliginidae > Doryteuthis > Doryteuthis pealeii. The sequence goes on from CM042146.1 coordinate 45,432,045, forward strand.
CACAATAAGCCTTTCAATAATCACTTGAAATACTGTAAATTTCGACTTCGAATATATGCCATTTTCATTATTTGAAATTAAAGTCAACCACATGAATTCGTATAAAAAGACACAAATAACTTTTTATACCCAACATTCTGTACGTGTGAATGCCAATTTCTCAAGCGAAGTTTAACAGGTTTGAGTTCAGAGTCTTCCTTCTCCTAGACTGGTTGCCCAAACAAGTTTAAAAAGCCTAGTCTGCCCTGCTATTTACCCATAGTTGGAGAGAGAATAGTTGGATTCATACATTTCCCAAGGGTATTAGCGCGATATGAAATGCAAACAACCTCGTCCAGGATGTGAACTCTTCGCGCCTCCACCTTCATTATTTGAAAAAAGTCAACCACATAAATTTGTTGCTTTAAAGAACTTTTTATACCCAACATTCTGTACGTGTGAATGTGTGCAGTTATGTGTCTACTATTTTCTTGTGTATTTTGCATCCATGTACGAATTTATAGATTCGATGTACAACAATGGAGTTTCTTTGTTATTATCTATCAGAATAATAGAAATAACAATAAGTAAAAAAAAAAAAATCGTCGGGGTGGTCTAATGTCGGTATCAGCCAATCAGCGAGGGAATATATCCCCTTTTCATTAGCGCTAGACCAAGGAGATTATTTTAGCGTCTGAGGTGGAGCGCCACACCTACCATCAGTTCCTCACTTTACCGCACAGATCCCTGTGCTACTCATATGCTAAGTTGGCGAGGGTCGGTATTGAACCAGGAACCTTGTGATTCCTAGCTCGAATGCTCTACCTACTGACCTAAAAACTGAGATAATAATTAAAAAAACAGGACCATATGACCTTTAGGCACCCCTTTTCCGATCTCGATTCATGAGGACATGTTTTTTATTTACACCGTCTAAATCCGGTTGTTTGTTAGGGGTTAGGGTTAGGGGTTAGGGCAAGGGATTAGTTTTATAATTTTAAAAAACTCTAAAATTGTCTGTTAACAAACAGTCGGATTTTGACGATGTAAATGAAAAACATGTCCTCATGAATCGAGATCGGAAAAGGGGTGCCTAAAGGCCATATGGTCCAAAAAACATATTACATGAAAAATACCACCCAATCGCTTATTTTTTTATAAGTGTTTTGCTTTCAATCGTTCAGTTTCTAAAATGACTTTTAAGTTTTAAAAAATCCTTTGAAACGAAACTTGAGTGGCCAATTAAGACGCAATTAAACTGTTCTTAGTGTTGTTGTATATATTTCTAATCCTTTCAGTGTTCAAGACAAATTAGAGGTGTCCACTCACGCGTTTTCAAAAGATTTTATCCTTTATTTTAAATCCGGTTTGTTACTCAAACGTATCATAGGAAACGCTGACAGCCACACGTGGCTCTCAAAACAGTTAAAGGGTTAATTAAAAAACTTGACACAGGTATGAGCATTTCAAAATAACCAACGTAAACTGCTTTAGTCGTTAATGGGATTTGTTGTTGTTTAATAATAGCGTTAATTCATCGAGTTAAAATTGGATTATTAATGCAAACAATAAAGCGATATTTTCTTTCTGTTGTATGAGTTGTCTGTCTGGTGATTAAGAGGATTTGAAGAGGAAATCGCGTCTGTTAAATCTTTCAACAGAAACGTAGAGTCCGACAGTCAAAACCCCAGCCGAATAAGTGGGGACAGGTGGGCTTCAGAAATTTAGTAATACACACATATACTGTGGGCATATGTATATATATATATATATATATATATATATATATATATATATATATATATATATATATAATTCATTGCGTATAAACGTTGTTCTTGTGAACGTTTTTTTGGGTTATATCATGAAGCATGGGAAATGAACAAGCGAAAAAAAAAAAGAAAAAACAGAACAAAAAACAGAGTTTCAATATCCAGCCGTTGTTCTGTCTCACTTTCGATTTATTCCAATATTTCGGGTGACATTCACCCTTTATCTAGGTATTATATGATGCCTGTGTGTAGAAAAGTGAAATCAAACAAACACACATATGCACACGCATACATACACACACATACACACACACACACACACACACACACACATAATATATATATATATATATATATATATATATATATATTATATATATATATATAATTAATAGTCATTTATTAGCATTGGTCTCAAAGCTCCAATACAAGATACTATATATAATATATATATATGTATATAGGTATTTTGTATTGAAACTTTGAGACCAATGCCAACAAACGCCTATTAATTGATAGTTTACCATATATATATATATATATATATATATATATATATATATATATATATATATATATATATATATATATATATGAAGGAAGGGTGGATGGGTTTCGTCTGTATTCACAGACTTCCTCAGTCATCATTTCTTGACCACTTTCCTCTATCTACAGCATATATATATATATATATATATATATATATATATAAAGCTGTGTCTGTTTTTCTGGCTTGAATTTCTACACTCAACCGCGTCATCAAAGCAACTACTTATTCTCGCTAAATTAAGCCCAAATGCTATATATTCTGATAACGAACGTTGTCCCAGCTGAGTTAACTAATTTACGTGCTTTGCTTTAAAATTTGCTTATTAAAAAAAAGGCAGAACAAAATGAAAACGTATACAGTCTTTTTTTTTTTCTTTTTCTACTTGCTTTTTTCTTTTTCTTTCCTTTTTATAAGCGATTGTCGGTGCTGGCCGGAGAAGTGAAAGGGAGTGGACGAAGGGTCTCGTGACATTTATTGAGGGGTGGAGGATTGTCGGCGTCAGTATGTCGCTCTATTTGTACCAGTGGTAACTACCGGTAGTTTCATGAGGCGTTAACACTAATAACCAGATTGGCACGACATGAGCCACAATGCCCCTCTAACTCGCTTGATCGCTTACCTCCTCATCATCGGCACGGACGCTCAACAAAGCAAACGCTCATACAGGGATTTTTGTCGCCTTTTTTTTTTTTTTTTTAGATACTGGAGGATTATTTAAGGATTATTTATAATGGTATTAAATATCTTGTACAAGTATAAATAAATAATACATATATATCGGGTGAAAGTAGAGAATTATGCAATTACACAATGTCTATTCATAAGCCGCCACTGTCCTCTTCCTTTATCGATGGAATAAAACTCGCTTCCCTAATTTACTATTGATTAAAATATTTTTTAAAATTGATTATTTGTTTTATTGTATTTCCTGACTTCAAAGACACTTTTTTTTTCTTCAAAAACCAGTCAGACAAATTTAACCTCCCTGTTATTTCTATATTTTCCATGTGCTTATCCTAATCCCAGACGAAGATAATCTAGGATGGATAGTAATCTAAACGCGGGTATTTGACCTCTGATTGAACTGTATAAATTGTACTTACTTAGAGTATTGAAAGAAATGCATAGAAGAAAGAAAGAAGAAGAAGAAGAAGAAGAAGAAGAAGAACAACAACAACAACAACAACAACAACAACTACTACTACTACTACTACTACGCGCTATAAAGGGTCCTAAACAAAGACACGAAGGTCATGGCCCACTCTCATAATAACACTGATTTCTTTGACAATGTCGTTATTCTTGCAAAGAGATACATTGACACCATTTTTATTCATAATATGTTTAGATTCTGTACTACAAACGTCAATAGATCTAATAAAAGAAAGTTTTCGCACTAAAAATATCACACAGAAACTATTACTGATGCAGACTACGCAGATGATCTAGCGCTTTTTGAAAATACACCTGCTCAAGCCGAATCTCAGCGGTAGGTATAAAATCAATGCCTTTTGCTGCTTGTTACATGCAGCAAACGGCAGTGGTTTCTACAGGAACTCAGATAAAACAGAGTTTATTCATCTGCCTGAACACGGGAGAAGACGATAAAAGTTGCAATTTTGGGATGATTCTTCACCAACACTCAGACTATACTATCTTTTCAGAGTGTGGTGGGGTGGGGGAGTAAAATATCTGTAAAGATCCATCCCATATGGAGATACAGGATGTGGCATGAGTATATCAAGTTATTAAACCTCTTGCTGATGATAATGTAAATGCCTCCTCCTCCTCCTCTTCCTCTTCTTCTTCTTCAACATCATCATCATCATCATCATCAATAACAACAACAACAACATTGTTCTTGTTGCTGTTGTTTTTGGAGCATAATCAAAATTTACCTCATCCCATTCTAGATTTAAACTTAGTTCTTCTTTTTTAGATGAGGACTACACAAGGATGCTGTATATTGTTTTGAACAAATCCTGGACGCAGCACCTCACAAAATAACTGTTATATGGCTACTTACCTCCTATCACACAAACTATCCAAGTAAGATGAACAAAACATGATTGACACTGCTGGTGAAGCAAGGACGATCCCATAAGCGATGTTCTTCTATAAACTTCTAAACATGAACGCTATTATTATTCATAATAATAACCAAAGCCAATTCTTTAGCTTCGATTTTTTTTGTGGATGACATATGTAGATATGTTAAATATTTATACAAGACTAATTCATTTTACAAGATTTTTAAAAATCCAGATTTTAAATCAACATTTTTTTTGGTGATTCTTTTATAATAAGCGTAACCTTATAAAAGAACGGCAAGTCATTGGCTCTAGATCTGAATATATATTTAAATAATCTAATTTGATTTCAGTGTAATTCACAATATAAACACGTGTTAAACTCGTTACCAAAACAATATTTTTTCAGATCAATTTGATACTTATAAAAAAAATCCACGATAATGGTTTTAAGAGTCTGGTTCAATACACAAACTGAATAAGAAAAATTCATTAAGAGAAAACTAACATTTCGCATTAATTAAGAGTACTTTATGTTGTTGAAGGGGATTAAAATAAAAATGAAATAAAATTCAAATTAAAAAAAAAAACATACTCCCACGAGCCTTCACCGGAAGAACCCTCCGCGCATGTGCGAGAAAAAGGGACCGACTTCCGACCCCGAAGATAATATCTCGGTCATTCTAGCTCAGGCCGTAACTGGATCTAGTCGCTCCTACTGGTCAGGGAGATATTCCCTTGTCACAGGCGACTATAGCCGGGAATAAAGCTTAAATCATAAAACCACCTTCTGCCTTTGTCTTTTTCTTTTTCGTTCCTTCAAATTCTTTCCTTTTCAGTGCGACTACCTAATGAGATGGGTAAAAAGCAAAAACCCTAAGACACACGCACCAAGAATATCCAGTTATCTTTAAAGCTTAAAACACGAAAACCTCTTGCTACCCTATAGTTATGTGGTAAACCGGAAGTTTCACTACGACGATTGAGAGTCGAATGACAAAATACGTCTCATGCGCATTGGATTCGCGCATCATTAAAAGAGAAAAAAAAGGAAATAAATATTTGTACATTTTCGACCAATCAGATACGTTCGCGCCTAAAAAGAAATTTACCAAATAGATTCAATTTGGAGCCTACCCTTTTTGTATAAATTAAAACCTTTTTCGGATATCAAGCAGAAAGAATTTACTTGTCTAAACGAATCCACGTCTTCCTGTGTAAGATTAAATCACATTCAATTTTAGAAGGTATGAACAATTGTATCTCTCTCTATATATAATCAGCCATTTACGAGATCAGCAATTTATCTTCGCCTGACTGTTGTGTGACTCTGAACTCTTTCCCTTTCTTTCTCACTTCAAAAATTTATAACATCTTTTCTCACTTGTTATAATGAACTTTAACAAAAATTACCTTTTTGTACAAAGACTGATGAAAGAACTTTGCCCGGTATCCTGCATTACCTTTTTGAAAACTTAATCTTAATAAAATTGTTTGTTTTAATACTGAGTTTTGTTTTCTATGCCATGTGCCTACATATTTAAATGTTCTTATGGTGTGTTTTATGTTTTGAAGACTATTTCATGAATTTTAACTTTAAACTGGTGACCACACAACTTACATCAAACAACCCTACCTTAACCACCATAGTTCCTTTGTATCAAACAATTAATAAGGTGTGCCCTGACTTCAACTCTAACTTTAATCGATTCTTTTAAACTTTAAAACAAATAATTACGAGTCTATTTGGTAAACATATGTTACTACAATTGTCGAATGAAGTAAAAAAGAAAAATCTATTTCTTCCATGAATATTTTTTTTCGCTCACCATTTTGCGAGGGACACGTCAATTTGTCATTGCTACTGCTCATTTTATCACGTCTTGACCCGAGGATGTTATCGGCAAAAACTAACTTCCTTTCACTAATTAGCCTCTAACTTAGCTAAGAAGATCTTAAGAACCAGTTCGTAATGCTTCTACTACAACTTGTATATTACAAATACACGCATGGTTTTTATTCAACGAACTCTGACCTACTTTGCTCAAAATACCTATACAAGGGGACATAAATTAAAACTTCTTAAAAGATCTTGTAAAGCAAACGCAAGACAAAATTGTTTTAGCTACAGAGTGGGGAATACATGGAATAAACTACCTTCATCAGTAGTGAATGCCCCATCTCTAAACTCCTTCAAGGCAAAGTTGGATAATCTGTGGAATGACATTAAATATTCTGAATTTAAAATGAATATTTATAAGGAACAGCTGACAGGTCTCAGACCCAATATACTAGCTGAAAAGATATTATTATTAATTATTATTATTATTATTATTATTATTACTCGTGGAACATAAAATAACCTTATCACATCATGAGAGGCATTCCATGTGGCGTGAAGTGCTGGAGTGCAACGTCGCATTAAGAGAGTTCGAAATCCAGTCGCGCTATTACGTTCGCTTAAGGACTAATACCCTTGGAATATGTATGGACCCCATTACACCACCGCCCCCAGCTATGGTTGAATAGTACCAATACTGTTTTTCTACAAGGATAGCCTTGGTATTAAATAACCCACAAAAGTCTATATGCCATTAAACAAAGAAACCAAACTAATCATCGCGTATGTTTTTTTTACGTGGTGTCACACGCCCATCAAGTTATGAATTGTCCTTCTTGTAGGATGGTTGCCAATCAAGAGTGGAAACTTAGTATTCCTGTTTTTTTTTATTAATAATAACTAGGATGGGATTGCTAGGATTCAGCCTTTTCTCAAGTGCATTAATGCAAAATGAGCATAAACTATCAAATCTCGATTTTTAACTCGGCTTGCCGGTTCTATTTTCCATGCTTTAAGGTTAAACATACCGCTTCCCTTGCTGCTTCTGCGACTAAAGCTACACGTTGATTTAAGTATCTTTGAAGTACATTCTACTATTTTGCCAATCTGTTGATTCTTAGTTTTGAGTCCACCCACCCAATAATATCTATATTCATTTATCTATTCTCACTCCTCAAGTTTTTAGTATCAGTCACACCCAAAGCTATTATACGAAAATGCCGCTATCACCACCACCGCCGATATTTTCTGCCTTACCCTAACCTACATAACAAAACAAAACATATAGCCTCACCTTGTTTATGTAATACGGTAGATAAAAGTGATTTTAGGGTATGATCTTTCAGTTGATGATACAAGCATAAAATTTGGTATGAATGTCATCTCTAGGTAATTTTAAGAAACAAGTACTAGCCATTAAAAACTAATTATGGTGGCCATTTTTCAAGATGGCCACCAATGCATGGTTTCGATTTCTTTGTTTAATGGCATACCAATCTTCGTGGGTTACTTAATGCCAAAGCCATATTTGTAGAGTTAACCTATAGCTGGGGAGGATGAGGAGGTTCATAACTTTCCCAAAGGTATTGCGAGAAGAACATTAATATTTCATTGTTACTGCTCGTCTTATCACATTTTGACGCAAGGATGTTATCGGCAAAAAAAAACTTCCTTTCACTAATTAGTTTCTAATGTTGATAAGAATATCTCTCTATTCGTTCTGCTTCTACTACACTTTTGTAATTACTGAAAGGAGATCGCTGAGTTCATTATTTTGTGCTAATTCATATCAATTTACGTGAATGTAATAACACGACTGGAGTTCGAACTCTCTTATTACTATGTCGCAGTCCAGCACGTTACCCACAACCTCACGGAGACCCCTACCCACCAGTGTATGGAAAATAACTATACACCATAAAAATCGTTTTTTTTTTTTTTTTTTTTTTCAAATCTTAATGTCAATTTTTTTTATTTGTCTGTCTTATTTAGTTTATGCTTTAGTGCATAGATTGATGTAACGTTCCAACATAAGAATTTTATATTAAAAAATAAATCACTACAGTAGTAATATCAAGAGAACAGACAACATTATTTATGTATATCGTCAGCCTAAAATCTGAAGCAAGTTCTAAACGAGAAAAATCCATTAGGAAGAGAGTAACACTAAAAAGTAAAACATCCATCAAAGTGGAAGAGCTTCTTCAAAAACAATACCAGTAAAACAGAACTATTCAATTTCCTTGCTGACTCAGTGACTAGAATGGATACAAACAACGTCGTCATTGTGACAAAGGAGGAAAATGGCATTAAAGTTCGTTACACCAGCGTCAACTAAGAGGAGTTGGCTCCTATACCCACAAAGAAGCCAACACACGAATATTCTATGCCTGACATACAGTTAAGGAGGTGAAGAATATTAAAATCAATACGACAGCTTAACTTCACACAATACCAAACGATGAGTTTCAGATGTGCCATAGGACCAAAGAAAATCAAGTAGATGCTATTTTTCCATACGTTCACTTTATGTGATTTGTATTACGATTCAATGAACAAAGTAAAAAAAAAAAACATGGCATATCTTCAATCAAGCCTCAGTTACGTTTATGAAACTTAGTCAGTCTGAAATTGAAGAGTCTGAATCACAAGTCCTAGAGAAATATATGGTTGTGATGTATGACCGGTCAAGTACAACTACTTCTGTAAACGTGACAAGGCTTGATCTTTCCTAAAAAAAAAAAAAAAAAAAAAAAAAACAGAGGTCATACGACTTAAGTGCATTAAAGGAACATGTGAAATGAGCTGCCTTATCAAGCAGGTCTTTTCGGGAAATGTATATCAGCCGTCAAGCAGAATCTCAGTGCACTTTCAAGTGGGGGGTGATCAAAAGATGATAAAAATAAAATTGGGAGATCATCTGGAAATTTCCTTGGAACCATTTCTAAAAGCACAGATTTGACAAAATGTGGATGCAAAACAGAATGTTAGTGGTGGGAGGTACAAATATATAAAAATAAATGAAATATGCTCTGCAGAAACTGCAGAGCATATTCCATTTATTTTTATATATTTGTACCTCCCATGTCAGATTTAGACAGGTTAGTAATGGGTTAATACCATGTGTTTTCATATAAAATTCGGTATGGTTGTTAGTTAGTTGTTTTTTTTTTTTTACGGCATATCAACCCTTTCAGGTCATTTAATGCTGAATCAAATCATTTTAATATCAGATTGCTTACAGTATCTGCTGTTGCTTAAATGGATAGAAAATGAACAGATATGATGAGTAAAGATTGTTTTGCGTCAGTCTTTCAAAAGTTTGCACCAAAAATCAGCACTAGAAATCTTGGTGTTTTATCTGAGCATAGGAACATTGGCCACTACCCCCATCCCCACACCAAATTAGTCAAGTCCACTGCTTTTGGGGTTGTAGTATTTTCAGTCTGAAGTTTACAAAGAAAATTTTCAAAAATGGTATAGAATGGTTCAATATGGTCGCACGTGTTATAGGATATCATTTTCCATTTTGATAAAGGATTTTATTTCTTTTTCTTACTTTTATTTATATAGAGATTTAGTTAAGGTCAGTACAAAGCCAAAGAGAAGGGAAATTAATAAGAAGATTGTGCTACGCCTTTCTTTCTTGGCGGGAGTTCTGATATCAATTTTTAGCTAAAAATCTCTTTTCACAATACCAACATTATTTACTGTGTTTGAAAACATTCGTACTCTACACGGCATTTTATCAATCTGATCAATTTAAGATTCGCCTCTATTAGAAAATTGAATTATATCAGGAGTTTATAAATCAAAACAAATTGTTTTCGCAATGGTATGAGATCAAGAGTGATAAATTATGATGACTCGAGGATTTGGGCCCATTGTTTGTACCACTAAGTTATCTCTACCGTATGCAGAAGCCTTTACTAAATACATGCCAAAACCATCACAAGTAAAAAAGAATGTTTACAAAAAAATTAAGAGCTCTTTTAACAATGGACGCAACCAAAATACAAAAATCAGTAAAAATGATTCTTTCGTATGCATACATTGCTCTTATTCTTTTCATATAAAGATATAACCAAGTACGCTTCCGAACTCTAAGAACTTTCATAGAGCTAAACATTTCTGTCATATTGATATATTAAATAAAATATTAATGCTGTTAATTAGATATACATAACAACTTGTGTGTTTATTTTGTGGGAGTCGACAGGAAGTTAACGCTTCAAATGCTAAAAGCCATCGCTTGGGCACAAGAAGTTCGACGCACCCTTTCCGGTTGAGCCTGGGAAATTAATTGTATTATCTAACCAACCAGAATGGTTCCTGCTAAAACTAAAAAACTTCGATTCGGATCCAATATTGCCTACGTCGCGAGTATAGATAAAGGCCAAATCGGTTTATCAAACACTCATGGCTCACCGCCGTAGTCACAAGTGTTCACGACGTTCAAACAGCTGATATACAAGGTCACTCACATACCAAGCCTTCTTTTTCTGCTCCGACCAAAACTCACTTTGTAAGCCGACAACTTGGAGACAACTTTCAACCATAATAACTCTGATTTTCTTGCCACATAAATTACTACTATAAACACATATACAAGAACATTTTACTTCACACAAGAACTTGCTCATACAAAGATACACATGTAAGAGCTTTACCATTCTCCAGTAAAAAGTCATTATTTTCTCCTTGTATTTACTGACATAAATTATTGCTATTTGTTGATAAATATCCTTCTTTTCATTTCTCTTCTACTGTATGTTTTCTTTTAATATTCACTTATAATTAGAAACCTTCATCTTCAACTAATATTATACAATGCTCCAGTCTTGATAATAATCGAGGCATGTAACGTCAATTTGGGAACTTTATCATATTCTTAATAAGAAAGAATATTCCACCAGAAATCTCTCCAGTAAAACTTATTCTTAATTTTAATCACTCATCGACTTTAAGCTAAAAACTCAATTGAAATCTAAAACGTAAACATTTTAATTAACGCAAATACTTGCTCATACACATACACACATGCTAGAACTTTACCATTAAAACCGAACAAATTCTTATTAATGAATCTTTGCCTTTTATTTCACCATTCAGCCTTCGTTATATTGATAGTATCGAGTCATAACTGAAGTAATGTTTTATCATGAACAGGTTGCCCCTATGATTGCAGAAAAAGTGAATAAATTTGAATTTCAAACTCCAAGTGGATGACAGTAACACTTGAAAGTTGGTATTGTACGTCGGTAGGTCCAGACCAGCAAAGACTCACAAAATAAATGACTTGGTTGCGATACCATCGAAACGAGTAGCGATAGCATCATATTGCCATTACTGTCGATCTGTCATCGTTTGGGTATGGCCAAGACCGGCTATATCGGTGCCTCGGTATGGCCCCCTCCACACACGTACACACACTCAACATCAAACAAGGACGACTGATGCTGAAACTATTAGTTCTAATGGTTGTTTTGTTAGACGCTTGTAGTTCTTTTTTTCATTCTTTCAATCCGAAGGATTTTTAGAAACCAATGCCAACGAATATGTTTCTTTGGTTTTGCGATAATTTGAGAGTTAATTGTAGACATCGATCTACTGATTGGCTGAACAAAATCTACCGAATAATTTGATTTTTATTTAGGCCAACTAATTTTTTTTAAATTGTAAAATTGTAGACAAAAAGAAAATCTAAAATTCTCAATGTTTTTCATTATATGCCTAAAAAACGCGAATGTTTTGTTTGTTTGTTTGTTTCTTTCTTTCTTTTTATACGAACTTCAACAATTATATTTAAATCAAATTAAAAAGGTAAAAATGATCTTCATAATTTTTTTCTCTTATTTTTTTTTTTATTTTTTATGAGAAAGAAAATTCCAAAAATCTTAAAATCTATTTTATAACAAGCTATTATAACAGACTGTTGTGACTAATTGATCAGTTTCTATGTTTTGTTTAGATTACTTCTATTAAAATCTGATAATTAACCGATTTTGGGGCGAATCTTTTAAAAAAAACGGAGCTTTTGCAGATGTACGTTTCTGAACAAGCCTAAAATAATGTTTACGTTATATGAATGATTTTTTTTTTTTTTTTTAGACATATCTTAGATTTGGTACAAGATCACAAGTATTAGTCACCTAGTGAGGATCAAACTCATTACTCATTTGTAATTATTCCACGAGACTCGCTTTCTAACTATTACACAACGATGAGGTGTACGTGGTGATTTCAAGTGGACAATAGACTTTGGATTTCTGATCAGATAAATGGTGATTTTTTAATCTATTTTATTTATTTATTTATCTATTATTTTTTTTATCTATTTTTATTTATTTATAATTTATCTATTTATTTATTTCAGAATACTTTTTTTTTTTTTTTTTTATCTAGAAAACTTTTTTAACTGATCAAATATATGACCGTATTTTATAAAATAAATAAATAAAACGACCCTCTCATAATTATTACTTAGTTGTAGCGGATTCATTTTACATTTTTTACTGGAGTAAGAAAAGATAAGTTTTTTATTGAAACTCTCTTCAGTAGATTAATTTTTTTAAATGCTTTTTATTATTTAAAAAACAAACCTGTATTGCTATATTTGGTGTATTTCAGATTTCAAACACAGTGTACTTGAGTTGCCAGTCCCTTAACTCTAGACTAAGTTGACACAATCTGGCCGTTTAATTTATCAATTGAGCAACACTCCCATCTCTACACTCCTGTAAAGTAAACGGCCTTGTCATACGCTTCCATTGTTGAGTGACAAATACTTGCTCAGTGAAGCGCATGCGTAGTGAGGCACAGACGCGACCGTCCCTACCCGGCCACAACCAGTTACATTTAGTCATTCCTCAACGTCGACAATTGACTCATCATTTCTGTTTTCAAAGGTCAATTTTCTGGGGAAGCATCATTTTAAACTAACACGAAAATGTCAATGTTGCCCTTCGTTCATTGCAATTACAAATAAATAAATAAATAAAAGACATTATATTTGGCTTTATAAAATCCTTGTTCTTACTTTTAAACAGAACTTGGAATTTTGAATTGACATTGACATGAATTATTACTCGCTATTTCGTGGATTTTCTTACATTTTAAAGTCAGGGTGGCCCAAAGTCGGTATCAGCCAGACAGCGAGTGAGTCTTTTTATGGTTAGGCCTTTTTATAACCCGCTTTATAAAAAAGGGTAACTGTGAGTTCTTTAAGCGAGAATAAAGCAAGTCAACACTCTTTGATAACAGGATAACAACTGAATTTTATTTCAGGAATTTGGCACCTGTCGGTGTATGTGTATATGTGCGCATGTCAAGTATTTGTGTATATTGATGAACGGTAGTGAGTCAGCTTTATTTATGAGGTCACAACAAGTCTATCCCCTTTTCACTAGCGCTTCACTAAGGAGATTTTTATTTTATGTCTGAGGTAGAGCGCCACAACTACCATCAGCTCCTCACTTTACCGCTCATATCTCTGTGCTACTCATACGCTGGTTGACACCGGTATCAAACTCGGACCTTGTGGTTCCTAGTTGGACGCTCTGCCGACTGAGCTAAACCAGCCCTATAATTTACATCTTAGAAGGGTTAAATTTTACCTAAATTATTCTTTGTTGTTAATTTCAATGATTTTTTAAAAAAAATGTTACGAGGGCTTTGAAGATCAAATTTTGAGATATTTCTTTCTGATGTTCCTTGAAAGGAAACAGATAAAAATACCCAAAATATTATTGGGCATTCTTTAGGATTCCTAAATTTGTTTTAAGATTTCATCATCATCAGGTCACGCTTGTCGGAAATTTATCCCTTTTCATAAGAATTCCGACCTTTAAAATTTAACCAACGCCGATAAAAGAAAATAGGTAGAGAAAATAAACTACAAATGGTCTTGCTCGATAATACGAAAGAATTTATTTACAAGTGTCTCGGAAATGGGGCAAAAAAATAGGTATACAATAAAAAGATTTCATGTAATTGTTGCATAAGCAAATGTAGATATCTCCCGATTCACTAATTCAGCATTTCAATTCGCACACACACCGCAATAATAAAAGATACATACACTCGCCAACAAAACAAACATAAGGCGCAGACGCCAAATTGGAAGTTTACTCCATCGTAGCCTAAAACAGAATGACCATTTTAACACATATCTGCGCATGGGCTCCGATAGGGAGTTCCGCTTTGATAATCAATTCCTGGTGCGGTCATCAGCTAAATTAACAAATCTAGGCACCAAGTAACAAATTACATAAATATATTCACACACGAAAAAGGGGGAAGATTTCACTTACTGGTAGAGTGAGGGCGTAAACAATAAAAATATAACCCTTAAAAATATCTTCTCTCACGCAGGAGAGGAAAAAAAACAGTTCGAAAGCAATGTGAAGGCTACTAGCCTTAGATTTTTCTAAACGGAAAAGGGTGAAGTCTTTTCAATAATTCTTGCTTCTCTCCCCAGAATGCAAGACTCTTTGTCTTGGCACGTGTATGCCACAGCTGTTTTTTCTTCCCTCGTCAAGTTAGGCGTGCGCGACGTATTGCGTCCTTTCCCGCCAAAAGTATTCGCTAGAACCACCGTGCTTCGCTTCCATGGATCTGGACTGATGTAGGCCACGCGACCGTAATGAAATTTATCGTTGGGACCGGCCAATGTCAATATCTGCTTTCTCACGGACTCTCGTCAGCCCGCGCAAAGAATTGACAATCTGCAGGTTTTTCGCCAAAGTGAGAGAACGTGCCTAGTCCCTTAGAGTCCCCGGATCCAAAAGATGCCGATATAGGTGTCACGTGACCGATGTACAACTTCCGAAGCCAGCCACAGGGTCCTTTCATACAGGTTTTTGGAAAAAATAAAATTTCCAATACGCTGTGTGGATTCCCATGTCTCTCTCTCTGTCTCTGTCTCTGTCTCTGTCACACACACCACACACACACACACACTCACACACACACACACACACACACACACCACCCGTCCCTATCTGTCATTGTTCTTTGCAGGTCTTTCACACGGCATCTAGAACCCCCACAGAGCTGAATGATGTAGGTTATTGCTGGTCGGCCTACACTGATGTGTCCATATGTAAGTGTCCACAAGAAAATTTTATTTGTCATACTTGGATAGTTTATGTGAGAGGAGATAAGTGGCCGTATAGCTATTTTTGTGGGGTGTCACTTCCAAGATTTGTTCAAGACAGCACGCAGCATCCTTGTATAGTACTCATCTAGCTTTTTCTCCATTCGTTTCATTAGAGTCCAAGTGGTGCAGCCATACATTAGAACTGACTCGGCTACAGCTTAGAAGAATATCATATTTCTATATGATCAATAATCTGTCTATAGCAGTCAATGCCATATTAACATAGCTTTCTGTAAATGAGATATTACTACTAAGGTATGTGAACTGGTTACAAATTTTAGAGGCTTGATATCCAGTATGGAGATGTCCCCATCTTGTTTAAAACACATTAACTGTTTTATCTGAGTTCACATAGAGGCCAATGCCTCTTGCTGACTTCTCTAGGTTATGCAGTAGTTATTCGGCTTGTGCATGAGTATTTTCGAGAAGCGTTAGATCATCTGCTTTGTCTGCATCTGTAATACTCTCTCTCTCTCTCTCTCTCTCTCTCTCTCTCTCTCTCTCTCTCTCTCTCTCTCTCTCTCTCTCTCTCTCTCTTTCAAAATAACCGCAATTTACAAAAATGAAACATCGTTTTGCAGATAAATCATTCTAATGTCTCTTGTTAGTGAACTTAAGTTTTTGCCTCATGGTAATAGCTAATTGGCATGTTCAGTTTTTTAAAATCAAATTGTGATAAATAATTATGTTTTATTATTTCCGATTGTTTTTTATTTGGTTTATGTATGGGTGGGATGTTGGGGGTGCGTGGGCGTATGTGCGTGTGTGATCTTTATAAATAGGTGATGATTGTTTCGTTAATAGCTTTTGTAATTAGATTATTTAGTAATTGAAACAAAGCTACTTTCTGTTTTGAATATGGCAATAACATTGGCGAGTAAAGTGCACTAAACAATGTTTAATTCTTTTTTTTTTTTTTTCATTTAGTATTTCAATTAGTATGTTTTGAAAAGTTAACAAATCTAAAATTCCATTTCTGATATGTTTACTTTTTAAATAGTATTCATAAGAATAATTCAAGTTTAGATAATGGATTTATTTATTGAAATTATTCTTATATACCATGCAATACCGGGAACTTCCATTAATAGTTATACAAACTAGCAGTATTTACCTGTATGTAATACAAGTTTTAAGATGGTCTCCAATGTTCATTCCGCCCTGTCGGTGGGGTGTTAGAATGCACCGACTGCACCTCTGAAGAGGAGTAAGACTCCCAATGGGGCCACCTGTTGGCCGTGGGTAGCGACCCGTGATGCTTAAGGATAAAACCCAGGGGGTTGAGCAGTCTATGACTTGCAATACTCCACTTTGGTCCTTTCTTGGGCTAGACGGTCGGTCGGAGAGGCCCCCCCGATCAATCGGCTGGTCATGTAAAGCCCTAGCACCTATATGATTGCCCTAACCCTATTGCCCTTATGGCAAGCCCCAAGACCTTTTAATCATATAGGTGGCTGTGGGTCTTCATGTCCTGGGGATGACGTTAAACTCTATCTAATGATGAGGTTCCAGTTTTGGAGAATGTGGAACACCCCTTCATCACCATTGCTCCCAGGTCCAGTCTGATCCGGATTGGTAATACCTGTTAGGGTCTCATCTATGGATTAAATAGAAAAACATGAGTTTATAAACAAAATTGATTATCCATTAAGAATGAATTTATTTCAAAACTTTGTCTGTATTAAATGACCCACTGAGGCTGATATACCGTAAAACAAACCAAACCAAACCAATGTTCATTAAGTGCATTGTGTTTACATCTCTTATTTGATTATGTCTGATATCCATCTCACTTTGAAAATTTTAATATCACAACCATTTTCATGATGAAAAAACTTCTGAATTGAAAATGTTGTATGTTTTGTATTTGTTCTCCTTGTTCTATTTTTAAAATATCTAAAATCTTATAGAGCTACGAATCTGTTTACTTTTGTATGGCAAGCCCCAAGCCCTTTTAATCATATAGGTGCTACAAGGCTGTGGCTGAGGGTCTTCATGTCCTGGGAGTGACGTTAAACTCTATCCAGTTAAGAACATTGTATATTTCAAATGTAAAAAATTAAGTCGAAGCGAGTGAAATGGCTTTAAATTAAGGACTCAATTTAAAATGTATAAAGCTAAACTTTTATGTCGATCTTTATGACATCGGATGTAACATAACTTTGAAAAAATATTTTTTTATTTAATTAATTAGAATAAAGTTATTACATTTATTCTGAAAATATTAGTTCATTGGAACAAGTCGCAGAAAAAAAGAATATGTAACTTGTTTTCTTGTTCTGTGGTTTAAAAAAAATGCATCCTACACATTTATTACATAAAACATGCATAAATAAGGGCCCAGTTTAACAGTTTATTTACATTGCAAATTGAAAAGAACAGATATATTTACATTTTTATACAAAGATTGGCACTTTAGTAACTCTATGAATAAGGATTTTAGAATTTTGTTTTATTTATCAAGCAAGAACAAATATATTACAAGCAATATTTGTGAAATCATATTTTGAAAGTGAAATACATGTTAGGCATCAATTGATTAAAATACTTCGCGTTAAAATAAAGTACTTTAAGAACATTACTCAGCCTCTTAAATAACATGGATAAGTAATGTTAGTAATAAAGAAATTGTTAATTAGAGCTTTGAAAATGACGTCATTCCTCTTTAAATGTCAGGCGTCTAATTGCAAATTTTTGGATTACTTAATGTTTTCTTAGCATAAGATTTTTTGGTGGGTGAGGGGGCAAATGATCTTGGCCAAATAAAGTTTTAAATCTTTTCAGTAGAAAACCTGACATTTTATAAAAGTTTGATTAAAATCTACCAAAAATTAGTGGAGCCTTGGGGGTACGAACGGACGGGCAATTAGCGAATTTTAATAAAATGTACATAACTGTAATTGTAATAGTCATGTTTGTTATTATCATGTATAAATAAACTGAAGCAGTCTGTAGAGCATCCGCCTAGAAACCACAATGTTCCAGATTCGGTACCAGTCCTCGCCAACTCAGCGAATGAGTAACACAGCTTGGATCTGTGCGGTAAAATGTGGAGCTGATGGTAGTTCCACCTCATATGAAAAAACAATCTCTGGTCTATCGCAAGTGAAAGGGGATAGACTCCCTCGCTGTCTCGCTGATATCAACAATAAGCCACTCCACTGACTTCCCTTGATAGCTTAACTTAATTCTACAGCATATTTTTGAGATAGAAACAAATACCTGATTAAGGTTCTATATATCCGTATGGAGTGGATGGTAGGGTTAAATGGATAACTCTTTTTGTTCGAAGCCCAGACAACTGTTAACCCACCCCTATTCCTGATATATTATTGTAGATAACCATTTCAGAATTCCCGATCATTACTCTGTAATTGAGGTCAATCGTCAGACAGATAGGATATTGCACATGGGAAAACACTCCGCCCCATTGTTAAAATGTTAAATATTCGAAGGAAGTCATCAACATTTTTCGAGGAAACTACTTCCTTAAAATCAAAAATGTATTTTTAAAAAAATGTTATGGAGGAACAGTTTTTGCTGATTTTGAAATTTGTCTGTGATTACTTTTGTGATAGTTTTTTTTTTTTTTTTTTTTTTTGTCTGTGATTACTTGATGTGTTTTTTTGGGTTTTTCAAAGTCCATCCAGGAAGATTTAAGCTTATAAAAATCCGATTAATGTCTTTATCTGTAGCGCATATGGTTGGGCTTTTAAAAAGGCGATTTAAAAAAATTGAAAGGAGATACCGAGTATTGGACTGAAGGCTGCAAGAGTCAAGTTTCCGTTCCAGGTAATTCCTTTATTGGCCAGGCTGTCCGATGTTTTCCACATCGCTGGCCACAACGCGCTTTCATTTTATTCTTGCTTTCACCCTTCGGGTGAAGATCTTTCGTTACAGCAAAGCAAAGGAACGAATCATTACAAGATAATGCCTATTCAAGTAACTTGTAAAATCTGCGATGCTACTACAACACAAGCAAAAACTAAAATCATATGTAAATAGCAATACGCATAGCAACCATACTTCATAAAGGAGAAATAAAACAAAAACGTCTTCGGCATAAAATAACCCTATGAGTTGACATTCCGTAAAAAATACAACCAACCAACCAGAATACCCTCGGAAAGGTATGGAACTCTTTAGCCTCCCAGATATGGGTTTAATAGTGTTAATACTGTTCTTTACAAGGATGGTTTTGGCATTAAATAACCCACAAAAGTTGATATGCCATTAAAAAAACTACGATTGGTATTATCAGCGTTATTCGGACTATTGTCCCCATCTTCATTGTTATTTGTACAACGTTTCGGCCGATATACCCTCCGGCCTTCTTCAGGGTATATCGTCCGAAATGTTGTACAAATAACAATGAAGATGGGGACAATAGTCCGAATAACGCTAATAATACTAATCTTCAAGCCTCATCTCAAACATTCAGAGAAAAACTACGATTGGTTGTATATTTTCGTTGAGTAACTCAGCCGTAATACATTGAATAAAAGGACACGAAATCTGAGTCTTTACTTGTCCGGTTTATACAAATATTTTTATGACGAAAAAGTATGCAATTAGTTAAACAGTGTGTGTGTGTGTGTGTGTGTGTTGGTGTGTGTGTGTGTGTGTGTGTGTGTGTGTGTGTGGTTGGTTGGTTGGTTAGTTATAGATTATTCTTTTCAAAACAATGGCAAAGTTGGATTTCGTTATTGATCTTTCCTTCATTTGATATTGTTTCTTTGGTTAATGTTCTTAATCTTGATCCTTTACCGTTACTTGTTCATCGTTCAAGTACATGGGAGATGGCAAATTTTTCTGTCATCTTGCTTGATAATCATTTCTTAAAGTTCTTTCATGTTGTTAAGCAATAAGTAGCAAATCATCATGAGAAAATCTCAAGTGACTTAGTTTTTTTCTCCATCTGTCTTGATCCATTTTTTATTTCCAATCCAGATTGTGAAAACTTGATCCAAGCCCCGCTGTGAAGTGATTTGGTGAGATGATATCACCTTTGAGAATCCCTTTTTATAGCTGGAGTTTTTTTGGAGTCTTTTTAGAATCATATGAAGGAACTCTATTTGTTGAAGAAGGTGCTCATGTACAATGTGTCGATATTTTGCTATGTTTTAGACAGGTTATAAAGAGATCATCTAGTTTGTGAGGAGTAAGTGTATCAGCATTTCCGAGACGATCGATTGCGATGTTATCAGAATCTGAAGTTTTGATTTTCTTTATAGTGTTGATTGCATTTTTAATCTCTCTTGTAGTAAACTTGTGAAAAGATCTACAATCTACAATCTCGTTCGTAATTGTTTGCTGATTGTTGCGACGTTAGTTGAAAGATTCGAGTTGTTTGTTCGCATTTTCCCCCGCCCATCCTATACTCATTGTAAATATAAAAAAAATCACTTTTTCATCAATTGGTTTTAAGTAGGACTGAGGTATGGAGTGTCTGAGATATTTTCGTGGAACCAGGCTGTGAAAGGCGAAGAAAGCAAGTGTTTATTAGTATGGATCGGTCGGTGAGTGGAACTAGCGAGGGGAGAATAAGAAACAGTGACAAGACCACTTTTCCTCTCTCCAAACAAAAAACTTCGGGTTATATCAAGGCCATCTTAAAATAAAATATTCTAAGATGGACTTGGCTATATGTTCAGAACTGATTGCATCTCTTTTTAATTTTTTGAAAATTGAAATAGATCACTAAGTAGGCCTGAGCCTATTCTAGTGACCAGGTTTGAATTGAGAGTTTTCCTTCTCCTAGACTGGTTGCCTAACTATTTACCGATAGCTGGAGGGATATTAGTTGGATTCATACATTTCCCAATGGTATTAGCACTGCGTGAACTGTGGCTTCGTCCAGGAATTGAACTCGGGTCGACGAGTCTATTTCCTACGACTCTAACCAGTACACCACCGCGCTTTCTCTGTATCTGTTCTGAAATAAAGTGGGGTTTTGAACAGAAGCCGAGACACGGCTGGCCTACATAACGAGTTCTTTGTTCGCTTAATAATTCTTTCTCAGTGAGTGAGAGTTTCGCTTCCAAAATGTCCGACATTTGGAAATGACCTTGTGTCAGACTCGTTGGAGCTAACTTCAAACATCTGATTTACTTAACAAACTCATTCAATCACCCCACAGTATTGTTAAGTAATAGACTAACTATATCTATTATTGAGAGGTAATGTAGATAGATTTAAAAGATTTTAGCCGTTAAGGTCAATTCAATTAACAGTTTAAGGTCAGTTGAAATATTGGTTTTCATTGGATGAATTAAAACCAAGTGACTAAGATTCTAAAAGTTAGAAGATAGGTTTTTTTAAACTAAGAATCAGTTAGTTAAGAGCGGTTGAAAGCTCCACATTGATTTCCATCTCTAATTCGAAATAGCTTTCCAGATTTGTGGCTCGGGTAATGTTATGTGGAATGAATGAATTTAATATTCACAGTAAAAGTAGTGTCTTTGTTATTCGTCCCAATGAAACAGTATAGGGACACAACGAAGGATGAAACAGCAAGAAGCGATCACCGGCAGAGAAGACAAGATGACGACAAGAAACGATGATGGGCCGAGAGAAGAAGTTGACTTTGAGCGTTCGGCTAGAAACCACAAGGTACCTAGTTCGATCCTGGTCCTCGACAACTCAGCGTATGAGTAGCACAGTGATCTGTGCGGTAAAGTAAGGAGCTGATGGTAGGTGTGGCGCTACACCTCAGACGCAAATAACAATCTCCTTGGTCTGGCGCTAGTGGAAATGGGATAGACTCCCTCGCTGATTGGCTGATACCGACATTAGGCCGCCCCGACGACTTTACCTTTATAACAGTATTCCTGCTAATGTTTGCTCCTTGTCTCTTGTAATTTTCTGCAAATTTGACTTTCTTGCTGTTTTGAATTGTCTTAATTTAATGCGTTTATTGTGTTAGTATAGCATTCAATTCTAAGACTAACAACAACAAGAAAGGAATTAATATTTCCTTTAATTCAAACAATTTATTGGCTAGACACAAAACAACAAACAACAATATAAAGTCCTTCCTGTATATAAAGTTGAGTTTAAGGGACTTACCGGCGCGTTGGAGAAGATGTCTTAGGGTGGTTTCTCTGAGCCCCTGAATTCGTTGCCTCGTGGTACCGCGGGTGGAATCTGTCTGACCACTTTTTGGATATTGCGCCAAAACTCTGGGCTATCCCGTAATTGGTATATCTAATCACAGAGCCTTTCCCTCACTCACTCTATATACAGGAATAACCATTTTACTGACCCAACACGTTCATTCATCAAGTGGTCTTCACTGTTTGTTTGTCTTCTTTTTTTTTTGTTTCTTTTTTTGTTTCTTTTTTTTTTGGGGGGGGGTCTAATTGATTTTACACTTCTGATTTTTCTTCTGTTTCAATCAGTTACTGTTCACATGTTGTTCACATTTCTCAAATTGTTAGTTTCATTGTTCTTTTTGTGGACTTCTTTGATATCATAGCGATATTCTAAAAGAATTTGTATTATATAAAAATCCTAATACAAATAGAAGATATAGGTGGAATTAGAAGCGGAATTACGGTGATTAGGCACGCAAACAGATCGGACTCAAAATCAGGGTGTAAATCGAAACAGACAATGAATTCGTTTATTAATAAACAATTGGTTTTATCTGTTCAGACAACGAAATGGGCAACAATACAATATATGAAGTGTATAAAAAGAGGAAAAGTGTCCTTAGAAATAAGAGAAGAATAAGAAACTGAAATATAGGCTTGCTCGGTTTTGTAGGTCAATCTAGAAGTAGTGAAAGCGGTTTTTGTTAACGTTCAGTGGGCGTAGCTTTGTATAGGACATATTCTTCCGTTCTTGTTCTTCTAAAGCAATCATCGTCATCGTCATCATCATCGTCATCATGTCACGATGGCAGCACGAATATCTATGACTCTCTCTCTCTCTCTCTCTCTCTCTCTCTCTCTCTCTCTCTCTCTCTCCATCCATCTCTAATGGTCATCGCTCCTGAGAAGTCCCCCGTGCAGCATCCAGAATCCGTACAGAGCTATATTTCTGGTAGAATATTATACAATCAAAATTGATATCATTAAGTATTATTTATTACCAAACTCTACGACATTGAAATTCTGTAATAGAAAGTACAATTGCATAAATATATGTAAGAGATGTACTTATTTGTTAACTGCTATATAGTCATATTTTGGGTCTCAGAGTTTAAATACGGAAGAATCTGGTAATAAATAATACCTAATAATATCTGTAAGGGTGTATTTGCTTATGTTTTATAGTTTGTGTACAGCCACTTTGATTCTATCACACAAAAATATCCAAGTAAGACGAACAAGGCATGCAGAACATTGCTGGTGAAGCAAACACGGACTCATAAGTGACGTTCTCCTATGGACATCTACACATGGGCACACCAGTAAAAATCAAATAGCTCTGTGCGGATTTAGAATGCCGTACGGAAGGCCTTTCAAGGGCGATGACTAATAGGGACAGGTGGTGTGTGTGTGTGTGTGTGTGAGAGAGAAAGAGAGAGGGAGAGAGATAGATAGATAGATAGAGAGAGAGAGAGAGAGAGAGAGAGAGAGAAAGAAATAAGAGAGAGGGTGTGTGTGTGTGTGTGTGTGTCATGGGAATAATTCGTACTGGCTTCGCGACGTCATGATAATGATGATGATGATGATGATGGTGTATTTGCATGCGCGTATATATATATATATATATATATATATATATATATACAATATGACTTTTATTCGTCGCCGGTGTTTATACTTGAAAAAGAACCGGTCGAAAAGGCCTTCGTATTCTCCATATTTTATATTTCATTTTCGTAATAAAATATTACCATCTCGTAACTTGTATGATCTCCCTACATAAATATGATTCCTCCAATTTTAGTACTCTATAAGTTTTCCTGCACCAAAGATTTATTTATATATATATATATATATATATATATTATATATATATATATATATATATATATATATAATGTATTAACAAATCAATTTCCTAAAAGTTACCTCTGCAAATTTTATGAGCTCAGTAACTCTGACAAGAAGCACAATTCATTTTGTATTGATCTATACAATTTTTGGCCAACAATCTGTGTCTCACTCTATATCAAATGCCATAAATGATAAAATCTGATCAATAAATAATATTGATTTCCTCTTTGATCTTATCTTCTTACATTTGCTGTCAAATATTTTCCTGTTCAGATTTTTTTTTTTTCAAGTACACTTCTGTGAAAATATGAAACTGTCTGCCATGAAATTTGGGTGCAACTTTTGGGACCCAAATACCAGAAAAGAATGCAAATATTAATTAGTTCCTTTCAATGATTTCTAATTGGGTTTTCTCTCCATTGTTTTAGTCGCAATATCATGACGAAATATTTTTTATTTTGGCCCAGTTTGAAATTCAGGTGTGTACGTGTGTTTATATTAACTAAAAAGCAAATACCATTTTCGATTATTTTTCTTTAATGAATACTTTCTGATTCTTTTCTTTTCTTCTCTTCTTCTTTTTTTTAATTTTTTTTAACAGCTTCGGAACAATACCAATTCAACCAAGAAGGAATATTTTGCTATGAATTCTTTGTGTCCATTTAGCAAATCAAATATCTTTGAGTCTCGAAACACGAAGCACTAAACGCAAATGACATATATTACAACAAATACTTTTATTTATTATAGAATTAATTGATATATGATACTGCTTTTTAATTACTCATATAAAATCGCTATTCAGGCGGTAAAGCTTACATAAATTCCTGATCACTGACAATCCGTTTCTAGTTGATTTTAATACACAGTGAGCTGTCACACATTTTTGGTAAGAACTACAAATTTTAGTTTATTAATCATCAATACCTATGCAACAAAGAAATACTGCGTTTATTAAATATGAGTAAATTTAAGCGGTGAAATGATAGAATAGGAATAAAGTCAGCGATTAATGTTAAAAACAATTTTGCCCTTGTATGCTGGATTGAAATGTGGTTGGAGCTAAAATACAGTCATGATTATTATAGACAAAGTTTGGGAACATATGACCTTTAAGCACCCCTTTAACTTTGCTGATTCATAAGTACATTTTTTTCATTTACACCGTCAACACCCGGTTGTTTGTTAACAGACGATTTTTAGAGTTTTTTTTAATTATAAAACTAATCCTAACCCTAACCTAACCCCTAACCCTAACCCTAACACCTAACAAACAACCGGATGTTGACGGTGTAAATTAAAAAATGTACTTATGAATCAGCAAAGCAAAAGGGGTGCTTAAAGGTCATATGATCCAAAGTTTGTAGTGTTATTATATATGTAATTATGACAGTGGATGATAATAATCCGTCCCGGCTGATCACAGAGTGAAAATGAAAGAGGGCGAAAAGATAGACAAATACTTGGATCTTGCCAGAGAACTGAGAAAACTGTGGAAGGGTGAAGGTCGTACCAATTGTAATTGGTGCCTTGGAACGACCCCTAGAGGTCTGGAAAAGAGCCTGGATGAATTGGAAATCAGAGAAAGAATCGAGCCCATCCAGACTACAGCATTGTTGAGATCGGCCAGAATACTCAGAAGAGTCCTGGAGACCCGAGGAGACTTGTTGTCACTCAACCTCCAGTGAACCACCGGCTACACCAGGTGTGAAAAACTGGAATGGAGTGAAATAAAAAGAAAACAATTTTACCCGGCAATCAACATGCTTTCGTTGGTACAAACTTTGCGATTCTCTGTTAGCGACTCGTTACTCAGGTTTACTCAGCTCAGTTATCTTGCTTTTGAAGATTTTACGTTGCATAAAATATTCGATCACTGCACCCGTCTCTAACAAGGTAGGTCAAACCTGTTTCCTTATACATCAAATCTAAGTTAATAAAATGGCTGTTGATATTGTGTAATTTTTTTTTCTTTATCAAATAGCTGATTGATTGACCGTTAGTAGTGGGACGGACAGGCATCACCGGACAAGAATTCCAAATATGGCTAAATATGAAATTAAACAATTACAGCCTTCTGGAAATAAATCTAGTGGTGCATGATCATAAATGTTGAAAATAACCGTCTCTGTTTGTTGCCCTCGGGCAGTGGGGATCACCAGACTTCTTCCCTAGAAATTTTTTATTTTTTATTAACAACAAATACTAACAAACACGTATCGTTCACAATCCGATTATTTTGTCAATGAAATTGATATTCACATCGGCGTGTATGTCGTAGATTTTACAAGAATAGCAACAAGTTTAAGTGATTTAAACTCGATGTTTAAACTGAGATAACTGCATTGGTCAATCGAATTAGAACAAATGAAAATCGATAAGATCGTTCTTAAGAATGGCACTCGGATATTGATTTCTCTATTTTCGCCCATTTCGGCGTCTTCTTTGAAGCGTTTGTAAATATAAAAATGCATTCGTTTGTTGTATTTATAATGATTTGTCTTCTTCTTCTTCTTCTTCTTCTTCTTCTTCTTCTTCTTCTTCTTCTTCTTCTTCTTCTTCTTCTTCTTCTTTTGAGTTTTCACATCAGCATTAGCTGATGATCTTTCACTAGAGTCTGAGTGACAGCAAGTCTCCTCAGGTCTCCAGGACTCTTCTGAGTATTCTGGCAGATTGCAGCAGTGCAGTGTTCTGAATGGTTTCAACCCTTCCTCTGATTTCCAAACATTCCAGACCCTTTTCCAATCCTTTTGGGACTGTTCCAAGTGCACCAACTACAATTGGTATCACCTTCACTTTCATATTCCATAACTTTTTTAGTTCTCTGGCAAGGTCCAGATATTTGTCTATTTTTTTTCATTTTCCTTTAGCTTCACCCTGTGATCTGCTGGCACTGCAAAATCCACCAGTTGACAAGTTCTTTCTTTTTTGTTTATCAACACTAGGTCTGGTCTTCTTGCTGGGATAAGGTGATCCGTTTTTATTTCAAAGTCCCAGAGAATTTTATGCGTTTCGTTCTCAAGAACAGATTCTGGTTTATGCATATACCATTTTTTTGCATGGTCAAAATTAAATTTTTTTGCATAATTCCCAGTGGATCACCTTCCCAACCCAGTCGTATCTAGTTTTATATTCTCGTTGTGTTAGTTTGCTACATTCGCAGAGTATATGGTTTACAGTCTCATCTCTATTCCCGCAAAGTCTACATTTACTATTTTGTTGGGTCCTATCAATTTTCGCTTTGATGTAGTTTGTCCTTATGGCATTATTTTGTGCAGCAATTATAAGTGATTCCGTTTCCTTTTGAGGTTTCCTTTTCTTAACCATGTCCAAGTCTTTTCATGGGCAACCTCTTCAATTATTATTATTATTATTATTATTATTATTATTATTATTATTATTATTATTTCAGCCCAATGACATTTGATTACGCTTATCAGAAAGTTACTTCATACTGGAAACTCAAATTCTAGCCACAATGAATGGAAGAATTTCAGCGTGCTGGGGTTATTGAATTTCATTTCGGTACAAATGCAGAATAGTGCGCAAGAGATAATAATCAGAATCGCAATTTACGTATAGATTGTATTAGATTACGGAAATTCCTGAAGTAGCCAAACTCTAACACTAACCATAATAACCCTAAAACTAACCCTAATCCTTACTCTAATCCTAATCCTAGCGTCTCAAGGTTTCGGGTATTTCCGTGATATGTAATGAAATGTAATGCTTTTTATACGTAATCAAATGATATTATCTCTTGCGCGCTATTCTGCATTAGTACCTTCATTTCTTTCAGCCAGTGGTTATCCTTCACTGTTTAATTTTGAACCGCCAAAGTAAAAAATCATTGTTGACCGTTTAGCCTCGACAAGGTAACACGCACCGTTGCGTCTCCTGTCCACAGGACAGGTGGCTTTGCCTTCAGTACACCGTGCATAATACACAAGAACATATTCAAACCAGTAAGTGTTTATATTTTACTCCTTTAAACAACAACCTCAAAAACTTTATCTACATAAAATTCTCTCAACACAAAAGACACATAGAACATTTCACCTTATACAACTATGTATAAGCTTCTTTATTTCTTCTATTAAGTTTGCTCAGTGAATAAATATTGTTCCTGTTGATTCGTCGTGAATCTCTTTTACATATATATCCACGCGAGGCTATAGATTACTACATACAGGCTTAAAAAAAAACAAAGTGTCCGGGTTTGTTCAATTACAACTAAAAATTGTTAGCAGCTAGTCGCGGTTTCCAAACCGACAAACTTACGAAAACAATCGTCACAAGGCAAAACCATAAGTTGCCCCCGCTACAAACTTGTCTTATATTACTACATGACCGCACTAATAAAGTATCCAGTGAGGATCGTACTCATTAGTTGATCATTGTGTCAATTGAGTGTATATTTAAGACATTACAGTCTGGTGGGGTGGTTACGTAAGCTATATTAAGTAAATTAACCAATCTGCTGGTCTCGCCGCTTTCAAAGGAAATAACACTTTTCTTTCAATTAAGTATCATCTTTGTCTTTTGGCCATCACATGGAGACCGGCTATTCAACTGGACGGCTCCGCTTTGTCCTCCGTCAACGTAGATTCCAGATTCCAGATTCCAGATTTTCTCTTTGCACGCTGGTTTATCTTGGACACATAAACCCATAATTTTCATCAAAGACGCGATTGTATGTGTTCTTACATATTGATGTCATTATCTCTAGATCTTCATAGGCGTCAACATTCACCTCTTCACAATCTGTCATTTTCATTCTTTAAGCGGCCATGTTAAGTACACATGAAAATATTTTACTTCATTTATGTAGGTCGTGTTTTGAGGACATTTTTCAAACGTTTATCCTACTTGGCGGTTGAGATAGTCCCGTATTTTTCATTGAGCAGTCTTCAAGCCTAAGTTAAAGCCACGTTGCCAAATGAACAGCCTCCCCCCCCCCACTTGGAATATCAACTCAACACAATCTTCTTTGTTCCTATCTATCATCGCACTGACCTTATACCATACTAAGTTTTATTTAGTAACTGCTCGATTTACTTAATAAATAAATTGAAAATATCTTCCCATGACTTTGTAAACATTTAAAAATATAGGTTGTCTAAAAATCAAACAGAGACAGAATATATATATATATATATATATATATATATATATATATATATATATATATTCAACCAGAAGATGGTTTCACTAAATAGATGGACTCGCTACTTCTAATACATTTTTTGCACAAATTTTGTGGCTTGTCAAACGCTTAGAAAACTTTAAAAAAACTTTCTAAAAACAATTTCTTTCACAAGAAATTTTCTCCTGGCGATGACTAAGATCGAAACGAGTTGGGAACAATCAAAAAATAATATAATATAAAAGAAATATTCCTGTTTGTTTTGTCTTATTACTTTTTGTTCGCCTTATATATATATATATATATATATATATATATATATATATATAGTTGTAGAAAAAAGTGTTTCTCTACCACGGTTTCGTTTTTTCTACAACTATAAATGCTCTATATTTTACAAAGTATATTGAGCACTTTTGGATTAGATACTAATTCTAAGACAATGAAAACGTTGTAGCAACTTTTGATATATATATATATAATATATATATATATATATATATATATATATATATATATATATATATATATATATATATATATGATACTTACATTCACCATTCAGGTAAGAGTGAATTTCAGTTATTATCTACAAGTCAGCCATTTTTTTTCTTTCTTTTTTCAAGCTTTTTTTTTAAATCCCCATCAAACACAAGCTTCTAACAAGCTCTCGGGAATTGTCGTTTTCCGCACAACCTCTCATAGCATGGTACTGGTAAATCACCTGGGATGTAAAAGACAACCTCCGTTTAATTATGACGAAATCGCAGAAAGCCCCGAGACCTTGTTAGGAGTTTGAGTTGCGGGAGAGAAAAATAAAATTAAAATGGTCATTAGCTCGTAGAATGCGTAATTTCGTTCATAAAATGAAGACAATAACTGAAATTTACTCTGGATAGTGAATGTAAGTATTAACATTCGCACACCCACACACCCCGTATATATATATATATATATATATATATATATATATATATATATAGGACGAACTTTACTCTGTAAACTTGGTTAGTCAGGAAAACTGAATTCAAACCTGTTAATCTCGGCTTAAGAAATTAACCTTCTACTCGTACGGACGGGTTAGTAAACACACACGCGCGATATATATATATATATATATAATCATCATCAAGATATCGTACTTACAGCAGAAACTTTCATGGCTCTCTCTCGCTACCCATCCCTATCGGCTATCGCACAGACCTGATCAATGAAAATCTTTGCTGTCTGGCCAATTCTGGTGTGTCCATGTGTAGGAGTTCACAGGAGAATTTTACTTTTGAGCTCCTCCTTATATTTCTACGGAAAAACTGAAAGATTTTCCGTAGAATTTTCAGTTTGGCATTTATATCCGTTGAAGTCGAGATTAACAGAACGTTAAACTTAAAGAAAGTCCTAAAACATCATATATAGAAAAAAAAGTAAGAAAAATAACCTTTTCATAATAAAACTAATAATGATATGGTTATACATATATTTATTATTTATCTATATATTAATACGCTTGTTATCCTCTTACAACACCCTCTGATTAAAAATGAGACCGTCCAAATCGTCCAAGATGAAATACAAAAATCTAAATCCTGAGTTGCTTATCCGCCGAATTCTTATTTCTTGTGTGTTGTCACCTTAGCTAAATAATGGACTATTCTTTTTTTTTATAAATAAAGAAAGTGAAGAAAAGGACATGCTACACAGCAAAAATATGATAAGAAAGAAAGAAAGAAAGAAAGAAGGAGAAAGATAGAGAAAGGGTGTGATTGCGCTAATCTGTTTCAGTCGAACATAATAAAAAGAAGGAAAGAAAGAAAAAAGTGTGAGAGCGAGTTAAATCAAGATTATTGTACTTTTTTTATATTTTATACTATTTGGTAACAACTCTTAAATAAAGATATCAAGTGTTATAATAATTTGATTAACATGCTATAGTATATCCACAGGTCCTGCTAGTAATTTATTAACGTCAAGTGATTTTTAGAAATCAAAAAGATATATACAGGTATATATGCAAGTATGTTTGATAATTCTACTCAACCATCAACTAAGAAACTTTTCTCAAATATGTAAGTCTCTCACAAACTTCCATACCTGTTAAAAATGTACCATACATGTACATGCCATAAGGGATTTTTCTATATACACACCTCCATTCACTCTTTTTGCATCTCATTTTTCTCATGTATTATTTTTTTCTTTTTAGATTTGGTCCGACAAGTTGAATTGTACGTATTGTTGTTTTTTTCTTCTTTTCTTTTCTATTTTTTCTTTTTTGTTTTTTTCATTCTTGAGAGGAAGCTACATTATATCAACAAATGTATATTCCTTTTCACATACGAGGGTGGGATGAAAAGTTCATATGATGTCATAATACCTGTTTTTTATATGTTGTGAGGTTTTAAGGGGTCAAATAAGAACAAAACGACGGGTAACAAATGTAGGAAAATGTATTAACAGAAAGTAGACAAATACAATACAGAGAAGTGGAAATTACGTCCGACAAATAGAGTTATTGGCTTACTCGCATTGGCTTACTCCCAAGCCACAATTATCCCTGTTACTTATAGTAACCCGTCGGGGCATTCCATTGGTCAATAGGGTATATCACCTATAACATTATATCAATGAGATCTAAGCAATGCAACACCGATGGAAGAAGTGTGTGGAGGGCGAGTGGGGGGCTATGTATTTACCAACCTATCCATATGAGCAGGATGTGAAAAAAGGCCAATTTTTAGAGTTTTAACAGGTTTGAATTCAGTGTTTTCCTTCTGCTAGACCGGTTGCTGGACCACAATTAAAGAGCCTAA
Organism: Doryteuthis pealeii; assembly: GCA_023376005.1. Taxonomy (NCBI): domain Eukaryota; kingdom Metazoa; phylum Mollusca; class Cephalopoda; order Myopsida; family Loliginidae; genus Doryteuthis; species Doryteuthis pealeii. The sequence goes on from CM042146.1 coordinate 45,464,277, forward strand.
TCTGTCTTGCTATTTAACCATGGTTAGAGGAGAGTAGTTGGATCCATACCTTTCCCAAAAGTATTAGCACTATGTGAAATGCAACCTGCCTCGTCCAGGATTTAAACTAGTGTCGCCGAGTCCATTACACAACGGGCACCTCCGCAAGGGGGCTATGTTGAAAAATAAACCTCATTTGGTCGCATTCCATGAGAGTATAATTGATACACGTATCCAATATTAGATATATTATAATAATTTTGCATAGAGTGTGTTTGATATTATCCTATATTATGCTTGCATTACTGATACCTCGAAAACGTTAGCAGACAGTTATCTGTAAACATCTACAGAAGTGCAATCGTTGTTTGCATTTTTACATAAATGCCATAGATGAGATTTATCCAAAATAATTGTATCTACGTCATTAAAAAATATCCAAGAATAAAAAGAAAATGCCTATTATCAATAAAGTCAGAAGTGACTTTTTTTAGATTTGAAACTACCTGCAAGAGCCAAATTTAGACCCTGGGGCTCGGGGAACTTCTGGTTAGAGGGCCCTTCAAATTGTCTTAACGTAAAAATTAAATTAGGTACATAAGAATTTGAAAAAATAGAAGTAAAATGAATTTATTAGAAGAATAAAAGGACCATATGACTTAGGCACCCCTTTTTGATCTCGATTAAGAAAGGACGTGTTTTTCATTTACACCGTCAATATCCGGTTGTTTTAACAGACGATTTTTAGATTTTTTAAAATTATAAAACTAACCCCTAACAAACAACCGGATATTGACGGTGTAAATGAAAAACATGTCCTTTCTTAATCTAGATCAAAAAGGGGTGCCTAAAGGTCATATAGTCCGAATAAAATATATAAGTTATGTTCCGAAGAAAATGTTTGATTCACTGTAAGAATAACTTTTACTATATTTTTCAGTTTGTATTATACGACAAAGTAATATAATTATTTCCAGCTTGCAGCAAATCATTTTTCCAATAATAAAACTAATGTTATAATTATTATATGTCTTATAAAGGAAGTCGGGTTGCCCCTGTGGTGGGGGATGGATTTGCCTCCTTATAAATCCGACCGTGGCTACCTGAACGTTTCTTTTAGTTTTTATTTAATGATGCTAATTATGCACATGAAATTAGCATCGGTTGCTTGATTAAATTCCAGAACATTCTAATAAGCAGGTCACCACAGACAAGTATTGTAGATTTTACAAGTATATAAATAACCGACTGCGCATGTTTACACATAATGGCAGGTTAATATGAGGGTGTTTTGCTTATATTAAAAATAAAAGATGAAAATAGACTTCAAGAGAAGATACGGCGCACTTCTCAGTCCCTCGTGTCTGTGCGTCTAAGAAGGGAGAATACATCTACGCATGCGCATTACTTGTGATTCAGTTATGTCTATAATTGTACATCTTTTCGTCGACGAATGAAAAATAATAATAATGTATCTATAAGCACGCGCATATGTACGTGTCTGTGGCTAAATAAGAGATGCCTTCCCTCTCCCATATGTCCCCTTCTCTCTCTCTCTCTCTCTCTCTCTCTCTCTCTCTCTCTCTCTCTCTCTCTCTCTCTCTCTCTCTCTCTCTCTCTCGCTCACTCACTCTTTCACAATCACTCGCTGTTTCTCACTCACTCTCTATCTATCTCTCTAACAAATCTGCCTGATGGTTGTCTCAATTTTTTGTCAAATTCCTTTGCTTATGTTGAATAAGTTTAAAGTAACCGAATCCTCTCCGCCTGGTTAGCATTCCAAATGAACAGAGAAGGAAAAAGAGAGATGCGGTTAAAGTAAAATGAAGAAAAAGAAAGAAGGAAAAAGAGATAGAAAGAAAGAAATAAGAGAGGAGAAAAAAGCAAAGAATGTAATGAGAAAACCATGAGAAGGAACGACGAGACAGCCAATAACAACCACGCCTATGCAGCCGGCCAAGGCCACATACTACTATTTGGAACAAATTCATCCATAGTCTCTCTCTCTCTCTCTCTCTCTCTCTCTCTCTCTCTCTCTCTCTCTCTCTCTCTCTCTCTCTCTCTCTCTATTCTATTTGATATACTAGCATGAAACTTTATACAAAGACTTATTCAAAAATGTTAACTTTTTTTGTAGAAATGACTTGAAAATTGAAAATTACCTGGTATAGTCAACTCACACAAACTAATTGCACACTGTTCTTACCCGAAAACCCCAGAAAGAAATGTTAAAGTTTAACGCTGAAAAAATCACAAATCACAATTATAGTGTGTGTGTGTGTGTGTGTGTGTGTGTGTTCTGTTTTCTCTGGTATTCTTTGATTATGCTAAAAGTGCATTTGATAGAAGAAAGCTAATGAAATTAAACTAAACTGGCAATTCTTAAACTTCAGCTACCTACTTTAAGTTTTTCTTTTCTTTTCTTTTCTTTTCTATTTTCTTTATTTATTTCTTTATTTATTGCATGAAATGTCATAAAAATTCCTAACACTTAGGCATTTGTTGTTGAAGAGGTAATTTAAATATGACCAGTGTTAAATCAAAAACAGAAAAAACAACGTATGATTGGCCATTGCAAGGCGGGAAAACAACAACACCATTTTAATCGTTTCAGTTGAACGATGTCAGTATCGAAAGGAAAGTTCTCGATTGAATGAATGAAAACTTCTTTATACATCCAGTTAAGAACGACAATCACTGAATGAAATTAATTGAAGAAAAGGCCATTTGAAAAATATCAAGATGTAAACTATGAAAACGAAAGCCATTTTCTTCTTCTTCTTCTTCTTCTTCTTCTTCTTCTTCTTCTTCTTCTTGAAAATATCTCTAGGCACCAAGGCGCCTACGATAAGACAAAAGTTACCAATCTCGTCTCTCGGAACAAGTCGTATATCTTTTTCTTTTTTTTAAATATTTTTTTAAAATTAAGATAATTTTTAAAAAAATTGAAATAGATCACTAAGTAGGACTGTGCTGTTCTAGTAGTGTCAACCCCAAGCGGAGATTTAAGAGGTTTGAATTCAGAGTTTTCCTTTTTAGACCGGTTGCCTAACCAAGGTTAAAGCGCCCAGTCTGTCCTACTATTTACCAATACCTGGATGGAGAATAGTTGAATTCATACCTTTCCCAAGGGTATTAGCACTATGTGAATTGTGGCTACGTCCAGGATTTGAACTCGGGTCGACGAGTCCATTTCCTACGACTCTAACCAGTATACCACCGTGCACATCTAATGAGTTCAATCCTCACTCTGTTCCCTGCTACTGTAGTCTTCTGCCAGACTAAACTACGTAAAGGAATACTGGTGGCTGAGATAATTGCGTAGTTCTTACTGGTGCCAATGTCCAGGGTTCGAGACCAACTAAAGGTTAATGTTTTGAATTCTTATTTTCCAGAGTGACTACCTAGAACAATGTCGCAAGACAATTTTTTTAATCACGTTCATCTAGATATTGATAATATGACGTACGAAGATAATCGTAGTAGTAAATATTAATAGAACTCTGTGCATAAACGATAAGGCGAAGTGGAGTCATCATTCAACTTTATTGCTTTGAGCATTAAAAAGAATTACAGCTGTTTGAAAGGAGGCTTTTTAGCAATGAAATATGCTAGAAATAATAGTATCAAAATATGTGCCCTCCGGATGCAAGTATTTAAATTTTAATCTAATTAAATATTAGATTAGATTAGAAAGATTAATGCATATAAAAAGATTAAACTCATTTTCATTTTATTTTAATTGATTTCGATATGAAATTATATATAGGTTTGCTTTTAATACGTTTATATAACAATAATATTAGAAATCAAGTAATTATTTATTAAACCGGGTTTTGTTAAAACTAGTATGCAAATTAACCACACCATTCATTATGTTATTGTAAACCTTTATTTCTTAGTAATGATAACACACATTGCAAGATTTTAAAGGTATTAATAACGTGTGCTGTTTTGAGGCAAATCTAACTCAGCTAAACTTTAATAGATAAATTGTTAATCAATAAGATGCTAATTAAGATTGAATAATGATTATTTAATAATTATTGAAAATATAACTTAAATAAATAAGAGAATTGTGATGTCAGTGCTGACAGTTTCAGTTAGATAGACACATTATCTCTATTACAATAAGACTTATGAAATATATACTGAAATATTATCTGACAAACATCATAATAAATACTTTCAGTACATTATTATTATTTTTTTAATTAATATTTTCAAATAATCATGCTCCTTTTTTTTTATTAAGAAAGATAGATATATTTATTGAGAATAGCAAATAAGTTCAAATTGTATGAAAATTATTTCTATTTCACTTCTATTTCAGTATATGAATATCTCATTCATACAAAATAGATCATATTGAATGCAAAGATTGATTTTCTTAAAATAAACATTCAAGAACAAACACTTAAAAAGTATTTCTGTTGATTGAGATTTTAATCAATAAAATGCCAAGATTAAATTATGGTTATAAAATAATCATTGAGAAAACGTAATTAACTAAAGGAATTGTGACATTGGTAGTGACGTGGTTTCGGTTACAGATAGGCACATAATCTCCATTATAATAAGATTAGCAAAAGTGACTTGTGTCAGACTAACCCAAAAGCTTATAAAATAAACTCGAAACTAATTAAATATACCAGTAGTCATTTTCACACCCAACTTTCCTTGATTAAAAAAAAAAAAGAAAGAAAGATAGAAGAAAAAATATAATTGCTATGTTACGAAAAAAAAAACTGCTACTAAATTGTAAGTGAATCAAAGTCTGGTATAAAAAAAAATCAATCATTTTGTATTTGTGAAGCTTTGAGTAATAAAAAAAAAGGTTAAATTTCAGGTAGAACAGTACTTAGTAACTGGCGTACGTACATCGTAAAAAGCCTTAAGGGAGTCAGTCAAGGTTTTATATTTTAGCAACAGAAACGGGAGACTGAGGTGAAAAGTAGAGAATAAGCCAAGGGATTTTTATTCACTTTCTTGTCGCTTCCCTTATCAGGCGAAAGGAGTGTTGAGAGTAGAAAAAAGCGAGAGAAACAGTGAAGGAGAGAGGGGGTAGAGAGAAGGGAGTATGATAAAGGAGAGTAAGGTCTTCGTTGTTTCAAACTAAGGAAGAAACATGATAACTCTTCCAACATGAGTACAACTACGACTCCACACAGACCAAATGGATCCAAACGATGACGTTATTATCCAGCACAAAAAACTGCTATCTCTGACTTTGACAGTTCGTTCTAGGGGATTTGTAAAACTCAACCTCTCAACAAATCTTAATATTTTCCATTGCATCGCACGGATATCACAAAAAATTTGGATTGATTATAAACCTTTATTAAGTTTTATGATCTCTCAATGCTGTAACGTGTACTACTATAAGTGATGGTTTAGCTCAATCGGTAGAGCATTCACCTAGGAATCGCAAGGTTCCGGGTTCGACACCGATCCACGTCAACTCAGCTCGGGTAATCTAATCTGTGTGGTAAAGTGAGGAGTTGACGGTAGGTCTGGAGCTCCATCTCAGCAAAGCACAGTCCCTGGTCTAGCGCTAGCGAAAAGGGGATAGACTCCCTCTCTGTCTGGCTGATACCGATAATAGGCCACTCCGCCGACTTTTATAAGTGGTGGTATTAGGGTTACTTATAATTACTTACAAATTATTGGTGTAAAATAGGGATACTTAGAACCATATAACGCGTAATGGCTAACGTACTGGACTGCGACTTTCTGACTAATACCCTTGGAAGAGGTATGAACTCCTTCATCTTCCAGCTATGAGGTAAATAGTACCAATACTGTTCTTCTACAATGGTGGCTTTGGTATAAATCACCCACAAAGGTTGATATGCCATTAAACAAAGAAACCATATCAAAACCATATAATTGTGTGCAAAGAAACGATTATTATTCAATAGGAATAAATACTTTAAGCCATAAGGAGTTGATATGCCGTTAAGAAAATAACAGACCTGGCTAGAGAGTCGCCATCTACCAGTCTGTGAAAGAATTTTGAGTCCAACCGAATTAAACACGAAGTGAAGAAGTTCCAAAATGTAGTTTATGTTGAAAAGTACGTCTCTCCAAAGCTGACCTGGTGAGTCATCTAAGAAAACACAAGTATACAGTGTTAAATGCTACTGGCACTCAAGTATGTTTATTATCTAGTAGATCCTTCAGGAGTTTCAGTGGACTGAAGAGTTATCTTCGTGCTCATACCCTGTCGGATGCTTGCAAATAAAAAAAATAAAAAAGAAAGAAAGAAAAATAAATAAATTGAAAGAAAGAAAGAAAGAAAGAAAGAAAGAAAGAACAAGAAATTGTGTTACTTGTGCACGAGTTGACAGCTAACAAGCAAATAAACCAAACCAAACCAAACCAAACCAAACCAAACTATTATTTTTACATTTTCATCATAGCAGCAATTTAGCTTTATGTTGTTTCTCTTGAACACTTTGCTTCAACTATCAGATTTAACGAAGTATTTATTATTATGTTCGAAGGACAATCTCGCCATATTAGTTTCTATGCACTTACTATGAGGCGGGTGAACTATATTTTGTTTCTGCTTTAGGCGCGCTTCTTGTTATTTTTTGCCATTACTGTATTGTAGATTGGTATGTAGTTCACTGTTCTTTAATGCTTTCTCATACTCGTTTTTATCTTTATTCAAAATCTTGGTTTTAATGGAACTCGTAGCCAATCTACTAGTGATCGAGTTGTGGATAGACTTAGTGACTGCAGAGGAGTTAGAGATGCCGCTAATATTAATAGGTACACTGTTGACCTTTCCATATAGCTTATAAGATCAGTCTATCAAGTCGAACGTTATATCTAGAAAATTTACCTCTTTTAAATTATATGACACCTTTCTGCTCCATCTTATTTGTCTCGGAAGTTTTTGTCAGTTTCAGTTAAGTCTTCTCATTTATAAGATGTATATATTAGTGCAAATTAATATTAAGAGCAAGTAGCTTGATTTCGGTTTCAGTAATTTTAAACCACGGTGTACCTTCTTGCTAGTAGATGGATACTATTCAGATAAGCCAATCAAATACATAAACATTATTAGATACACTTGGCAAATAACACCACAGATAACTTTGCTGTACACTTAATAGCAATGTGATCCTTGTACATGCTTACCTACTAAACACGGGGGAGTAATACCCGATCACTTTCGGACTAATACATATGAGAAAGGTATGAACCCCTTTATCTACCCTTAGCTATGGATTAAATAGTACCACTCCTGTTCTCCTATAAGGATAGCCTTGGCATTAAATAACCCATGAATATTGATATGCCATTAAACAAAGAAAACGAAACCTACTAAATACAACAACTCACAAAGGACGACACATCTATATCTACAAACGCACATGTCTATACATATACAAAAAAACTCTTGTTCCTTAATCTTCCGACCGTTATCATCTTGCAACACACTCTGGGTAAAAATGAGACCGTCCAAATCGTCCAAGATGAAATGTAAAAATGTAAATCTTGATTATCAGGTATTGTTTATCCGCTGAATTCTCATTCTAAGGGGTGTCACCCCTGCTAAATAATGGACCATTCCGTTTTCATTATAAAGAAACAAATGGAAGAAAAAGGACACGCTACACAGAAAAATATAATAAGAAAGAAAGAAAGAGATGAAAGATAGATAGAGGAGGTGAGCGCGCGGAAGCGATAACACTAATCTGTTTCAATCGAACATAATGAAAAGAGGAAAAGAAGAAAAGAAAGAAAAAAGAGTGTGTGTGTGTGTGTGTGTGTGTGTGTGTGTGTGTGTGTGTGTGAGAGAGAGAGAGAGAGGAGAGAGAGAGAGAGAGAGAGTTAAATCAAGACTATTATACTTTTTACATATTCAACTATTTCGCATTATCTTTTAAGTAAACATATCAAACGTTGTAATAATTAAATTATCATACTGTGGTATATTCACAGGTCCTGCTAGTATACACACACACACACACACACACACACACACATATATATATATATATATATATATATATATATATATATATATATATACATACATATTTAAGAAATGGATATAAAGTAACCTACTCGAGTTTCATCATCTGAATCGTCAGGGCTACATCCGCTGAATTAATCGAGTTTTTGATTAATATCAGTTGGTACCACGTATGTTTGTTGAAACGGGTCTTATCTTTTATAGATGAACGCGTGTTTATCAGATGATGAAACTCGATTAGGTTACTTTATATCCATTTCTTAAATAAATTTGCTCTACATTGTATTGAGCACTTTGTATTTGTTTTTTCACGGTCTTAACCCATGGATACTGTGCGCTCCCAACGATCGTACCCGTACCTACCGGTAAGCCACTACTTATACATTAACGTATATATATATATATATATATATATATATATATATATATATATATATAAACTCTGGAATTCCTGTACATGGACATCAAATCTACACATTTCAAAAGTCGAAAAGGGAATTATAACAAAATTGTATCCGTCTTATTTTACTCATCTATACATATATAAAGGGCAGTTGGTATGTATGTATATATGTATGTATGTATGTATGTCCGGACGAAACTACGAAACTAAAACAATTAACAACAAAGTAAATGTATATACACATCACCGGTTCTTGCTTTTTGTACAAAATTACGAAGATTTGATTTATATTTACGAATATATCTAAAAATGAAAATATACATAATAATGGATCTGCGAGACTAATTTGCTAACCATTACACAATGATTCTTTTTGTCCCGCCCTCTACCCAGGTAATGCTGGGTAGCCGCTTCTAGTATCTATTAAATATGTGTGCACATATTGGGATATATAGAGAGATATGCATTCAGTTAGAGGGGTGTGTGGATTATAGAAATCCGGCTATATCTGTCCACACGCACATGCGTGCATGCATTAAAAAATGATTCAATGTCAGAGTTTTAACATTTTCCTCTTTTGTCAGATTAATACTTGTTACGTCATTTTTGGGCAACAGAACTCCTCATCCACCTCAACTCCCCCCCCCCAGATACTCTAAAAAAATGTAACAATGTTGACTTCAACATCAGTTCTTGGGAAGAAGCAAAGAATTCCAAGGATTCGAAACCCGATCGAATCAATCCCCTCAAGACAAGATTAGAATCCGAATTCACTGCTAGCGTTTTTCGTCTTTCTCTTGCCAGTTTCAGTTGCAACTACTGCTACTACTGCTTCAGGCACTGAAAATGGATTCCGATGCTTCTGCTAACCGATGA
>CM042146.1:45476024-45573524 GCA_023376005.1 Doryteuthis pealeii
ACCTTGAGACGCTAGAATTAGGGTTAGAGTAAGGGTTAGGGTTAGATTTAGGGTTAGGGTTAGTGCCAGGGTTAGTTTTAGGGTTAGGGTTTGGCTACTTCCCTAAAGATTAGAGACGCTAGTATTAGGGTTAGGGTAAGGATTAAGGTTAGTTTTAGGGTTAGGGTTAGTTTTAGGGTCAGTGTTAGGGTTAGGGTTAGGGTTAGGCTACTTCGGGAGTTTCTGCAATCTAATACTATTTATACGTAAAATATGACTAATAATATTATCTCTTGCGCGCTATTCTGCATTTGTACCATAGAAGAACATTTTGCACAACAAATCCTCTGGGTTCTTTCTTGGCTCATATTTTAATTTCCTTTCATGCTTCATCCAAGAGTGTTTGCGCATGCGTGTCGTGTCTGTTAGAAACGAGCTAGTCTATTAAACCATTGCAGTTGAATAAAATATCTATTTGGTATTTCCACGAATATGTCAGGGTGTCATATAACAGCTTGTCTTGGGCACCTCGCGTGGTGTAATGGTTAGCAAACTGGATTATTATATACTATTGTAAGTGAGTTCGATTCTTATTCGGCGCCCCATACTTCTAGCCTTGTGCCGCATCTAAGCTAAGCTTAGTAAATAAATAACTATAATAGTTTGTCCAGCTCAGTCGGTAGATTATTCGCCTAGTAATCGCAAGGCTCCAAGTTCGATCCACATCGCATGGGTAACACAGCTTGGGTTATTTTATGTATACGGTAAAGCATCTGGGAGCTGGCGGTAGGTGTGGCGCGCCACCTCAGCAAAACAATCTCCCAGATCTAGCTATAGCGATAAGGGGATAGACTCCCTCGGGAGATAACACTCTTTCTTAGGAAGTCGTAGTACCTGTTAGGGTCCCATCTATGGGTTAAAGAGAATGAAATAAGTTCTAAAAAATGTGTTTTAAAAATTGAGCTTAAAAAATGAGTACCTGTCAAGAATGAATAAAACAAAAACGTCATCGGCATAAAATGACCCAATGGGTTGAACATGCCGTAAAATCCAACCAAAACCAACCAACCAACCAACTCCTTCTCAGAGGCGGACCGCAGCCGGTATACATGTCGCGATTAATGTTACTCATACCATTGTCTGATACAATCTGTCGGCATAGACGGAGTTCTTAGCCGAGATTGTATCATGAAGCAATGCGACACTGCATAGAAATTAGTTTGCCCTCAAATTATACATATCAGGATATACAGCATGGACAAAAGCAAATAACCTTAGTGAATTGATTTGAATAAAATAAAAGATTTCGATCTTATCGTGCTCACTTCCGATACAGTTCTGAAAGACGAATACAGAAGGTGAACCTTGGAGTGAACGGTTGGGTGAAAACTTGTCGAAGATAAGACATCTTCTACAAAACAATGGTCAAAGTCTATTAAAAGCCTTGGACTGATCTGAATTGATCAACACAGATCATCGCGTAGTTTATCATAAATCGCACAAACAAAATGCAATTTATCCTGAATAGTTCCCCCCTTCATATCACATCGTTTAACTGACCATGTGTCACATAATACAGCCGTGGTAATTTGGTTGGTTGATTGTTTTATACAGCATATCAACTCTTTTCGAGTCATCTTCTATTAATGATGGAGATTCGTTTCCGGTTTTTGTCTGTAACAAAAATTACGTCACTGCTTACGTCACATTACCCAAAATTGTCATAACATAGAATAAATACACTCAAAATTTGATCAAGTAACATTAGACAGTCCTCATTGTTTTTTAAAACAAGTTTTGATAAATACATAACTGGTATTATATATCTATGTATAGTTTGTTTTATTTTAATACATATTTAAAGTTTACATTTCAAATTGTTTTTATTTTTTAATCCTTTAATGAATTTGATGATTTTACTTACTTAGGGTACAAACTGGCTGACATTGAATTTTTTACTCCCACCCCTCGGGCAATATGTTTCAAAAATCTATTTTACATTGCCCGGAGGGTGTTTTTTTATTTTGTACTAGTTTGTTTAATGCCGAATCAAATCATTTTGATATCAGGTTGTTTAAATGGTCCCCCATCTAAGTATTGAACAGGCTCATTGCTGTTTAACTTCGTTGATCTAGCCGGATCCGTTGCTTTCAACATGACTTAACCATAAGCCCGTGGTGATATAGTTACACATCGGCTTGTCTTTTTCAACAGTCTTTAACGCCTCCTCGTACACCAAACCTCTCCAGTTGCCTCAAGGAGAATAAAGTCAGCTAAATAGGAATCGCACTGAACAGGCATATGTCTTCGTTTGTGGTCTATTGTCGTCCATCCGAAGCTAATGATATATCAATTTATAACATTCCGAAGGTCTGCACGCAGTTCAGCGGCCATACTCGCCGTCTCGAAAGACATTCTATTTAACTCGGCCATAACTACTACTGCTTGAGCATTCTTCAACAAGGATTAAATGTAAAATAATGTAAAAAGTTCTCGATACCTAACTAGAGCAAATAATATAGTTAATCCTAATGAGTCAGATATACCTACTAATAGTTTTGCTTAGTAGCTCATCAGGGCAAGAATCTGATTCCAATTTTTTTTTCTGCATTCTTATTCAGTTTCATTAGCATTTCTAATTTAATATGATATTTTATTATATTAAAACTTAAATACTTGCACCCGGAGGGTGCATATATTTGCTAGTAACCATAAAGATGAGAACAACAGTCGGAAAAATCTAAATGATACAAATTATCAAGCCTTAAATTCTTTTTAAACAACCCTATCTTACAGTTTATGCCGCTAGTTTTCATATAGTAGACAGCAACATATTTGTTTGTTCTTTTAGGGGTTTTTTTTACCTATCCCCACTATTTCCAATCACATATCCAATAAATTCTTCCTTTAGCATTAACTGTTTATAGAAAACCTTTTGTATGTAAAATGGATATATTAAATTTCCACTATCCATCAAAACTTTAATTTACCTGGACCTGAATCCTCTAAAAAGTTCTAAATCCCCCCACCTCCGACACGATTAATGTAAAATGCAAGACATGTATGGACACTCTAGCATTAAAAAAATGAGTATTGATCTTTCCTATTAAATATAAGGGATTTTTGCTTATATCAGCGTTTACTTAGAATGTATTAAAAAAAAAAAAAGACAAAAATTGAGAGAAAGAAAACAGATCCAAATGAATCACTTCAGTTGCATTCATCCATTATACAGACACACCCAAAATTTAGTTTATGTATGCGCTTTTAACTCTCTCTCTCTCTCTTCTCTCTCTCTCTCTCTCTCTCTCTCTCATACATATATATATATACACATATATATACATATATATGTGTGAGAGAGGGAGATACTCGTAGAATCTGAATGTGTGTGTATATGTATGTGTATACTTATTGGTGTGTAATATAATTTAGAAGATTCAGATTTTACAAACTATTGAAAAAATGTTGTCTACTGATAACGAACCAAGAAAAAACCCCACAAAAAATGATTCACAATCACAATAGGCTTAGTGCTTTTACAAATAAGAAATAGCGAAACGTTTCACAAAATATTATTTTGTGAGGCTAGAAAAGATTCAAAATGATAAGTTATATAAAGGCAAAATATTTCTAGGATAAGTAACAATATTTCTATGAGTAGCAACAAATATACAGACTAAAAAGATTTACAAGGAGTCAAGTATAGATTTTTGGAAGGTGTTAAAAGTTCTTGATGTTTCAAAAAGATTGAAATAAATGATGATTCTTGGTATGGTCAAAGAATTATATTTTATGAAGTCCAATAGGTGTGTGCTGAAATGTTGAGACCGATCAAAGTATGTTGAAAGGTTGAATCAAAACCTGGACAGCAAATGGGTTAAATTGGAGTAACTTTAGAAGAAAAGAAATTATATAACTTCTTTGTTCACCGGGTTGTATTTCTTGAGAAAATTTTGAATTTAAAAAAATTCACAACCTGGATTTTATCGAATATCCAATTGCTCTTTCACTCGCATGAAAATGTGGTCAGTTCTCATAGAATATTTGTTCACATATCGGAGGTAAATTGAGAAAGGCTGACAATGGCGTTCCCTTATGATCATTATTGAATTGGTTCCGATGTTTTTGGCCGTCTGTTGATTCAGCCGGATGTACGACTGTTTACTTCTAGTCTCTCTTTGACTTTTAATCTCTAACCGATAGAAACAAATGGATTTCCAAATTTTTCTTTCAGATATTGTTTGAGAAAACAACTCACTCGCTGATTAAAACAACTCACTCGCTTTTTGGAGAAAAGAAGAGAATCTTTATTTTCTTTATACCCTTTCAATTTTTATAATAAACTCTTATTAGCGAGAAAATGTTCTAAGAACAGGAAAAAAATTTTAAGGTTCTTATATTTTTTTTTTTTTCTTAGCAAATTTTGTAAATCTCTTGAGCCCATTTTGATTTTATATGAAATAATTATTATAGTTTCTTTCTGATACAATGGCGTTTCTCAGGGGCCTCTCCTCATTTGTTTTCCAAAAAATACCTGAATATAGAATGTGAAAAATTTCGCAGCATCTTCTACGTTTACCTTTTCTCTGTGTGTCGGTGATTGGTGTTGTAACTTGATGCTACATTTTTTTTGTTTTTTTGTTACCTTAAAAGATGATTTGAACTCTGACAGCCAAGTTTTGATTTCTAAGTTTCTACCTATCCTATGCGACTTCGAATGTTACAAATATATATTTATCTTTGATTGGATCTACATGAACCTTTACCTTGAAATTTGCACCGACACCCATTAAATTCTGAACTGTGACTCAAAAGAAATTTCCTGCTTATTCAACAAATATCAAAAGGTGATGACAACATCTGGAATATTTCATTTCATATCTTCTAACAATACCAATCTTTTCTATCAACAAAGTAAATTAAAGCGTTGACCTGTTGGGTATGTTTAAATAATAACCAAATGAAGAGAGAAAGAAAGACAAATTCGATAATGTTAGTTCTTCAGAAATATTAAGCGTGTATAGAAATGCTTATCTTTGAGCAATTATGATCCCAGGGGCCATTCTCCTAGGCAACACTTGCCTCCTCAATTTAAAGGGACATGACTGGGTTTACTACGCAGTGCCAAAGGTGCCCCAAAAGAAAAATGCTGAAGGGATACACGCAATTTTTAGCACTGGGCACACATGAGTTCTTTTTTGCCTGGTTCCCCACTATAATGATCCTTGTGTTCAATTGACATGGTTTGATATCAGTAAAGGAATTTACCTTTTGAGCAATTCGACTGAAATGAATGAAGAAAACTAATTAAGATCACGTATAAAGCGCCTGTCGGATTGACTAAGTAACAGTCGAAACCCGGAATTCCTTTGGATCTGAAGCCGCAGAAAAAAATGATGAATTTATCTTAGCTCAGTCGATAGAGCAACCGCCTAAGAATCGTCAAGGTTTTGGGTTCTATACCGGCCCTCGCCAACTGAGTGCCCAAGAGTAGCATAACTTTGATCTGTGCGGTAAAGTAGGGAGCTGATGATATGTGTGGAGCTCCACCCCAGACGCAAAAAACAAACAATCTCCTTGGTCTAATGCTAGGGAAAAGGGGATAGACTCACTCGCTGTCCAGCTGATAACGACGATAGGCCATTCTGCCGATTTTACTACTGATAAATAAATGTAAATTCGTGAACACTTGATATTAATGCTTTTGTTTTAAACAATTAATATAGAACAAATTCTGATTAAGTTGAAAATATTGGGACTACAAATTTCGAATCCCTAATCCAATCGCTCCTTTTAAATGGATTTGCATAAAGATGACAATATTGCATGCTTATTAATTCTATTCTTGTGCAATTGGTTTTACGATGCATCTATTCTTTGTAATCTATGTCCCATTAAATTGGAATCTACAGAATGTATCAGAAGATTAAACCAACACGTATTTACCAAAATAACTTCTACCTTCGCTGCCTTAGACGTGTACTGGGCATCACCTAGAGGGACAGGATTACTAACGCAGCAGTCCTAGAGAGAGCTCAACTCCCCAGCCTGTACTCTCTACTGAGACAACGTCGTCTCCGATGGTTGGGTCATGTACGTCGGATGGATGATGGACGAATCCCGAAAGACATCCAGTATGGAGAGCTAACATCTGGTAAAAGACAGATTGGTCGCCCCCTACTGCAGAATTCTATAGAGGACTGTACATGTCAGAAGTCACCCTGATACAACATCATGAAGCTAAGAGGTCCATCAGAAAGCAACGGCAACAAAGCATCGGAACATCATCATCTACGGGGACAACCTACAAATGCAAAATCTGTGTTCGAGAATGTTTCTCAAACATAGGACTTCATAGTCACAGGAGGCACTGCAACTTCAGGGGCACACAAAAACTTTTATCATAGTCTTTCGAGACTGAATTGCCAATGATGATTTACCAAACATAAAACTAAACCTTACAAAAGACCATATTTCGGAAGTAAAGTAAAGTCGATGGAGTGGCCTATTGTCTATCCCCTTTTCGCTAGTGCGAGAACAGGGAGATTGTTTTTGCGTCTGATGTGAAGGGCCACCCCTACCATCAGCTCCCCACTCTATCCCAGCTGTACTACTCATGTACTGATTTGGGAAGGACCGGTTTCAAACCCGGAACCTACAGACTGATTTAAACCGGAAGTCTTGTACTCGCTCTTAATGGTTATAAGATCGGCTTTTCGCTATTTCGTTCGATATAAAAGATAAAAATACGAAAGACGATTGGTATTATTGATTGTTACAGTAATGTCCTAAGAATTCGGCTCTGTGTGTATTCTGGGTGCTGTACAGAGGACCTCCCGAGGGCGATGACCGATAGGAGTGGTTAGCGATAGATTGTTCTGGATATCCGTGCTGCCAGCACGACATGGTGATGATGATGATGATATCCATATATAAGAATTTCCCTTGCAAATGCTATAAATCGATCGAAGTATGGTAACGATTTGAAACTGAATACAGTTAATGGATTTTAGAAGCACGTGAAAGTAAATGTGTTATGAAATATGAGACTCTCTAAAGATTAGTACTTATTAATTTGAGCTTAGACCAATTAAAAAATGTTTCTTTTTAAAAATTTTTTTAAGTGGAGTGATTTTTGCTAATACAATTCCTTAGCAAATTATCAGATGACATGACCGTTACTAATTAGAAATTCGTATATTTCAAATCCACAAATGACTAACTTTAATTTACAGCCATACGAGGGTGAGTCAAAAAGTAATGCCATTTTGTTTAGGACAAGTATAATTACCAACACAGGAACATGTATCATACATCAAAATGAAGCTGGCTCTCTGTGCATCACACCCCTATTTCTCCACAGTCACCATTTCTCTCAATAGCAATGTTCCACCGAATGAGAGCATGTATCCCTACCCCGTAAAATTCTGTTGACTGCTCTTCGAGTCACTTCTTCACTACAAATTTCACTTCCTTGTCACTGGAATAATGTTTGCTGCAGATTATCATTTTTTCGGACCATGAAAGAGGGTTTGAGAGGCAAACCTTATTCCAGTGACGAACAAAGAACAGTAAACAGAATTTTACGCGACCGGAATACATGCTCTCATTCGAAGGTGGAATATTGCTATTGAGAGAAACTGTGACTATCTGGAGAAGTAGTGATACTGATGTGATACACAGAGGACCAGCTTTATTTTGATGTGATACACGTTCCTGTGTTGGTAATTGGTATAAACAAAATAGCATTACTTTTTGACTGACCCTCCTATTTCTGAACTGACGGTTCTTTTGCAAACAATATATATAGACTCGCCTTTTTTTTTTTTTTTTTTTTATCAAAAAACAGATTGCAAAAAAAAATATCCACAGACAGAATGTTTTATATAAATTCTTGACATTTACTGGGTAGCATTTATTTAATGTGTATTTACTAATTTGCAATGTGTTTGACTTGGTAAAAAATACCAAGCATAATCTTTTTTTGCTGGAGGGGGTACCTCTATGTCTGCAAATTTTTGCTGAATCAAACCTTCCATATTTTATTTGGTAGGCGAGACGAATAATAGTTGATTATTGTCACCTAAGCAGGGAGAAGTGCCAGTCACTTTTATTTCTCTCTGACTCAGTCTAGCTTCCCTCTCTGTCTCTTATATACTCACACACACAACCCCGGCAGAAGTTATGCCAATTATAGTGAAATAACTTATTTCCTTTCTCCACAATTTTTGTGCCAAACCCTAAGCAACTTTGAAAACGAGGTCGGCTAACTTTTTTTCCCTAAAATCATCAAAATCTGATACACGATGGTTGTGGTACCTACCACCAAGTAGCAACGACGTCTAGAGGGAGGAAATAACTCCACACAGACAACTTCTTTTTTTACGTCATCACTGAAAAGTGACTTAGCTGTTTTCTTCAGGGAAAAGCAAATAAGTATTAATAACAGGCACGGTATTGTTGTTTGTAGCAGCAGTATTAGTTGTTAAAGTCTCTTGTCGATTCGTCGGTTAAGATGGGCCGAGAATCGAGAGGTGGGTGTTGTAGGCCAGGTGCGAGTTGTAAAAGGTCCCAGCTGTTCTCCCTCTACCGCCAGATTACTACTAATGACATGTTTGGCAAGCGAACAAATCTTGCAAAGTAAAATGATTAAGACTTGAGAGTAGTAACAACCAGCACGGCAGCTGTGAATGAACTTATTCATTCCTGTTCGTGACCGTGAAGTTAGTACATTTAGGCGTTTTTTTTTAGTTTTTTTTTTAGTCTGGCGCTGTTGGTGAATAAGCTTCTTATAGAATCTACACCAACTACTAACGTGGTGTGTGCTACTGCTAAGTTTAATAAATGACAATTACTAACGTGGTGGAATGGTTAGCTAGCTAGATTAACAAACTATTGAGTTCGATTTTCACTGAGTGCTCAATACTTCCGGCTGTGTGTCAAACACATTTAGTGAATGACAACTATTCAGTAATAAACGAATAGAGGCCGAACTTAGAGATAGTAGTAGTAGTCTACTACTTAACGGTTTCTTCGTCTGAACGAGCTATGACCATATACTAAACATTAAATAAAGTCTAAATTTAAGTGTTTACTGTTTTAATAATTCGAAATGTTCTTTTAATGAACATGACATTTTAAAGATTTTGATTCAACAGATTATTTGTCAATGACTATAACATTCCAGTCTTTAATCTTTTAATGACTGTTAACGTTATTTTAAAAATTCTTTTTGCCTTTAATGTTTAAAAAAAAAAAAGGTGTTACCCTTTTTGCTACATGACTTGAACAAAGACTTCGATTTGTTTTTAAAAAGAAACCTTCCATGTATGTTTTTAAAAACATTATACAAAAGTTGTCATTGAATCCTAACGATTCTTTTTTTAAAGAAAAATCATTCGTTAAATAATTGAACTATTCAAATAATTAAAATTTAATTTGAATTAAAATATCAAATCAAATAGAATAAACAAATTTCCAAGTTTTTACGCATTTTTACCCCTGTACAATTTGACACATTAACTTTCAGTTTTTTTTTGCGGGGGGAGGGGGTGTCGCAGCAGTGACAGAGGGAAAAGAAAAAAAGGTCTATACATGGAGTCATAGGAAATAAGAGCGTCATTAATGCAGCAAAATAATAGTTGCTTTTTTTCTTAACAAGATGATTTTCTCCCGTAGAAATAATTTTCATAAAATAAGATGTTTTTTCTTAGGTTTTTTTTTTTTTTTTTTAAATACTTGGAATAATAAATTCCATTAATCCGCAACCTTAAATTTCTTGAGTGCAGAATAGTTATGCTATCAAACAGCCTACTTTTTTTAGACTGTAGAACGTGCTATTATGGTTGCTTTCGTAAAATTTTCAAATGCAGAATTCAACTGAATCGACTGTGTAAAGAGAAAAATATTTCCCCTTTTTTTTCTGTGGTCAGAGTCGAAGTGGCAAGTTTCAAATTAAAATTCAATCTTTCCCTAAAAGTCGACTGTAATTATTTAGAGAAATTGATGAATGAATAGCAGACATTTAAAAAGCCACACAAAATTCGGGAACACAACCGTTAAAACGAATTAATTTTCCCCGCCCTTTCAATGAGAAAACGTCATTTAACGTTCCTTTTACTTTAAATCTTCCCGAAGTTTTGGCCTTGTGTCATACAAATCTTAAAATGACAGTAATCCGATCTTTTTAGATGAATTTTATTTAATTTCAGCTGAAAACTTTTAAAGGGAGTATTTCAAAAGAAAGTATTGAAACAAAAAGGGTCAAATGTTGGGTAGATTTTGATTTGTTGCTTTTTATTCCAGGAGATGAAAGTTTAGATTTAAATGTATCACACAAAAGTCATTATTTATTCATTTAGCCATCATATACTACTGACTAAACAATTTGAGTTTTGTAGTGTTTGTTCGTTATATCTTTAGTAGATGTTTTATATAGGTATACCCAAATTTCCGTCTGCTTTTCATTTTAAAAACGAATTAAAATTAATTAAATCGATTATTTAAGTCTAATTTTTGTCTAAGTCGAAAAGTGAATATATGAATAAAACTTTTATTCATATAAAATCAATTAAAATCGTCATGTCTTCGACACTCTCCTAACCATTTTTACTGTTCGCAGATTGTTACGCGTAATTTGCTCACATAATACACATATATTGATTATATATATTAAATGGGCTTATGAGCAGAATTTAATGAAATGACACAATGATAATAAACTGGCGTTTAATATCCAGAACAGCTTGTAAAATTTTCGTTCAATGGAGAAAACTTTGTTTGTCTAAATATTCAACTATCGAATGGTAAACTACTGTAAGGAACCTGAGGTACGTGTACCAGACTTAGTAAATAATTATCGAGTGTTAGGTTTTTTTAATTCTTTTTTGTAAGATTGTTTTAAAAAATAAATTAGTTCATTAGTCGTCACGTTTCTTCATTGTGTGTGTGTGTGAAAAGTTTAATGATTAAATCATAATTCAGTGTAAAAAATAATATTCATCATTTGTATTTCATTTTTCTCTAAAATTTCAAATATCTCAGTTACTGTTAATTTCGGTCCGGACTTTTCATCCTTGTAGTCGTCGTATTAATGTTAATCGACCAAAAAGCGAGAAAACAAACGATTACTTATTTAATTTCTACATTCTCCACATAGATGTGAACCTTCCTATTAACACACTCATCTAAATGCGTGTGTGCAAAAAGGACACTAATTGGTTTCTCTGTTTGGAACTCTCGATGCAGGAAACTGAAAGAGGGAACGGCGTCCTAATTTGTAGCCTTGAAATTATTGTGAGTTAGGTCTTTATTACAACTTCAACTTAAAGTTTAGCGTAATTTAGTGCCGGGTAAAGGATAGTCAGGCGATGACAAAAAAAAAAACAACAAAAAAAATAGGTTCATACAAAATATCTTATTCGCTCGAACTTCGTGAATGTCGGCGAATTCAAATCTTTTTAACATTGAACAATTTAAACCAACTTAATATTTTTATCTTGCATAATTTATCCTACTTGAGTTTTGGTGTAACCGGTAACTTCGCGCGCTATATTATATATATATATAGTGTGTGTGAGGAAATGTATTGGAAATGTGAATAATGAGCACAAACTATTCAATTCCTAATTCGTCTGTTTAAGAGACTTTTAATGAAATCTCTTAAACCACTCAGACACATATATGAGAGAGAGAGCAAGCAAGCATTAACCCTGAAAACACCAATATACTCTCACTTTAATACAGCACCAATGCTTTCAACTCTCTCTGCGTTTTAATGTATACATGTAATCCTCTCCCTCGACTACACATACAAAGAAAGCTTTATACTATTTAAGGAAATTCTAAATAAATTCCACAAAATCAATCAAAAACCTGTCCCGAACGTCACACAAGGTGAAGAATGAACCAAAAAAAGGGAAGAAAGATTTATCGAACCGGCTTTTACCTGAGAATGCGGCTTTTACTAGAGAATCACCGGCTGTAATATAGTAATTAAAACAACGTAAGTGATGGGCGTGGCTTTAGTCAAACCAAAGGAAAAGAAAATCCCAGAGATGATTCTATAGTAGTATTATTGCTAGAATCGTCTATGCAGCTGACTATTCATTCATTCATTGCCAGTCATATTTTGTCCGTCGATGATTCTCTCGTCGTAAGATTGCGGAACCCCAACAATGCCCTCCACCAACCAAAAAAAAAAGTTTTTTTTTTTAATATTTCAAAAGAACTGCCTACAACGCGTCTATATTAATGATGGTAACAGTTCAATGTCATAGTTTGATCCTCACCGAGTGCTCTACTGCTGAGGCTTGTGTCAAATCTAATATTAACATAATTCATAAAAAAAGCACATGCTTAGAATATAAAACGCTTCTTAAAAATAATTCGGCAAGATGTACGTTGTTGTAAACGTGGGATGCTTAGCTAAAATGTAAACCTATTTCAGTTGGTAACCGTGACAAGAATAGAATTTGGTAATATCAAATTCCGTGTAAAACTTAAAAGTATTTCATTTGTCGGTTGGTTGGGTTTTACGGCATGTCAACCCATTGGGTCATTTTATGCCGATAACGTTTTTGTTTTATTTCTTGATGGGCACTCAATTGGTTTTAAACATATTTTTCTATTTAACCCATAAATGGGACCCTAACAGGTACTACCACTCCGGGTCAGAGTGAATCGGGAGAAATGGTGATAAAGGTGCGCTCCGCATTTCCCAGAACTGGAACCTCACCATCAGATCGAATTTAAATTCATTCTCAGGACATGAAGACTCTCAGCCATCGCCTTCTAGTTCATATATGATATAAAAAAACGGCTGACAACATCAGGACAATAAGATTGGGACAATCTATAGGTGCTAGGGCTCAACACAACCAGCCGACTGGTCGGATGGGGGCTCTCCGACCGCCCGTCTAGCCTAAGTAAGGTCTTAAATGGAGTGTTGCATGTAATAGACTGCTCATCCACCAGGATTCCGTCCTTATGCATCACGGGTTGCCACCCACAGCCAACAATATTGAGAGGGGGGGTCTTGCCCTTCTGATGAGGTGCAGTCCCAGTTGAAGAATGTTTCCTTTAATTTTTATTAGTGTGCACAAAATGTTGATGTTGCTCCAATTGT
This sequence comes from Doryteuthis pealeii, assembly GCA_023376005.1. Classification (NCBI taxonomy): domain Eukaryota; kingdom Metazoa; phylum Mollusca; class Cephalopoda; order Myopsida; family Loliginidae; genus Doryteuthis; species Doryteuthis pealeii. Next base: position 45,489,133 of record CM042146.1, read on the forward strand.
TTTTCGTGATATTTTCCGGTCCCAGCCTAGAAATCCACGAAGGTATTACTAGGGGTTTATGATTTTAACGATTACCCCCCCCCCTTTTTTTTTCATTAGCAAATTCCCAAAAACCTTTTTTGCATCGCGACAATACAAGATGATTAGTTTTCCATACATAAATAATTTTTCGTAGTTTAATGATTATGACTCCAGGCGATTTCGGTGCCGCAATTTTCTAATTTGTTTAGTCGTTCAACTTTAAGTGCACTTTGCGTTCTTTGCTTCTATCGAAATAGACAGTAAATTTGTGTCACTAATCATTTAAAAAAAACAAAAACAACAACAAAAAAAAACTAAGTTTATAGAACTTGCACATTGTTTGCCAAACTCAACAGGAAATTATTGATGTGCAAATCTGACATTTTAAAAATTGACTTATTAGTTAACAGCGGAGCCGGTACTTACTACCACCTACCGGGGGGGGGGAGAACTTGCTTTGTACAGGGTTAGAAATTAACGGTATCCCATTGTCCTGGGGAAAATAGAATATTGATAAGGGGAGGCCTTTTCGGGAGTATAACCCATAAAGGATGAAACATTTTCAGATTTTGGGGTTTTAATTCGTCTAATTCTGTAAAAAAAAAAATTATAACGGGTTAAGGACGACGGTATCCTTTTGTGACAAGACAGCTGTCTATCTTGTTTTTTTAGTCTAACTCGGCTGTGAGCGGCAAAAGATGAAAAGAATAACTTCGTCTCAAAAAGATACAATGAGATCATACAAGAAATTTGGGGTAGGGAAATATTACAACTCAAGCCACCTTTGGTAATCTGCTAAACCCTTAACTGAAAATTGTTTTCTTTTGCTATAGATTAGGCACCCTAGATTACGATTATAAAAGAATGTTTTAATTTTACAAGGAGTGTTCAGTTCTGGGTTGAAAATGTTACACCGGTTATATAAAGTGAGTGTAACATTTTCAAATAATGGATTTGTATCTTCAGTTCTGGGTGTATGGGAAGTTCTTTCTATAAAATTGAAAGAATGTGGTTAAAATCACCAACGCTGCTTGTCTCATTGGAATAATCTGGCCTCGGTCTGACACACAAAGTGACCATATATATATATATATATATATATATATACAATAAATGGATTCACTTCGGAAACAAGGAATTTTGGAGGAGAGTACTGAATCAGTCTTTTTATCTGAAAGAAACTTGGCTTTTCGTTGGAACAAATGAAAATTTCGCTTCTCAATCAAATGATAATATTCTTGGGTTAATATAATTAATCGCACAATATGACTTTATTCAGATCGAGGCTGATAAAATGAATAATCATAATTTTGAGTCAAGTTACTCACAATGAGCTTATCAGTCTTATCTTGAAAATGATTTTGTCAAGCAATCTTTCTGATTTAAAATGTGCGATATAATATTCCGTAATATTAGATTGAACTCTGATTGTTTCCCCATTCTGAAAATATCTAATTTTAAGATAGGGTCATTGTAAGCTTAGTAAAGATGTAAAGATCTAAAAATCTTTCTTTGGTTTTCTCAATGTAGATGATAATACTGGAAAAGACTTTAAAATGATATTGTTAAACGTTTGACATGGATTTATTAAACTGTCTTGACTAAAGTTGCGCCAAGTCCAAAAGATATTCACTCAAGATAATTTGGAGATGAAACAAAAAAAGGCTTTCTTTGTTCCATGTAATACACATACTTTGCATCTTGATTTATTGGATTGTGTATTGGTTTCTGTTTCATTAGAGGTAGTTAATCATTTATATACATTATTTTACTCGCTTATTTCTCCGAATTTTTTAGATGAGGCTTGATAATTTGTATTATTCTGACTATTGTCCTAGTCTTTATTGTTATCTGTACAACGTGGATTGAATAAAGGGTTGGGTTCAAAGTTCCGTGATGGCTCCCGATTACGACAAGAAATACCTTAAGACAGGGGGACACAAAACGTACAAATAACAATAAAGATGAGGACAATAGTTCGAATAATCCAAATAATATAAAATGCGATACAATATGGAAATCATGAATCAATGCTGTCAGACCATTTGTAGTTTCACCTTAAAAACATTAGAAATGCCTTACCAACCTGCGAGAAATGTCTTTGGAAAAAAGAGACAAGCAACAGTGATTGAAGCAACATCACAGTTGGACTGGATTTCTACATGGAACTTTGTGCCCTTAGAATCATAATATGGGAATTTGGTATGATGTTCTGTTTTTCAGGTGAACAAAGTGAGTTAATTGTTACATTCTTCTGATGTTACAATCGACATTATGACAGCCGAGATCCATAGAACATGCAGTTTTCTTCAAGATTATTGCAAAAATAATTATACCTCCTCTATGATGACAGCGTGTGACTTTGCAGAAGAAAATGACATTGATGAATGGTTTGGGTTAAAAGCGCGTTTATTTGAGTGAAGTCCAGCGATGAAATTCAAACACGAGGAAACCATGACTTGTTTATTTATTTTTTTTTTTTTTTAACGGAGGTTTGTCTTCAATTAATAATCTTCCAGTGAAGATTGAGAATCTGAATGAGCTGTGCAAACGATTTCACAAAAAATATGGATATCGTTGAACTAGAAAAACTTCCGTGCGAGAACAAGATATTCGTTTCGAATTCTGCAACGAGAATTGGAAATCAGAAACAGAAAAAGTGAGCTAAAAACTGCCCGTGATTTAATTTTTTTTTAATTACATTTTTCTAAATCACTTACACGAACTTATCCATTGCATTGCGATTTTTGCTTACTACACCAGTGACTATTGAAAGTGCGAAACAAGTTTTAGCAACTAAAACTAATTTTTAAAAAATCTCTACGAGAGAGATGTCCGGGTTATCAATGATTTACATTGAAAATGAACGTGTTCGATCCCTCGACTGTAATGAAGTAGTGAATACATTGACACCTTCTCCTGGAGCCGCTCGTTTTGTAATGGTTATCACCGTAAGAAATGGACACGACGACCAGAGTTCAAATCCTGGATGAGGTTGTTTGCATTTCACTAATGCTCTTGGTAAAAGGTGTGCATCCAACTATTCCCCTTCAGCTATGGGTAAATAGTAGGGAGAAGGAAACTCCCAATTAAAACCTGTTAAATTGACATTGAGTCACATCCCGCTCGTGTGGAGTGGTTGGGTAAATATAGATATTTACTAAGCTTGGCTTAGAGGAGGCACAATGCCAGAAGTATGAGGTGCCTAGTGAGAATCGAACTCACTAACAATGATCTTCAAATCTAGTTTGCTAACCATTACACCACCGTGAAGTGCCCTTTCTCCCGCACTTATATTTTTTGTTATTTTCATGAGAGTTGTCAATCCCCAATGATACTTAAGGTAGCCACAAGTTCAGTTATCGTGGTGGTAATCATACAGAAAGTTTTTGAATGGAAGAATTGAGTTTTTAAGTGTGTAGTTATTACTTATCACCAAAGAAACTGTCTTCATAGGTATTTCTTAGAAAAAATACAAGTGTTGGTCTATGCTATTAAAACTATCTGAGAGTAACAAACATCGGGCCAAGGACAGCGATAAAAAGTGGATTTGTCCTTTTGTGAGCAGAAACTTAACTTTTTTTTTTTTAATAAAGAAATTGTATGGGGTGTATTTATTTTTGCACCTGTAGATTATGTATGTATTTTATCAAGAAAAGAAATCTCACGTTGACCTTAAAAAATGCCGCCAAAAACGGTTGGTCCATTTAATATGAAATAACCCATTATGGCGTGTCTCTATATTTAGATACATTGTATTTATTTATTTATTTATTTTCTAGTTGAATTGTTCACATACATAGGGACGGTTTGGGCACCTCATGTGGTGTAATGGTTAGCAAACTATTGTTAGTGAGATCGATTCTCACTGGGTACCCCATACTTCTGGCCTTGTGCCACATCTAAGCTTAGCTTAGTAAATAACTATATGGGGACGGTATGATCCACTATTGTACATAATCAAATTACAAAAAAAAATGTATTTTATATGAATACTAACTACTTAGGTACCTCATGTAGCCTAATAATTAAGCATCTAGATTCGCAGACCATTGTTAGTGAATTCGATTCTCACCGGGTGCCCCATACTTATGGTCTTGTGCCACAACTAAGCTTAGTAAATAAATATATAAATACTACTTATGAAAATTGACATGTAGTAGAATAGTGCCCTCGTAGGGGGTATGAGATCCTAGCACCGGTCCTAGTTTACAAAATTGAATTATTAACCAACAGATTATTTCACTAATTGTAAATACTAGCAGAAATAATTAATGTTGCAAATGGCAAAAATATTAAACTGCGTCTAAATGATCTGATATAAATAAATTGTTCTGATTTCTTTTCAACATATCAAATGAAATCCTCACTTTTCATGAAAAAAAGTCAATTTTCACCTCCGCTCTCACTAATATCATTCACTATCTTTCGTTGTAAACTCGAAATATTTCCTTTCTTAGTACATAATGGTATGAGCAAATAAAACTTCACTGATGCTTTGCTACAAACACATTCTTAAGGTTTATTTCAAAGTATACACACACACACACACACAACAAAAAAACATATATATATATATATATATATATATATATATAAGGGTTACCCAAATTTTTCTTCAGCTAGGTTTTTAAAAACAAATTAAAATTAATTAAATCTATTATTTAAGGTCAAACTTTTGTCTAAAATGATAAGTAGTAACATAATGACCATCATTAAAAAAAGAAAAATATTATTACATATGCAATTTATTTTTAAAAGATTTAAAACCATTTGTTTTGGTCAATTTCGACGCGATTCGCCATTCAGACAAAAATCAGGTAATTATCCGATTTTAATGAAATTTTCAGTATTGATTTATCAATTAATGAATTTTATAATGCATTAGTTATTTTATTTCAAAACTTTAATTTAGTATTTTTGCTATGAAAAATTAATATATAAAATTTATTTAAAATACTTAAGCCTGATTTTAAGTTTAAAATGTTATATCTTTATATTCTAAAAATAAATATCTACTTAATGCAAACCTTATTTTTTTCGAAAAAAGTATACGTTTTGAAGAAAAACTCGATTGAAAATGTACCCCCTCCCCTTTTTAAGCAGAAAAAACATCGATGTATAATTTTTTCTTTTATAAAATAATAGCCAATTAAATAATTATCGAAATGAGTAAAAAAGAAATCTCCAAAAAATTAATTATTCATTATTTTTTTACATTTTATTTTTCGATTTTCGGTACTTATTTTCTCATAGAAAAGCCACCGTAAAAAAATTGTTTTTGTTTCTCTTCATAACTTCGGTCTTTTATCTCTTTATCTATACTGTAATTAGTATCGAAAATGACTAACTCGCAAAAAATGTTACGCCCCCAACATAAGGGGGTCAAAATTAAGTGACCTGAAAAAAATGAGAAAGTTTTGAAATCAAATAAGTAATACATTATAAAGATCATTCATTGATACATAAACACTGAAAATTTCATTAAAATTCGATAATTCCCTGATTTTTGGTTAATTATTTTCCCTATGGGGGGGGGGCTAAAGTCATTTTGTCAAAAACGCATTTTAGGCCCATTTTGGGTATAGCTAAATTACAATTCCTACTTATTTTGTTTATTGTCGTTGTTGTTATTATTATTATCATTATTGTTGTTGTTGCTCCAGGTTCTAAGCAGAAAGTAAGTATTTACCCAATCCATTCGCGGCGGATAGGATGTGACATAAGGTCGCAAGTATGGTGCATCCAGTGGGGATCGAACTCACTATTCAATGGTTCTTAACAGAAAGTAAATCAGAAATTGATTTCTGGCAAGAATAACTGGCATTGAAAATGTTTATGTCCTGTAGTTGTTTTAGTATCAAAGGTTTAATTTAATGTTGTAACTAGGTTTAAACTTGTTCTGTTAATAGTTATTTTTATTATGGGATAGAAGAACGTGTTGCGCCAATTTTCCAAATAGGCAGGGTTCAAACATGGATCACTGGTGCGAAACAATTACCTCTTCAACGAGCTCGGCCAATCCTAAGAATGTTTAATTTATTCAAACAACCTTTTTAACTAACTGAAAGTATTTTTAAAATTTAAAAACAAATAACATTTTGGACTTCCCAAATATCTTAAACTGCTGTCCATCCATTTAAACCTATTTTCTTTATCATCCTTCTAAAGAGCTCAGTGTTTTCTTCTTGTTTTTTCTTCTCTCTCCTTGAGATGCCAAGAGCTGCTGCCCCTCTTACAATTTCAAGTTTGTTTTTTTAATAAGCTTATCACTGTAACAGCACAGTCCAAAGCATAGTAGTTGCAGCGGCGAAATAATCATCCTCCCAGTTCTTAAAACATAAGTTAAAAACAAGGAGCTACATTTTGATATTGAGTTCGCGACGAGAGGAAAAATTGATAATTTTTTGAATTAAAAGAATAATCTTTATTTCTAATTCATGTAAATATCTTAATTTGGGACCCTACAACAAAACGAAAAAAATATGAATCTACAGTAGAAAGTGGACCAACTTAAAATTACCAACTTTTTTAAAAATCCAAACTATTTGAACCAATCAGAAAAGGGCAAAGCCACTTAAACGCGCGCTTTTTCAATAAAAGTACCTAGTTCATGAACTCAACTGTTTTTTGTGGGACCCCCTTAAGTTATTGGGTCACTATAGGATTTAGTGAAGCAAATTTAAACAATTTTAGTGAGGTCACGATTTTAATGTTGTTTTTTTCCTTAATTTCAACCGCTTCCAAAATATAAAATAACAGAAATTGATTTCAGAAGTAAACCTTAAATTCACAAAGTTTTGACGAAAAAAAATTTCTCATTTTCGCTTTTATAAGAATTTTATATTTTTAGTCAAATAGTTTTTATTTTTATTTATTTATTTTGTTTTATTTTTTTAGATACTTTTGATGCCTTCTCCCATCAGTTTTTAGTTTTCTACTTTTTCTATTAATGTCTTTCCTGAAAATAATAAATGATGTATATTCCTGTGTTACACTAAAAGTTTAATAACTGATTCTTCCCTCGATTTTTGTATGACAGACGATTTTACAATGTTAATTCCACATTAAAACAAGTGGGGATTCCGTATAACATAAACTTTACATTAAACGAAATTCCAACTTTTTTTTTTTTATCATTGTGATCCGAATTTAGTCTCAAAGTGATAATTCGTGGGAAATCTGTGGTAATAAAAATAAACAATTTTTATTCATATTTTTTATTTTACCTTCAATTTTGAGACTTATCTTCTAAAGCTACGTCGAGAAAAAAAAACAAAAACAGTGCAATGGTTAGCATAGTTAGTTTTTTTTTTTGTTTTTTTAATTTACTATTTTATTGTTTTTGATAAGGGCTGTTTTCACTGACTAAACCTTGGTGGGGTTTAAAAGAAAACAAAAAAAAAACGAACTTCTCTTTTTTTCGGACTATTTTGCTGCAATGTTATTTGAAAATATTTATTTCTTTGCCGCGAAAATTACAATGTAAATTAGTCTAAAACTCAGTGTCTGGTTACGGAGTTTGTTGTTATTTTTAATTTTAACGTTTTTATTGAAAATTAAAAATGAAATATAGCAAGCAAGATGCGTTGCATCAACCACTCCAATATTTTAATTTCACAAACTATTTTTCTTCTCTCTAAACTATACTGGATCTCTCAAGTATTTTTTACACTAGTGACTCTTGCAATCTTTTTTCTTTTCTTCATCATAGACAGTAACACTTAAAAAAAAACTATTCGTTGGTTTAAAGTATTTTTTTTAAATACACTAACAGCTATAAAATATTCCTAAACACATACACACGCAAAAAAAAATCCAATATTCTTCATTTTGAATAAAAGTTACTTCATAATTTTTTTTAATCATTTTTTTTCTAGTATAAATTTTCTAAAAGTCATTCTTACAAAGTTAATAAAACGGGGAATTTAAAAAGTGATTTTCTTTTAATTTTAACATGATCATTTAAGTCTCTTAATCAAAGAGAAAGAAATATTTAATTAATCTAGCTGCCCCAAAAAATAAAACTGAAAAAAACTTTTAAAAACAAAACTGCAGTCATTTTTCTTAGTAAGATGATAGTTTTGAATACTTTTTAAAATTAAAATAAATAAAAAAAAAACATTAAAACTGTAACACTTGTTTTGATGGTATCATTGTTCAAGTAAATAATACCTGCGAAAAAAATACCAACAAAAATGTAATGAATGCGTTGAAAGAAAGGGAACGTCGTTGTTATCTTGGCGCCTAAAATTTGAGAAGGTCATAAAAGATCTCTCAACCTGAACAAAGCCCAACTGATAGGATATATCCAGGCAACGATGATTATTCAAATTTCCCGCCTTCCGTGACCACTAGCGCGAAATTTAAGGTAACTGAAAATGTCTTAAGACGCCCTAGTATCCCATGTGCACACACGCAAATTTAACGCCCTTCCATTACCTTAACATTAAATTCAAACATTTTTTTTAGTCTTTACAAAATGTATGTTTTACTTCTTCTGATACAAAATATATAATTCATGAATTAATAAGTCAGCAAATAAATAAAATAAAATAAAATAAATCAGTTTTTTCGCATTTCGAAAAGGGAGCAAAATGCAAGAGTTTTTAAACTTTATTTTTTCTAAGCGAGATTATCAAGTTTTTATTAAAAAAGTTCTGAAAAAAATAGATACCTCTTGGGATCACACAGTTACCTAGAACTGTAAACAAATCTCTCAAAAGAAAGTGGAGCATAGCTTTGTGGTTTTTCACCTTTTTTGTTCCAAAATTGATAGTCAAATCAAAAGTTTTAATCGATACCATTATTCTTTCACAATTCATGTCCTTTTACAAAAAATGTCATTTACGAAGCTTAACTTTATTTGGCACCCGGTAAGAATGGAACATAATGATCTGCTAAACCAGTTCGAGGAACATTGTCAACTTAGATGTTGATTAATAATTAACAACTGTAATTTTGTAAATCTCGAGTTTACAATCCTAGTGTAAACGAATAACTAATTTTACAAAAGTAAATTCTCAAAAAAATCGTAACATGAAAATTGATATTTTTCCTTCAAAAGTTTACTTATACGCCATAAGTTTTAACTTTGTATGGTAAACTTCCCATCATTTTTTATTCTTAGTTTTATTCTCACAATGTAGTGAGAGAAAAACTTAAAAAGTTAACATTTTACAACCAACAACGTTCGTTGCAAGCGTCGAAAATTATTTTTTACTAAGTTCTAATTGAATAAAATTTAGTGTCAATTAAGAACTTTTGTTCTTTTTGAGAAAAAAAATGTTTGTTGCACGTATCAGGTCTGTTACATGTGCTCGTTTATTTTTACGGTTAAAAATGAATAGAAATAATCTTTATTTTTGTTTCATTCACGCCAGAAAAAAGAATTTTATGACAGAATAAAACAAGAAAAAACTTTAAATTTTATATTAATTTGAAAATTATAAATACATGTAAGTTTATTTCAACATTTTTTTTCTTCTTTTGTTACATATGAAGGAAAATAAAGAGACATGCGGTGGCCTGACATCTCGTGAATCACGTTCTTTTTCTTTTTTTTGTTTTTCTCTTAAAACAAAGTTGTTTTATAAGCAGAAAGCCAACCGATATACACACACATAGTTAGGTATATAATTTTCTAGGTTATTTTCTAGTAAACAACCAAGCCTATTCTTTTTCATAAATATTTTCCCCCGCATACAGCTTACGTAAAAAAAAATGGACAAAAAATCACCAACTCAAAGTTTTGAGGGATAAGGCTGTCGGCACAATTGATTTTTCAAAATGACTCAATGTTAACAACCATCAAAAACTTTCTCTAATTCACTAAAACAAGCATTTTCCCTCTTTTTAAAGTTTCTATTTGTAACTTTCTTTGCAAATTAAAATCCCAATATTTTGTGACTTATATCAAATATGTTATATGGGTAAAGTTAAAAAAGCTTTATTAATTCAAATATAAGTTAGCCATAATTCATTTTTTATTAGTATTTTTCTTTCATCTTAATTTTAATAGTATATCAATTGCATATTATTTGGGTTGTCAGTCAACACGAGTGAGTAAACAACGAAAAGAAAATATTTTTAAAAATATACAAACTTGCTACACCCACCACCACCCTTACATATATACTGGTGGACGTATACTTTGGCGCCAAAACAACGGGTCGAAATTTTTGAAAACAAAAACAATTTAAACAAAAATGTCAAAATCTTTCCAATTTTAGTAATATATTAAATAAAACAATGATTGAAGGGTGGGGTGATTTTCAGTTGCCAAGTTTGTCTCATTGAAAATACTTTTTCTTCATAACAACATAACTTTCTTTCGGACACTTACATCAAATTTATTTCTTTTTCTAGAACAAGAAATATCCCTTAAACTTTACATAAAACTTTTTGTGTTAAATCTTCAAATATCAATATTACAGTGTGGATGAATTTTAATCATCTACAATTTAAATATAAAAAATAATTTGCTATTCTATAGTATGAAAACTTATTTCTAATAAAACAGTTATACGAATGAGAGTAAAACCGGGAAAAAAACTAAAAAAACAAAAACAATGTCAAGTTTAAAATTAATTCAAAATTGAAGCAAAAAATACTGAATAATTTTCCTAAATAATTTTATAACATTTTTACCTCTGTGAATAATTTTTAGAAGATAAATAGTAAGGATAATTCTGCACATATTTGTGCAAAATGTCATCTAAAAAAGAAAAAAGAAAAACACGTTCGCAAAGATTATTAAGATTTTTCTCATCTCACAATCTTCTAAGATTCAAGATTTCCTAAGCAATATTTTATACTCAACATTGTGAAAAATGTTAAGGAACAGGAAAGAAAAGAGAAACAAAAATGTCATATTATTTATCTGAATTTTTGAGAAAGTTCCTGAGTTTGACAAGAAACACATGAAGAAGACCGAAGAGCACATCCACCAAACATTGTTTATATAACAATAAATGAGGATAACAGTCTGAAAAAGCTAAACAATACAAAAAAGTAATAGAATAAAAATAAACATTAGCTTCATCTCAGCTTTATTCAAAAATCTTAGATTTACCAGACATTCAATAATAATTTTAAAAGGGGGCAAAATGCAAGAGTTTAAAAGATAACATTTATTTTAATCAAATTTTTTATATAAAAAAAAAAAAGTTCTGAAAAAAATTGACACCTCTTGGAATTACCCAGTTATTTAGAACTGTAATCAAATATTTCAAAAGAAAATGGAGCATAACTTTGTGGTTTTTTACTCTTTGCCACATCCTGGATAGTTTGAATGGCTTTGATTGTGATTTAATTGAAGCGGTTGAAAAATGATATTTATAGCGTGTATCAGTTACAAAAACAAAACAGTTGTTTGTACAGTTTAAATTGTAATGTATGAAAATAACTAAAATTTTGTGTTGAGCTCAAACTTTAATATTATTGTTTTGTAAAATTCAAGTCATTGCTAAATTTTATAAAAATTGATTGTAAATATTTTATAAAATTGGAGATACTTAGAGGCATAACATTTTTTAAAAATATGATACAGACTATCAATGAACTTAGGCACAAATATGTCCAATGTATTCTGTTATGTAAGGTGACTGTTTTTTTTTAATCATTTAAACATGTTATTCAATGTTGAAAGAAAAAACAAAGGAGGACGAGACAATTATTTTTAGAAAATCAATTTTTATTTCCAGTTTATATATATATATATACATTCATTCATTTTACATAAAATACTGATTCTTAATATTTTGATGTGAATTTGCACCTTAATGAACACCAAAGTTGAATTGGTCATGAGAAGAAGAAAAAATTGATTTATGCAGTAAAATGTAATTGGAATAATTTATTTTGTTAAAAAATATATTGTCAAGTGAATTGGTTAAGAGTCATTTGAATCTCATCAATCTCAATTGCATTCCAATTTGCTAAACCAACAATTGATTATTTTGTTGCTTTTTATTCTAATGAACCAATCCATTTTTCTCTCATAAAAACCAAGAATCTAAAAGAGGGAAAGTTGAATTTTCAACTTTTAAAGTTGAACAGATTGATTAAAATCAACATCGTTAAAATTGATGAGGAAAAAAATTACTGTAACTAAATAAATTTTCTAAAGTCATGATATTTCATAACAAAACTTCAAGCAGAACAAGAACTGATTCTAAATTAGAAATTGTAAAAAGCAAAGGTTGAATTAGTTTCTTCATGAATAAACAAAATGAATGCCGTGTTTGAAATATCATACAACCCAAGGGAGGTAAGTCAATTAAGAAGTCAACATGATTATTTGCCCTTAACATTTTTATTTATTTTAAGATTTAGTCAGTCAGAAAAAGTAAAGCTGTTACTCCTTAAGGATTCGTTTAGATTAAATTTATCATTATCAAATTTATTTTGAGTTTCTGGAAAAAGGATTGTCATTTGAAATAAAATAAATTTCGATGTTCAAACTGACAAATCTTATCACTAATATTTTTAATTGGAGTACAATTTCTCTTGTAATACTTTTGAAATAAAAAAAGGTATTTCCAATGTGCATGAATCAAAAGTAATTAAAGAAGCAAAATCTTAGTATATCTCAAAATAATGATTTATAATTTTTAATGTTCTTTTAATTTGGCTTTGCTCAACATGTTAAAATATAAAAATAACCAGAAACTAAATGTCCTTAAATCAGACAATTCTTGTCTCTACAAAAATGATTGTGATTATTGTAACAAATAAGATTCAATGTCTATATTATTTTCAACCATCGTCATCATTAGGTTGTGCTAGCAGCACGGATATCCATGACTCTCTCTCACTAACTGTCCCTATTAGTAATCTCCCAAGGGAAGTTCTCTGTGCAACATCCAGAATCCATACAGAGCTGATTGATGTAGGTCCTTACTTGTTGGCCCATACTGGTTTGTCCATGTGTAGGTGTCCACAGGAGAATGTCATTTATGGGTTCGTCCATGTTTTTCCAGCATTATTAGAAATACAAACAAAACAGTATGAATAAAATGTTAAAATCTATTTGCTCAATGTTTACTTTATGTTTTATTTGTACATTCAAAGTAAAGAGTTTTTCTTTATGTTTTATTTGTACATTCGAAGTAAAGTAGAGTTTTTCTTTGTTTTATTTGTACATTCGAAGTAAAGAGTTTTTCTTTGTTTTATTTGTACATTCGAAGTAAAGAGTTTTTCTTTGTTTTATTTGTACATTCGAAGTAAAGAGTTTATTTTTTTCAAAAAAGGAAAACTTACCTACACATGAACCAGATTGTCCAAAATAATAAATGTTGATTGCAGATTTGGCACCTGGGAAGTCTCTTTGAAACAAAAGTTACTTAGATATGTTGCTTTTCACAAAACAGGATGGAAGTCTTATAAACTATAATTCAGAAAACTTGGATACTTCTTTCCTAACAAAATGTTGTTTCACTTTCTTTTCTTACTGTAATTGTCAAGCAAAGAGACTGAATAACAATCCAAGTGTTTAGACATTGAACCCATCTGATTAAGAAAATATTTGGATGTGTTAATTCAAAGTCTCACTAAACTCTGTGACAATAGTGACACACTTTTATTAATAAACCACAGATATTTGCTCAATTTGTGACTGTAAAAGGCAAAAGATTAAGTTTACAATTAGATTCTAAGAGCATTTATAGTTACATTAGTGAGAAGTTATGCAGGAATTAAAACTTAAGTTTATTTATCCAGTAAAAACATTTAATAAAAACTTTTTTCTTAAAAATAGTTTGAATCAATACAACTGCATGTTTTAACACGAAAATATCATAAAACGTGTTCTAAATAACAATTAAGTTCCTTTCAAATAATACACAAGCAATGTTTAAAATCACCTCAAATTACAAACATGCAGATGTGTAATCTTTGTTTATAACTTGAGTTCAGTGGGTGAGGTAGATATCTGTACAAGGATTCTATTCAAAATAGGGTAATCTGAACATTGCTTGTGTATTATTTGAAAGGAACTTAATTGTTATTTAGAACACATTTTATGATATTTTCGTGTTAAAACATGCAGTTGTATTGATTCAAACAAGATGGCGTTTCCTTCATTTATTCCTATTGGAAAAACCTAACATTTTGGTTGGCTGGTTGCTTGCTTTTATTTTACAGCATATTAACCCTTTTTAATGCAGAACCAAGTCATTTTGATAAACAAAGAACTCAGGTTGCTTACAATACCTGCTTTTGTTTAAGTGGTCACCCAAGTAAGTATTGAACAGGTTCATCATTGCTTAACTTCAGTGATGTAACGTGAACCAGTGGTTTCAGCATGACTTAACTCTAATGATAATAATTTAGTGATGAGATACATTTTTGAAAGAAGGCGCACACACATTCAACAATACAACTTTTACAACAACTGCACTTTATGGAGTTATTTTCAGGGAGAGATTATCTGCCCCTTCCCACCATCGTTTATGAAAAATAAATTATCCTCATTGGCAGAATTAGTGGCATACTCAATCACAGATTTTCAAATGGACTGGCTGCTAAATTGATATTTTGCATACAGTTTTTCATGATTTGAAGATCTTTTATGTGTGGAATTGAAGGAAGAACACGATTGTTATGCCAAATTCATTTTACCAAAACAACTTCAACAAAATTATGCAGATGTGATTTTTTGATGAGCAAACTTCACTCTTAACTTCACTTCAACTACCTTGATATAACAAAATGTAATTCAGCCAGTTTTGAAACTTATACAGGGATTGGCAAAAAAGAATATGAAAGGTTTAAAATCACCTCAAATTACAAACATGCAAATGTGTAATCTTTATTTATAACTTGAGTTTGGTGGGTGAGGTAGATATCTGTACAGGGATTCTATTCAAAATAGGGTAATCTGAACATTGCTTGTGTATTATTTGAAAGGAACTTAATTGTTATTTAGAACATGTTTTATGATATTTTCATGTTAAAACATGCAGTTGTATTGATTCAAACAAATTCGTATTTTCAGTGTAGATTTATGGTGAAATGAAAATGGCTGACCAAAACATAAGGCTTCCTCAAAATGAAAGAAACAAGGGGAGGTTACTCTCGTTTACGTAGCTAATGTTCACATTACCAACTGGCCTAATGTGGACACAGACATCGAAAATGCAGTCAAAAGTTGTATCCAGTGGATTCCTTGGTTTGTTGACACACACTGGACATAAAAAAAAACGTTGGGGTGGCCTAAAGTTGGTATCAGCCAATCAGCGAGGGAGTCTATCCCTTTTTCACTAGCGCTAGACCAAGGAGATTGTTTTTGCGTCCGAGGTGGAGCGCCACACCTACAATCAGCTCCTTTAGTGCACAGATCCCTGTGCTACTCATACGCTGAGTTGGTGAGGGTCAGTAACAAACTAGGAACCTTGTGGTTTCTAGCTGAACGCTTTACCGACTGAGCTAACCCGGCCCTACCCAGAGCAAATATGATGATGGGTATATGTGAATTTTGCCGACCTTATTAATGGCCTTGATTTTCTTGTAGTTGTAGATGTCCATTCCAAATTGCAATTCTACTAGAGTGAGGCACCTACAAGTTAACCCTGTGCACTCAGTACAGATGAGTAAAACAGGAAAAGGTTAATTACACAACATAACACATCTAGAGTTGCTCCCCTTGGACTGTAGAAATTTAAGGCATGGTGCATTGTGAGAAGAGTTTGGATATGACACTTCAAATGGACATTGATCCAGTACATCACAGTTTGTGTTTTTTAGTTGTTGCTTTTGATAGTAGCAGTTAACTCTGCTCTGCATTTAATATAAGCCTTTTGTTGTTCTGACAAGATTGTCTTTCCTTCATTTCATTCCTATTGGATGATAATATTTAATATCAAATTTTCTGGTGGAATTAGTTCTTTCAGATAAAATCTGGCTTAATGATACCATTCCCCACACAAATATCCAAGGTTGAAATTAAACTCCAGAGTCTTTGAATTGTTAAGTGCTAGATACCTCTGATGGATAACCTTAAAAAATTTCATGTTCTTTTAGCATTAAGTCCAATAATAAATATGTCGATATATCAATCATTTAATTTTTTGAAAACGCAAAAAATAAAAACAATTAGATTAATACAGCACTGATTGTTACATTAGTGAGAAAGTTATGCAAGAATTAAAACTAAAATTTATCCATCCAGTAAAAGCATTACTATAGCTCAAATTCTGAGCAGTAGTTACAATTGATATGTCACTGATGACGTCAGTTTTAATCACCATTTTTCACTACCTTAGCACTCGGTATATTGAAGGATCTGTTATGACCTAAGACTTGGCCAGCATCAGCATCTTACTGCAAAATTTGCATATAGAGGATTCAGTATATATATTTGGATTTTTTGTACTGTTGTCCTCATCTTTATTGTTATATATACATTTTAGCCAATGTACTCTCTAGCCTTCTTCAGGTGTTTTTTATCAAACTCAGAAACCTTCTTTTTGAATTTGGGAGCCTTCATGCCATAACCAGGAGCCTTCACAAAACTTCAAACTGAACCCTTTATTCAATCCACTCGGACAGACTGTTCTCATTTTGCTAACCATGACTGGGTACAAGTGATAAGCTATGTATAAGCTATGATTATAACAATCGCCCATGGTCAGGATTGAACCTGTAACTGAAACATTGTGTATATAACAATAAAGATGAGGACAACAGTCTGAAATATCCAAATACAAAACATCAAGCCTCATCTCAAAAATTCAGACAAATAGGGAGGAATCTGTCTGAAATAACTACGACTGGTTCTGACCTATATATATATATATATATATATATATATATATATATATAACAGCAGTAAAAATAGAAGTGCTATCATTTTTCCAAAATCTATCATCAAGCCGTATCTCAACCATTATCAAATCAAGAACTTCATTACAGAAAATTCACCAATTATGCTTAGAAGGTTCAGGGTATGATGAGTGAATTGTCATCTAAATTACACAAAAATGATATCTCAATTTATCAGATATATTTATAAAAATTACATAAAAATATCATGAATTACTATAGATTCAATTTATTCAAAGATCACTACTGGCTTCAACCATGATAATCCAGATAACTTCAGAATCTCCTACAAGTCTTTCCATTGGTAAATGCTGCCATTATCCCTTTCCTTCAGTTCATCTCTGGTCTTGAACAAAGTTTGTTGGTCTCTCCCTCAACTACACCTCATACATAATAATCAAAGGTATTGCAATCTGGGGAGTTAGGCTACCAGATGTTAGGGATGATGTGGTTGTAGAAATTTTCTCACTGGGTTTTCCTGCTTATGTAGCATAGTACAAAGTCCTGTTGCTAGACATAGAATCTTCCAACAGCCAACCTCTTAATCCAAGGCAGCACTACCTCTTCCAGGTACTTGATGTAGGCCTCTGTGTGGAGTCTGAGGCCATGTTGGAAGATGAATATAAGCATTACATCACCATCACTAGTAACCACCCCAACTACCATAATATAGTCTGGGTGTTTGCTTTTCATCACTATCAGTACATCTTGTGGGGATAGAGCAAGCCAACAATTGTTCTGTGAGTTCACCATCAACTGATCCTGGCAGAAATTTTTCTTATCTGAGAGTTGGGGGAGATGTTGAGTTAATTTTTAAGAATTTGTTGAAAAGCTTTGCAGTGTGCTATTTTCTCTTGTTCTTCATGGTCTGTGATAAAAATTGGCCTTTTTCTCATTTTGTATGAGAAATACTGAATGATTTCATGCACTACATGCCTGATAAGAAACCAGACCCACTAATGGCCCTGGTTATGGACCTGATTGGCTTACTGGGATAGTTGTCATTCATGGCTTGGATATCAGCAACAAATTTGGGAGTTCTTTAATCAGAATTGATTAGAGTGAGGCCTCTGAGCTGCTGAACATTTATCATTACTATTGGACTCATCTATCTCTTTTTGAATTTTCTGCACTTTTCTCAGATTACCACTGGAATATTCTGAAATCTTTGTATTTGAGCTTCAACAGCATGCTGTTTCCAAATTTCTGGAAGAATGAATTGTGTCATAGTGCTGTTTTCTTCACATACTTTAGTTTGCTGCACAGTAGACAATACCTAAAACAAACAAAGTGCATGCGCAAAATTAATAATTTAAATGGTGATGATTTACCCATCATACCCTATATGTGATGAACTTATTATCATGGCAGTCCCATAAGTTGTTATAAAAAAGTTGTGAATTGGAAGAAGAACTGACACAATTTAATCTCCTTCTCTTTGAGTTTTTAATTATTTTGAATGGGTAGGATTGTTGGAAGATGGAATATATTAAATGGTGATACAAAGAATAAACATATGAAAAGGGTTTAGTTTCAGTTAACTCATAAATGATTGGTATCAAGTTCAGAATAAATAGAGATTACACAACAATTTAATTCAGCATTAAATTAAGAAAGGGCAAAGTCCCAGGCAAATCTAATATTGGCAAGATGTCTTTTTCCTTGCAGGAAACATCACATACATGGCTTACATTAGTTAGTTTTTTTTATAGTAACTATTTTTTTATAGTAACTAGTAAAAACATGCACCCTCTGGGTGCAAGTATTTAAGTTTTAATCTAATAAAATATTATATTAGATATTAAAAACTGACAAAACTAAATATGAATGCATATTAAAAGATTACTTATTCTTGTTTTATTCTAATTGATTTCAATATAAAATTACACGTAGGATTGCTTTTAATACATTTGAGAATAAAACACTAATATTAGAAATAAATAACACCAAGTAATAATTTATCAAATCTGGTTTTCTTAAAACTGGTAAGAAAATTATCCACTTCCACATTATTTCTTTGTGATATATAATGCACTTTGCATGATTCTAAACTTGTTAATAACATGGGCTATTTGAAGCTAGGCTTTAATAGAGACATTGTCAATAGATAAGATGTTAATTAAAATTACATAATCTCAATGAATTATTTTGCTTTTTATTTGGGAACAGATACTGAGATGCAGCTGGGACCAGATCAATCCCTTACCTTGACATATTTATTACTGGGCTTAATGCTAAAAGAACATGAAATTTTTTAAGGTAATCCATCAGAGGTATCTAACACTTAACAATTCAAAAACTCTAGAATCTAATTTCAACCTTGGATATTTGTGTGGGGAATGGTATCATTAAGCCAGATTCTGAGAGATTTTATTTAAAAAAACTAATCCCACCAGAAAATTTATGATCCTTAAAAAGATGTTTGCTTATTATGCCACATGGATCCATGGATTATCTGACAATAGAAGAAAAAAGTCCTGAATGCTTTGTTGGGGGGAAGTCACTCTGCACAACAAAAATGGCCTATTACATTCATGTCAATGATGCAGCAAGAAAACGAATTGCACTATCACACTGTAGAAAAAAGTAGAGACTGCTATGATTGAAGCAGTGTGTAAATTGAACCACTACCTGGCACAGTGTCATTTTAACTTGGTTACAGTAAAAGGTGGTCGAAAAATAAGAAAGCAAAAATGGAGGCTGAAACTAAATGATACATAATAAAGTTACTTTTTACACAATAATAGTTACATTCTTCCCTCCAAGAAAAGAAAGACACTAGCAATATCTAGCAACACTTTACAGGATAACCCCTATTGATATAGATTGGAAGGGTTAGGTACACAACCAGATCTTCTTGTGTAGGAAGTTACTAGTACTAGAGTTTGGTAATCTTGATTTCGTTTTAGATTTGTTTTTTTTTTTTTCCCCTTTATAACCGCAGTTTCCTAGTTTGGTTTTGGTTTTTAATTTAGTATTTTTTCTAAGGAAGCCATTTATTCTCTTGTGTAATAATAATTAATACGTATGTGAAATTTTACTCAAGAAGGGTAATATTTTTTTTTTTTTTAAAACGAGGAATTATCCAATTTTAATGAAATTTTCAGCACTTTATTCATTAATGATTTAATCTTATAATGAATAGGTTATTTTATTAAAAAAACTTGAAACAAAAAAAAAAAAAAATGTTAAGATCGTGGGTTTAACATTAAAAAAAAAAAAAAAAAAAAAAGGTAAGTTGTCATGGAAACACAAGTAATCATCAAAGTCAACTTCTGAGTTTTATTTTAATTTCTCAGAGGTTAAAGAATTAAATTGAATGGAGATTCAAAGTTTATTTTTCAGAAATCTTTCATGAATCTCTGGTTACTGTTTTAAGGAATTAACTGTTGAAAATGAATAAGTTTGATTTCAACAGTCAAATCCATAAAACTTATGATTAAGTCACAATGCTGACCCCATCATTATGGAAATAATGGCATAGTTCAACTAAACATTGAATAACCCCAATTTCCTTAAGTTTTGAAAGAAGTAAAAGAAATCATCAAAACAATGATTAATTTTGTTATTTATCCTTGAAAATTTACATTAAAATCCCAGATTCCATTTAAGATTAACAATTCCCAATCTGAAAATTTGATCTCCCTAAATATCTAATCATTAGGTAAAAAGATGTGATCTTTCAAACTTCAAGACTTCAGATGTCAATTTTATACAGCAAAGTTATAATGCATAGCCAAATTCACTAAATTTTTAAGTGAAAAAAATATAGGTCAATTGAATCAGAGGAAAGACTTTCTGCAGCAATTTAAAAAAATTTTAAAAAAAAAAAAAAAAAGAAAGTTTTTAAAATCACAAAAAGAGAAAACTCATTACAAAAATTATTTTTTGAGTTTTAAATTTTCAAATAACTTTTTTCAGGTGTTGAAATTTAATTTAAATTTTTATGATGTGATCTTCTGGATTTAATCTTTCTAGCAATGTGAAAATTAGAGATTGTAATTTTTTTTCTTCAAATGACCAAAGGTTCAACCCAACCCTGACAATCTTTCAAGTTCTTTTTTAATAAAATAAGCTATTTATTATAAAATTAAGCCATTAATGAATAAAGTACTGGAAACTTCATTAAAATCACATAATTCCTAATTTTTGACAATTGTTTTAAAATTAAGAATAAAAATTTCATTACCTAGCTTTAATATTTTTGTACATACCAACTTATATATATATGGAATTATACACTGAAATTAAGAACTATTTTAATTATTATTACTTTCTAGTTTTAGGCACATTTGCTGAATAAAAACAAATTAGTTTATTTTAAAAAAATCATTTATTTTTCTTGTTTACAACAATCTTATTTTGTGATTGGTATACTAGAAAAGATTGGCTTACTAGAAAAGAATTATCCTAAAAAAAAAAAAAAAAATCCGACTAGTAAAATTTAACATTAAAGTGAAACTAACAACTACTTTTGTTTTTCTCACTATTTTGTTTTGCTGACTTCATTTACTTTTATTACAAAAAGTTTTTTTAAGCACTTCCCTTTGATAACTGAAACAAATAAATTTCAAACATCATGTTTATCATTTTATCTGTCATATTTCCTTTTTCCCCATCTATTTTGTAAACAAATAGATTTCACATTTATTTTCTAAAAAAATAGCCAAATGTTTTTATCATTTTAGTTCAATCTTTCCCTCTTACAATAGTATAGATGTTGATGAATTTAATTTTATTAAAATCAAAGTCTTTTTCCCCACATTTTTTTGGATATGGTCACACAGTAGTAATAGCACTACACTGAATGGTTTTGGTTTTATAAAATATTTCAGTGCGTTTTTTGGTGCAGATGAAACAAAAAAAAATTTTTTTTTTTGTTGGTTAAACCACCCATCTCTAAATAGTACATAGTAATAATATTGTATTGCTGATATCCTACAAATTCATCTTCTCCAATAGCAAAACAAGAGTTTTATTTCAGACTCAGAAACACCCACGGTGCTTTGCCAGTCAGTAGTCCTGGCCTTAAACAAGATGTCTGGATTTTGGGGGGAAGGCAGACATAGTCCATAGCAGACATTATTATTGATACTCACTAGTGGTATCATTTAGAAGCAACATCTTCAGCTGCCTTGGTCATGTCTCATTTTAATAGATTTCTGCAATAAGTCAATTAAAGTGGACTCTTCCATTTGATCGTCTTTCCAACTGTCATTACTGAAAGGTACAGTAGAAAATAAAATATCAGTAGAAAAGGATTTAAAGAATTTTTTCATAAGAGTAGAATTAAAATTTTACACTTAATTTCAAATTTAAAATGGAATAATTTGATTTTTGAATGAGTGATTAAAGAATGATGAATTTTCAAAAGTAGATGCTAATATTTTCAGTTGGCACACCAGTGTTTACCAGGAATTACAGACCTGGGCAGCCAAACTAGGCACCATACACAAAATAAAAGGACAGTTTATCTATTACATGCAAGTTGGTAATAAATTCTGGGCATGGTTTGGTTTGGTTTGTTTTATGGCATATCAACCTCAGTGGGTCATTTAATACGGATAAAGTTTTGAAATATATTCATTCTTAATGAATACTCAATTTTTTATAAACAGATTTTTCTATGGGACTAACAGGCAATGCCACTCCTCTGGGCAGGGTTCAACTTGCTAATGGACACTTTTGAACTATCATTTCCATACAGACAAAACAATTGATAGTGAAGAAAGACCTCAGGAAGAGAACAAAGGGTAATCACACTAGAGTGAGGCATCTCCAAGCATGTTTGATACAGATGAGTACTTAAACAGGGAGAGTTTAAGCACATAACATAAGACATCCAGGGTTGTTCCCCTTGGACTGTATGAATGGTAAGGTCACTCATTTAAGGTATAGTGTATTGTGAGAAGATAACTTTGGCCATGACAGATTGAATGGACATGGATCCAGTACATAACAGTTTGTTTTTTTAGTTGTTGGTTTTGGTAGTGTTAGCTCTGCTCTACATTTAATAAACCTGTTTTTTCTTTTGTTCTTGAGGATTTGGTGTCCACACATATGAAAGAACATCTCAAACCAAGTTAAGATTCATTCCATGTTTTTTTGCAAATAAGAAAATGGTGTGGTAGCAGATAAAATGAAAAAATACATTATTTAGAAACAGAAATATTATTCTTTTGAACACTGTGAAAAGACATTTTCATCAATAAATGTTTTTAGACTTTCAATAACAGTTTATACTTTTATTACCATGCATTTTTCAAAAGAGCAATTTGCAACACCTTTAAAAAATTATTTGTTTTGTGTCACTATGATAGTCTTTAACAATTCAAATGCATCATATGGGCAAAAACTGATTCAAGAATGATAACTCTTTCATATAGTTTTGAAGTAATCAATTTAGAAGAGTCAATATATTTTTTTTTTTTAGATGACTTAAAATCATTGTATTATGTGTTTCCAGAAGGTTTATTAAAACCTGGTATTCTGCTGTGTATTCAGTATCTATTTTTCATTAAGGAAAAAAAAAAAAAAAAAAAAGAATAAAAGTGCTGTAAACTTTTACACACAGCTTCTATATTTTTCATGTATAACATCAAAGTGAAAAAATAGGGATAATAAAATGAAATTTTAAGAGTAATTTTTGAGTATCACAATATTTATTTCCTTCCAGTAAAACACCCAATACAAATTAGATACAAATAATCAAACATTTCATAAAATTGACACCCATTTGAAAAAAAAAAAAAAAAAAAAATTATTCAATCACAAAGAGTTTTCTTTTAAGACGAGATGAAATCTGTTACGCAATAATTTTGAGTGAAAGTTCAAACTTGTAAAGTATGATGTGATTCTTATAAATTCACAAATGGATAGTGAATAAAATTTATTGAAAGACATTCCCTAACTTTGTGAAAAAAAAAAAAATGGTTTACAGAAACTACCTTCTGTAGATGATGAAGTTTCTTCCTTTCAAAGATAAGTTATCAAATTAGGGAAAAAATTAGAACTTTCCAACAAACCAAATAAGAAAGATGACATTTCTGAACAAAAACAATGTGAGAACTGCTGGCCACTTTACATTTGTCTTAAGAGTTGTTTTGGAAATAGTTTAAATGGAAAACTATTCCAAAAACTGACATATTCTTGCAAGAGGAGTTTTTAATCATTGTTAACTTCTTTGTTTGGATGGATGAGAATGGCATTTCATTATCAATTGAAAAGATCAATCATTTTGTTAAATAAAAAAAAAAAAAATCAGTGTTAATTTTAGATCAATTCCATGAATACACAAAGTCAAAAAAAAAATTACAATAAAATAGAACCTACCAACTTGTTATTCTGAATTAGAGAAACATGTTTTATGTAAAAAGAGGCCAAGAGTTGGGTGCATTTGATCACAACCACCTAAAAGACAGACCTGCATGACTTATATACTGATGTCATTATAGTTATTTACTAAGTTTAGCTTAGATGTAGCAAAGGCCAGAAGTATGAGGTGCCCAGTGAGAATTGAACTTAATATCAATAGTCTGTTAATCTAGCTTGCTAACCATTAAACTACGTGATGTCATATGTAGTATAAAAACACAGAAGACATATTGCTTTGTTTTGATTTTTTTTGACATGACTGGATTTTCTATTTTTGTAAACTCTTAAAAAATATTATCACTGAAATATTTTTTTTTTTTTTTAAATATGCAGTATGGTTGTGTTACCCCAAAATACAAATGAAATTATAAAAATGGACCAAAAGATGACATTCTTGTTTCCAAAAGACAAAGTTTTATCTGACACATTGATGTGCTATTAAAAGGGAAAATGTTTATCCTAAGCAATTAAATATTTCTTGTATATTATTTATAAAGAGCAAGTAGATATTATCACTTAATGATTGAATTAATTTCATGACCTTATAATTCACAACACATTGGCACCTTCCACCAATAAAAGTTTTTTTTTTTTTTTTTAATTTGTAGATTATAGTTGATTGGAAATAAATTTTATTGTATAATATTAGTTTTGATTTGTAAAAAAAAAAAAAAAATTATAAAACAAAAGAAAACTTTAATTAAAATTGAGACTAGAAATATGTTTAAAATGTTTATTTTTCAATTATGTCATTTTTTCAAAATAAACGTTTTGTATTAAAGTTTTTTTTTAAAATCATTTTTAATACAAATACTTAAAGAATTTTTTTATTGGAAACTTCTAACAAACTTTTGAAAAACAAATGTTTGAATTTTTTATTTGTAAAAAAAAAAAAAAAAAAAAAAAAAAAAAAAAAAAAAAATTCCATAAGGTTTTGAATTATTTGTATTGAATTTTGCAGCACCTACAAAAATTAATAAATTTTAATGAAATTTTTGATAATAATATGGCTTGACTTCTTTAAATGAAAATTTGCCTAAAAACATCAGGAACCTCTTCCCATTTTATTGTAGGTTTTTGTTTACTATCTTTTCTTAGTTTTTGACAAGTGTTTTAAAATAAGATATGGTTGTTCTTTTTTTTTTCCCAAATTGCATTTTTAAATGGAGGACATAAACAGAGAAATATCAGCCTTTAATAAGAAATCAGGTACCACAATTTAAGAAATCATTTGTACATGATAGTGCAGTCCCTCAAATTCTACCAAACTGTCCCTCATATTTATCTCATCAACCCCTCTAGAGAGTCATCAGACTCCAGAAAAAATTGGA
Organism: Doryteuthis pealeii; assembly: GCA_023376005.1. NCBI lineage: Eukaryota > Metazoa > Mollusca > Cephalopoda > Myopsida > Loliginidae > Doryteuthis > Doryteuthis pealeii. The sequence continues at coordinate 45,514,683 of CM042146.1, forward strand.
GAATTTTGTCCTTGAAAATGCTTTAGATCAAAATATTGATGACTTGGTATATAAAAAAAATAGAGGAAATTCTATAGAATTGATGATCTTGAGGAGTAATTAAAATTTCTTGATAAAAATTTCAGGCAACAAGAGACATTTATTATATGTGGCCTCATCAAACCCCCATATCCCAAAACCAGTCTGTCTCTTGCAATTCTGCAGTGATGTGGAAATTAATACTGGGGGTAGGAGGGTGTGAGACTTCCCAGTCATGTAAACGATGCCAATACTCTTGAAATTCTGATGGAAAACATGGAAAAAAAGAAAAAAAAAAAGAAAGGGGGATGTAGAATGCCAAACCAAACCTCAAAGTGTGATTGCTATATTTTATGATGTCATATTGGGTGCAATTTCATTTAAAATTTATTATATAAGCAGGAGTGTTATCATTCAAAAGAAATTATATTTTCTTCATTGTTGTATAACTGCCCCCTAGAGAGGCACAGGCTAAATAACTACAATTTTACTTAGTTATTCAGTCATCAGAACACTAACCTTATCAATATATGAATCCTGTAGTTGAGCATCATAACAATTTTCTTATGTACATCGTGCATACAGAATTTGAGAACATGTTATTTTTACTATAGCAGCGTTATTATTTGACTTTATATTTTCTATATGGCAAAATTATCAACGGCAGACCCAATGTTTACACAAGAAATGAAGAGACAAGCAATTATTGTGACTATAAAAGCTGAACATAGTAATTTAAAAATTACATCATTTCTAAAAGTTACTACATCTTTTATTTACAAAGTTTGCAAAGAGTTAGAGGGCAAAGATGGAAATGTATCACCAGTATCAAAATGTAAAAAAATATTCTAGATGCATTGATACCATTAGAAAACGTGAATTCATTTGGAAAATACAGCACACCATTGATGGTAATCCCAGAAGATCCATTAGGTTGATTGCTAAAGGACACACGAGTCAGAAGGAACAATCCAAAATGTTGTTCAAGAAGACAGATACATTATTCTTACTAGCAAATATATGCACCCTCCGGGTGCAAGTATTTAAGTTTTAATATAATAAAATGTCATATTAAATTAGAAAGGCTAATGAAATGGAATAAGAATGTAGATAGAAAGATTTGGAACAGAGGGGGTATGATTGAAAAATAGAACAACTTTGAAACTAACTCTTCCATCATCTTCCATTACTCCCGTCTTTCATTGGTAAATTTTCCTAATTTAACTATTTAGTTAAAATAGGAAGTAAAGGATAATATTAGTTATTTCTTCTTATTAATCGATTTCATTTAAGATTTATCCCCGAGATTTTTGCTTATATTCAATAAGATAAAACCAAACAATTAGAAATCAATAATACTAAGCACATATTTATTAAAATCAAATTTTAAAGATCAATATGCAAATTAGCTTTTTCATTCGCACTGTAAACCACTATTTTGTTGTATATATAAATATAATTGTATGTTGTTAGTATGTAGATATGGTCAATAGTATTAATGATGAATAACAATTTTATTAATAATAGAAGTTTAAATAAAAATAAAATCATGGAGAATGTGATGTAAATAATTAAGGGAATTGTGACTCGAGTAGTGATATAGTTTCGGTTACAGACAGAAAAACACACAATCTCCATTATAATAAGATGTGATAAGAAAATGTTATTTTATGCCAGAAAAGGTAAAGGAAAAATCACTTAATCAGATCTAATAACTAAAAAATCCAGTGGAGAAAGATGGCATTTGGTTAAATGTTATGTGTCTTAAACAAGAAAAACTTTGACCAAAATCAGAAAGTAAATAGAAGAAATGACAGATGGATATGTGCAAACTTTTTGGAAGTTCCAAGAGTAAGGGATATAAAATTTCCTGCAATTGTCATGGTTTTGAGCATTGTCAACAATGAAGGACATATGATGCTTCTTCACTTCTTACCAGGTCTTAAGAGTAAAATCGGCTACTTACATAGATGTTCTGGAAACAGTGGTTACGCCATGGATTGACAATATATGCAACAGAAGAGGTTTATGTGTTTCAACAAGACTCAGCACCATCACAAGTCTCAAGCAAGGCAACAAGTTTTACCATCACATAGCTCCCAACATTTGGTCTCCTAACTGCCCATTATTTGAACTATTATGTATGGAGTGTAGTTGAGAAAGAGGTTAATAATAAGCACTCTTGTAGCACTAAAGAATCACATAAAGCCTCCAATATGAACAAGGACCATTTGATCCAAGCATGAAAGCGATTCAGACCTTGCATAGAAATCATTATCTGAAGGAGACTTTATTGAATAAAATTATAAAACAATGTTTAATCTTATCCTAACAACACTTTTCAATACATCTGTTTTTAAGTAATTTTTATGTAAGTCTAAATCTTTCCTCAAATACCTTATGTACTCTGTATATTAAAAAGAAGTTACTAGTGCAAAAAGAGTATTTTTACTTGCAGGTGAAATTCACCTAAAATTTGATTTTGATTATAAAAAAGGTGGTAATATTGTTGGCTTACCCAAAAACAGTAATGCAGTGGCAACAAAAGCTTTAGTAGAATATTCTCATAATACAAGGAAATTGTGCACGTTATGCCATCAAATGTCTTAAAGCTAAGAATTTATTTGACATAGGCTAATATCAATCATAATAATAGATAATTCAATAATTAAGAAAGCTATATCTTTCTTTTGTAGTACAGAAAAGCTTTCAATTGAATATCCACATTTAGTTATGAAATTTAGAACTTTCTTCATATTCAACTCAGTTCATATACTAAAATGAATTAGAAACAACTGGCTTGGGCAAAAAGATGCAAGTAAATGCATGATTTTCTCAAAGTTTTGTTATAATGGAAATTATGAATTAGATAGAATCCAGAGTGCCCCATTTTGTATCTTACAGAAACTTCATGCCCTGGAATCCCAGTGAATTTTGAAATATCTTAAAAAAATAACCTCAAAAGCCCTTTCTTCTACTAATCTTGAAAGTTTTGCAAATTTTTAATGAATACACTATTCAGGGACTGATGAACTTAAAGAAACAAATAATTGTCTAACTTTGCAGAATTTATAGAATACAAACTTATTTTATACTTGGTGGACAACACTGAATGTAAAAAAAAAACACCATATAAAGGTTGTTGGCTTTGCAATAAATATGCCAATTCACTTAAAGCAAATGATATATTTCCCAATGTATTCTGCAACTATATCTTGGAATAACATTCCTGGAAGTAATCAGAATCTAACAAAGGAAACTGTCATAGTTTTGCATCATACTACTCATGCAATTCTAGAACTGACCAAGTATTGCATAGAATTGAAAATGACATACCTGGCAAACTTCAAATGGATCACCTTGAGGAAAGGTTTGACCAGTACTGGTAACTTGGTGGGGATCAATATAATATCTTGATATGTCAAGTTTGAATGTGGAGGAAAAAAAATCAGAATGTTGTCAGTTTTTAAATTAAAGTAGTAAGCAAGCTTGCTTGCTACTTTAATCAAAGTATTGATTTGAAGAATTTACAAGAAGCTAACTGGTATGAAATAACAGAGGAACATAAGTTAGATATTTATAAAATATTAACCTCCTAGAAACTGTACAGAGACGTGCAACCAGGCGGATACCTCCATCAAGCATCTACCATACTCTGAACATCTCGCAGCCCTGGGAATGGATTAACTGAAACTTCGGTGTCTGGCAACTGACCTGGTAAACGCTCATAAGGTCATTAATCATCTTAACAACAGCAATGTTGAGCACCTTTTTGATCTCCATCTTTCCAACACACGTGGGCATGCCTACAAAGTCAGAAAACAGCACTGCTCACGTGACTTTCGGAAACATTTTTTTCACGCTCAGAATTGCGGAGACATGAATAAACTGCCCGTGTCTGTTGTAGGCTGCCGAAGCACTGAGTCTTTCAAAGCCTCCATGCTTCCTGTGGTCTGTCGACACTATACCTGATGCCACTCTCTGCATACATATGCACACACATACATGCATATTACTACTGTAAACTGTTCATGTTCCTGACACTACATTATTCTGTGTACTTGACAGAGACTTTGATGAGTTGTGGTGCACCTGAGCACTGTACACAATAAATTTCATTATTTTATTAAAATCAACATAGATGTTACAGATGATGATAATCAATGCAGAGAAATTCTTCCTGTTATATACCCCCCCCTTTTACATTAGATATATAATGGGGAAGAGAAAGAGGAGGGGGTGAGTTCTTATGTTGTTCTATTTTGTCAGCAGCCATCTTCTTCTGGGTTGATTCCTTCCTTCTGGGTTGTCTGTGCTCATTTCTTTGGTTGTAATAATGAAGCAAGACTTGATTATTTTACAAGACTTCTTTATTAAAAACCCAAAGCCTAAAAGGGTTTTTATAACCGCACTGGTGAGAAGATTGCATCTTGGGACAGACGACTATATCATGTCTAGTCCTTTTGACTAATGACCAAAATCTAACTCTCAGTCAAGTCCCTTTCAGCCAATCAGTAATCAGCGTCTAGGTCAGCAAAACATGAACTGCTGTCAATAACTTTTTCCAATGGTTAATGGTAACTTTCCATTTACTATACCGTTATTTAACTCTTACTACACTTAGTCATAATTCGTAGGCAACCCACAAATTATGTAACATTCCTATTAAACTATACTTAGCAGGTTATTACAGTTATGCAAGAAAATGAAATATAACAGTTGCAAGAATTTAAATATCTGAATGAAATAATGCAGAAAGTAGGTCTGAAATAAACAGCTATTTTCAGGGTATTAATAGAGGTTCTCTTCTATATCCTCATGATATTACTACAAATGCTATTCTATGTATTATGTAAAAAAGTAAAGTTGTCGGGGTGGCCTAAAGTTGGTATCAGCCAATCAGCGAGGGAATATATCCCCTTTTCACTAGCGCTAGACCAAGGAGATTGTTTTTGCAACTGAGGTGGAGCGCCACACCTACCATCAGCTCCTTTACTGCACAGATCCGTGTGCTATGGTGAGGGCCGGTATCAAACTAGGAACCTTGTAGTTTCTAGCCAACAGTCTACCGACTGAGCTAACCCAGTAAATCAAAAGGAAATTAACCATGCACATAATCTTGAATGTTTTGGTAGATAATGATCATTGGTAATCTGAACATTAGCTACATAAATGAAAGTAACCTCCCCTTGTTTATTTCACTTTGAGGAAGCCATATGTTTTGGTTGGCCATTTTCATTTCACCGTAATCAATACAACTGCATGTTTTAATACGAAAAATATCATAAAATGTGTTCTTAATGACAATTAGGTTCATTTCAAATAATGTGCAAGCACAATTAAGAACACATATGATATTTTCATGTTAAAACATGCAGTTGTATTGATTCGAACAAATTTGTAATTTCAGTGTAGATTTACGGTGAAATGAAAATGGCCGACCAAAACATATGGCTTCCTCAAAGTGAAATAAACAAGGGGAGGTTTTATGTAGCTAATGTTTAGACTTACCTGATCATCTTGTTCTTCAAATGCTCTATTTGAATAATAATATTACAAGTGTTATGGTTTCATAATAGGGGACAAGTGATAAGGCCTGATATAAGGCAGCCAAACTAGATTTATTACTACCATTAATAGGCGCAAGGACTACCACTAAGTCAAGCCACTCTCCCATTTCTTTGTACTTCTGTTTCTCTTTCATCCTCAGTCCACTGTGTTGGAGACAGAGAGAGAGGGGTGGGGGTCATTCCGAGATGGGACTGATGATAACTCAACAATGAAATGAATTCCTGTATTGGGAGTGAAGGAAAAAAGAAAGGAAGTGGCACCCCATTTCCAGTAAAGGAATAATTACAGGAGATAACCAGAAAAGAGTTTTTTTCTTTTTAAATACAGTCAGCACGCGTAGACAGGTGTGAAGAGAGGACAGACTGGAAATTTCTCCAAAAGGTTGAAATCATCTCTATTCATCATGTACTGAAATCCTACCAGCAAGGTAAAAATCACCCTATTTCATTATTTTCAAGAAGAATTATTGAATTCTTCTGCAAACCTTTGGTGTAATCCATTTCCATCCGGGCCACAAAAGCTAGGTAATATCTTGCCAATCTCACTCATTCCACTTTACATATCCTCAACTCGGAAAAAAAATTTTTGCAATATATGTTACCCACATACATTCAATGGTGTTTCAGCAATTAAAAGTTTTAAAAATTTTAACCCACATATGAAGTATGTCAAAAAGTTCCAGGACTGGTGTCACAAAAGATCTATTTCAAACCCAAACTACTAGTTTTCCCCTTCAAACTATTTCTTCTGGAGTTTGTAACTGTGATCTCAGCTTTCTACAGCCATTGAACTTTCTTCCACATGCTTTTATATACATATCCTTTGTTTCAGGTCGTCAAGCAATGAGCACATAGCAACAAACAAGTGTACGGGTATGAGACGAGGTCACACAACATGTTTTTGAATGATGCAAGAGGTTTAAAGAGGGGACACAAGGATGTGGAAGACAACCCCAGGAGTGAAAGCCTTCAACATCCAGGATTGAGGCTAACATTGAGCGCACCAAACAGATGATGCATAGCGATCGTTGGTTGACTGATCGCAAATGAGCTGAGCATGAATAGAGACAGCGTCTGGAAGATTATCACTGAAGATTTGGACATGCAGAAAGTCTGCACATGATGGTGCCAAAACTGCTGAATGATGACCAGAAGGATCGATGCATGCAAGTATGTCAGGTTATCCTCAAGCGTCTTGAAATCAAACCAGACTTGTTAAGGATCTTCGAGTACGACCCAGAGACCAAATGCCAGAGCCTTCAGTGGAAGACTCTGAATTCACCAAGGCTGAAGAACACAAGACAGTTGAAGTCCAAAGTCAAGTCATGTTGATCGCATTCTTCGATGTGAGGGACATAGTCCACTGCAAGTTCTTGCCACAGGGCCAGACGATCAACCAGCATGTCTACAAAGAGATATTGCTGGCCCAGAAGAACATCACTGTGCTCGAGCAAACTCCCTACTCGCCTGACCTGGCTCCAAGTGATTTTTTCCTCTTCCCCAAGCTCAAGGGGTCATCAAGGGAACACGTTTTGAGGATGTGCACGACATCAAAAAGGACGTAATGACAGAGCTATGGAGAATCCAGGAAGAATCCTTCAAGGAGTGCATGCAAGCTTGACAGAGAAGGATGGGAAAGTGCTTTGAAGGGGATAACTTATAGTTTGGATTTGAAATAAACGTTTTGTGACACCAGTCCTAGAACTTTTTTGACATACCTTGCATTAGCCTCATTTCTTTCACTGGCCTTTGATATTTTTCATATATATTGCGGTGTTCTCTCGATAGACTATATAACATTCCATCCGAACCTTTGAGTTGTATAACAAGCCATACTTGGTTAATGTTTTTTTATTCTTTATTACTTATGTGTGAATGGGGTTAGGATACTAGAATTCATTATTGAGTTTAAATTATTCCTCACCCTGAATGTCACACTAGTAACAACTTAAGTAAAAAGTTAATTTCAAACCTTCAGCTAAATTTTTCATATTCCTGCAGAACATTTTTCTATGAATATTTATTTGTTTGTAATTTATTTATTGTTTGATTATCATAGTTTCCTATTCATAATAATTGAATTACTGTATTTGAACGTATAGATTCTTAATCACATATTCAAGAAAATTTCCTATACAACAAAAATGTCAATATTATAACTTTACAGAGTAATTAAAATAATATAAAATATGCAAATTAAAACAACGCCGATTATATTTCAAAGAAAATGTTTTTTAAATAATTTTACACAATCAAAATAAATGAGGAGGAATTTAAGTCTTTAAATTCAACATTAATGAAAAAAAAACATACAATATTTACTTTAACATAGCAACAAATGTGAAATTTAAATAATTTTCTTTAGAAAATATTATATAAAATTGAAACCCTAAAAATCAAACCCTAGTTTCTTTCTTTAATTCTTTAATGTTATGAAAAAAATATTCTATATCAATATTGTAACTTTATAGAATAATCAATAAAATAAAAACGTTTTTTTTAAATCTATTTATTTTTTGGTCTTTATTTCTTTTTTTAATTAATAAAGGTCTAAGGTAAAATTGAACCCTGGTTTCTTTTAATATAATTTTTTAAGTATTCTACTCATAAAAAATTTAAAAAATGCCAACAACCCTTGATTATTAGCAAGCCTCACTTATACATTTTATGACAACCCAATTGAACAGGCCTGTCTTTTAGGTGGTTGTAGTTTGGTAAGCTACCTACTCTCAAAATTCTTACCGTTTCTAGCAAGAGTTATGTCCTCTTCATCAATTAAATGTTTAAAGAGGAGACTGCCACTGTAGGTGATGGAGCTAACAAAATCTGCATGGCAGTTATACTAATTTACATAGTAGTGCTACTATGGTCAATAGTCAGCATGGGTTTCAGGCAATACAGCCATATAACACTGAGATTTTATCAGTCGCGGAGAAATGCAGTGTGAAACAGTTGCACATATTTTCTATCATTATTTTTTTGCCACAAGCTATTTTGGCAAAAACAAAGATGGCAGATAGTAAATTCAACCTGAAGTTAAATTCAAAATCTGACAGCTTAGTGTCTGGTCACTCGTGTTAAACGGGTGAAGAAACTGGAACTCGTTTGCAGGCTGTGTGGAGTGAAGTGTATGAAGTATGTGATCCCTTTGAGAAAGACAGGCATAGCAGTTGTAGTCTACCAGTAGCTGAGTGACAAAGTAAAATCGATAACTGCCTGCCTTTTTTACAGCCTTTGCTAGATTTGTTGATGGTGTATAAGCAACTTGTCATGCAACAATTGCATTATAGCGAATAAATGGATGCATACCCATCAGAAGTGTTATGCAGAATGAGTGACTGTATTCTGGCTTGCACATGTTGTGAAAGTGCTGCCAGACAATGTAAAGTAGACTCTTCTTATGTCATCTAAGATGGATGCACCATCTTTTGACTGTCTGCTTGCCCAAGCCAGGGCGGTTATGATATATGGAAGATATCACAGTGGCCATGCCAATGTGAAATAAGGAAGATGAACACCGCCCTGTAGATGGCATAAAGTGCTTCATATGCAACACCCTTAGCCACGTGGCTAAAGAATGCCTGAACCAAGGAGATTTGCATGACTATAACATAGACCATATGTCCTAAAACTGTCCAAGAAACGTGAGAAGAGTAAATACATCAATGGTATCTTCTTTGGAATAAGCAAAAATCCAGAACACAAGGTTCCTAGTTCGATACTGGTCCCCGCCAACTCAGCGTATGAGTAGCACAGGAATCTGTGCGGTAAAGTAAGGAGCTGGTGGTAGGTGTGGTGCTCGACCTCAGATGCTAAAACAATCTCCTTGGTCTAGCGCTATTGAAAAGGAGATAGACTCCCTTGCTGACACCGACTTTAGGCCGCCCCGTCGAATTTACTTTACTTACTTGTGGTTATGATCCAAGTTTAAGGCAGATCCATCATCACGCTGGTTGATACAGATTCTTCCCTGTCTATAACCAACAGAGATATATGACAGTCATGGATGAAAATCTGTATGCGTGATAACTATTGATGTGTAGACCAGCGCCTGTTGTGGGATCAGAATAATTGATCCATCACTGCAAAGTGGAAGTTCTGTCAACACTAAATGTCACTGGGTTTTGATCTCCTGATCGGGATGCATAAAATCAAGGAAAGTTGAAATCCCTTTGTCAGGTACAGTGGAGTTCTTAGAAAATCATCTCAATAGATGAACGACTTTAGCAGAGAGTTCAATAGTAAAAAGAAAGCATAGACAATCCAATGGAAGTGGGACAAAAATCAGGCACCAATGAGTCTGTGAAACAAGATAGCGGAGTATCCCATGTCCAAGCTGATGTGTAAGGAATATGACCAGGAGTTAGAAATATGGTTTAACAACGTTTGGCTCGTATCACATCCTGAAGAGCATCTCAGATCTCCCAGAGGTCTAGTTTTACTAATAGCTATAATCCAAGAAAATAAAAAAAAGATGTGTCCTGTAATGAATCATAGAGTTGAACAAGTATGTTGATACATTTATGGAAAATGTGGATGTATGTGTTGACCAATTGAGGGAATGGTAATAGTGAGGGCTCAATGTATCCCTATTGTACCTGAGGAAGGTGTACCTATAGGGTGTATGACCACATACTTTGATGGAAACAAGCAAATTAGGTCCCGGATATCCCAAATACTATTACGCATCAGAATACATTCTATATGAGAACCTCATGAGCCACTTTTAAGTATGTGGCTGGCTTAGAGCAGCAGCAGCATTCTTGAAATGATGGGTCACTGCAGTGACCCAAGGGTCGGACAATGAAACCCACAATGTCTCCCTAAGGTGCATCAAGCATACCAGGCAAGGAGAAGCTGGTGTGAGAGCAGCCAGGAAATGACAGTATGGAGACATGCTGGCTGCATTGCAACAGAGACACTCAACATATCAAACCTAGTCGAACATGAAACCACCTTAAAAGGGCATCAACCTAGCCCTGCAGTAGAAAGCAAAAATATTGCATCTAATCACTATTCAGCATGCGATCACTGTTGGACTGACCCCTTGATCAGAAAGGCATGACTGAAAAGGAAGGCAGTGTGCGAGATGCTCATGCAAAGCAATTAGTGACTTTTCAGGCACTGACTTTGGAATATGGTCTGATCATGGATGCAAGGCTGGTTAAATCTGACCAAAATCAGGCTGACAAGCTTACCAGGGTTTCACCGTTCTATCAGCAGAGGTAAACAGGGTCCATACAGAATAGAAATACACTAGCACAGTGGTCACTGACGTGATTTGGAGGTGTCCAAAATGCAAGTCCATAGGTCCAGTGCTGGCAAAATGGAAAACTAGGTGTTTGCAGTATGTAGTCTTGGGCAGAAATGAACCTTAACCATTATAGCCACAGGCATTACTTAACTTTGACTGCAGACCAACAAGGTTCTCTGTTTGGCAACCCGTAGCAAGATAAGATTCTGAGAGCCTTATTCCACATTTGAAGTCAATATTTTGTAAGAGGTTTGCTATATGAAATATTCACTGATAATGGTACTGCATTGAACAGCAAAGAGAAGTGGAGTGTCCAGCTGCACATGTACCATCTGGAAACAGAATAATAGAAAAGTGCTATAGGAGTGTAAGGCGGATTGTTACTCAAAAGCTCTGCTCCATACAAGATATTCATTGGTACAATGTGATGCCAAAGGATGACATGTCAGGCCTAACTACACCCATAATTTACTCGTAAAACTCAAGGGCATTCACACTGTACCTTCACTAAATCCAGTGACAGGGCATATGAAATTAGAGATGTGGGGTGAGCGAGACCACATTTACAACTGGGATGGTCACTGTGATTGTCAGTACATAATCTGTGCTACTTAATAGCATGGCTGCATCACACTAAGGACCTCAAACCAGCATGGGACCAATGCTCTGCAGCAAATAATACCAATGACTGGTCTATGAGTGATGGAGAATTTTAAGTAGATTTGTGGATGTTTGACAAGCCTCCTGCAGCAGAAACAGATGGTGACAACCATGTGGTTAATGTACATCTTTTGTGAAGGAGCACAAGATGCAAACACCCACATCCTCTCCAGGAGATCAAACGTAAGTGTAACCAAGAAACAGGTTGACATGAAAACAGGCCCAGAATTCAGTGTTATGCATTCTCACCTCTTCAATTAAATAGTAGGTGGAGCTAATAAAATCTGCATGGCAGTTGTACTAATTTGCATAGGAGTTGTGCTGGTCAGATATTGGCTAATAGTCAGCATGGGTTTAAGCTGAGACAGCCATGTAACACAGATTTCCTCAGTCAAGGTGTTGACAATCTAAAAGAGAGTTGGATATTCAGATTCAACGATTGGCAGTACCGATATTTTTTGTTATCATGACCTGATTTTTGCCACATTTCTTGGTGATGTGATCAGTATTTGATCAGCACTTTATGTTATAAATTTTACACAAATTAAATAATGTCATCAGATTCCACTCAACATGACAGAGCGGATTTGAAAAAAACTTAGCTTATCCACTTTTTCCATATTGCTATTAAGAATAAAAATAAACTTTATAGACATTCAATACAAATGTTATGAAAGTGAAAGTAAAAATGAAAATTCAGTTGTAAAATTTTTTTGTTTATTGTAAAAGTTAAATTCCAGAATTTAAAACCTTGACAACCATTTATTTTTTTTATGTTAGTAATAATGCTATTTTCCCTTTTAGGTTGAAAAATTCTGAACATTCACCATGCAAATCAAAATTCAAGCAAAGAAAGTGACAAATTGTTATTGACACCCATAACTGAATCGTCATTTTCCATTGGTTTGCCTGATTCCATTTGCGACACTTTATTCTGGTGCTTGCTGCCATTCTTATGGGCTTCTAATTGATGTAGCGAATTCACGGTTATCTTACAGTATTCGCATGAAAAGACATTTTTCTTATCAAAAGAAGAAGAAGGAAGTGATAAACTATTAAAATCACTTCCAATTTGATCTTCATCCATTTCCATCTGCTTGGAGGGGTCCATCTGCTGCAGCTTGTTCTGATGTTTACTACCGGCCTTGTGGGCATCCAACTGTGAAAGGGAATTCACAGTAACATTACAATAACTGCAAGTATAAACGGTTTTCTTATCAAAAGAATTATCACTCCCAACATGATCATCTTCAGTTTCCATTTGGTTGCCGCCTCCTCCGCCGCCGCCACCACCACCACCGCCTGTTTCACCCTGCGATATCTTGTTCTGGTGTTTGCTGCCACTTTTATGGGCGTCGAGTTGGTGTAGAGAATTTACAGTAATCTTGCAGCAGTCACAGGTGAACAATTGTACTTTCTTGCTTGAATTTTTGTCCCCTGTAGCATCATTTTTAACATCTATTTGTTTGCCTGGCTCCTGCAAGCGCATCTTTTTGACATGACGAGCACTACTAAAGTGCTGTGCAGCCTGATGATCAGAGTTAAAGTTAACATTGCACACATTACAACTTAGAGGCTGTACATGTCTTTTGCGTTTAGTAGGTAATTTATTCATGTTATATGACATTTTGGGTTTTGGATAGAGGTCATTGGCATTATTGGAGCCATGAAATGGAATAGCATAACCCCCTGGTTCATCAGCTTGCATCTTTTGATCATGCATATAGTTGAAATGAGTATTTGTTGAAGATGGTCCATAAAAAGAATAGTTACCAGCTGGTGGGCCAGTGAAATCATGGGGACCTAAAAATAAACAACACAACTAAATAGCAGTTCACATACAAAAGTAAAATAAAATGAACAAATACATGTTGAAAAAAAAATAGAATAAATTCCATTAGTGATTGAAAACATTATTTGCAGCTGCACATTTAAACATTTATCAAACAAAACAGGATTATTTTTTTTCTCCCTTAAATAATCATTATGATTAGATCTAGATGGAATCTGTATATTATTGATAAGCACAAAATATTTTGTTGCAGTATTTGAAAACAAATCAAACAAAAAGGATTTTACTTAAAAAAGAAAAGCTGAAAACAGTAAAGTTTTTTTTTTTTCAACAAACATTCAAAATTTGTATAAAGAATTTCTATTGGCTTTCCAACAGAAGTTAAAAATCAAGATTAAAATCTTTTAAAATTTAGTTAGAACAAACATTTCATTAAAACAATACTCCTTATAGGTCACATAATGCTGAAATTTGATCCATTTGTAAATGTTTGATCACAATCATAACTATTTATATTTTTAATATTCTATCATAAAATTTTTTTGATTTATTTTAAATCACACTTTGTTTGCATAGTTTCAAGTATTCCTATCCAATACTAATAATTTACACACAATTATATGGTTTAATGTAACTATTCTTATTTAATAATATTCAATTTTGCACACTTATATATAATTTCTAGTATTCCTATTTAACACCAATAATTTGTAAGCAATTATAGTAGCATTCACAGCTGATTGTTTTTGACTGACAATGACATATTTGGACATTAGTCCATTCAACTTTTTTTTTTGTTTATTTCTGGTCCAATAAGACTATTTATATGGTTATAAAGTAAAAATTAGCAGCATCTGTGTTATTGATAGTCACAGAATCATTTTGGTAAACAGACCTAAAATTTTGGCTAATAAACTTTAACAAAATGTGAGCACTCACAACAGTCTCTAGTTACTTTGTTCATTCTCTACACAAATAATAAAATGTGAAATGTTAAAAATAACTTTTTTTTTTTTCCCAATTTTGTTAGATTATCTTATTTTGAAACCGCTTTTTAATTTTTTTTTAATGGAGGTTGCATATTCGTCATAATGTAATTTAAATAAATGAATTGAACCGTCTGAATTTTTTTGACTTAATTGCATTATTATACAATTACTGTGTAAAAAAAGGGGGAAAAAAAAAAAAAGAAAAAAAAAAAAAAAAAAAAAAAAAAAAAAAAAAAAAAGCTGGTTTTATATATTAAAATATAGATATAAAATCTGTAGCTAGAGAAAAACAATTTACATTTGGAAATTTAATAGATGAATGTGGTATATATATAGCAATATTCTAAAATAATTTTCCATTGCATTAATCATTATATATATATATATATATATATATATATATATATATATATATATATATATATATATATATATATAAGGAAGTATTTTTAGAATATTGTTATGTATGAATAATAGCACATTCATCTTTTAAATTTCCTAATGTCAATAACAAATAAAAAAGGGAGGATTTCTACGTGACCAAGACGTCAAAGCCTCAAAACCCGTCACATTTCAGCTAAGAAAATTTGTTCACTATTCTTATTTTATTTTTATTGTTTTAAATTTTTCCTGCTTATTCTATTAATTCTTTTTCTTTTAGTTAATTCTGCCTTATTTTATTCACACCATGCCACCACGTGCTAGCTACCATTCTCCCTTCCCCCCCGTTAACTTTGTCCAGACTAATAGATAAAGAAACTTGCATGGTAGACACTACACGGAGGACTTTTGGTAGCAGTAAATGGCACGTGGACTTATACTAAATAACTTAGATAATTCAACAACGCTGGTATAACAACACGCGTACATGAATGAGCGTGCTCCACATGCACATGTGTGTATAAACACAATGAACATTAAAACCACCTTGATGCCTTAGTAGACTTACCCCCCCCCAAAAAAAAAAAAAAAAAAAAAAAAACTGACCTAAAGGTACTATTGCTTATCTGATACATAAATGCAAAATATACTGTATCTCTAATCTACCGAGAGTAGTAGGATTGGGGTACCTACTACTCACATAAATCCCCAAATGGGTTAGAAGGCGCTTCTTAGCCTTGGTCGGCAACCCATCTTAGTCAAGGAAAAGTCAGACACAAAACCTCTGCTAACTTCAAGGAAAGGCTAGGGGAGCAAACCCGGAAAACAAATCAAGAGCCGGATTCCCTAAGGTGGTATGATGCTGAAATCCAGTGCTACCCATCAACTCCTGTGACACTACCATTGCCAAACAGCATTGGTACCTAACCTTTCCTTTGGATCACAGCGGTAGTGTGGAGAGGGGGGATTTGCTGCATGGGCAACAGCTTATCCTCCATATGAACCCGCCCATGCTATGTAGTTCAAAGAAAGGAAAAAAAAATAATTTTTTTTTTTAAATATATATTTTTTTTTAAATTCAAATAAAAAAAATAAAAAAAACTTTGACACTCCTCCATCGTCTCTCGTAGACGGAAGGCTGCCAACCATAAAAAACATTTTAATTCTTTATAGAACCAAAGATAGAAAACATTTTTTACACTTGAATAATATGGAACATTAAATTTTTGGCACAAGAATTCTACAACAAACACATTAAAAAATCTTTTTAAAATTAGATAATAATCAGAACTGAATATGCAGCAAGAAGATGAGCTTTTAACTCAGCAAGTATCAAAATAATTACCAAGAAAATTACCATTATTATAAATAAAAATATTTTGAATAATCTTGCAGGAAACTTTTTTTTCGGATTGATAAAATTTATACATCTTAATTTCTAAATAATAGATTGTATCTATATTATAAGCTAAGTACATAATAAAATACAGAATTTTACATAAGAGTACCAAGTTTAAAATTATTCCAAAAATAAAGAAATAGTGAAGAAATTACTGAATTTGTTTTGAAGTGTTCTGTCATTTCATATATTTTTGGTTGGTTGGTTGGTCTTTAATGGCATATAAACCTTTGTGGGATATTTAATGAAAAATCTTGAGTTATATATATTATTTGTTTAACTTCATGTGTATCAATAAACTGAAAGAAATAATTTTCATCAACTTGCAAACTCAGATCTATTTGACCCATAGATGGGACCCTAACAGGTATTATCACTCCGGGTAAGAGTGGACCTGGGAGTAATGGCAATGAAGTGGTACTCCACACTCCCCAGAGCTCCAAAATTGGAACCTCACTAGTATGCATCTACTAGTGAGGTTCTATTTTTGGATCTCTAGGGAGTGTGGAGTTTAGCATCATACCCAAGACACTAAATGGGTAAAAATAATTTTCATGTTAGATTTTTAATTATCTTCATGCATATCAATAAACTGATAGAAATAATTTTCATTAATTTCATATGTATCAATAAACTAATGGTTGACCTTCGGCCACCGCCTTCTAGCACTTATGATAAAAAGCATTGGGTGTTTGTTTGCCATAAGACCAATTTGAAGAATACGTCCAGGACCAGCCAACTGATGGGGCCTCTCCGATTACTCGTCTAGCCCAAATAAGAACTGAAGTGGAGTGTTGCAGGTCATGTGACCACTTAATACCCGGGTCACAGACTGCTCAGCCATCACAATCCCGTCCTCAGACATTAAAGTTCGTCACACATGGCCAACAGACGGACCCATTGGGGAGGGGTCTCTCTTAACCATCTGCAGAGGTGGAGTTGGCGTATTTTATGGCCTCAGCTGACAGAGTGACATAGTTTTGGAGCAAAATTATGTCTGTTTTTGTATCCCAAATTTTGGGGTTTTAAATTCTCAAAACTTTTGGACCGCTGGGGATATTTGCATAATTCAAATAGTTTTTAACTCCATTTTCAGAGCATTTTTGTTCTAATAAATAATAATCATTAGAAAATGATAATAACTTTTAGTGACTATTCTTAATACAAATAATTTGCACACAGTTATATGATACCAAATATTCCTATTTAACACAAATTTTCAAAGACTATTTGACCCAGAGATGGGTCTACTACCTCAGGTCATTTGAGGGGAAAATAGATAAAAATAAGAGTTTAACCATTTACTAAATTAACCAACACCAATAATGATAATTAGAGACTATTTCAAGAAGCATTCTCTGAGATATCAATAAATTGATCTAAATGTTTCTCCTCAAAATGAACATACAGAAAATATCATGTCAGATAAAACTTTGTTTATCAAAAACCTTTAACTTTTTAATGATTATTATAGAACAAGAACAAAATTACACAAATTCATTAATTTAAAAAAAAATTTCCATCATTTTTCTTGAATGATTGCAATTAAATTCAACTTACCATAGTTTCTGTATGAATCATAATCATGAGGCAAGAGGCCACTTCTGTCATAGTCATGACTAGAAAAAAAAAGAAAAAAAAAAAAAAAAAGGGAAAAATGTCATTAATTCCTTATTTCATATTTTGAAATTATACAATGTATTTCTATTAATATTCTATGATTATTTTCAGGTGTGAACAAATAGTCTGCAAACCATTTACCAAATATTCAACTGAAGAATTCACTAATTGAGATCAACATATGGATTTTTTAAAATTAGTATTTAGAGGAACTTTTTAAAACTATCCTTTAAGTAAGTTGTAACAATAAAATCAACAGGAAATATTAGACAAAAATCTCATGAAAAATCTTAAAATCTTTCTACTCCAAATATTTAAATATTTAAATAATTTGACCTTGCACCAAAACTAAATTTAGTAAATATATAAGCAGATGGGCCCTCCCTGAAAGATTTCAGCAACACAATCTTCATTTTGGTTTAGTAAATATTAATAAGGCTTAAAAGAAACAAGAAATCAGTTTTTAAAACAAATCTTTCTTCAATCAAGAAATAATTCAAAAGGAAAATTTATTTCTGCAAACAACAACGATGGGAATTTTTGAATTTATCACAATTTTTTAGCCTTTGTGACAATTATCTGTACTATTAAAAATATGTGCCTTGAGCCAAATTATTGAAGTTTTAATAAAATATTAGAAAGACTAATAAAACTAAATATAATGGATATAAAAAGAGTACACTTATTTTCATTATATTCTAATCGATTTCTATATAAAATTATTCACACCATATACTATGTAAACCTTTACTTCTTAGTGATATTTATAACTTACATTGCAGGATTTAAATGCATTAACAACATGGGCTGTTTTGAGACAAAATCAATGCAGCTAGACTTTAATAGAGACATTGTTAATCAATAAGATTATTATTTAATAATGAAAATATAACAATATTAACTAGAGGAAATGTGATGTCACGGTTTAGGTTACAGACAAATTATAAGATAAAATATAATAAACTGAAACATTCTCTGACAAACATCACAATGAATACTTTCAGTACATTAAGCTTTTTTTTTAAATTACACATTTTCCAATAATTATACCTATTTTAATTAAGAAAAGATATATTTGTTGAGAATAGCAAAGAGTTTTAAATTGTATGAAAAGTATTTCTATTTTAGTATATAAATATCTCATTCATACAAAATAAGTTAAATTGAATGTAAAAAATATTGAAATTTAAATTTTCTTAAAAATAATTATCCACTTATAATGTATTCCTGTCAATTTTTAACAAATCTGTTTACATTTCAAATTCAATTGGATGTTTGTTGGGAAAATTCTTTTAAATAAAAACTTAATTTGCATCAAACCCATCTTTTTAAAAAATTTCTTCTGAAAAATTATATTTTTTTTTTTAGTATAGAAAGAAAATGTTGATTAGTGTTAACTTTTGTCTATAAGCCATTAATTTCAATGAATAATATAGATTTTTATATTCCTTATCTTGTAAATAAAACCAGGAAAGAGAAGAATAATTCTTACAAATACAGTGTTTAAATATAAAATCAAACATTACCTTAGAGTATATGTATTTTTGAATAATAGCAAATCAAATTAAGAACACTTTTAAATACTAAGAATTTTCTAACAACAATGGATGTCCTTCAATAATTTCATTGATAAAAAATTTTTAAAAACTCAATTCGTATTATATGTATATCAAGGAAGCACTCATTGTGTAATGGTGATTGTCATAAGAAATGAACATGGTGACCAAAGTTCAAAGCATGAACAAGTGTTTGCATTTCCCATGAGGCTAATACCCTTGGGAAAGTTATAAATCTAACTATTCTCCATCCAGCTATAAGTAAATTAGTACCACAGACTGGGCTCTTTAACCTTGGTATGACAACCAGTCTAGACTGAATTTAAATCAGTTAAATTCTGCTTAAAAATTGACCTCATGTCACCTCCTGCTCATATGGAAGGGTTGGGTAAATACATACAATAAAATAAGGAACTATTATCAACAGCTATGAGGAGAGGATTTTAAACAATCAATTAGTCAAATTTTAAATCTTCATCAAAAAATGCTTATTTGTAAGTGAAAATTTCAAGGCATTTTTCAACACTGAATTTTGCTTTAAACTTTTCAATCAAACCCTTAAAAGAGACACCTACAAAATTCTTACATATTAACAACAGATCTATGCTTTTCATAATCATCTTTTCTTTTTTTTTCCTATTAAGCTTTTGTATTTTTAGGAGCCAAGTGGCAATGATCCTACAAGTAATATCTCCCACATACTGCTAAACAAACAATTCAATAATTTCTACTTCTACCAAAAACAGTTTTAAGTGGTAGGGGCCAATCTTCAAAACTGAGATGTTATCCTCAGTGAGTGAAAACTGCAGATAATCAAGTTTTTAATTAAGCAGTTTAGTTCAAAAAAAGATTAAGGGCTTTTTAGGCGATAAAATTTAGTTTAGGTTACATTGCACAAAATAGGAAATATTTATTATGAAGGTATATAAATGGAATCATTTTGTTGCAAAGAAATGAGAATAAACTGAGAAATTGATTGCTGAAGATACTGACCTGTCGTTTCTATAATCTCGTCTCATGTCACGGGGTGGAGATGGTGCAAAATCTCTGTTTCTGAAAAGCCCTCTATCAGGTACGCCCATGGACAGACGATCTCCTCTGCCTGTGAAAAAAGAAGAAGAAAGAAAAAAAACAAATTTGTAAACTCATTCACTACTACAGAATAAAGAAAAAGGAATTATTAATAAATATGCTAATTACACAAACATAAATAACATGAAATGAAGTTTATCAATGAACCAAAGAGAAATAACCAAATATAAGTTGAGTGGTATTTTCCTTTTAAATATTTGCTCTTCCAAAATTATCAAATTGGTTCACATTTAGTTTATGTTATCAATTTTATCAACTGTATTTTAACAAGTAAAGGAAATAAACTACAAAAGATCAAAGATTGACAGAATAAATCTTTCATTTTTCTATTTCAACTAATTAATAAATAAATAATTACAAAAAAAAAAAAAAAAAAAAAAAAAAAAATCATTAGTTTACCAAAATTAGGTTCCAAGTTTCCAGGTGGTCCAATCATTGGAGGGGCACCTGTAAGGGAAGGGTCTCCTCTTGGTGGTATGGGTGGTCCTTGAGAATTAAAATGAAGAGGTGGTGGACAAAAGTTATAGCTAGGACCACCACGGAATGAACTGAAAAATCAAGAATTACCATAAGTTTGATGCCAACTGTAGACAAAGAAAACAGCAACAACCAAAATCATTTCTTTTAGCAATCACCCTTAAAATTTTCTCTCAAACATTCTCTATCATAGAAAACAAAAAACAAAAAAACAAATGGGGGTTGTGTCATGGCAAACATTCATCTTTCTATAGAATTGACCGATAATCATGATGGACTCACATTGAATAATTACTTTAATAAAGACAAAGGTTAGTTCTCAAAACATGAAAGAAACCTAGTGAATTTCCAATAGTAAAGAGACAAACAATGATGGACTTTTTCTCACTAACCAAATTAAGGATAACTATTTTAAATAATACACCTTATCAGTTGACTAAGCAAAAGTCACATTTTGAAGATTGGGAGTGCTGGGATAGAGGGGAGTAAATAATATTCATAAATTTCTACTTAAAAAGGCAGTGTGTGCTAATTTGCATGGAACATATAGATCTTTTTTTTTTTTACAAGATCAGGATCAAATAAAAAAGCAAAAAATATTTTTTGCTTCTTAACATGAACATTTGTTCACATTCAACTTATGTTAAAAATGTTTTTTTATCAATCGTACCTTTACAGGTAAACGATGTAAGCAAATAAAACACAGCTGTATAAAAGAGCACCATGTTTTAAAAAGCTACTTAAATATTTTCTTTCAATTGTGCTTACAATGACTTCAAATGGCAGACAAATAAAACCACCAAAAGAAATGAAAATGTTTTTTTTAAATCACAATTGAAATTAGAAAAATTTACATTTTCAACTAATATAGTAGTAGACATAAGTCTTAAGTTGTCCAAATTTCTTAGATGAAGAATTTTCATTAATTTTCACAAATTTTTCTTTCATAATTTTCAGGTTGATTTACATTCTATCACTAATAAGCAAACAACATGGATCAAAATCTAAAGCAGCTGCCTGCCATAAATACCTTGACAATTTATAGTGACCCAATGTTGCTTATTTAATGATGATAGAATGCAAAACACAACCCAAGTGTTTTGATAAACAGACCCAAATAAGATGAAAGAAAAATTAGTTCAAAATTAATCATGTTCAAATAACTTATTGAGAAAATCTTCAATCTTAAGAAAGTAGGAATATAGTGCTGTGTCATTGACTTTAAAATAAAATCAATAATTAGATACACACTTTCTTGGCAACAAGGAAGATTTGCCACGATTTCCTCTGGTTGCTGGTGTGCCACGAGGATACAGATCCATACTTGAACGAAGGAGGCTTTATTTGCAGTGGATTTCAAAATCCTTTAGTCCCTATTTAAAAAAAAAGAGGGAAGATATTGCAAAGGAAGTACAAAATAAAAACAATTCAAAGATAATTTCTTTTATGTCTATCCTTTTTTTTAATTCTTTTATTTAACTTAATATCAAAAAAATATTTCTCTAGTATTTTCCATAAAAATAATTGTGACTATAGCATAATAATCTTGTCAGTTCCTTAGAATTGTTTTAGCTTTGTATATAATTGAGATGGAGATTTTAAAAAAACTTGGTTCATTGTTAGATTACTAAGCATTTGCCATGTGTTTTTTGTGAGATCAACATGAAAAGAAACAAAAAGAAATGATTTTTGAAGTGGTTTCAATACATTTTCAATTATTTTTAGTTACATAAAAAAAGAAACAATTATTAATAATAATTGTATAATTGAGATTTTTCTGTACAAACACAAAAAATGAAGACAAAATAAGGGATAGTTTTTGTAGCAATTATTAAATCCCAACTTTTAAAGATTCCAGACTATTAACTTGCCGAAGATACAAATATCTTTCATAAAACTCTAAATCTTGAGTATACAATTTTTTGGTGATTTCATCCTGAAAAGGCTAATCAATTACATCTGAACGATAAAGAAGAAAATCTTTACAACTTCCTGTTTAATTAAAATGTACAAAGAATTAAGACAAACTTACAAGAACTCATTTGGCAAAATAAATAAAAACAAAAATGAAAAACCTCTTGAACGACAGATTTACAAAATATTTTTCTCTAAATCTCGTCTCCTTGACTCTTCAAGAAAAAACACCGATGATTTTTTTTTTTTTTTTTTTTTTGCTGCGGTGTTACTGAATATTAATGTGTTGAGAAAATAGATGAAATTTTATACGGAGTTGCCTCTCTTAACTTATTCTAATCCACACTTTAAAATAACATTTACTTTCATGTAGCTTTTAATCTGTGTATTTCAATTAGTAAATTCTCAAATTTTAAAATCAAAATTAATCTAAAACTGATTCATGCAAAGAGAAAACTTTAAAAAAGGTAACATAGGTAGGAAGGAACACTTTTTGTTGCTTTCATCCTGCATTTTATCCCATATAAAAAAATGTAAAAAAACTATATATAAAAAAAATAAACATTTTTCAATACCGTTAAATGAACCAATGTAATTTCGCCAGAAAAATTATTTTTATGTCTCTGGAGTGCTCTAGCGAAGTTTTCGGATAGTGCGATCCTTCTAAATATATTTGGAAAGTGCGGTGACAAACAGAACCGTATAAAGTAGTCACTACATCTATTTGAAACAGTTCTAAGAAGCAAATCTAACAGTGTACTGCAGAAATAATGTAGTGCTTATCCAGAATGGCACGTTGATGTAGTTTACATAGATATATTTACTTACATTATTCCTCATCCTGAGGAGAGGAAATTTCAATTATTTGCTCAGTTTTTTTTTTACCGAGCAGTTACGTCTAACTTACCTACAATCCGCCATATTTCCGTAGTGTTTCTCTACTAAGGTGTCGAGTTATCGTTGATGGCCGATATATAATTTGGGGGACTTAAATATTACTGTAAAAAATGTAAAAAAAAAAAATCCAAGCAAATAAACGTATCGAGATATTTCTAATTTTTTGTACATAACTGCAGAAATAACGGGAATTTCCTTTTACTTACCTTATTTTCAAATGATTTTTAGTGTTACACTTAAATTAGTTATTTTATAGGTCATACATACATATTTTCCTTATTAAATTTAATGAGTTTGGATTTCGCTTTTTTTCCCCTTTTAGTTAGCCAGTATTGGATTTTTCAATTTTGAATAATCAAATTTCTAACAGTTTACTGTGTTACATTTAATAATTATCTTCAACTCGCCAATCCGCTATATTTCTTTAGTCGTTCTCTTCCCCAATCGGTAAGGTGTCAAAACTCATGACAGGTCGCAGATATAATTTTGGGGACTTTAAATAAATGAATTGTTCAGTTTAAATTTTTTTTTTTTTTTTTTTAAAAAAACGAAGCAAATAACTGAAGTTTATTATTTAGAGAAATATAATTATTAAAATCCATTATAATTTGTTTTCCTTTTTTTTTTTTTTGTACATTACTATAAAATTAATAACAATTTCCTTTGTTGTACTATTCTGGATATGCATCATTAAATTACAGCCCCGTCGGTGGGGGTTTACAATGTGTCGTCTGCATCCTCTGCAGGTGTGTCTTGGCTATGACATTGAACTGGATCTGGTGGTGAGGCTCCAGTTATGAAGCTCTGTGGTGTGTAGTGTACCTCTTTATTGCCATTACTCCCAGGCCCACTGTTAGGGTCCTATTCATAGGTTAAATAGATCTGTTTAAAAAATTCGTATTCGATACGAATACTTGATACCATATAAATGCAAATTATTTGTATTAGATAATTATTTGAAGCTAAAATTGTTTACTAATGGTTGCTATTATTAGTTACCATATATTTTTACTTACAAATTATTGGTGTTAGAGAGAAATAGTTGAAACCGTATAACTGAAAACAAATTATCAAATAGGAATAGCTACTTTAAATCATGATTGTGTATAAATTATTAGTATAAGATAAGAATACTTAATCTTAAACAAACCAAACAATTTAATTCAAAGTAAATAATTCAATGTTTTAATTATTAAAAATATAGAACACTACATATCCCCAAAGTGACTGAACTGTCTGAAAATTACAACGTAGAAACACTTTAATGAAAAAATACTCTGCTCGATTAGAAAATTGTTTTAAAAGTAAAGAGATCTAAAATGAAGTATAGATTTAATGCCAAACTGTATGTTCAATAATTTACAGAGTAAAATTTGATGTAAAATTGGTCCTTGATTTTGTGTCCGACCTTAAGCAAAAGGAAACATTTTTTTGTCGAAAAAGACGACAGTGTATTGCCGTTTATTTCTAATTTTAGGGACTTTTTCGTTAGTCCTTACCATAGCAAAATGTTCACAATTAGCGGGAATGGATATGTTAAATGTTTCTATCTTAATGAGATAATAAAGGCATTTGAGGTGAGAAATGAACAAGAAAACATTTCGTTTCGTTCTTTTTTAGGGCATTTTTTTCGCGTTATAAAATGGCTGCTACTTCAAACAGCAGATATCATTATATTTTATTAACAGTTGCTCTCGGCTTTCGTGCTTTATGAATTTAACGAGAAATACCCGATCTACTTTAAATTTCAAAAACGAATATAAGTCAGTGTCCAAGTTTACATCAAATTTATAATGCATTGAATATCCGGCGTCATAAATGCGTGAATTGAACCCTCACTTCGTGGTCACTTCACTCACTCCCATTTCAACATTTTCTTCTCAAAATTTAAAAAAAAAAAAAAAATCCCATTGATGCTTGTTAAAATTTTTCCAAGTTTTCGCGAATAATTTTGCTTGTTTACCATTCAGAATGGTACCCAGGGAATTTGTCAAATTTGAAATAAATTAATTTCCTATGGAATTAGACGGAGAAAGGGGAGTCCTAGCTACTACATAAATACAATATCGAAATGGTTTCCGATTTTATCATTTCCGTTAGATATGTTCTTGCTATATCTTGATTTAATTTGAAGTTGATGCTGACAGTACTTTTTCTGTTACATTATATGTACAACCGCTGTTGTACGTTTATCAATAACATTCTTTTAAAAGGAGAAAATTGTCTAATAATTCCGTAATAATTCAAAAAATTAAAAAAATAAAGAGTACATGTGTTAGTAGTCAGTTTTCAATGATATTCTGTAAAAAGAATAAGAATTCCTAAAGATAACTCGTGTAAAGCAAGCAAAATTATTCACGAAATTTATTTAATTTTTAACGAGCGAGGTCATTTCAAACAGAACAGATACAAAAAATTTAAAAAAGAGAAAAAAAAAACATTTCCTGACGAAATTAGGAGGTTCATTTTACAATAAAAACTGAAAAGTAAATGAATAATGACTAACATTTCGAAATATCACTAATAAGATAATTCGTTTATATAAGATATTTGTCTTATTCTAAAAAGAAAAATTATAAATAATCACTTTTTTCTGAATCAATTCGGTTTTCTTTTCCTTGCTCATCTACGTCTCTGACAAGAACAGGATGCTATGTCTAATGGCCGACCTATGAAGAGATGCTTGTTGCAGTTCACGAGGGACTTGTATAAAATTATACTATAACGTTTCCACAACTATTGATGTATGCAAGAGATGCTTGCTTCTGTTAGCAGTGCCTCCCACTTCTAGTAGTCTGCCGAGTTAACAAAGGGGAAAGGAAATGAAAGTGGCATACGCAACGAAAATGAACACAAAGTAACAAGGATAAATCAGTTTATAAGTAAAAAGTCATATATTCACATTCAAAAGACTTACTTGTTTAGAAAACGTTAAAAGTGTTCGTTCCGTCTTTTTTGTTTCGTTTCAGTAGATGTTTAGAGTTTGTAGAAGTGTTTAAATACGGTGTGTATGTGTTATCGTTGTTTTTAAGTGCCGATTAATATTTGTTGGGTTTTAGTGAGAAATGCATGCCACGATGGTAATCCGACTGATTGATGTAATATCTTTCTTTTTTTTTTTTCTTTTTTTTCCTTTTTTTTTTTTTTTGAAACCCAAGTAGTTTTTTTAGTGGATTATTCAGTTAGTTCTTAAATCTGTGCGGGAGCACCTTTGATTGGTCGGTAAGTCAGCTTGATGTCATCTTTAATTTTATCTTCATTCACTTAACCGGAAGTTATTCTCAGAGCCCAACAAACATTTTAGTTTCCTTCTACGGCTTTTTGGCAAAGTCAAATTTCTGTCCTAAAAGTCCTAGATACATCAGAAGCTTCCGGCTCCCTCGCCCCGGCAGCACTAGTCCTATCTAAAAAAGGAAAGGGTTGGGTTTATTTCCTGGTGCCTGAGGCGCCCATTAATGGGAATGCATACGGGATTTTAAACCTGCAAGAGATTTGCTTCCTGCATGGCATCCCATACTAAAAATTACCTTGTATCTATTTAGGCTTGGTGAGGAGCCAGAAAATAAAAAAGTAGACCTTCTGGATATATGATTCGGTGAACTATGAAAAATGTGCGTTATCCAATACCATTTTCTAATTTAACTTTTGATTGCCCATTCAATCAGAAATTGTTCATAAGTTGAGGGAGATTAACATTCAACTAGAAACCACAAGTTCGATACCGGTCCCCGCCAACTCAGCGTATGAGTAGGACAGGGATATGTGCAGTAAAGTAAGGAGCTGATGGTAGGTGTGGCGCTCCACCACATATGCTAAAACAATCTCCTTGGTCTAGCGCTATTGAAAAGGGGGTAGACTCCCTCGCTGACTGGCTGATACCGACTTTAGGCCGCCCCGTCGACTTTACTTTTAATCTCAAACTATAAATTCACTCTCTTTAATATGTAAGCCTCTTCTTTGGGTCAGACATGAACGAGATTGCCTGTTACTGTATATTCAACATTTTTAACTTGAAGAATAGATATGTATACTGCTTTCAACTATGTAGGCTCCTGATACCAGTCCTGTAGAATCCCCTTTGGAATTACTAATGGTGTAGTCACTTTTCAAAGAGTGATAGATAAAATTTTTAAGGGAGATATCCAAAGTGCATATGTATACACTCATAATGTTACTATTAGTTGACATGATCAAACTAAATGTAAAAACTTGTAACTAATTGTAAAAAAACTTGTAGCTAGCACTGAACCAAAACGAATCAGTATTCACTTATATCAGCCTATTCACTACTCAGTAATGTATGGTGATGCCTGACCCAAACTTTCTTGAAGGTTTACTAGACTTACCCATCATTCAAGATTTATCTTCCTGTGAACAAACAATGGGGAAGTTCCACTACTCTTGGATCTCAAACTATTCTGAGAAATTTCACCATCTAACAGAAGTTGACCATTTTTCTTTGAACATAGAACAAGCTAATGCATTACAATATATGAAAAAAGAAATTACTAATGCAGTTCTGGTGTCTGAAGAATCATCTCTCCCTTTAGAGACTAAAAAAGATGCTGTGGAACAAGCTAACACTGCATCACTTACTCAAAGTGATCATCATGTTGTATTCTTCTCAAGTACTTTGATACTTCTCTATTAAGAATGGCAACACTTATTGATTGACATTTCAGATAAAAAAATCTTTAATTTTCAACGAGAAATAAAATAAAGAATGAGAAAATTATAAGATGGAAGCTTGAACAATCCCATTTTATGAATGACAAGAAATGGAAGACAAATTCAAATCCTGGATGAGGCTGTTTGCATTTCGCATGGCGAAAAGTATGCATCCAACTATTCTCTCTCAAGCTATGAATAAATAATAGGGTTGACTGGATTCTTTAACCTTAGTTAGGAAACCAGTCTAGGAGAAGGAAAACTCTGAATTCAAACCTGTTAAACTCTGCTTAAGAAAATAACCTTGTGTTACATCCTGCCTATGCGGAGGGTTGGTAAATATACATATTATCTTCCAGGGAAACATGCTGCTGACTATTGCAGGTGTGCTACCTCTACCATGAGTTAAGACAGGTAGACTAGGATTTCTCTAAATATTTTCAAATGAAAATAGCCTTGGTGACACATTTGACCCACTCTCTAAACATAAAATTTCTCTTCAAAATCAACTGACTGACCCCATAAAAATGAAAACACCATTTCCACACATACTAAACCCTCCCGACTTTCTTGTCATTCCCCTAGAATACCCATCAATAACCCATCCCCTTTCTCTCCCTCCTCCCACCCATTTACTTTTCACTATAAAAACAGAATGTACAAGCACTTAAATCAATAAATTCTGAGAAAGCCTCAACCAATAATGAGGTGAAATATCAATTGAATATAGTCATTTGTGTTGTTATATCCACATTTTCCTCTACTCTTTACCTTCTATTGTGCAGATATTTCTGCATCAACTGTTATCAATCTTTAGCAATCCTGCTTTTGTACACCCTAATTCATCTTTTATCTGAAGAGCTGAAACAGTTTTTTTAGAAGTATAGTAGTAGTCTGGTTGATAGGTGGTGGGGTTCATACACAGAAGTAATTCTTGATAAAGTAAATTTGGTATAGATCAAAAGTACATTAACATATCAAATGCCTTCCTGCATAGGTTGGTTAGTTGCATTTTACGGCATGTTAAGCCCTGTTAGCTATTTAATGCTGTTTATACATATAATTTGTAAATGAACAGTTTGTAGGAAATATTGATTCAATATATAAAATAGGTAAAAAAATAATTTTAAAATCATGTAAAGATAATCTTAAATATTTCAATAATAATTGTAAACTAGCGTTATGGTTTTCATGTTTTTACCCACTCTCTATTTTTCTCATCATATTTTTTATGTGTAGCATGTCCTTTCTTTATAATAAAAACGGAATGGTCCATTATTTAGCGAAGGTGACAACATTCATAAGAAATAAAAATTCAGTGGATAAGCGACTCTAGATAATCAGTATTTACATTTTTGCATTTCATCTTGGGTGATTGGACAGTCTCATTTTTAACCAGAGGGTGTTGCAAGATGATAACAGTCAGAAGACTAAGGAACAAGCATATAATTATATAGATATATCTTAAAATATAAGCCTACTGCCTTCAAGAAAAACACTATAACATTGGCCTTGATATCATCAACTATCTCTTTCATAGTGTTTACACTATACCATGTATAGATCCTGATAGACATGGACTCCTCAAGTAGAAACAAATGAATGATTCTTGTGTGCCCTGCATAAGTCTTGAGCAACATTTATTTTTGATAGACTACCAGAATTTTCTGAAAAATGAGTAAAAGTGTATTGACCAAAAATCATTATAACTAAATAAATTTGATGGATATTAACCACGTACTCCATGTGTACGGGTTAGGCACAAGGCCCAATTAATGAGGGACAACCCATGAACCAAAGCTCATGGAAGGCGGGTAAAAAAATGCGTTGATCCCCTCAACATTCCCCTTCAAAGGGGCGCCTCAGGCACCGTGCAATAAACCCAGCCCTGCCCCTTTAAATCAAGGGGGCATGGACCCCTGGGATCAACATTGTTAACTTTTGCAGTCCAGGGCTGAAGCCACAGGACCGTCCGGTCGAAACTGGAGTTTTGATAAATTTGATGACTTAGCTCCTAATATTTGTTATGGTGTAATACATATTAAAGTCAACAAATTTGGCTGACATCAGCATTTTATGGTTAACGTCAATTCTTTTTGCAATCAGTTTTTGTTCTTCGAAACCAGAATTTTTAACATTGATGGTCATGAATAAATAATGTCTGCATTTTAAATTATCTTAATTTGCCAACAATAACAATGAAATACTATTTGCCTTTTTTTGCTTTATTTAACTCTTAATGTCCTATGCCACCTGGCCAGAAGTCACATTTCCTAATCTGTCCCAAACGATAGCCTTTGTTTAAATGTAATATTAAACATATTTAGCAGTCTAGGATTTAAGGAAAATAGCTGGTAACTTTAAATGAAAAGGCCGTTTTTAGCCATTTATTGATAAATCCTTATAGGAATGGGACTCTGGACTAAGAAAATTCTCAACAGGATGTTAAGAGTTAATTTGTGATATATACCCAACCTTTTTATGTTCTTATTTAAATAAAATATGATGATGAAAATATACAGAAATACAATGTGTCATGAAATGATTTTGTATTAATTGGGAGTTAGAGACACATACTTACACTTATATCCAATGGTCGGTAATGTTTCCTTTTCCTATCATTATCTGGAACAAGGAACATATCATGTATGAATAGTAGTACACCAAACAAATTATTATCAATTAAACCAACAATAGGAGAATGGAAGCCACATTGGCCATACAAGACTTATACACTCTTTTATGCTCAAGCAGGAGGATCAACCATGGTGCGGGACATGCCAAACACCCTACAGTATCAAACATTTCCTTATGGTGTGGAGTTTTCAGTCCAATTAGAAAAAATATTTCAACAAATAATACGAGGGATCTGTTTGAGAATACTAACATAGATGACATTTCATCCTTCTTGAGAGAAATAACAATATATCAAAAATTATGAATTAGATACGAAATACATCTAAAAAAATACACCTGTAAAGGAAACTTGAGTACCAACTTTTATCTCACACTCTAACAGTTTTTGGCATTAACTCTTAATATCCTATACCACCCGGCTGGAAGTCACATTTTTTTTCCTAATCCGCCCCAAATGATAGGCTTTGTTTAAATGTAATATTAAACATATTTAGCAGTCTTTGATTTATGGGAAATAACTGGTAACTTTAAATTAAAATTTTTAGCCATTTAATGATAAATTTTTAGCCATTTATTGATAAATCCTTATAGGAATGGGGCTCTGGACTTAGAAAATTCTCAACAGGATGTTAAGAGTTAAATAACCCACAAGTTTGATATACCATTACACAAACCAAACCAAATGAAGTTAATGAAAATTATTCATACCAATTTGAAGATATTAAGAACTTGAAACATAGAAACTTACAAAATGACTTGTTTCAGCATTAAATGAACCAAAAAGGGTTGATATGTCATAAAACAAACAAACTAAACCATATCATGTATGGTTAGAAGAAAGCAAATCCTTTTGTATGGGAAACAGTAAACAAGAGTTCCCTCTTTTTTTAAGGAACCATTGATTATTATCATTGGATGTATTTTGAAATAAAATTTTGCCACTCAATGTAATTAAATAAAAGTTCCCACAAGATTTGACCAAAATGTTCACATGGCCATATTGCCACTTGATGCTCACCATTGATCATTTTAGAAATAATTTCAAATACTATTTCTGAATCAAATATCCTGATGTTTTTGTAAATTTTATGAAACCAAGGGATACATTTTTTGGAAATTATCAACCCCCTGATATGAAAATTTCATGCATGATTTTAATTTTTTAAATTGCACTATTAATGCAAGAGTCATAAGAAAAAAATTATCAAGTAATATACATTATTCTAGCCATGCTGATCTACATGCAAAATGTTTATTAAGCCATGTCTTTTTGTAATTTGTCAGTTCTGACTTTCTGCAATTTCCTTGGCTGATAGGACACCATGTTAATTTGTAATGAAAGATTATACCTAAGGAATTCAACTTTATTTTATTCATTTTTCCCATTAGAATTTTAAATACAAACCCCGCCTGAAAAATCTATTATTTTCTTTTACACCTTCCTTAATTCACACAAGTATTTCTTTACAGCAACAATAAAAGATTTACAACAGACACGAAAAAGTGGCAAAACAATCAACACAAACAGATCCATCTGTTGTTGAGGAGAAAGTAATGATGCATTTTAATTGCTATGTCAATTTTAGCGTCTGAGGTAGAGCGCCAAACCTAGCATCAGCTCCTCACTTTACCACACAGATCCCTGTGTTACTTATACACTGAGTGGGCGAGAGCCGGCATCAAACCAGGAACCTTGTGATTCCTAGCCGAACGCTATACTGACCGAGCTTCCTGAAAAAAAAAAAAATTGTTGGCCCTGTATGATACCAACTATGTCCATACACCTAAAAGATGTATGAAAGTAGACATATTCAGACCATACCTATTTTGGGATGTAAATGGAAAAAGTAAGGTTCTTTGTTTTAAAAATATTACAAATTACCTTCTGTGTTTCTTGGTAGAAGAGTTGAAAAGATACCATTGGAGATGAGGCATATCATTCAAACAGCTGCAAAGATAATCATAAATGACATATGATCTGACTTTGAAGAGTCACTGCTGAAAAGTCTGTCTACCAGAGTTATAGCCTCAGCTGAAAATGGTGTCAACCCTGATGCAGAGAATGGAGGTAAAAAAATTCAAACATCGCTTGATGGAATACATGTTGAAAAAGACGTAAAAAAGAGAAACAGCCAGGTTAAGACATTGGATGATCTCCTAAGTGTGAACATCCAAGAAGAAAATCCACAATTCTATTCACCAGGTTGATTGCATTGGCACAATGAGATGAAAACATCTTTTGTATACAAACTTACAAATGAACGAATGGCTGCTGTTTAGAGATGATCTCATGAGAAAACCACAGATGTCTAAACTGAGGTTGTACCTTTTGAATAAGTAACACAACATAATCAGCAAGGAGACTAAAGTATGTGTTGTAGATAGTGCAGCACTACTTCACAATTTATGTCGATGGTATCAAAATGCTCTCAACTGCAGCAAGAGAACATTCCACCAACAGAGCATGCAGCATTTTACCATTATTTGTATGTCCATTTACAAGTCTGCCAATGTAAAGGATTGCAACTGGATGTTCTTAATGCAATAAAAATGCAGTTGGAATCTTGTTGACAAAGATTTGGTCCCAGTCAAAACAGATCATCCATGTGTACCTCATTGGTTTATGCAATTCCTCCACTACAATTGCAAGTTATCCTAAAAAAAACAACCGTATGGAATAAGATTATGTACATTATGAATTATCCTATGTGCAAGCTTATAGACACTGTCAAGGGGGACCTTGCAATAATTGTGACATGGATGCTGATAATACGGGGTGTTCACAAAGTCTGAGTACATGGAGATTTCACTGTTGTATTTATTTATGTTATTTTTCCGAGAAGCAGATATGGTAATTTAGATATGCATTGAAAATGATGAAATCATATTGAAAATATTATTTATTAACATTATAATGAAATAAAATTGTTTTGTTTTAAAAAGTATGTGTTAATCCCCATGTACGCAGACTTTGTGGACACCTGTACATGTGATGATTTCGACAAGTAAAACAAGGATGACTTCTTAAGGAACATCTTTGAATTGTTTAATTAAATTTTATGCTAAGGACCTTTGTCACCTTCACTTTTGTTGCATTGCACACCTGACTTTATATTCTTAATATCTTTGTTAGGAAAATTACTTCTGACTCCTTCCCTTAAGTTTTAATGTGTTACAATTCATTAGAATTCGTTTCATGTGTGGGTAAAGGGAAATGGACAAATTTCCTGCGTTGGCCTATTAAATTTATAAAAACCTACAAATATTTAATAAACTATTGGCTAAATGTTAAAATATAGGTTATGCTTAACCTTTTTGATTAAAAAATAATGGACCATATTACCTTTAGGCACCCCTTTTTGATCATGATTAAGAAAGGACATGTTTTTTATTTATACTGTGAATATCCGGTTGTTTGTTAGGGGTTCGGGTTAGGGTTAGAGTTTAGTTTTATAATTTAAAAAAAAATTGTCTGTTAAAACAACCGGATATTGACAGTGTAAATGAAAAACATGTCCTTTCTTAATCAAGATCAAAAATGGGTGCCTAAAGGTCATATGGTCCAAAACAATTAAATATGACCTACCTATTGATAAAGGAAGAAATTTCTTGGTGATTAAAAGGGATGCCAGAAAAATACATAGTTGGCTTTAATAGGTAAACATCATTATAAGGTTACATAATTCATGAGTAGCTTATGAATTATGTTAGTGTAGATATATTTGAATTGAATTGTTGAACATTCAAAATCAGAGGGGGTTGAATGTAAAATTACCTTAACCGTTATGGTTATGATTGACATGTGCTAACCTTAACTTAACCCCTTCCGGAAACGCACCAAATATGACACCTGTGACAGTTTTTAGTTAGTTGCAACCAATTACTCACCATGAGAAGACATTCTCTCAATATGTCGCTTATCACCATGCAGTTTTGGGCTGGGGTTGTTTTAATAAAGAACATTGAAAAACAACAAGTCTTTGTTAATTAATTGAAACAAGAAATGCAAAGACTGCTCAGCTTGGAAAGAAGAAATCAACACAGAGAAAATGTTCCAGAGAAGATGACGACCGACGAATTAGACAAGAGAACTGGTAAGAACTAATCTATCATCCCCTCATTTGTATCTTTTGCCGATTATATACCCAACATAAAAGGATATATAACACTAATATTATGAGCAAAGCTATCAAATTTATTGTTATAATGATTTCAGCTTATTACACCAATTTCACTTTTGCGCATTCTTTTGGAAAATTCTGGAAAATAACCACCTTTTGTCTATGGGCTGTAAAAATATTTGCCCAAGATGTATGCAGGGAAGCATTTGATACATAAAGATAAAGCAAATTTTATATGGATCAAAAGCTTATCAGAAATTACTTCCAGGTATGACCCCATTTAGAACTATATCAACTAGACTATAGCTACAAGTTGCACTACAGCACTTAATACTCAAGATAATGGACAAGTAAAATGCTATAATGGAATCATTTGACAATCGGCTTGGCACTAGTTAGGAAAATTCCCAATAATGCATTAAGAAGACTAGAAAAAAAAAAAAAAAAAAAAAAAAAAAAAATAGGTGTAAAAATAAATTTTTGAAAGATATTGCCAAAAAAGTGGGAAAAATAAAATAAAATAAAACGTTTAATATTAAAAAAAAAAAAAAAAATTTACTTACTTAAAAAGCATCATATTCACTCAGAGATATTTTTGTTTTACGACAGTAAGGACCTCCAAAACATTTATAAAAATTTCTGATTTAATTAATCAAACTCTTATCTTTATAGAAAAATTTAAAAATCATACGAGTAAAATATATTTTGTTCAAATTTTATAAAATGAAATTTCACCTAGTAAAAAAACATTTCCTGTAATATATTTTAGGAAAAAACTATTTTAAACATAAATTCATCTAATGGTTAATAAGCATCAAAATTTTCATGAAAATTTGACTCTTAATTGACTTTTCATAGAATTTTTTCAAAATGACTGTGACGTAAGCTATGACATAGTTTTGGTTACAGACAAACAGAGACCAAATCTCCATTATTAATAAATGATGCTCATTCTACTATTATTAATATCTATAAACACAACATGTCACCAGTAGCAATTCAACTTTCAAAATAAATCAGTTTTCAGGGATACTATAATGATGCAAAATTGGCTCACCTGAAATATCATGTAGATGTCACCATGTATGAACCTGAAGAAAGAGAGAGAGATGTTTCTGGCCTACCTAACTCCTGTGAGTGATGAAAGGACAGTTTGGAACATGACAACGAGTAATTTTCCTGGAGTTTTCCATGACAGACATAGATCTACAGGAATCTGAGTCTACTTGAACCATATCAACACATTTTCTGCTACCTGGTGTTAATGCTTTTGCCTGGTACTTGTGGCACTTCTCTGACTTCTTCACAGTGGATTGTTGAAGTTGCTCCTGCCTATTAACTTGCTCTGTTAAGGCAGTCAGAAAAATAACTCATACAAATAGACTTTCCTAATCTACAAAAATGTGACAAAAGCCACATTAACCAAAAAAGTAGTATTAGCTGATGCTATATGGGGAGAATGATAAGCTAGAAATTAAAATAGTTACTTCTCTTTGCAGTTTAATGCCACAGTGTAAATTAAACCAATCATGAAAGAAATCAGTTTGGATATATATATATATAAAAAAAAAAAAAAAAAAAAAAAAAAAAAAAAGAAGTAAAGTCGACAGGGCGGCCTAAAGTCAGTATCAGCCAGTCAGTGAGGGAGTCTATCCCCTTTTCAATAGCGCTAGACCAAGGAGATTGTTTTAGCATCTGAGGTGGAGCGCCACACCTAACATCAGCTCCTTACTTTACCACACAGATCCCTGTGCTACTCATACGCTGAGTTGGCGGGGACCAGTATCGAACTAGGAACCTTGTGGCTTCTAGCCGAACGCTCTAATGGCATCTTATTCTTATATTCAATAAAGCTTCTGATTAAGTCTGTATC
This sequence comes from Doryteuthis pealeii, assembly GCA_023376005.1. Taxonomy (NCBI): domain Eukaryota; kingdom Metazoa; phylum Mollusca; class Cephalopoda; order Myopsida; family Loliginidae; genus Doryteuthis; species Doryteuthis pealeii. The sequence continues at coordinate 45,551,601 of CM042146.1, forward strand.
ACTACATCATAAAATTAAACTCAAAATACCTTAACAGCAATACTTTGCCAATATTGATTTATATTTTCATCTTAATTTTAGTTGCTTTTTATTACAGGTATTCAAACTGTCCTTAACTCTTAACATCCTGTACCACCTCATTCCACCCGTCCAGAAGTCACATTCATTTTCCTAATCTACCCCAGATGATAGCCTTTGTTTAAATATAATATTAAACATATTTAGAAGTCTTTAATTTAAGGGAAATAACAGGTAACTTTTAATGAAACGGACATTTTTACCCACTTTTGAAAAATGGTTATAGGAATTGGGATCTGGACTTAAAAAATTCTCAACAGGATTTTAAGAGTTAAACAATGAAAATCTGATATTTAAAAAAAATGATTAACAGTGTTTCATCAAATAATAAACATCAGGATCTTACTACAAATGCTGCTAATGTAAAAGATAAAGAAAGAAAAAAAAGAAAAAAAAAAAAACAATAATGTGGTACAGTTTGATTATTAATTTTGGTAGCATAATTAGTAGAACCACTGGTATGGATAACTAGACTTCCCCGAGGAATACAAGTACTAGTCTCACCTGGAGCTTGTTCCTTATATAGACTCTACAGTTTACCGATGACAATAGCCTAACAATCTGAATAGTTGCAATAAAAGTAACCAAAATGAAAGAAATACTAGTAAAAAATTAAGTTGATAAGGCTTTATTTGATAATGAATAAAACCAAAATTGAGTTGGTATTTCCTTTTTCAATATCTTTTGTCAACTTCTTTTAATGATTGTAAATATTACAAACCCCTTAAGGGAATAGGAGTGGAAAGAAAATCGGAAAAAATAAACACAAACAATATGAAGCATTATCTTTGGCTGCAATGAATGAGATGGGTAGGGATTGAAGAAAGAATTAAAAACTCATTAAAAAAAAAATTTAAAAATCAAATTAGATTTTTTTTTTTTTTTTTTAAATAAATAAATAAATAAAATATTAAAAATAATATAAATAAAAATAGATATATTTTTTTTTAATAAAGATATAAATTTAATAGTGATGCCTAGAAAAAAAAACTAATTTTTAACAAAATGATGCTTTGTTTTGTAAACAAAGTGTTGGCAGTAATTGGATTCTACACATCTAATTACAAACAGCATTTGTAGAGGTCACAGTGACATTTCATGTGTGGAGGATTAAACTATTATCAAGTAGATAAGGATGGAAATCAAGTACCTACCAGTGAATCAGTTTCAATTATGTTTATCCAGAAGATACACTTCTTGCTTCCAGCCACAGCTGATCATCTTTCATACCTACCCACTGTTGTCAACAAAATGTGATTTCATACAAGAGAGAGGAAGGCAGACACAGACAAGGATTTACCCCTGCTGAGCAGGGTTAGTTTTCTTTTTGATTTATTATTGAAATACAACAATAAGACTTTGTGGCATTCTCTTTTAGATATTTGTTGGATCCTTCTTTAAAACAAATACTTATTGAATTGACATCATCTGCTATTTAGTGATTCAATTGTTTCCTATGACATTATGGGTATTCCTTGTTTGTTGTAATAGCAGCATTCACATCCCGTTATTATCAAATTCTGTCAATTTTGTTAGCATTTAAATTAAACTTGGTCCAATAATTACAACAAAAATGATTTGTTGCCAAATCTATAAGAGACATTCATCATCATTACAATCACTTCCAAACATTTCAGGCTAAAAACTTACTAAACAGTGTCAGACAAAAATGGCCAAAAGATTCTTACTGAGGCATTTGTGGACAACATTTCGTAATTGTTTTGCACACAAAAACCTCATGTTAATTATTACTCATCTCTTTTAGAGAGCATTAGAAATAATAATTCATAACAGATTTTTTTTACCTGATAGAATATTTCTGGAATTGAATGTGCAAAAAATAAATAAAAGCAATCATTCAAGTGTCTAAATTTAATCATAGCAAGTTGTTAAAATTTACTATCAATAAAAATTCTGAATAAAAAAATGAAAGCCATAATATTTTGACTAATTTACTCACTAAAAAGTACTATTAATATAAAAAGACAAAATGAAAATAGAAAAGTTTCTATTAGCAGGTGTTAATGACAAGCATCAGATTTTTTTTTTAACATTAGATGAATTGGCAGTTTGTAGACAGCCATTGATGACTGACAAAAGAAAAGAAAAAAAGAAAAAAAAAGAGAGCAAGGAACCAGTTTTTCTTTCAAGTTCAAAATTCATTACAAAAGACAAGAAATGTTTTTCAAGTTTCTTTTTTGTCTTTAATTTCAAGAAAAGAATTAGTTTTCCCATTCAATTTTCTGCCTGCTCACCTTTTTTTTTTATTTGTTTTATTAAAAAATTTGTTATCATTGATGCTGTGTTTCAATTCATAACATTTTGCTCTTGGCTCCATATGTGATTCCTTTAGGGTATATTCATATACGCATATGTATATGTGTGAGAGAGAGATTGCACAGATTTTTGTCTGTTGGAGACAGACACAGATTGTTTGGTAGCGTACATGCACATACACATATATATATACATATATATATTATATATGTATATAGATTAAAGTGAGGATCAAGTGGGTGAATGAAATAAAAATTCAAAACTAAAACCAAAATTTTCAGAACATTGAGCATGAAAGCAGGATGTGGGTTTATTTATCTTCAACTAAAGAGTGAGGCAATGTAACAGGATGAAATTGTCCCTGGACAAGAAGAAAAGTCAACAAATGTTGATTGTTTGCTTGTGACATTTTTTTGTAACATCCCTGTTCCATAGGATGTAAAAATAATGAGAGTTTAGCATCTGAAAGGAGGAGGTCTATTCCTGGAAGGTTTATTGGGTCCAGAGAGCACTTTGCTGGAGGTTCTCGAGTATCATCAAGTGTGGTGGAACGTCTGTTTAACATAGCACACGTTCCACAACTATGCTCTAACAAAGGGCTCCCTGGGCAGTGAGCCATATTGATATTGGGGTTGTCAAGTGGAAATCCTCGAGAAGATATGGGAGATCCTCTTGAAGAAATAGTGAGGTGATGGCTCTGTACAGAACATGGAAGACCCCCTCCTAAGTATTGCTACTAAAGTTGGGGCACTGGGAGAAAAAAAAAAAAAAGAAAGTTACTTCATTGTCCTGACCATTAGATATGTACTTTTTAAACAGTCCTGAAGTGACATTTACTGTTCAAATTGACAGCTGTAGAAATGGAAGAATCCAGAAGTGGTTATTGACACTGTGACATTAACTATACTGATAACTGTAAGATGTTCTTAATGCTGTGACTGTAGTTGTGATATATGCATACACCTAACTATAGAGGTAGGCACAGCACTCATCTCCAATACAACAGCATTGATCATTTTGCAGTCTGACATGAAATATCTTTGCCATCTGCTAAACTAAATCATTAAATTATTTCTCTCCCTGTGCCTTTTGCAGCTTGGCCTGATGCTTACTGCCACTCATATGGGCTTCCAGCTGCTGCAATGAATTCACAGAAATATTACAGTAGACACAAGTAAAGCTTTGTTTCTTCTCTGAAGATGCAGGTAGTTTTAAATTATTAATAGAACTAACAAAATTGGTTTCCATTTGCTTTGCTGGATCCATCAGTAGCAACTTCGATTGGTGTTTGCTGCCACTTTTATGGGCTTCCAGTTGTTGAAGGGAATTTACATTAACATTACAGCATTCACAAGTGAAGACATTTTTCTTATCAAAGTTATTGACACCCATTGAATCATTATTTTCCAGTGGTTTGCCCGATTCCATTAGCGACACTTTATTCAGGTGCTTGCTGCCATTCTTATGGGCTTCTAATTGATGTAGCGAATTCACAGTTATCTTACAGTATTCGCATGAAAAGACATTTTTCTTATCAAAAGAAGAAGAAGGAAGTGATAAACTATTAAAATCACTTCCAATTTGATCTTCATCCATTTCCATCTGCTTGGAGGGGTCCATCTGCTGCAGCTTGTTCTGATGTTTACTACCGGCCTTGTGGGCATCCAACTGTGAAAGGGAATTCACAGTAACATTACAATAACTGCAAGTATAAACGGTTTTCTTATCAAAAGAATTATCACTCCCAACATGATCATCTTCAGTTTCCATTTGGTTGCCTCCTCCTCCGCCGGATTCACCCTGCGATATCTTGTTCTGGTGTTTGCTGCCACTTTTATGGGCGTCGAGTTGGTGTAGAGAATTTACAGTAATCTTACAGCAGTCACAGGTGAACAATTGTATTTTCTTGCTTGAATTTTTGTCCCCTGTAGCATCAAGTTCCCCATCTTTACCATCTATTTGTTTGCCTGGCTCCATCAAGCGCATCTTTTTGACATGACGAGCACTACTAAAGTGCTGTGCAGCCTGATGATCAGAGTTAAATGTAACATTACACACACTACAAGTGAAAGGTTGTACTTGTGCTTTGCGTTTAGTAGGTAATTTATTGACATTCATGTTATATGTTATTTGGGGGTTTGGATAGAGATCATTGGAATTATTGGAGCCATGAAATGGAATAGCATAACCCCCTGGTTCATCAGCTTGCATCTTTTGATCAGGCATATAGTTGAAATGAGCGTTGGTTGAAGATGGTCCATAAAAAGAATAGTTACCAGCTGGTGGGCCAGTGAAATCATGGGGACCTAAAAATAAACAACATAAAAAAAGAACAGTTCAATACAAAAATAAAATAATTATAATGGCTATTCTATAATAGCCACTTTAAAAGAAATGAACAAATACTTGTTGAAAGAAAAGAAAATCAATTCCATTAGTGATTGAAAACATTGATTGCAGCTGCACATTTAAACATTTATCAAACAAAGTGGGATCATTTTTTTCCCCTTAAATAATCATTATGGTTAGATCCAGATGGAATATTAGGTAATAAAAAGCATTAACTAACACAGAGGAACACAGGAAATTTAGGAGGAGAAGACGACAAATGCAGCCATTTAGTTGTGCTACTAATATTTTGATCAGGTGCAAAGAATTTTTATATCTTTGTTGATTTGCCATTTTAGCATTTCACTTGGGCATAAAATGAAGTTGGTTCAAATTTTCTCCTTCACAATTCAACTTCTAGTTTATTTCTTTTTCTGCATTTTATCACGCATTTCTTTCCATTTGGTAGAATCAGATATTCATTTCCACAATTTCATCAAGGATTATTTTGTGTTTAGCCACTTTTGTAAACCTTGTACAAATTGGTTGTACATGGAGGGTAAAATTAATATTTCACTTTTTATCCACTTTTAAAGAGAAAATCTGTATATTCCATCAATAAATATTGATAAGCACAAAATATTTTGTTGCAGTGTTTGAAAACAAATCAAACAAAAAGGATTTTACTTAGAAAAGAAAAGCTGAAAACAGTAAAGTTTTTTTTTCAACAAACATTCAAAATCTGTATAAAGAATTTCTATTGGCTTTCCAACAAAAACATAAGATTAAAATCTTTTAAAATTTAGTCTGAACAAACATTTCATTAAAACAATAAACATTTAAAACTGACATTTATTATACTGGAAAATAAAGTCTTCATTGAAGTTGGTTAATCTAAATTGCAGATAATTAGAATCTTTTCAAGAAAAAGATGGAAATTCCAAATTTCTAAGTTACCAATTGTATTATCTCAAAGCCTAATGCTTAAAATTAATTAAGGTCTTCATGGGTTGCCATTTCTATAAATTTTATTCATTTGATAAAATTGTCACATAAAATTTCACTTGATATTTTTTGTGACAAACTAGCAGATCTTACTTATTTGAGGGGAAAATAGATAAAAATAGGAGTTTAACCATTTACTAAATTAACCAACACCAATAATGATAATTAGAGACTATTTCAAGAAGCATTCTCTGAGATATCAATAAATTGATCTAAATGTTTCTCCTCAAAATGAACATACAGAAAATATAATGTCAGATAAAACTTTGTTTATCAAAAACCTTTAACTTTTTAATGATTATTATAGAACAAGAACAAAATTACACAAATTCATTAATTCTTTAAAAAATTTCCATCATTTTTCTTGAATGATTGCAACTAAATTCAACTTACCATAGTTTCTGTATGAATCATAATCATGAGGCAAGAGGCCACTTCTGTCATAGTCATGACTAGAAAAAAAAAAAAAAAAAAAAGGAAAAATGTCATTAATTCCTTATTTCATATTTTGAAATTATACAATGTATTTCTATTAATATTCTATGATTATTTTCAGGTGTGAACAAATGGTCTGCAAACCATTTACCAAATATTCAACTGAAGAATTCACTAATTGAGATCAACATTTGGATTTTTTAAAATTAGTATTTAGAGGAACTTTTTAAAACTATCCTTTAAGTTGTAACAATAAAATCAACAGGAAATATTAGACAAAAATCTATAAGGAAGATAATTAGACTGGAAGAATATTATGGCTGAAGGATTCTAAAAAAAATATACTCATCTCATGAAAAATCTTAAAATCTTTCTACCCCAAATATTTAAATAATCTGACCTTGCACCAACACTAAATTTAGTAAATATATAAGCAGACAGGCCCTCCCTGAAAGATTTCAGCAACACAATCTTCATTTTGGTTTAGTAAATATTAATAAGGCTTAAAAGAAACAAGAAATCAGTTTTTAAAACAAATCTTTCTTCAATCAAGAAATAATTCAAAAGGAAAATTTATTTCTGCAAATAACGATTGGAATTTTTGAATTTATCACAATTTTTTAGCCTTTGTGACAATTATCTGTACTATTAAAAATATGTGCCTTGATCCAAATTATTGAAGTTTTAATATAATAAAATATTAGAAAGACTAATAAAACTAAATATAATGGATATAAAAAAGAGTACACCTATTTTCATTATATTCTAATCGATTTCTATATAAAATTATATTTAGGATTGCATTTAATATATTTGAAAAAAAAAAAAAGACAATAACACCAAGTAATTATTTGTTAAATTATTCATACCATATACTATGTAAAACTTTACTTCTTAGTTATATATAACACACATTGCAAGATTTTTTAACGCATTAATAACATTGGCTGTTTTGAGTCAAATCTAACTCAATTTGACTTTAATAGACATCGTTAATCAATAAGATGCTAATTATGAGTAAATAATGATTACCTAATAATCATTGAAAATATAACCAAATTATTAAGAGAATTGTGATGTCAGTGGTGACAATTTTGGTTACAGACAGACACATTATCTCCATCATAAGACTTATGAAATATATACAGAAACATTCCCTGACAAACATAATGAATATTTCCAGTACATTAAGCTTTTTTAAAATCAATTACACATTTTCCAATAATTATACCTATGTTAATTAAGAAAAGATATTTGTTGAGAATAGCAAAGAGTTTTAAATTGTATGAAAAGTATTTCTATTTTAGTATATAAATATCTCATTCATACAAAATAAGTCACATTGAATGTAAAAATATTAATATTAAAATTTAAATTTTCTTAAAAATTAATATTCACTTAAAATGTATTCTTGTCAATTTTTAACAAATCTGTTTACATTTCAAATTCAATTGGATGTTTTCATGAGAACAATTATTTTAAATAAAAACTTAATTTGCATCAAACCCATCTTTTTTTAAAATTTATTCTGAAAAATAAAATATTTTAAAAAGTCATCTCATAAGGAAAAATGAAATCTTAAGATATGAAATTCAAATTTGTTTTAAAAATCTTAGATATCTTTATTTAAATTTTTTTTTGACTCTTATGTAAACACTAATGGGTTGACAATTTTCATTTTGTTCAAAAGCTACAAGTTGGAATTGAACAAAAATTTTCCCATAATGATAGCAACAGTTACACGTGTTTGTGTTTTGTGAAAATTGTAAGGTTCTGCAAAAATACACAAAAGCTATGGTCATTTACCTAATTTACTTAAATTATAACAGTTCTAAATTATTAGCAACGTGCAATTAAAACTTATGTAAACAAGAAAATAGCACTTTAATTGCTTCATATACAGATTGTCAGGACTTAATAAAGTAACCAATACAAAATAAATAGAAATCAACAAGTAAACAGAGTTAAAAAAATAAAAATAAAAAAAGATAGTGGAGGGAGTTAATACTGGATATGTGATCCTTTTCCTGAAATGATGTGGATAAGGTGCTGGTCCATGGAACATGTCAATTTCTGGATCTTCCCTGATGTAATTCCACATGATACATTCCTTAATGCCTGCCACAAGTTCTCCATGCTTCTAAATTGACATATATTCTTGTAAATTCATCACTTCAGAATGCCCCACAAGTAGGTACTCTATAGTTTTATGGGCTGTATGCAAGAGAGCATTATCTTGTATAAATATGATGGTTCTCCTGAAGGTAATTCTTTGCTTTTTAAACCAAGGTTCAAGATACTCTCTTTCTTTCAGGAAGGCTATATAAGCATCTGCAGTCATTTTAATAGTCAGGCACTTTTCACAGACCAACCATGATACCTCCAATAATGTCAACCGAAATCAAAATACTTCCTCCTCTTTATTGGCATCTCAAGCATTGATGACAATCTGTCTTTTATGTCCCATCAATTGCTCCAGCCATCAGTGCCATCAAGTGTAGGCACCAGATTCATCCATGTACAAAACCTTTGAGAAGTCAACCTTCATGTTATCTTCTGTCTATTTCAGATGCTTTTGTATATGTATTTTTGTCAATGGAAGCATTGTCACTGGTTTCATTGATGTCCCAACCAAACACCTGTTAAAAATTGACCGTAACCCAACACTCTGCTTAAAAATTGACCTCATGCCACCCCCTGCTCATATGGAAGGGTTGGGTAAATACATACAATAAAATAAGGAACTATTATCAACAGCTATGAGGAGAGTTTTTTAAACAATCAATTAGTCAAATCTTAAATCTTCATCAAAAAATGCTTATTTGTAAATGAAAATTTCAAGGCATTTTTCAACACTGAATTTTGCTTTAAACTTTTCAATCAAAACCCTTAAAAGAGACACCTACAAAATTCTTACATATTAACAAGATCTATGCTTTTAATAATCATCCCCCCCTTTTTTTTCCATATTAAGCTTTTGTATTTTTTCAATAATCCCTACTTCTACCAACAACAATAATGACTTTAGTTTCAAGTGGCAGGAGCCAATCTTCAAAATTGAGATGTTATCCTCAGCAAATGAAAACTGCAGATAATCAAATTTTTAATCAAGCAGATCAAAAAAAAGATTAAGTGCTTTTTAGGCGATAAAATTTAGTTTAGGTTACATTGCGCAAAATAGAAATATTCATCATGAAGGTATAAAAATGGAATCATTTTGTTGCAAAGAAATGAGAATGAACTGACCTGTCGTTTCTATAATCTCGTCTCATGTCACGGGGTGGAGATGGTGCAAAATCCCTATTTCTTAAAGGCCCTCTCTCAGGTACACCCATTGACAGACGGTCTCCTCTGCCTGTGAAAGAGAAAAAGAAAAAGAAATTTGTAAACTCATTCACTACTACAGAATAAAGAAAAAGGAATTATTAATAAATATGCTAATTACACAAACATAAATAACATGAAATGAAGTTTATCAATGAACCAAAGAGAAATAACCAAATATAAATTGAGTGGTATTTTCCTTTTAAATATTTGCTCTTCCAAAATTATCAAATTGGTTCACATTTAGTTTATGTTATCAATTTTATCAACTGTATTTTAACAAGTAAAGGAAATAAACTACAAAAGATCAAAGATTGACAGAATAAATCTTTCATTTTTCTATTTCAACTAATTAATAAATAAATAATTACAAAATAAGAAATAAAAACTCATTAGTTTACCAAAATTTGATCTTCCAGAAATTGAATCCAAGTTTCCAGGTGGTCCAATCATTGGGGGGGCACCTACAAGGGAATGGTCTCTGAGTCCTCTTGATGGTATGGGTGGTCCTTGAGAATTAACATGAAGAGGTGGGGGACAAAAATTATTGGGAGGACCACCACGGAATGAACTGAAAAATCAAGAATTACCATAAGTTGCCAATTGTAGACAAAGAAAACAATAACAGCAAGAGCCAAAAATTAAAGATTTCATCTACCAATCACCTTCAATGTGGCTCTCAAACATTCTCTATCATAGAAAACAAAAAACAAAAAAAACAAATGGGGGTTGTGTCATGGCAAACATTCATCTTTCTATAGAATTGACCGATAATCATGATGGACTCACATTGAATAATTACTTTAATAAAGACAAAAGGTTAGTTCTCAAAACATGAAAGAAACCTAGTGAATTTCCAATAGTAAAGAGACAAACAATGATGGACTTTTTCTCACTAACCAAATTAAGGATAACTATTTTAAATAATACACCTTATCAGTTGACTAAGCAAAAGTCACATTTTGAAGATTGGGAGTGCTGGGATAGAGGGGAGTAAATAATATTCATAAATTTCTACTTAAAAAGGCAGTGTGTGCTAATTTGCATGGAACATATAGATCTTTTTTTTTTTTTTACAAGATCAGGATCAAATAAAAAAGCAAAAAAATATTTTTGCTTCTTAACATGAACATTTGTTCACATTCAACTTATGTTAAAAATGTTTTTTTATCAATCGTACCTTTACAGGTAAACGATGTAAGCAAATAAAACACAGCTGTATAAAAGCACCATGTTTTAAAAAGCTACTTAAATATGTGCTTGACTTTCAAATGGCAGACAAATAAAACCACCAAAAGAAATGAAAATGTTTTTTTAAAATCACAATTGAAATTAGAAAAATTTACATTTTCAACTAATATAGTAGTAGACATAAGTCTTAAGTTGTCCGAATTTCTTAGATGAAGAATTTTCATTAATTTTCACAAATTTTTCTTTCATTTTATTTTTCTTCTCTTCCATAATTTTCAGGTTGATTTACATTCTATCACTAATAAGCAAACAACGTGGATCAAAATCTAAAGCAGCTGCTTGCCATAAATACCTTGACAATTTATAGTGACCCAATGTTGCTTATTTAATGATGATAGAATGCAAAACACAACCCAAGTGTTTTGATAAACAGACCCAAATAAGATGAAAGAAAAATTAGTTCAAAATTAATCATGTTCAAATAACTTATTGAGAAAATCTTCAATCTTAAGAAAGTAGGAATATAGTGCTGTGTCATTGACTTTAAAATAAAATCAATAATTAGATACACACTTTCTTGGCAACAAGGAAGATTTGCCACGATTTCCTCTGGTTGCTGGTGTGCCACGAGGATACAGATCCATACTTGAACGAAGGAGGCTTTATTTGCAGTGGATTTCAAAATCCGTTAGTCCCTATTTAAAAAAAAAGAGGGAAGATATTGCAAAGGAAGTACAAAATAAAAACAATTCAAAGATAATTTCTTTTATGTCTATCCTTTTTTTTAATTCTTTTATTTAACTGGATATCAAAAAAATATTTCTCTCTAGTATTTTCCATAAAAATAATTGTGACTATAGCATAATAATCTTGTCAGTTCCTTAGAATTGTTTTAGCTTTGTATATTATTGAGATGGAGATTTAAAAAAAAACTTGGTTCATTGTTAGATTACTAAGCATTTGCCATGTGTTTTTTGTGAGATCAACATAAAAAAAAAAAGTTTGAGAAACAACGAAAAGAAAAAACAAAAAAATAAAGAAATAGTGGTTGATCTATACAATTCTTTATAAAAATTCTTCTAGTCATCTCACATGAGTGCTCTTATTAATATTGCCACAGACAACGGGTTCTCCCAGCAAAGACCAGTGATTTGCCCCAAAAGAGAGACTGCCTTGGCTTTTATGCCTCTCAACTGGTCTCCAACCAACAGGGGGTGACAGGAGGCTTATCATGAGTCACTATTCACAACCAGGACATTGAGAGTTGAATATCTTCAGCCTCCTGCTACACTCCTCCCTGATCTCATGATCACAAAAGTGGCAGCTTTCATTAGGTCAGCCTCCATTGTTCTTGTCCTTTATCCCATTGGCGGTTTTTATCCCATCATGGCTGGTTTGGTCCCCTTGACTCTAGTCCCAAGCGAATGCTCACTAGAGACTAGCCTCACCTTCTTGGCCTGCGATGCTGATGACCTAGCTGCAGGAAGAAATAGACAACCCGTCTTGTTATTGCTCTGTGAGAATACCTGCTCTGCAACTCGTGTACCTTGGTTGCACAATGGTGCTGACCCACGTTGCTATATTCTGTGCTGGCTGGCTGGTTTGAAAGGCACGAGCTAGACAGGTTCACAAGTAAAAGAAAAACACAACAAAGATTTGATGATAGAACGCTAAATGGAGGAGGAAGGTATGACACTTTGTGGTGGAGCAGAGGGCACTTAATTTGATGTCATCAGCTGGCAAGAAAGCTCTCTTAATTAAGTCTGACTGGCTTCATACGATGTGGGTCTTTGCCTAATTGCTAACTATCTACGCTCTCACTGGCTCCGGCTCTGAATCTGGCTGCCTGGATTCAATGTTGGCTTGCATATATCCATCCCTACCCCTGCCTCCTAGTTTGACCACCCAGAAATTGGCCATAACTTTTGCCTGGCAGACTTATGACTCCAATTTCTCCTAAAATTGCAAGCATTAAACTTCTTCTAGTCACGATTTTCTAACTATTCAATTTTTAGGGGACCCAATTTCTCTTAAAACTAGTTGCTTAAAGATATTTATCTTTAAAAACAATGACTGAAGATGCCTGCGCAGCTTGTCAAGATGTCCAGACTTGGCATTATCAATGACAAACTCATCAGAGACGTAGCAAAAACCAGCACAACTATCACAGTTCATGCAGATGGCATGAGCAGTACGCGCTCCCGCATGGCCATTCATACAGTGGCCACAATTTACAACTCCACAGTACAAACAAATCCAGGGACCTTTTCCTGTCCTACACACTGAACAAGTAAACTGAAGGGGAAGGCTCTCCAACCTAACAGAGGGAGCTGTGGTTTTCGCACTTTCTTCAAGATCCGGACACTCCATTCAAAACAAAGTTATTCTTTGCCAAAATAGTTTGATCCATACAATTTGTTTTTTTAATTCTTCTAGTGATCACACATGAGCACTGTTGTTAATACTGCCATGGACAACGGATTCTCTCAGCTAAGACCAGTGATCCCCACCCTAGAGAGAGAGCTTCGGCTTTTATGCCTCCCAACTGGTCTTAGCTGGGAAAACCACTCCAACCAATGGGGGGAGGGGGGTCAGGAGGCTTAACAAGAGTCATTACTCACAAGCTGGATGTGGCAAGTTCAATCTCTACAGCCTCCCACTAGAGTGGTTTCAATACTTTTCCAACTATTTTTGTATGGGTAGTTCACACTTTTACTTAGAAAGAAACAATTATTGATAATAACTGCATCAATAAGATTGCTTGCACACACACACAGAAAAAGACAAAGTTTTGATAACTTTAGATTCCAGACTTGACTAAAATTCCAATTTTTTTCTTAAAACCCTATTTAGAAATGTTATATACAATTATTCTAATGATTTCCCCCCAAAATGCATTTCGAATCAATTATATCTCTATGATAGAAATTTACTGATTGGGTGTTTTATTTCTGTCAGTCTCCAAAAGAATGATTGAGGTGCTTGATTTTCTTACATGAAGCTGCAATATTGAGCATTATAATAACTAGCAACAAAAAAAAAAAAAAAAACACCCTCCAGACAGTGTAAAAATTAATTTTTGAAAGATATTGCCAAAATAGGAGGGGGGTAAATTCAGTGTCAGAGGGTTTGTATCGTAAGTAAGCAAAATCAAATCTATTGAACATGTAAAAAAATAAAAACAAAACAATTTGAAATGGAAACTTATTCGACTAAAATGTTGTGTACATCTATTAATTATTAATTAAATAATAAATTTTATACAAAATCATAGGTATTTATTTATTTGTAAATATTTTAGTTAATTTCTTGTCACTGAAAAAAAAAAAGGGCGAGAGTAAAAAACAATTTTTAAAATTGCTTACTCAAATTTTAATTGTATATAACAGTTATTTTTATTCTATGAATTAACGAGTTTGACTATAAAACAAATATTCATTAATAGCTATCATTGAGAACATTGTGACATAGTTTTGGTTACAGACAGAAATACACCAAATCTCCATTATTATTAGATTATTAAAACAAAAAAATTAAATTTCTTCTAAAACCACTGGGTTTTCTTTAAAGCTTCATTCAATTTATTGAAAAAAAAAAAAAAAAAAAAAAAAAATGTTTTTATTGCCAGCATAGAAAAAACTTTTTCTAGGCATAAAAAAATTTCCAGATATTTTCTTATTTGGATACAAATGTATCTTAACTTATGTTGACAAGAGTTTGATGGTTTAAGACACTAAAAGAAAGTTGCAGAAAACTGATTAAGAAATAAATCCCTTTGATCAACCAACTGGCACCAGTTTTGTAGGTTGCTTTTCTCACTTGAAATCAACAATATTAGCTGCAAAGGAAAATAAATAAATAAAAATAAGTTTTTTTTCCCCCCTTGTTTTCTTTTTCTTTTTTTTTAAATAATCCGATTTATAGGATTTTTATTCATTATTTTTATTTGAAAGATTTTGTTAGCTTTCTCACAGATTTTTGAAAATGATTTTCAAGACAATGACAATTAATAAAAATAAAATAAAAAATAACAAGCAGTAATGTTATTCCATCAAGCTTATTAACACATCCACCAAGGATAATTGTCTAAAATGTTTCAGAATTACAAAGATAAAAAATGGATTTATAAGTATTTCATTCATTAATGAAAGTTTAATGTTGAATTGAGAAGAAACATTATTCCTCAAAGCATCATGTGCTACAATTAATGGGAGAAAAAGAAGAGAATAACAAGTAAACAAAAGAATAACTGCTTTTTTTTGTTCCTTTTGCAATATCTGATAATCACATGTATGAAGGTCAGTTGAAAAGTTCATAGGCTGAACAAGATACTCTCATTGAATGTGACTAAATGAGGTTTATTTTTCAATAAACTCCCTTGTGGTCTATACACTTCTTCCATCAGTGTTGCAGTGCTTGGATCCCATTGGTAAAAAAACTAATCAACAGTAGATATGTTGTCAGCCTATGAATTTTTTTAGCCCACCCATAGTACACAAGTACATCAATAAGTCTCTTTCCTTGTCAATTTACTTAAGTCAGTGGTAAATATCAATCACATATTCAGTAAAATTTTCAGATCAAAAATTTAGCTCTCTATTCATACAGAGCTTCATGAGGATTTCTAAAAGTAAATAAAAATAAAATTTTAATTATCGTGTTGTTTCTATAAAGACTACTTCCAAGTTATTTAGGATAAGATTACATATCAACCTCTGCTAACATTATAGATTGGATCCAGAAATAATGACCAAGTGCTTTCACTTACTATTATGTTTCAAAACACTGCCAAGTTTAGGGTTACATTTTTTAAAGTAATATTCTAAATGTAAACAACAAAAAAAAAAAAACCCTAAAATAAACAAATATTGTAATAAGCAAATTCTTTTTATTAATTTGATAAAAAAAATTGCTAAATTATTTTCCACTTACACCCCTTCTGTTTCCTCTCTCTTACTCATTGGTGTCCCTAAAATCCTTTCATGGACCACTAGTGTATGTATATACACACACACAAGTACATCTTTGGTGTTGCACAGAGTTTTGTTGGTCTCTTGCACAACTGCACCCCACACATAATAATCAAAGGTATTGCAATCTATCTCCTCTAGGCACTTGATTTAGGGCTCCATGTTGAGTCTGAGGCTATGTAGTAAGATGAATGGAATCATAGCATAATCATCACTAGTGACCACTCCAAACACCATAATGTTAATGGTGTTTGCTTTTCAGCACTATCGGTACAGCTTGTGGGGAAAGAACAAGCCAATGATTGTTCTGTGAGTTTACCATCTGACCCGGCAGAAAATTTTCTAGATTGCTGAGTTCTGGACAGGGCAGTTAGTGCTGAAGAAATGTTCTGACCAAGGGCCTAGGATGTATGCCCTGTCTGTGAGGAACATGGCTGTCTATGCTGTGCATAGAACTAAACCAGATATGTAGAACCACATACTGCCTTTAAGGCTTCGTGGAAATCTGAGATCATATATATATATATATGGTTAAATCCTACTTAACGGACATAAATTCCACCATCATATGTCACCCCGCCAAAAGAAAAAATACTAAAAATCAAGGAATTAACCAAATTTAATGAAATTTTCAGTGTTGATATATTAATGAATAACCAATATAATGCACCAGTTATTTTATTTGAAAACTCTTACATTTTTTTCAGGTCAGTTAACTTTGAACCACGCATCTTTGAGGTGTAACACAGATTCACAAATATACATGGTTCAAAGTTAATTGACCTGAAAAAAATGTAAAAGCTTTTAAATAAAATAACTGGTGCATTATATCTTTTATTCATTAATGTATCAACACTGAAAATTTCATTAAATTCGGTTAATTCCTTGATTAGTATTTTTTTTCTTTCGGTGGGGTGACATAGATGGTGGAACTTATGTCCATTAAGTAGGATTTAACCATATAAATTATATATATATATAGCAATAGCATAATCTTTACAGATCACTGCCATCTCTCACAATCCTATAACCCCACCACCAGAACATTTCCTCTCATGAGCCTATATATATATATATATATATATATATATATATATATATAAAAATACATACATACAAACAAACTAACATTTTGGGGTATGTTTTTTCATGAAAAATTCCATTTTAAGCAAAAACTAAGATAAAGCAATGAAATTTGGCATGCATATGTAAAATTTGGTGGTGAATATCATGGAAACCTTTAAAATGATATAACTCATCCCTTGAGCTCTTGATAGAGACACCATAAAATGCTATAGACATTTGCATTTCCATCTGATTTATAAAATCGCTATAAACCATAAATCAAACAAAAGAAAATTGATTTATTTACAAGTTTATAAAGATTGTTTTTGTATATCTTTTTTATAACTTTTAAACTGGTTCACAAAGTTAAAATATAAATAAATATACACTTTTACTTTATGCTTTGTAAAAATCAACTTTTTTTAAATATCAAAGTTGTTTTTGTTTTTTCAAGTGTTTAGAGATTCTTTGTTTATAATATCAAAGATTTATTTAGTTATTCCCCTAAAATTATAAAAAGTAGTATTTCCTTCACAATGTAAAAGATTCAACCTTTATGAATCAGAAATATCTTTCTCGTCCCAATGAAAGCAACTAGTGGTTATGGAAAATCTCTGGCCCACTGATTTTTTAAGATAAATATGTGTTGATGAGGCATACTTTTATGGTGATTCTGAACAACCTATAGGACATAGATTTATAAAAACAATACATGAAAAATTAATAAAATCTGTTTCACCAATTGGTGATTGAGACTAACATACTATTCCATAGAAGCTGAATTTCTTATGACAAAAGTAACTGACTAATCTAAACTGCTAATCATCTTCATTTATAGCATGGATTCATGACTCTTTAGCATCAATCTTACAGCATGGAATCTCTTGATTGATGTTAGGTGTATGGGAGAACTATCAATGAGTTGGTGTCTTATAGTAATTTTAGTACTTTGCCTGTCAATGGTCTTGTTGTTTGCCAGGAAGTACTGTCAAGTGCCTGGCAAACAGGTATGGCATTTGAAAGACCTTTGGCACCAGCATACAAACACAGAAAATGTATGAAGACCTGTTGTTAAAATGTGTCCTGGTTGACTAAAAATTTGGAGAGAATAATCAAAGACCAAGAGGCTCTGATGCAGTGAACGGCATACAACTGAGGAAAAGATCAATTATATTTTTTATAAATACAAGTGTTCCATGTTCCTTGACGGGTCCACTGGTAAGTGGCTATACAGCTGCATTTTTGTGGGGGTGCTGCTTTCAAGATTTGTTCAAGACAACAAGCAGCATCCTTGTGTAGTTCCCATCTAGCTGTTTCTTTATGCATTTCATTAATCCAAGCGGTGCAGCCACACAGTAGCACTGACATGTTTACAGCTTGGAAGAATTTTCCATATCATCGATAATTTGTCTAGAGCAGTTCCTATATTGCATACTGACATCACCTTCAGTAGCAATGCCTCTTGCTACCTTCTCTAGGCTATATACAGCAGAGATTCAGCTTGTGCAGGTATATTTGCAAGAATCACTAGAATATCTAAGTAGTGTATACTGTAATAATTTCTGCAGGATATCACCCACATCTTGCCATTCATAGCATTAAACCTTCTTTCATTAGATCTAATGACTTTCATAGTATGTAGTTTAGGCATATCATATATATTAGCATTCCCAGTCGATTTTTTTTTTATTTGAGGTTATTGTTATTTAATCATATTAGTTAAATGGAGTTCAAAACTGTTTTAATTATGCAAATATCCCCAGTGGTTCAAAAGTTATGAGAATTTAAAGACCCAAAATTGGGGGTACAAAAGTGGATATGATTAGCATTACAAGCATTTAGCTGAAAAACACTGACATTTTCAAATTTGCAACCTTAATCAGTTAAATTTGCAATTTCTCGAGTATTTCTTAACCAATGTTAAAAATATATATATGGTTGGAAAGAGAATAGAATAATCTTTCTAAATATGGAATTTTTATCGGTTTTCATCAATTGAATTATTTTTACAGCGAGTTAAAACCATATTTTCGGTCGAACAGCTGAAAACAAAAATATGACTGGGTTTTTTTTTTTAGGATAAATTTTACACGCTGTTTTGTTTTTCAAAATCAAAGTGGCTAATCTTTATCAATATTCTTGAAATTTTGCAACTCAATTAGAAGACACCTGGAAGTACAAACGGGGTCTTTTTTTGTTTTGTTTCTAGGACCCGTGGAAATAAAAATATGAGAGGGCAGTGTTCAAGGCTATTTGTTTAAAAAATATAAGAGAAGTGAAAAAAAACAAAAAAAACACTATGTCCGTAATATTAGAGAGTTTCAAAATTATTTTCGTATAAAATGTGAAATTTAAAGATTGCTATACTATTCGGGATTTGCTCCAAAAGTTTGGATTTTGAAGAAAAAACTCAAATTTACGTGACTTTCGGATGTAAAAACACCCTGTCAACTGACGTCACAAATCGAACTTTGATTTAAAATCACAATTTTTCGTATATCTATGGTTCAATCTTAAAAATATTTATATGGTTGGAAAGAGAATAAAATAATCTCTCTAAATATGTAATTTGTATGTGTTTTTATTAATTGAATAATTTTTTTACAGCGAGTTAAAAACGTATTTTGCTTCAAACAACCGAAAATGTGTGATAGGAATTTTTTTTCTGAGAATACATTTTACACTCTACATTTCTTTGGAAAATCTAAGTGGCTAATCTTTATCAATATTCTTTAAATTTTGCACTCAATTAGAAGACACCTGGAAGTACAAACGGGGCCTTTTTTGTTTTGTTTCTAGGACCCGTGGAAGTAAAAATACAATAATGCAAACTTCAAGGCTATTTGTTCAAAATGTGTATTAGAAGCAAAAAAGAAGCACTATGTCCGTGATATTAGAAAGTTTCAGAATTATTTTGATATGTAATTTGTATAATGTAAAGATTGCTAAACATTTTCGAGATTTGCTTCGAAAGTTTGTATTTTGAAAAAAAAAAAAAAAAAAAAAAAAAAAAACTCAAATTATTTGTTTGACAGGCGTACGGCGTAATGTAAACTCTCAGCTATGCATTGTTTATGCACACAATAAAGTTTAAATTCATCGCTTATTTCTCGTCCAATTTTTAAAATATTTATATCATTGAAAATAAAATAACATAATCTTTCTAAATATTTAACTTTTATGTGTTTTTAACAATTGAATTATTTTTTTATGTCCGTTTCAATTTTAGAAAAAAAAAAATAACTTGAAATTACGAGAGATGTAAACAAAACATGACACACTGACCGGGTTTGTGTGAAACATATGTAAATAGGTAATCTATTTCTTTTATGTAATTCAATATAAGCATTTAGAAATGTATTTTTAAATTCAAAGTGATGTTATATATTCAAATTAATATTATATATATGTATACATGCAGTATAAAAATGAAAATTTTGAATAATCTTGAGGTAAACTTTAAAAAAAAACAAAGAAAAAACAAAACAAGCTTGATATCCATACTTTTTATTCTCCAAATAATGGATTCTAGCATGGAGATACATAAAATCTAAGACCAGAATCAGAAAGAACATAGAAGTTTACATAAGAATGAAACGTTTTGTCAAAATTGCTTCAAAAATAAAGAAATGGTGAAGAAATTACTGAATTTCTTGTTCTGAAATGGTCGATGAATTGACAGATTTTTTTTTATCAAAATCATGTCCACTTTTTTACCTCAATTTTGGGGCTTTAAATTCTCATAACTTTTGAGCCACTGGGGATATTTGTATAATTCAAACAGTTTTGAACTCCATTTACAGAGCTTTAGCTCAGTCGGTAGAGCATCCAACTAGGAACTACAAGGTTTCTGGTTCGATACTGGACCTCACCAACTCAGCACACGAGTAGCACAGGGATCTGTGCGGTAAAGTGAGGAGCTGAGGGTAGGTGTGGTGCTCCACCTGAAGCAAAACATTCTCCTCTGTCTAGTGCTAGTGAAAAGGGGATAGACTCCCTTGCTGTCTGGCTGATTCCAACATTAGGCCACTCCAACAAATACTTTACTTTTATATAACTAATGTGATCAAATAACAATAACCTAGAATAAAATATCAACAGAGAATGCTAATATATATACTGGGTTTCCCGAAAATAAAACCTACCTGCAAAATAAGACCTAGCATGATTTTCAGGATGATTTTAATTTAAACACTCCCATTAAAATAAGCCCTAACTGAGAGTGACAGATGAAAGAAATAAGCATTCTTCACAATCACATCATGTGACACAAACACCCATCTGTGTCAATGATCAAATGTAGATCATTTTTCACAATTTCTGTTTTTTTATAATGTCATTTTGTGATATATGAAGAATAGGACATCCCTCGAAAATAAGCCATAGTGTTATATTTTAGAGTGAAAATCTTAAGACATATTTGGTTGAACAGTACAGACATATTTTGTCTACAAATTTTTGAAAGGAATGAGAACAGAATTTGTAGGCAAAAATATGTCTACATTGTTTAACCGAAATATATATATATATATATATATATATATATATATATATATATATAATACACACACACACACAAAAAACACATATACACTTACAAACTCGTGCATATATATATATATATATTATATATATATATTATATATATACATACACACACACACACACACATATACTTAAAAACACGGTTGTACTTTTTTGGTATGGCTGTACGCTTACTCGATCTGGTACAGTGAACTAACTGACGTCAGCTTTAGACATGTGCAGAATTGTTAGCCAGTAAGCCAGATCTCTTGGCTTATTTACATTTACTTAGAAATAAAACAATTATTTTATTTTTAAAACGTAATATTTTTCAGGTAAGAAACTTGAAAGTTTTAAATAAAAAACTTTAAATCATGTAAATATCTGGTTCTACAAATATTTTTTTAATTTATTTACGAAAACAAAATTTATTTATTTACCTTTCATTTACGAAGAAGACAAAGTTTTTTTTTTTATTTATATTTATTTAGAAATAAAACAGGGTCATTCCATGTCAGTTCATCAGGGCGTTACACCCGAATTACTTGAAATTTGGCACAAATGTTTCCTTTCATGAGTTAGGAAAGTGTGCCAAATTATTTAGTGTTAAACCTTACTGTTCCAATTTTAGAGGGGGGGTATAATTTTCCTATTTTGCCTCTAATTTAAGGCTGTGCGGTGTTGCAGAATCTCAGTGGGTTTTATTTAAAATTTTAAAAAATACTTC
>CM042146.1:45576024-45821024 GCA_023376005.1 Doryteuthis pealeii
ATCTATACACACACACACTATACACACACACACACACACACACACACACACACACACACACACACATCTATACACACACACACACACACATCTATACACACACACACACACACACACACAAACATCTATACACACACACACACACACACATCTATACACACACACACACACACACACACTTACAAACATCTAACATATATCTATACACACAAATATCTATACACACACACACACACACACATCTATACACACACACACTTACAACATCTATACATATATCTATACACACACATATACATATCTATACACACACACACACACAACAATTACAAACATCTATACATATATCTATACACACACACACACACAATTACAAACATCTATATATCTAATATATGTGAAAATAAAATGGAAATTAATCCAACAGTATGAATATGATATAATGAAAAAACAAAAGATGTTTACAACTGCATGGCTCATCAGGTTTGCACACTTCTCTCCTGATGAGCCCATGCAGTTGTAAACATCTTTTGTTTTTCATTATATCATATATATATATATATATATATATATATATATATATATATATATATATATATATACACACACACACACACACAATTACAAACATCTATACATATATCTATACACACACACAGTTACAAATATATACATTATATATATATATACACACACAAACACATGAAACATTAAATACTCTATGTACAGAAAAAATACTAACTTTTAAATGAAATATCTTTTTCTTTTTGGTCTAAACACACAGAAAAGCCACTCTAAAATAAATTCTTGTGGTTTTGTTTACAACAAAACTAACCAGGGAAAATGCCATGTGATCTTTTTTCCTATGTGGACCGACATTAATACAAAAAAAAATAACTGAAAATCAGGGAATTATCCAATTTTAATAAAAATTTTAGTGTTGTCTATTTAATCAATTAGAGGGGGTCAAAGTTAATTGACCTGAAAGTTTTGAAATTAAATACCTGATGCATTATAAAAGTCATTTATTGATAAATCAACACTGAAAATTTCATTAAAATCAGATAATTCCCTGATTTTTGGTAAATTTTTTTTCAATCAGATGGGGGTGGGGGGAGTATTTTGGCAGTCCCTAATATAATAATAATATAATAATATATTAAGCATACCGAATTTGTTGTTTGCTTTTCATTTTAAAAACGAATTAAAATTAATTAAATCGATTAATTTAAGGTCAAATTTTTGTCTAAGTCGAAAAGTAGTAGCATAATGAGCATCAGTAAAAAAAAAATTAAAAAAAGCAAAATATTACACATGTAATTTATTTTTAATACATTATAAACTATTTTTTCGGTCAATTTTGCTCAAATATGGTCGTAAATGCTGTCTAAAAAGGACTTAAAATCTGTTGTATTTTACAAAATAAATTTAACTCACCTGATTAAAAAAAAATTACCAAAAATCAGGGAATTATCCAATTTTAATGAAGTTTTCAGTGTTGATTTATCAATGAATGAATTTTATAATGCATCAGTTATTTTATTTCAAAACTTTCTGATTTAATTAGGTATTTCTGCTATGGTAAATTAATATATGAAATTAATTTAAAATATGAATTGCATAAGTTTAAAATGTCATATTTTTAGATTCTAAAAACATTTATTTAATAACTACTTTACTTTATTATCGTTTTCTAATAAATTTTTGTCAAAAAACTCTATTGAAAATTTAGCCCCCCCACCTAAACAGAACAAATACCGATGTATAATTTTCTTTTATAAAATAATAACCAATTAAATAATTATCAAAAAGAAAGAAAAAAAAAAAAAAAAAATCTCCAGAAATTATTTTTTGAGTTTTTATTCTAAATTTATTTTCTGATTTTCAGTACTTATTTTCTACCAGGATAGCACCCTTAATTTTTTTTTTCCTTCTATTCACACCTTCATTCTTTATTCTTTTTATTTATACTGTAATTAGTATCGAATTTATATAACCCCACCAATATTTTGTACCCCAAAAATAGGGGGAGGGGGGCCAAAGTTAAGTGACATGGGAAAAAAAACAGGAAGATTTGAAATAAAATAACCGATGCATTATAAAATTCATTAATTGGATAAATCAACACTGAAAGTTTCATTAAAATTGGATAATTCCCTGATTTTTGGTAATTTTTTTTTCAAACGGGGTTTCAATTCGTTTTGTAAACCACGGATTTTTCGACAAATTGTGTATGCCAATTATACAAAAAAAAAAAAAAATCGACTGCTACGAATTTTAAAAACGAATTAAAATTAATTAAATTGATTAATTTAAGGTCAAATTTTTGTCCAAGTCGAAAAGTAGTAACATAAAAAATAATCAATAAAAAACCAAAATAATATTACACATGTAATTTATTTTTAATACATGTAAAACGATTTTTTCGGTCAATTTCGATCGAGTTTGGCCTGAAACACTGTTTAAAATGCATGTTTACAAAATAAATGTAACATTCGCCCCCCCTCCCCACCTAAACAGAACGAATACCGATGTATAATTTTCTTTTATAAAATAATAATCAATTAAATAATTATCGAAAAGAGAAAAAAAAAAAAAAAAAAATTATTTTTATAGTTTTTATTTTCCGATTTTCGGTACTTATTTACTACCCGAGCAGATTCTTTAAAAAAAAACTTTTTTTTTTTTATTCACACCTTCGGTCTTTTTATTTATGCAGAAATTAGTATCAATCACATATATACCACACCGATATTTTGCGCCCCAAAAACAAAGTGGGGGGTCAAAGTTAAGTGACCAGAAAAAATTCAGAAAGTTTTAAAATAAAATAACTGATGCATCATAAAATTCATTCATTGATAAATCAACACTGAAAACTTCATTAAAATCAGATAATTCCTTGATTTTTGGTAATTTTTTTCAAACGGGGGGTGGGGTCAAAATTGTATTGAAAAAACACGGATTTTTCGATTAATTGGGCATACCTAGGGTATGCCTTATATATAATTCATAAAATGTGTTTTTGCCTTAATTTCAATTAACTTTTAAAATATCCAGAAATAAATTTGTAAATAGGATGCTTTTCTTTTAAATTGAAATTCTATCATAAATACATAAAAAAAGTGGCACGTTTGTAGTCCTCATTAAAGCAGTTTGTCAAATTTAACCCATAAATTTGTCAATATTAAAATTAAATTTGTAAACGAACACAAAATGGTTTATTTTTAATGTTGACATAGACAATATCTTAGATGTACGATAAAGAAAATAGTTAAGACAAATTTTAATTAACTTTCAAGTCTGACTTATCAGCGATACCAATTTATTTCAGAAATCCCCACTAACGATAAGTAGTTTTCTTTTTTTAACTGAAATTCATTTGTATGTATTTTTCAAGAGCAGTTGCCATGCTGCAGTTAGAGATTTATTTTTAATTTTTTTCTGCAAATAGTCCATCAGGCTGCTTATTAGGGATTTACTTTAAAAAATATAAAGTATAACATTTTTATCTGACTTAAAATATAATTAAATCGATTAAATTTTGCTTTGAACCTTATTTTGTATCTTCAACATTTTTTCCCGTACTAAATGATCATAACCGCTTCTTCAGCTGCTTCTGCTCCCCCTCCCCCCATCACAGGAATTCCAACTGAAAAACTAATTATTATCATAGGTAAAATAAATTTCATTATACTTTAATTTTTCTCATCTTGCCATTAAGCAGCATACAAAGAAGAAAATATATTCGAAATATGAGGAATGTAGCCGGCACCACTTAAACGTAATAGCTAACTTCATACATACACCGCTTTCCTTTTCTTGAAGCGACCATTCTCTTAAAATAAAATTGCTAACTTATTAATGTGACTAAAGCAATTTATTTCTATGGGAGATCCTCACGTGCATTTTCTGAAGATAACTTTACATTTATAACGTTTTTATTCATTTTTTTTTAGAAAAGGCTCTAAATATATTTTCAACACCAATTTCATGAACGAACCCTTTCATTCCATATTTTTAAAATCATCACACACACACCGCCTTCCTTTAAGCGATCATTCTCTTAAAAATGAAAAACGAAATATTAACTATTTAGAAGATAAGAAACCAAAGCTTTTATTATCTTTTTGTTAAAATTATTTCGGATAAATTTTTTTTTAAAAGCGTTGTTAAAAAAAACAAACAAACAAGTATCAAAAAGAATTCGCCGGTTTCGGTTTTTTTTGTCACACCAACGAGAACTCGAGAGAAGTCGAAATGTAAGTGGGGATATTTCGACGGAGCTAAATCGATCAAAGCATTGAAAATACTTTCGGTTAAAAAAAAAATCAAAAAGTAAATCAAAATTTACACTTTCAAATACATTTTTTTCAAAACTCCCGCTTGTAGCAGAAGAAAAAAAGAAGAAGATTCATTCCATCATTTACGGAAATAATGTGATCATGTACATTTTGGTTGCTATTGGTGTATTATTCAAAAAGATGTTTTCATCATTTTGCAAGTGTTGAATACGATTCCGCTAAAAGTTAATCTGATAAGAAAAAAATCAGTATTGAAAGAGAAAAGAATAAAAAATGCTTTAAGGTCACTTTGTCAAATTTGTTTCCCCCGACGGTACAAAAAAAAAAAAAAAAAAAGAGGCACATTGAATAAATACGAATGAAGAAAACATTTAATGCTTCATAAATAAAGGTTTTATGCATATTTGAGAACACATCGAATTCTAGTAATAATTAATAAACAATATAAATATTTTTTTTAAAAAGCAATACTTACTTACTTAACAGTAGGCAGTTAAATAGACAAGTATCAAAGAGACGTGTTCGTTCCAAAAGACAATTCAATACCACTATCCAAAATGGCGTCTTCTTCACGACAACTGCGACAGCGATATATTAATTAATTGTGAGACAAAAACGAACAGTCGTTGAGTACATCTTAAAGAAATAAAACAAATACCATTAAACGAATCAATTTTATTTAAAAGATCCAAAAATATTTTTTTTATTGCACAAAGATAAATTTTACGAAACTGTGTATGTAAATATCAGATTTCCGGTAAAAATCTACGAATGTCAAAAATAAATTTGCATGCATTCGCTCATATAGGTATTAGTTTTCTGATTTGAATTAGTTTACCGGGTAAACTTTACCTATTGACTTCTAAACTTAAATTATGAAAATATTTTACATCATGAATATCTTTTTTGCTTTACATAAAAACTACTAGAGGTATAATTTCGTTAAAATCACATAATTCAGTCATGTCAGTCAATCAATAGCTAAGAAAAACTCTTTTTAATAATAGACAAATATATAAAATTTTCTAATTGAAGAAAACATACATACACATCTTCTACCCCCCCCCTTCTCTCTCTCACACATACATAAAATGATGGGAAATAAAATTGCAACAATTAGTAAGTAAGACGATGCTGATTTTAACCCAGGTACTGTGCGTGCAGACTAAGGTGTAGTAGATATTCTGATTAAATTGACATCTGTATGCATACCAGGGGTACTTAACGTCCAAGGGGTATATGTTACAATGTTGGTGGGGAGGGGGCACTGCTGAAACCTTTGTACATATTGATCTATGTGATCATTTACTGTAATCAACCTATTCTTACGAGCTATAAATTGAAACATACCCAGATTGTTTCAATATTATTTTTCGTCAGTGAGAGAAAACCATTCTAACATGAAGAAGATTGTATTTATTCATTAGGTACCACCAAATTACGTCACGTGATCAGTTTAGGCCATATTGAAGGAAGAAACGTAAAAAAATTTTTTTTAAATCTCGCAAAAAAAATAACGAACACAAAGAGTTGTTACAAAGAAAAACAGTTAATTCAAAGATCATATTATCCGATTGGGGAAAAATTACTTACCGTTAGCTTGAAAAATAAGTTAAACAGTCCATTTTTTTACAACAAGGTCAGTTTCTTTATTGATTCTTTTTTTTAGCAGAATTCTGTATTCATGGTCCATTTACTAAAAAGCTCTCGCATTGAAACTTATAAAAACCTTCTGATATAATTATTCAGAGTCTTATCGTTATAGAAAAAAAGTAAAAATCGTTTTTTGTCCGTTCATTTTTTTCATTTTTCTGAATGTTTGAGATGAGGCTTGATGAATAGTATTATCTGGACTATTGTCCTCATCTGCATTGTTATCTGTACAACGTTTTGGCCGATGTGCCCTCTGGCTTTCTTCAGGTATACGACAAGAAGGTTCCAGAGTCCGAGAAGGTTCCTGAGTCTAACAAGAAATACCTGAAGAAGGCTGGATGGCACATCGGCCGAAACGTTATACAGATAACAATGAAGATGAGGACAATAGTCCAAATAACGCAGAGAATACTAATCATTTTTTCATATTTCATAAAATCAAATAGGGGGGTAGACCTCGTAAAAAAATATTTCCCCTAATATATTATAGGAAAAAAATTATTTCAGACATATTTTCATCAAAAGGTAAATAGTTATGGAAATTTTCGTGAAAATCAGACCATTAATTTATTTTTCATATAATTTTTAAAAAAGCCTCTAGTCATAACTTGTTTTTGGCTACGTTAAATTTCAATTGATTTAACGGTGCAAAAATGTAAACATTGTTTTTCATTCATAATTTTCATTATTTCCGTAGGCTGAAATTTCTTTTTTAAAATCATCAGTTTTTTTAATGTTTCTTCTTTTGAATGGACAAAAAATTTTCAAGATAATATTAACCTTTGTGCAAATTTCATTGTGTTAAATATAGGGAGGAGGTAAATTTCACAGGGACTCAACTACACGTTCTAAAACAATAATTCATTGTTCATTTTTTTTTTTAAATCACTAAATTTCAAATCTGGTGTTCAACCACTAAGTTTGAGTGCACAAAACAAAAATTGAATTGCTAGGAGCCGATTTTTTTTATATTTATATGGCTGCAGTTGATATCACTCAGACATAGTCGAAAATGGGTCACATGACGATTAGTTTAGTTAGTGAAATCGATTGCTAATTAGGGCTGACCCTATTCTAGAAGTGACCACCCCAAGCAGAGTTTAACAGGTTTGAATTCGACCAAAAAAATCAACTGAGGTGGTCACTACTAGAATAGGCTCAGTCCTAATTAGTGATCATCCTCCACACATTAATACAACAACCAACATTATGTTTTTTGTTTTGTGTAACATTGTTTATATTGTGTAATGTGTGAAATAAAATATACAAATGCAGTCACATACACATTGCAAGGAAATTTTCCATCTGCATTCTGTGGTGCATGATGACGAAGACATCGCCGCTCTGCAGCCCTATTGATCTTGATATTGAGCCGCTCAGCTCCTGAGTGGCATGTGTTTTGTCAACCCTGTCTGTTGGAGAACCAGATCTTCCAGACTTTAAGGTGTAATAGCGCATGTATAGATATACAATCTACAGAAAGAACAGACAAAGTTACCTTTAAGCACTACAGGGGCAACCTGGATTCAAAAGGACATGTTTCGCTTTGCATCGTCAACATCCAGTTGTTTGTTAAGGTTAGGGTTAGCAGTTAGTTTCATAATTTAAAAAAAATGTGTCTAAAAATCGTCTGGTAACAAACAACCGGATGTTGATGGTGCAAAGTGAAACATGTCCCTCTGAATTCAGGTTGCCCCTGAGGTACTTAAAGGTAACTTGGTCCGAAAGAACTTAAGCTGCTAAATATTTCCCACCTGTTACACATGCACGCACACAATACAGATGTTTGTCTTCTGCTGCTATATTCTGCCATAAATATTAAGTGAGGGGGAGCCCATACTAATAATCATTTTATTTTTACAAAATGTTTTAATTTTTTTTTCATTCATCTTTTCATTGGGGTTTTTATTTGTACATATATATCATCTTCCCCCCTCCCTCAAAATATGTAAATATGGGTTAAGTGTAGGATTGTCAAAGAGTGAATGGAATGTTTTGGTGACTCTAGTGTGAATTGGTTTTATGGTGAATGGAAAATTGTCAAATGAATCGGGTCACGAATGAGAATAGTTAAGTTAAAAAGATAGGATAGTGAAGACCAGCTTCTTACCCCACTCCCCCCTTTAGGCCTTGTGCCAAATTTATGTATATATTTTTTATATTCGTAATAAATATCTATATTCATTAAACTGTTATCAAAACATGGAATTTCTCTACAGTGCTAAATATATCAAAACGAAAATGTTCTCTTTAAAGGGATTACATTCTTTACTTGCCACAGTTCCCCTATTTGATGTTAGGAACACAAGAGGTGTCTACTAGTAGGTGCTAGGTTGTGTGGCAAGCAGCCCTATAAAACCAGAAGCACAGAAATCAAATTTTCTTTCACCTACTAACCTTCAAAGAGTTAACACGCACTGGGGGGTGGGGGGGTCATATATGACACAAGATTATGCTTAAACATATAAGCATTTATACTTCACTCTTTTACCAGTAACCTCAAGACTTTTACCTATAAAAGACTATTTTTCTATTAGGATATTTCACTTTATACAACTATCTATAAGCTTCTCTGTATCTTTGATCATTTCTATATTTTCTTCTATTAAGTTGGCTCAGGCACTAAATTATTCTTGTTATCACTTTGTCAGGAATTGTTTTTACAAGGGTAATTCCAAAATATCTATAAATCACATAGACATTTATTGTTTATTGTCAATGATGTTTATGTCTTATTATAATGGAGATTCAGTATCTATCCGTAACCAAAACTACATCCCAATACCCCCAGGAATTGTGTAAGTTTATCAATGAGTAATTAATTTATGGTCAAAATCATAATTATATAGAATAAATCTTACTTATTTAACGATGTCTTTTATGAAAATCTGAGTTAGATTTGCCTCAAAACAGACTATGTTATTTAAGATACTGCAAAGTGTCTAAGCAAAAGATATTTAATCATAAAAATATAAGATTTTTAAACATTAAATGGCTATGGGGGTCCACTAGAGTAAAATAGGAATCAAAGGGATCCATAGGTAAAAAAAAAAGGTTGACAATCACTGCTCTAAACCTTCTAGCCAGGTTGAGTTACCTGGTCTTCCTGTCTTTTAGGTAGTCTTGGGCGTTGACTCTATCCATATCCATTTCTTGTTCTTATTAATGAACATAAAGACTCACTTTAACGTCTTTTATTTTCCAAGACACAACATTTCCTGCATTGGGCTAGACGGGCAGTCGAAGAGGCCCCCTCCGATCAATCAGCTGGTCACGTCAAGCCCTAGCACCTATATGATTTTCCCAACCCTATTGCCTTTATGCCAAGCCCCAACCCTTTTTATCATATGGGTGCTAGAAGGCGGTGGCTGCGGGTCTACATGTCCTGGGAATGACGTTAAACTCTATCTGATGGTGAGGTTCCAGTTTTGGAGGTTTGGGGAATGTGGAGCACCCCTTCATCACCATTGCTCCCTGGTCCA
Source organism: Doryteuthis pealeii (assembly GCA_023376005.1). Lineage (NCBI taxonomy): Eukaryota > Metazoa > Mollusca > Cephalopoda > Myopsida > Loliginidae > Doryteuthis > Doryteuthis pealeii. The sequence goes on from CM042146.1 coordinate 45,585,461, forward strand.
CTCTGAACCGGAGTGGTAGTACCTGTTAGGGTCCCATCTATGGGTTAAATAGAAAAATGTATTTTTAAAAAAAATTGTATTATCCATTAAGAATTGATTTATTTCAAAACTTTATCGGCATTAAATGACCCACTGAGGTTGATATGCCGTAAAACAAAACAAACAAACAAACATTTCCTGCATGCAGAGAACTCACAGGATGCCATAATTTAGCATCAGTCTTCTCAGAACTCGTAAGGCCAACTCAATGACATTCCACCAATCAGAATGTAACACCATATGTGAAACGGGACAGAAAACTGTCAATACTATCTATTGTATTTTCCATGACTTTTCTAATGAATTACCAATTAGTACATTCCCAACAGAGGGATCTGATTTCAGATTATCTTGAACCACAAATTTGCCTCATCTGTGGGAACCTTTGTAAACAAGCTTACAATGACCAAATTCCCCCACCAGGGTTGGAATGAATGGGAGTAACTTTAATCATTTTCACCAAATGGTCAGAGTTCATTACATGGGACAGAGACTTACATGTTAGAAGTTTGATTATTCAGGGTGCAGCAGAAATACCACCCATATTTTTAACTGTCACCTGTGTGATGCAAGTGAACTCAGGCAAGTGGTAATGGTAGCTCTATCTAGCTAATGTCTTATATTTTTTTTTTTTTCAGATATGATCATGGCTTGTGCTTGTGTTTGCTGTTGAAATGTCTTTTAAGACTGGTTAATTTGTAATTGCTACACAGAGAGCTTTTCAAGCTTATTTCATGTTATGCTGCAATGATGCTGTTCTAGATAGAAAATTGATACTATTAAGAGTAGAAAAAATGGCAGTTGACTTCTTTTTGTAAAAAACAAACACAATGTGGGAAGAGGTTGGTTAGTAGGCAAAAGTAGATAGACTGCAGATTGGTATTACCACAATCAAAGTCATAAGTCTATATACCATATTTGGTATTATCAATGTTTTTTTTTTGTTGTTTTTGTTTTTTCTGGTTGAAATAATAAATCCAAACTGTTTTTTTTTTTGTTAACAAACTAATGGCTTTATCTTGATATTCAAGAAATAAAGAAATTTGCCAAGCTCTGTTTTTATTAAGAAGTGAACACTGCTTTGAAGCAAATCTATATATTAACTCTTAACATCCTGTTGAGAATTTTCTAAGTCCAGAGTCCCATTCCTATAAGGATTTATCAATAAATGGCAAAAAAATGGCCTTTTCTTTTAAAGTTACCTCTTATTTCCCTTAAATCAAAGACTTATAAATATGTTTAATATTACATTTAAACAAAGGCTATGAATGTGACTTCCAGCCAGGTAGAATGAGGTGGTATAGGATGTTAAGAGTTAATACGCTTGTTCCTAAATCTTCTGTCCGTTATCATCCTACAACATCCTCTTGTTAAAAATGAGACCATACAAATCGTCCAAAATGCAATGCAAAAATGTAAATTATATGGTGTCGCTTAATCACAGCTTTCTTATTTGTCCCATTTTATTGCACTCAATTTTAAAAATGAAATATTCTAAATGGTCTTGCGTTGCTTAAATGCCCAACGTAAAATTAAGATGAATTGAAAAAAAAGAAGTTACATGTTTGTTTTATATATAATATTGAAATTGTAAATTACGGAATATATTTTGGTAATTTTGATCTTATGTCATCATGGCTCCCTGCCTTAATTTACGCTATGTTTTATCAAGCCAGCATCAGGCGAATTCCCAACCCTACTTAGATATTTTCCAAGTTGTGTTTTTCTCACTTTTTTATCAGCAAATTAATGTAGATATGGTAAACACTTCACTCCAGATTTTTCATCGGCAAATCAATGTATATATTTTACAACCCCTCTTTTAAGAAAGAGTGAGAGAGAGAGAGAGAGAGTTAAATCAAGATTATTATATCTTTTACATATTGAACTATTTTAGCAATAGCTCATAAGTAAACATATCAAACATTGTAATAAGTTATCATACTTATATCCACAGGTCCTGCTGGTTAGAAATTATTCTTGGTAAGAGAGGTCATCAACAGTCAAGAGAAAATGAATGACTTAGTAATTGCAGGTCTGTGAGTAATTGATATTTATGCATCTACCCACGAGGGCAAATATGACATAAGAAGCATTCAGTACCATTGGTGAAGTAATTATTTCCAATGGCAAAGTTCACAACATTTCTGACAGCATTTGTTACAAACTAAATTGAATAATCATGGATATTTTTGACAGACTGATGATTAGCAGGTTCAGAGCTAATGTAAGTTACATTCACTGTACACAGGGTATCACATACTAAAACAGGCATCTGAGCTTTCTTTATAAAAAAAATCATGATTCATAATTACAGTAGGCATCATTAGCCAGTTATAAGCAAAGTAATACAAGATATACATAATTTCTTAAAATAATAAAATTAATTTTGGTGCTCATCCTTTATCATATACACACTGCTGTCTGCTTTGCCTTTTGCTGGCAAACAAAACCTGTCTACTGTTACAGTCAGAAGACATAAGATACAAATGGTAAAACAGCAACAATTTCATAAAAATTGGAAGAATAAATGGGAATAGTAAGTTAATCTCAATCACCAATTAGTGAAACAGACTTTTATTAAATTATCATGCATTTTTAAAAAATAAATTTAGGCCCAGTATTTTGGAATCACCATAAAAATCATGCATCATCTACACAGATTTACATTTAAAAATCATCAGACCTGGGATTCTCTCAAGCCACTACCGGCTTTCATTAGGATGAGGGAGATATTTCTTATAAATATAAGGTTCTTTTGCTTTGAGAAAGAAATACTGCTTTTTATAATTTTAAGGGAATAACTAAATAAATCTTTGATATTATAAACAGTTTTTAAACACATGAAATCTTTTTTAAAAACTACTAAAAAAAACTTTTAACAAAGTAAAAACTTTGTTAATTGTTGGGAACAAAATTTCATTGATTGAGAATTTTTCAAAAGTAAATTAGATCTCCGTGAATCTTGAATTAAAGAAAATTTGGTGTTTTTGTTTTATTTTTGAAAAATTCTGAAACAAATAAAAAATTTTTTCCCAAATTTTCAAAAGACAGCTAGTTCATAAGGCTAAAGTGTAAAAGTAAATGAATATATACTTTAACAATTATGTTAAAACTTTTATGTAAAATCAAGTAACTTATTTTTGTTTTCATATTTTTAGAAAATACCAAATTTTAAATTAAAATTAAAGAAAATTAGATATTTTTCGTTTTAATAATGGTTACTTGACAATTGACCAAATTTTCTGCAATTCAGGTTTTGCTGACACCTAATTCATTTTTGAAAACTTCTCAAACAATTATGTTTTGTTATCAACAATTTAAAAAAACACAAAAAAAAAATGGTTCATGAGGTTAAAATGTAAATGAATATGCACTTTTATTTAAAATTTTGATGTAAAATCAAGTAACTTCCTTTTTTTTTTATAACAAAGTTTGATCAAACATTTGATCAAATATTCATCAATTTTTCTCCCGTCTCATCATTAAAAAGTTATAAAAACAAGAAACAGCCTTGTTAAATGAATTAATAATTTTATAGGCATTTTTTTTCCGGATGTATCCCACCGAAAATGCATCAACACTATAGGGTGCTGTGAGGTGCCTCTATAAGAAACTCAAGTGATATCTTTTTTAATGTTTCCATGATATTCACAAGCAAATTTTACATATACATATAAATTTAATTGCTTTATCTTGGATAGTTTTTGCTGTAAATGGGATTTGTCAATGAAAATACAATACATTGTCCAAAATTTTTCAGGAAAATAGGGGCCTTTTTTTCTCCCCTAGTTTTTCCAACTTCAAGTGCTTATATTTTTAAAAGTTATGGATGGATTTTGATAAAAACCCAAAATCTTATATCAATCTATATTATATAAACTAGCAAATATATGCACCCTCTGAGTGCAAGTATTTAAGTTTTAATGTAATAAAATATTATAATAAATTAGAAAGGCTAATAGAACTAAATATGAATGCAGATAAAAAGATCTGAAACAGAGGGAGGTATAATCGAAAAATAGAACAACTGAAACTTACTCTTCCATCACTCCTGTCTTTCATTGATAAATTTTCCTTATTCAATTATTTAGTTAAAATAGGAAGTAAAGAATAAAATTAGTTATTTCTTTTTATTAATAGAATTCTTTTAGATTTATCCAAGATTTTTGCTCATATTCATTAAAATAAAACCAAACAATTAGAAATCAATAATCCTAAGCAGATATTTATTAAAATCAAATTTTTAAGATCCATATGTAAATTAGCCTTCCCGTTCACACTGTAAACAGCTATTATGTTGTATATATAAATACAATTGCATGCTATTAGTATGTAGATATGATCAACAGTATTAATAATGTAAAACAATTTTATTAGTAAATGAGGTTTAAACAAAAATAAAAGCATGGAGAATGTGACGTAAATAATTAAGGGAATTGTGACTTGAGTAGTAATATAGTTTCAGTTACAGACAGACAAACACAATCTCCATAATAAGATACATTTTATGGCAAAACTCCATTTTAAATTTTTTTGTGAGGATTGCTAATTAAAATTTTTTTTAGAAGTACACTTAGAAAATCATTTGGTGTCTAGCAAAATTATTTTACTTTAATTTAATATTTTTGAGTCTATTTATACAATGGCTTAAATCTGCAAAGCTTTTTTCAAAGTGCAAGTCATTAATAATTTAAGAAAATTTTAATTCACTGATGTTATTTTGAGTTTAACAAAAATAAAAAAAGGTAGCAAATCTGGCCAATTTTAAAGCCAGAATTTAAAAAGAATATTTGTTTTTATTTCACAAAATACATTTGGCATTTTCTTTTTTTTTTCCATAAATGAAAAGTTTCACAAGTTTATTTTTAACACTTGTTTGCCTTAATTTGAATTTAAAATATCAGAGAAAAAGAAATAAATATGTATTCTAGTATTTGGCATTTTTAGAAATTTTACATAAATTAAGAAAAATAAAAGCAATAAAAGAAACTTATTGCTTAACATAACTGCTGTTAACAGGACATTTGTGATGGGCGCAGCCAGTACATTGCACTGGTTTGTTTTGTTTTATGGCATATCCACCTCGGTTGGTCATTTAATGCCGACAAAGTTTTAAAATAAATTCATTCTTAATGGATATTCTATTCTTTTTATAAACACATTTTTCTATTTAACCCATAGATTGGAGCCTAACAGGTACTACCACTCCGGGTCAGAGTGGACCTGGGAGCAATGGTGATGAAGAGGTGCTCCACCTTCCCCAGACGTCCAGAACTGGAACCTCACCATCAGATAGAATTTAACGTTATACCCAGAACATGAAGAACCTCAGCCACCTCCTTCAAGCACCCATATAAAAAAAAAAAAAAATTGGGGCTTGCCATAAGAGCAAAAGGGTTGGGGCAATCATATGGGTGCTAGGGTTTGACATGACCAGCCAATTGATCGGAAGGGGCCTCTCCGACCGCTTGTCTAGCCTAAGTAAAGACCAAAGTGGAGTTTTGCATGTCATGGACTGCTCAGTCACCAGGGTTCCATCCTTAAGCATCATGGGTAGCCACCCATGGCCCCATTGAGGGAGTCTTACCCCTTACATTGCACTGGAGCTCAGGCATTCTCATCTGTTAACAATTTGGTACATAACTTTACACTTACACATCACATCTCATTCACTAATATACCAATTAAAATATAAAATTAGTTTTTTTAGTAACTCTTGGTGTGGTCCAATAAATAGCATTCCCAGTTGATTTCTTTTTATTTGAGGTTATTGTTATTCAATCACATTAGTTATATAGAGCTGTGTAAATGGAGTTCAAAACTGTTTGAATTATGCAAATATCCCCAGTGTATGAGAATTTAAAGCCCCAAAATTGGGGGTACAGAAGTGGACATGATTTTGCTCAAAAAATGTAAAATCACAGACCAATTCAAAACAAGAAATTCAGTTATTTCTTCACCATTTCTTTATTTTTGGAGAAATTGATAAAACTTGACATTCTTATGTAACATAAGTAAACTAACAGATCTGATCAAAATTTTTAATCTTTTCTTCTCTTGCAAAAGAATTGTTGTTTAACACTGAACTCCCTCTCAACTCAATTTGTGGTTTTTGAAAAATATCTGAATGGATAGTATATAAAAAAAAACAAAAAAAACAAAAAAAAAAAAAAAGCTTTTGGTTAATTTTTCCCCTTTTTAGATGGGTGAGCTAATATTAAAAAGTAAAGTCAGTGGAATGGCCTATTGTTGGTATCAGCCAAATAGCGAGGGAGTCTATCCTCTTTTCACTAGCGCTAGACCAGGGTATCTAGTTTATACATAATCTATCCCTTTACTTAAAGAAATAAACCTTTTCTCTTTTATTAGGGGCTGTGATTTTCTTCAAGACATTCAATTAAATTTTGGTGTTTAATATTTAGAAAAGAAAATCTATCCTATTAAAAGTGCATTGTAAAAACAAGTGTTTGTCATACTTTAACAATAAAGCATTTTCTTAAACAGCATCTTCAGTTATATAAATTGAAGATAGTTGTGTTTTTTTTTTTTAAATAATTTACAAATAAAATGATAGAATTTAAGAAAAAGATTTGATAACTCATATCACTTACACATTTTAAGTTTCCAAGTGACTGTCAACTGGCAGAATTAAAAAAAAAAAAAAAAAAAAAAAAAAAAAAAAACCCTGCAAAATAAGTCTAAATTTGAACATATACACTAATTTGCCCTGTGAACTTAAATATCATTTTCTCTCCTCACTGCAACATTACTTTAGGACACTCAAATCAAATTCATAAATTTTCATTCTTGTATGATAAGGAATATCACTTAAACTTTATATGAAGTATCTAAAATTTTAAAATATTAAATATTCAAATACCAATATTAGTGGGGGAAATGTTGGACTTGTGTGAGCATAAGTATGTAAGTGGATTTGGTGTTCTTGAAAAATTGACTATTTCGAAAAATATATGTCCCCATGTGTTTTTGAAAATTCCCAGCAAACTTCATGTAGGAGACAAATTCAATTGGGTTGTTGAAAACTCATACTACATTATAACTTATGAACCATGTGTTATGATATTGTTAATATTTTGATTTTTACTAAATTTGCCTGAAAATATTAAATTCTGACATAAAATTCAGTATAGCTGCTGTCAGCCATTTTAAAATGCCTCTTTTGAATGTCACATTTGACCTACTTGCATTAAGTATGTATTATTTGATCAATAATAAGTGGAAACAGATTTGTTTAAATGGTATCAGTTTACTATGCAGGATTATCAATAGAATTAAATTATTTGCATCAAGATACAAGGATCACACATTTTATTGATAGCAAGTCAATATGAATACTACTTTGGCTACTCATAAGCTCTAATACCAATGATATAAAATACATGATATGCAGTGCCAATACTACTACATCTGTATGGTGCAGTAATAGTTCATGGTTTATTTAGAATTAGGTGAATTGGATGCCAATAGCTAAGAACCTGATTTACAAACATCAATGTCTTCATTCAGACTAGTCACTGTCAAGATCTTCAGTAGATGTGTTAACATTCAGATGATGCAGAAGTACAAAATGGAAATCAACAGCTTGTTTGAAACAGAAATCTGATCAGTTTTCAAATTGGTGCACACACAGGACCAACAGAGTATTTTGTTTGAACCTTACATAATGCTGTCCAAATCAGATCCTGGAAGCATCTTAAAAACTGTTAATGAAGAAAAAGGATCAGTTGGCTTCATAAATAGATAGTATATGCACAGCCAAATAAAGGGCTGTCTTAGATATCATTAATACATGTTATTCACTCAACATTTGGGTTCTTGGATGCATTTTGCCAAGAAGGACTACAAAACTGTTGAAATAACACCAAAAATTAATTATTTGTGTCAGTACTAGTAATGGGAAAAAAATGAAATTATACAATATTTAGTGATAAACAATCCCTAAGTAATTAAGTAGTATGCATTTCTAAAAAAAATCAAAAGGTTTTTAAGTATTACACAAATGAAACTAAAAAATATCAAGTTTAAAATTAAATCAGAATTGAAGGATGTCATTTGATATAATAGCAAAACATACTGAATACTTTTTCTAAATAATTTGATATAATTCCTACCTCTGTGAATAATGTTTAGAACAAAAATGTAATCTACTAAAAAAAAAAAAAAAAAAAAAATTTAATTTAAAATTCTCATCTCACAATCTAAGCAATATCTCATACCCAACATTGAGAAATATGTTAATGGACAGGAAAGAAAAAAACAAACAAACAAACAAACAGTCAATATGTCTGAATCTTTGAGAAGGCCACCGATTTCGACAAGAAACACCTGAAGAAGGTCAAAGAGCACACTGGCCAAAACACTGTATATAACGAAGATGAAGACAAGCACAAATATGTCCAATGTATTCTGGCTTATGCAAGGTGAATGAATTTTCTGTATCATTTGAACGTTATTTAATATTATTTGTCCGAATTTTTGAGATGAGGCTGTTGTCCCCATCTTCGTGATATGTAAAAACGTTTCGGACACTATATACTCCAGCCTTCCTCAGATGTTCCCTGTCTATCAGAGCATGGCAACGACCCAACCTGGGAAATCATTTTTAATAGTTTGGAGAGAAAAAAAAAAAAAAAAAAAAAAAATTTATTGACGTTTCCTGCACAACTTTAAGCATAAAATCCAATGACATCAGTTATTTTCAAAAATTTATTTTTAAAGTAATTTACTTTAAAAACATTTTAATTTAGCTTTTCAAATGGTTGGTTCCCATATTGTGTTCATCTCTATACTTGGTCTACTCAAGAGGTCACTAGTACAACATATGCACTGCTTCTTTGAAATGTTTTTCAATGTCATTTCCTATATTATTTTAACATTATGCCACAAGGGTAGATGTTTTCCCTTTTCTTTCCATATATGGTCAGTCATATCCAACTTTTGTTTACTCTCATACCACTACTTTCCAATTATCTTCTATTGGAGTTGTGCAGGAAAACACCAATAAACTTAAAATAACAAAACTGATCGGGACACTTCTTGCAATATATTTGCGAAATTGATAGCCGAGCAAAAGCAATCACATCATTATTTGAATGAGATCTTCAATACTTTGTTTGATCAACAGTCAAACTATTCAAAATGATTTCCTGAGTAGGGTCATTGCTATACTTGGATAGACAGGGAACAGTTGTGTTTTTACATACCACAAAGATGAAGACAACAATAAACAAACAAAAAAAAAAAAAAAAAAAAAATTAGAGAGAGAAAAAGACAAATATTTTACAAAAATCAATTTTTATTTCCAGTTTATATTCATCCATTCATTTTACATAAAATACTGATTCTTAATATTTTGATGCGAATTTGCATCTTAATGAATACCAAAGTTGAATTGGTCATGAGAAGAAAAAAAATTTTTTTTTTCCCATGGAGAAATGGTAAAAAAATAATTGGAATTCATTTTTTTACTGTTTGAAAAACAAAGAAAACTGGCAAATGGATCAGTTAAAAATGTCTTGTATCAAACAATCTTAGAGAATGAACAGAATTAAACAATATTTCAAATGTGATAATTTAAAGACTGAATTAGCCAACAAGAGAATAACAAGTGTAGATTCTGAAATGCTGCCAACCACTACAGGATTTCATGACTGATGAGTCTTGTTTGAAATACATCTGAAAAATAAAGTAATTATAACAAAACATGAATAGCAAAAAGATTTATTAAAAAAATAAAACATATTACAACCAATTATTTTTTATTTGAATTTTTGGAAAAGTAAAAAGTTATTGAAGATCTAGGAAAATATGAGACGGAGTTAAAGAATATTCTAATTTTTTTATAATATTTTTTATACAATAAACTTGGATTTTTTAAATGACAAAATGCTAGAAATGTTCTTTTAGAATTATATATCTCACTTTACAACCCTTGTCAACAAAGAATTTCCAAAATAACCAGAAAAAACTAGGTGTCCTTAAATCTGACAATTACCATTTTTTGTTTTATTTTGTTACATTTCTTATTTGTATATTCAAAGAGTTTATTTTTTTCAAAAAAGTAAAACTTACCTACACATGAACCAGATTGTCCAAAGTAATAAATGTTGATTGCAGATTTGGCACCTGGGAAGTCTCTTTGAAACAAAAGTCACTTAGATATGTTGCTTTTCTCTTGGTTGTTTTGGTAGGAGATACCTTTCACAAACTACAGTTCAGAAAGCTTGGATGCTTCTTTTTCAACCAATATGTTGTATTTAAAAATACTTTTTTTTTTTTATTTTAATTTTTTTAATTTTTTTTTTTAAGTAATGAAAATATTGGTTGATAGTGAATTCTACAAGCTCAACTTCACAAAACATCTTCTCTGGTAGCCGAACAGCAAGTGAGTTTTATTTCAGACTCAGTAACACCCGCAGCAATTTGCCAGTCAATGGTCCTGGTGGTAAACCACGAGGTCATGTCAGGATTTTGGGAAATGTAGACAGAGCCCATAGCAGATATCATAGTTTACTATCAGCATCATCTGCAATCATCCACCAGCAGCTACTTTAGTCTTGTCCCATTCCAATAAATTTCTGGAGTATGATATTTGAAAGTAGAGTCTTCCATCTGATTGTGTTTCAGCTGCATCCACTGAAAGGTACAGTAGAAAATCAACATCAACAGAAAAGGATTTGATAAAACTTTTTCTCTCACTAAATCAATGTAAGACTAAAAATAGTAAGGGTAGAAAATTATTGGGGGTGTAAAAAAAAAAAAAAAAAAAAAAAAAAAAAAAAAATCTGACATCTGAATTTGGGAAATTTGTTTTTAAAAGGGTAGAATTAAAATTTCATGCTTACTTTTCAAGTTTAAAACAGAATAATTTGATTTTTAAATGAGTGATTAGAGAAGACAAATTTTCAAAACAGTTTGATGAGATGCCAACCAAGGCAGATTGTGTTATTAGGTTCCTTGAGGAGGAGAAATTGGTGTCCACACATGTGAAAGGAAATGCTAGTTTTCTTTTTCAATACAATAACAATGCTTAAGGTTAAAAAGCATATATTTGAGATGAATAGTGTCATTCCTATGACATTTCCAGCAATTGTAACTCGTGGCTTTATACATACAGAATTTTTGATATATTGGAGAGAACAAACATCACTTTTCTGAAGCAGTGAGGAAACTAACAGCTTTGCTTTGGTCAGCTACTGCTGTAATAGCTTTAGTTTCAGAAATCAAAACAGTCCTGTAATTTAGTAGAAGCAGACAGTTTTAGACATGTCAAAGCTTTACTTTCCAGGGAATATTAGCATCCATCAGCTTTAACTCTATACTTACCTCAAATTTATTTTGGTCAAATGATATTTCTTGATTGTTGCAGCTGAGCATGTACAAAATGACTAATTAGAAATTAGATTCATATCATTTAATGCTGCTTTCATTGAAACTTTGGGAGTGAATTCTCTTCGGTAGCCAAATAGTTTGAATGGTACCAACAAAAGTGATTACTGTTATCAACCTGACAGCTTGCCAGAACCTTGTTTTGTATCATAACAAAGGGTTTTATCCAGTGAAATTCAAAATGCATCATCAGCTGTTGTTCTGTTTTTAAATTTTTATTTCCTTTGTCAAGTGTTTTAATGGTTGCAGATATTACAGTCCCTTAAGGGGATGGAGGGTTGAGAAAATGAAAGAAAAAGAAAAGATTATAAACACACACACACACGAGAAGTCACCTCTTTGGCTGTAATGAATGAGATGGGTAGGAATCCAAGGAAGAATTAAGAACTCAAAAATATTTATTCTATTTAGCCATTTCTTTTGAAAAAGAATTGCAATAGATAAAAAACATCAAAATTCATTTTTTTTTAACAAAAAGATGCTTTGTTTTGGTAACAAAGTGTTGGCAGTAATTGGATTCTACACATCTAATTACAAACAGCATTTGTAGAGGTCACAGTGACATTTCATGTGTGGAGGATTAAACTATTATCAAGTAGATAAGGATGGAAATCAAGTACCTACCAGTGAATCAGTTTCAATTATGTTTATCCAGAAGATAGATTTCTTGCTTCCAGCCACAGCTGATCATCTTTCATACCTACCCATTTTGATCTTGTCTGGGAAGAGACTTTGTTTCATTTTGATTTCATCAAATAAAAATGCTGTTTTTAAATGGAAATTCCAGTTTCAAATGGTTTCAGAAAGTAGATGTTAGTTTTTATCTACTACCCCCACTTCAGGGAAAAAAAAATAAAATAAATAAAAATAAAATAAATAAATCAATTCTGCAATTGAAATAAGTCCATATGAAGGGTAATTCAAGTTCAATTGAAACCAACATGTGTTTTACATTTAGGATCACTTCACATTCAATTGATCTAATGATTCTCAGGAGCATATACACACAATATACAAAGACCGTTTTATAAAAGATCTTAACTGATAATATAATTCATTTGATTTCTTGTTGCTTCTCTGGTTGAATTCTTTTGGCTAGTTTATCAACACCATGAATAATTTGGTTTAATGGGGAAAATGGAGATAAAGCAAAGGCGTTTCCAAGAGCCTTTTGCAAGTGATTATTGCTTGGTTGAAAAATTTCGCATTCATCTGTGGAGAATTTATAAACTTAAAAAGGGCTGACCACCTCAAGGTAAATTTTTTGGTGTGAAAACACTTTCAGATTCAAAACTAATCAGTAGGAAAGATTGTAGTTTATCCAATTTGAATATTATGAAATTTGAAGCTGGTTTATTGATAGAAACATCAAATACATTCTGGGTGTGCAAAAGCTTAATCAATTGCAATTTGTTCTCATCAATTCAAGTAGGTAGGTCTCCAAAAAGAATTAAGAAAATAATTCTGTGTAGAGCAACTTAAGAGTACAAAGGAGTGTATTCAGTTGCTATTTATTTGATGTGTACATGGATATAAGAACTTCTCTCAAAGAATTTTATGCATAAGTTATTGGAAAAATAAAACCCAATATGGCTGTTCTTTCAAACAAGCCACTGACTTTATTATTTCTGGTGCATTATCTCTATGATACTTATAGGAATTATCTATTTTAGAAAGATTAATCATTTTTATATTCTTTCATCAGAAAATTGAAGTTTTATGAAAATGGTATGGAAGCATCTTTTTTGCTCTTTTTTTCCTTTAAAAAGGTGGTTTGACCATAAATCAATAGAGACATCAATTCCTTTTGTTTCACAATATATGCAGCAGCATCTAAAATGAGTAGATGAATATTTTATTGTTGGTGATTTCTTGACATTTCATCATTGCCAAAAATGAAGCAACTCAAAAGCAGATTCATGAAGTTTCCTTGACATTTTGGTGTAGAGAGAAAAATAAATAACTGAATATTTGGTGACATTGATTTGACTCCAATTGGCTTAGTGAACAAATGGGTTTCCCAAACCTGGAAGTTATTTGGCAACAGAAAGATATTTCATTCCAGTCTAAAAACAGGTTCCATTATCAAGGCTGGTTCAGAAATATCAGAGCTTTCAAAATGCTCAAATACAAATTTCACACAAAGAATCTAAGGAGATTTCTAGGTTTTCATTGTTTAAATCTTGCAAATGTGCCGAGTAAAATTTGTGATTAAAAAGACACAAGACTGGAATAAAAGATGCAGTCTAAATGAGCTGCTTGCTTTTGTTTCATTTCAAAAATTGGATTCCCCTGAAAAATTTAAGAGAGACAAGGATTTACCCCTGCTGAGCAGGGTTAGTTTTCTTTTTGATTTATTATTGAAATACAACAATAAGACTTTGTGGCATTCTCTTTTAGATATTTGTTGGATCCTTCTTTAAAACAAATACTTATTGAATTGACATCATCTGCTATTTAGTGATTCAATTGTTTCCTATGACATTATGGGTATTCCTTGTTTGTTGTAATAGCAGCATTCACATCCCGTTATTATCAAATTCTGTCAATTTTGTTAGCATTTAAATTAAACTTGGTCCAATAATTACAACAAAAATGATTTGTTGGCAAATCTATAAGAGACATTCATCATCATTACAATCACTTCCAAACATTTCAGGCTAAAAACTTACTAAACAGTGTCAGACAAAAATGGCCAAAAGATTCTTACTGAGGCATTTGTGGACAACATTTCGTAATTGTTTTGCACACAAAAACCTCATGTTAATTATTACTCATCTCTTTTAGAGAGCATTAGAAATAATAATTCATAACAGATTTTTGTTTACCTGATAGAATATTTCTGGAATTGAATGTGCAAAAAATAAATAAAAGCAATCATTCAAGTGTCTAAATTTAATCATAGCAAGTTGTTAAAATTTACTATCAATAAAAATTCTGAATAAGAAAATGAAAGCCATAATATTTTGACTAATTTACTCACTAAAAAGTACTATTAATATAAAAAGACAAAATGAAAATAGAAAAGTTTCTATTAGCAGGTGTTAATGACAAGCATCAGATTTTTTTAACATTAGATGAATTGGCAGTTTGTAGACAGCCATTGATGACTGACAAAAGAAAAAAAAAAAAAAAAAAAAAAAAAAAAGGAAAAAAAAAAAGAGCAAGGAACCAGTTTTTCTTTCAAGTTCAAAATTCATTACAAAAGACAAGAAATGTTTTTCAAGTTTCTTTTTTGTCTTTAATTTCAAGAAAAGAATTAGTTTTCCCATTCAATTTTCCGCCTGCTCACCTTTTTTTTTTTTGTTTTATTAAAAAATTTGTTATCATTGATGCTGTGTTTCAATTCATAACATTTTGCTCTTGGCTCCATATGTGATTCCTTTAGGGTATATTCATATACGCATATGTATATGTGTGAGAGAGAGATTGCACAGATTTTTGTCTGTTGGAGACAGACACACAAATTGTTTGGTAGCGTACATGCACATACACATATATATACATATATATATTATATATGTATATAGATTAAAGTGAGGGTCAAGTGGGTGAATGAAATAAAAATTCAAAACTAAAACCAAAATTTTCAGAACATTGAGCATGAAAGCAGGATGTGGGTTTATTTATCTTCAACTAAAGAGTGAGGCAATGTAACAGGATGAAATTGTTCATGACAAGAAGAAAAGTCAATAAATGTTGATCGTTTGCTTAGAAAGCCTGACATTTTTTGTATTATCCCTGTTCCATGAGATTTAAAAATCCTGAAAATTTAGCGTCTGAAAGGAGGAGGTCCACTCCTAGAAGGTCCATCAGGTCCACGGGGTCGTTTTGCTGGAGGTCCTCTAGCATCATGTGTAGCAGGACGTCTGCTTCCTGTAGCATACATCTCACGACTATATTCTCCACCACGAGGCTCACTACCCAAGGAGCCTCTTCTTGACATAGGAGGACCCCGAGAGGAAATAGGTGGAGGTCCTCTGGAAGACATAGGCGGTCCTCTGGAGGATATTGGAGGTGCTGGCCCTCTAGAGGACATAGGTGGTCCTCTAGAGGATATTGGAGGTGCTGGCCCCCTAGAGGACATAGGTGGTCCTCTGGAGGATACTGTCTGAGGTGGGGCAAGAGAAGAAGAAGGGCCACCTCCTCCGCGTGAACTGCTAGATATGTAGCTTCGGTGTGTGCTGGTGGAAGATGGTCCATAAGAAGAATAGCTGCGAGATGGTGGTCCTCTGTTTGGGCCCGGGGATTCACGAGGACCTAGAATTCACAAACCACACTATACAACTAGAAGACTGTTGACTTGTAAAAAAAGTTAGCTTTCATATAATAGCCACTTTAAAAGAAATGAACAAATACTTGTTGAAAGAAAAGAAAATCAATTCCATTAGTGATTGAAAACATTGATTGCAGCTGCACATTTAAACATTTATCAAACAAAGTGGGATCATTTTTTTCCCCTTAAATAATCATTATGGTTAGATCCAGATGGAATATTAGGTAATAAAAAGCATTAACTAACACAGAGGAACACAGGAAATTTAGGAGGAGAAGACGACAAATGCAGCCATTTAGTTGTGCTACTAATATTTTGATCAGGTGCAAAGTATTTTTATATCTTTGTTGATTTGCCATTTTAGCATTTCACTTGGGCATAAAATGAAGTTGGTTCAAATTTTCTCCTTCACAATTCAACTTCTAGTTTATTTCTTTTTCTGCATTTTATCACGCGTTTTCTTTCCATTTGGTAGAATCAGATATTCATTTCCACAATTTCATCAAGGATTATTTTGTGTTTAGCCACTTTTGTAAACCTTGTACAAATTGGGTTGTACATGGAGGGTAAAATTAATATTTCACTTTTTATCCACTTTTAAAGAGAAAATCTGTATATTCCATCAATAAATATTGATAAGCACAAAATATTTTGTTGCAGTGTTTGAAAACAAATCAAACAAAAAGGATTTTACTTAGAAAAGAAAAGCTGAAAACAGTAAAGTTTTTTTTCAACAAACATTCAAAATCTGTATAAAGAATTTCTATTGGCTTTCCAACAAAAACATAAGATTAAAATCTTTTAAAATTTACTTTGAACAAACATTTCATTAAAACAATAAACATTTAAAACTGACATTTATTATACTGGAAAATAAAGTCTTCATTGAAGTTGGTTAATCTAAATTGCAGATAATTAGAATCTTTTCAAGAAAAAGATGGAAATTCCAAATTTCTAAGTTACCAATTGTATTATCTCAAAGCCTAATGCTTAAAATTAATTAAGGTCTTCATGGGTTGCCATTTCTATAAATTTTATTCATTTGATAAAATTATCACATAAAATTTCACTTGATATTTTTTGTGACAAACTAGCAGATCTTACTTATTTGAGGGGAAAATAGATAAAAATAGGAGTTTAACCATTTACTAAATTAACCAACACCAATAATGATAATTAGAGACTATTTCAAGAAGCATTCTCTGAGATATCAATAAATTGATCTAAAGGTTTCCCCATTTATCTTCTGTAAAAAGACAAGGGTATTCAGAAAACATCAAATCTGATAAAACTTTGATGTTTTTTCATGAACGTTTTTACTGTTAAGATCAGAAATTTATGAATTGAGAAAGTCTATTTCCACAAACACAATCAAAACTTTTGGATAATAATTCTAATTCTGAAACTGACAACCACAATTATAAGATTCCCTTGATTTTTTTCTTAAACCTATTTAGTATAAAAAGTTAACAGGAGCTCTGAAAAAAGAGACTGATAATGAGGCTAAATTTTCAGTGCAAAACAGCTATGATTAACAAAATGTAAAGAGGATCTTTAAAAAAGGATATGCCAACAATAAGTTCTGAGACTTTATTTTTGTTTAAAGCTTTATAGAAAACAAATTAAAAATATCAGTGAAGTTGTAAACCAAATAACTGAATTTTCTATTGATTACAAATATACAATTTTGTGGAAGCCATTATAGGAAAAACTAAATTTTAGATATTCCATTACAAAATTATACATTTAAATACATTACAATGACAAAAAAGTAGCTAGCTGTTTTATAGTAATAACAGAAAATTAATCTTAAAAAAAATAATGATATGTGGTTGTATTGATTCATAAATATAAATTTGGTAAAAATGCTTTTTAGTAACAAAAAGAAAACAGTTAAAATATATTCACTTTGTAATTAATAAACTACAAATAAAATGGTTGAAACAAAATCTTAAAAACAAAATAGATTTTAAAATATTTAGTAAGAATCACTGCATTTCACCATCATTAATTAGATAATAAACTCTAAATTTTGATCTGTAGAGACAATAGAAATTATTTAATTTTTTTTAGTATGTATACACTCACTCAAAAGATTTTTTCCTGCTGGTTTCAAAATTGACTGGAATGACAAAATGCATGTCAATCATAACCAAGACTAAATGTAAAATCTGCATATGTTATGCAATTGTGAGAACAAGAAAATATGTATTTAAAGACAACTTTGTAGAGAATGCAATTCATGACAATGTCAGAAGTATGCTTCTGCATTCTTATGGGTATACTGCACATAATCACAATTATCAAAAACCACTTGCTCCTTCTTAAGCTTTTTGCACATGAAAATGGCAGTATTTCACATGATTACCATTTGCATAAATGATACTTTTCAAAAATCTCCCCATGTTGATTATTTTAGGGAATATTGTATTATCCTGAAGTGCCTGAATGGGCAGAGGCAGGAGCATTGTTGTTGTCATGCACTTTGCATACAAAGGGTTTCTTGCACGCCATAAGAGTGGCATTGGTGTTGGACTGAAGATAATTCCTAACTGCATATGCTCTATGGAGTCAGGCATTGCCATCTATAAAAACATGATGTCAGTGAGTGATCAACAAAAGAAGATACAAATCTGAAACTTGCTTCTGGTAACTTTGATCATTGAGGTTTCCTTGTAAAATCACAAAATTGAGCTTGCAATCATACAACCAGCTACCTCAGATCAAAATGATCCACTAAATGGAACCACTTCCTGCATATGTCTTCAAGGGAGTGCTTTTAGGATAGGATGTTGTAACACATAACCACCAGCCTTTAACCTTCTTTTAAGAGTACTTTTCTGGAGTTAAATAGTGATTTGTTGAATTGGGTTCTTTCCTGACAAATCTCACAAGCCCGTAGCTTTTCTTAGTCTTTCAGTCCCTGGCCCATCCTTTACATCACCTGTTGTGTGCTTCTATACTAGACAACTGATAATTATATAGTTTATGTTTGTAAAATAGTGAGGTACTGGTTAGGAGGCTTGTAACAGATATGTCACCCTGAAGTCAAACACCAACAGAAATTATGACTGACAGTCATGTGCTGTGGGTCATTCTCTTCCAGCAAGGGAACTAAGGTACCAAGATGATTATCAGGTGTCAAGAGATACAGGGTCTGTGATGAAGTTAGATTCTAAAAGTTAGTTAGGATCCAGAGTCAAAGAAGCTACCAGAAAAGAGATGCTTAGCATCTTCTAAGTCCACCCAGTGGTTATTGTGAAGTGATTCTCAAAGAATTTCTTCCCCTCCCTCACAAGGGAAGACTTTACTCGTGAATAAAATGGCCGACCACCTCTTAATCAACAAAAAGAATGTGGGTATCTTAACATACGTTTGTCAACTTCACCTTTCGACAATGGTTTTGGAGTTCTGTCTGGGATCAAATGACAACATACCTAACAATATAACTTAAGACATCTTCCAAATTTGTTGACAAGACAATCCAGTACTATACATTCCAATAATCTATCAATGTTGATTGCATAACAATGTTTCAGATTAAATTTTTAAAAATGGTTCTGTCAAAACATGTCCACATTAGTAAATACATTCTTAAATTTGTGAATTTGCTGATGGTTTTATACTGGGTATTGGCAACTGTGATCACATGTATTTTGCTGGAATATTTTTATGCTTTTTAAAAATATTATTTGATGATAAATTGGGTAGGGGCTCAACTTATGAAAGAGTGTATATAAATTTTACAGATAAAAAAGAAAAAGGTTTAGAAAATTTTCATTGGTTTAGAAAATAATTTTAACTTACCATAACTTCTGTAAGAATCGTACTCACGACGTGAGAGACCACCTCTCTCATAGTCATGGCTAGAAAAACTTCTACCAGTATCTCTATAATGATGAGAGGAAAAAAAAAAAAAAAGAAAAAAGAAAAAAAAGAAAGATTTTTTAGTAAGTTATTCCAATTGAAGAATTGTCAATTTAGATACTATTTTTTTTATCCAACATCAAAAAAGTTGCAAACTTGGGTCAAAATTATTCAGCATTAAAATATACATTAAATTTTTGGTGATTTTTGAATTTAAGCTTCCAGATAATTTTTAGAAAGTTTATTAAAATATTAAAAGCATTATTTGTTTACTTTTAGAAAAGAAAATTAAAATAAAGTTTTCAATATCCATTGATTATTTTATAATTAAAAAGATAACTTACTTCACAGTAAGTTTTTTCATTGGGTCAAATTCAATATAAATATATAATTTAAAATGCTTAAAGGAGAATCTGAAGAATCTATTGTCATAGACTTACCTGCTTGTACCATATGATCGGCTTCCTCTGCTTGAAGGAGTGTGATCCCTGGACATGAATTCACGGCTAGAATATTCCCGGTCCAAGTCATCATATCGAGGAGAGATGTAATCACGACTTGAGCGTGAACTACCCATGTCTCTGTCAGATGATAAATAATCTCTGAGAGAGAGGAAAAAAAAAAAAGAGAGCAAAAACATCATAAAATAGTTTTTGAAAGATTAGAAAGAAAAAAAATCCATAAAGAAAATCTATTACGTTAAATTAAGATTTGTAGATTTTTCAGAGAAATGTTTCTGAGCTTTATCAAAATGTTAGTTTATAAAATACACAAGATGAAACAAATTAAGATGATCTGATTACAGAACAGACAAATTAACTATACAATCAGAAAAATTGATTAAAAAGAAAAATCAATTCAAAGAACAAAGTAGAAATAATACCTAGAAGACATTTTTTCACGAAAGGATGGACGATCAAACTCTCGAGGACTGTATTCCCTAAATTCTCTAAAAAACAAAATAAACTTGAGAAAAAAAAAAGCAAACAAAAAAAGCAAAGCAAAACAAAAAAGAAAAACATTGTATATATCATGCCAACTAAACAATGAGAAAAGTATTCCAGATTAAAATAATTATATAGAAAATTATTTCTAGTTCAGTATATAAATAAGCTTAGTCGGAATTTTAATAGCTTATTTTCTAAAGCTCCACTTTTGGGGGACTGACAAATAGCAAACTAAATAGGCATGTAACAAAGTTGCCATTCTGATATGCTAAGTATCTTTATTTATACAAAGCAGATGACATTGAATGTAAAAATATTCAAATTTAGAATTTCTTAAAAATAAAGATTCAACAACAAACACTTAAAAAGTAATTATGTCAATTTCTAACAAAATTATTTACATTTAAAATCCAATTTCATGGGAAAAGAATTCTTAAAAACTAAGATGAATTTTCTAATTCTAAAGATTTCATTTTTTAATTAATATAATTTTTTTTTTTTTGCAATGCAACCATTCAAACTTGGTCTTTGTTAGATACCATAAAAAAATGAGTGTTCCCATTAAGATTAACAATATTGCAATAAAATCCTTTGAAAATATCTTAATTTGCATACCATTTTTTTTTTTTAAATTGTTCTGAAAAGTCATGAAATATTCACAATTCATCTCAAAGAAAAAAAATCTTAAAAAACAAAATTCAAATTTGTTTCAAGGCAGTTTGCCTTTCACATGGCACTAAAACCCTTGGGAAAGGTGTGAATCCCTCCAGCTATGGGTAAATAGCAGGGGAGACTGGGTGCTTTAACCATAGTATGGCAACCAGTCTAGGATAAGGAAAACTGAATTTAAACCTAGTAAATTCTGCTTAAAAAAAGACCTCATGCCACCTCCTGCTCATATGGAAGGGTTGGGTAAATACATACAATAAAATAAGGAACTATTATCAACAGCTATGAGGAGAGGATTTTAAACAATCAATTAGTCAAATTTTAAATCTTCATCAAAAAATGCTTATTTGTAAGTGAAAATTTCAAGGCATTTTTCAACACTGAATTTTGCTTTAAACTTTTCAATCAAACCCTTAAAAGAGACACCTACAAAATTCTTACATATTAACAACAGATCTATGCTTTTCATAATCATCTTTTCTTTTTTTTCCTATTAAGCTTTTGTATTTTTAGGAGCCAAGTGGCAATGATCCTACAAGTAATATCTCCCACATACTGCTAAACAAACAATTCAATAATTTCTACTTCTACCAAAAACAGTTTTAAGTGGTAGGGGCCAATCTTCAAAACTGAGATGTTATCCTCAGTGAGTGAAAACTGCAGATAATCAAGTTTTTAATTAAGCAGTTTAGTTCAAAAAAAGATTAAGGGCTTTTTAGGCGATAAAATTTAGTTTAGGTTACATTGCACAAAATAGGAAATATTTATTATGAAGGTATAAAAATGGAATCATTTTGTTGCAAAGAAATGAACTAAGGAACTGATTGAAGATACTGACCTCTCGTTTCTATAATCTCTTCTCATTTCACGGGGTGGAGATGGTGCAAAATCCCTGCTTCTTAAAGGACCTCTCTCAGGTACACCCATTGATAGACGGTCCCCTCTACCTGTAAAAAAAAAGGAAAAAAAAAAAAGTAAGCTCTTGTATGAACTTTATAATATTAAAACCAATATAAGTGAACTATGTCATGTACCAAATAATTCTAAACTATCTTGCTTCCTCATGTGATTGTGACCACTTGAAAATCCTGTACAAAGCTTAAAGAGAATGAAAAAAATAAAATTTTACTTGTGCTTGCTGTACCAAGGCAAGATTTTTTTTTTTTTTTACAAAGATAAAATAAACTACTAAATAAAGCCAAGAGGGAGAGAAGGCCATGCAACAGAAACACTATAAAGAATGAATCAATAGATATAATCAGATTTGCTGAGTAGGAAAGGATGCAAGATTAGGAGGGAAAAAAAAAATAGGACAACATTTAGTGTTAGCATGGAGAAGCAAAAGAGAGAGTAGTGAGAATGATAGTAGACAAATAATGAATGTGCAAAGTATGAGTGGTGTAGGTATTATAGCAGATAAAATGAGAAAAGACATGTTAGTTGGTAAGAGAAATCTAATACTTTTGAACACAGCAAAAACACATTTTCACTGAATTTTTTTTTTTTTGGGGGGGGGGGTTAGACTTAATATATACTTTTATTACTAACAACAGTCAGTATTTTTTCCAAAAAATCCCAAATGGTGATAAAAATTAAATAATCAATATTTCTTTATTTTTTTTTATATAATAAATGAGGCGATTTTATGTGTAAATAGCATTAGATTATGGAAACTCCTGAAGTAACCCTTACTGGAGCTGTCTCAAAGGTTTGGGGTCTTTCCATGAAATGTAATGCATTTTATATGTAATCTAATGATATCATCTAAGTGATTAATTTAATTTTTAAAAATGGTCCATAAAAAGCTGCGTAACAATAAAATAAAATTCAGATTCAATAAACAATGTTTCAATGAATACTTTCAATGAAATACCTATGACAACTTTGAATCAGTAAAAAGCAGATTTAATTAAAACTTTATTATTGAAATTTTATCAGTTAATTTGTTATTTTTAAATTAAATAAGAAAAATTAACAAACCAATAAAATTCTTTAAAGATCTAATAATTGTATATTTAATATTTGAAACTCAATAATTAAAAAATAAATAAATGTGATAATTTTATAAACAGTAGTTAACATGGGAAAAAAAAAGAAAAAGATTTTGATCTTCCATAACTTATTTGATGACGTTTTAGCTAGGAACGACTTAACATTGTCCACTCCACCATTGTAATGTTATTTTACCTTAATTCTAATGTTAACTGTCTTCGAAAATATAGATCAAATCATCATAATTTTCAACATGAAATTGGAGCTCAGGTGATAGCGAATGTGTGTGTGTGTGTGTGTGTGTGTATATATATATTACTTTGTTGTTAATTGTTTTATTTTCAAAGTTTCCTCTGGACATACATACACACAATTGCCCTTTATACATGCATAGATATAGGTTAGCAAAGTATTAAGTATGGATTGTCACTTCTACCTAAGTCTATATTACGGTATCTGTATACTCTGGAATTGTTATACATCCAACAATTCAGTTTAAAGTAAATTTTATACAAAAGATAATTCTTGAATGAACTAGTCAGACACTCAGAAAATCTAATGCACAATGTAAAACTGGCTGGTTGTAGCAAAGATAAAGCTAAAAACTTAATTCTAGACAGTCTTTTAAGTCCAATGCCAAAACTAATTTCACTAGAACAATTTCTGGCTACTTCTTACTGCAAAATCATTCATAAAAAAATAATGCCAAATCGCCTGCAATTTGATATTTGGAAACAAAAGTTAAGTTAAATGACTTGTAAAAATTTAATGTCTTAAAAGAAATTTATTGAACCTATCTTTCTTCAATCTCTGAATTTGATAAATAATAATGTTTGTGAAAAGCAATATTTTAATTAGTATTTAAATATCAATGTATATGACAAAGAAATATAAACTTGAATATTTGGCTTATGCCTTTTAGGAACTTTTCAAGTTCAACTTGTTAAAGAATAGAGGAATGTAATATTAAAATTGGTAGTTAAAAGAAAAAAAAAATACAAGCAATTTAGCAAATAAAATTAAACATAATTAAAATAATTATTTTAATTACATGGTACATAAATGACCATTTCATATATCTAGGGATCTTTATACATCTTTCAAAATGGAAAATTTATTTCTAAACTAAAAGGTTTGAGAAATTAACAGACAGAAAGTGTTACATGCAAAAAGAAAATGGTGAAGGAGAAATTTTCTTTAAGAATGCTTACAATAAAAGCACTTAAAATCAGGTATGAAAGTATAATAGAAAAAAAATATCCAAAAGACCCCAGTTCTTCCAAAAAACTTTTTTACCTGACTTTTTCCAATAAGGTGGTGGAGAATTGTACTCCTGGTTATCTGGAAAGAGATGAAGAGGGGAATACCCAAAGTAGAACATTTAAACAGGAGAATATTGCAGCACCCAAAACTACTTTCAGCTGAATACATATAGCACATGGGTCCACACTGTAGCTGATGCTGTAGCATAAACAGTGCAGATTTATTAGTGGAGTTATTAACTGCATCTCACAACAAGCTGTTGATGGAGTAAGAGAAAAAAAGAGGGAGTTTCAACCAAACATTGAATTAGTCTATTTAGTGCAGTAGTGTAAAACAATGCAAAAAAAAAAAAAAAAATTAGCTGACAATGACAAGCAAATTGGGTTAAATTTTACACATGTTACTAAAAAGAAATGAAAAACTGAGCTATTAAAATAAATCAAAACTTGAAACAGCATCATTTATATCTTGTAAAAAAAAAAAAAAAACCTTTA
Source organism: Doryteuthis pealeii (assembly GCA_023376005.1). Classification (NCBI taxonomy): domain Eukaryota; kingdom Metazoa; phylum Mollusca; class Cephalopoda; order Myopsida; family Loliginidae; genus Doryteuthis; species Doryteuthis pealeii. Next base: position 45,610,420 of record CM042146.1, read on the forward strand.
AGAAAATGTCTAATATTAATTTTTACAACTTACATGAACCAGTGAAATAATACCTATATATAGTTTGCTTGCTTGTAACCTATAGACACCTAAGCTAATGAGCCAATCTCAATTTGTCAAATTAACTTTCACTTCAAAGAGTGTTTTAATGGTATTTTAGGTCTAATTTATCTAGAAAGCAAATAAAACTGGCATCCACAGGTGTGCCCCTCTACTTTATGAAAGAGAGAACCAGAACTTTTGGGAGGAAAACTATTCAGAAAGGACTTCTACCAACAGACTTTTCAGTTACATCAAGGAGTGTTTTAAAGGCATCTGAAAAATGTTGTCTAGAGTTGCCTGGAATATTTTAGTTTAAAATCAACTAGGAATATTTAATTCTTAAGATATTTTTTTTTTTAATTTTTTAAAAATTAAAAAAAATTTTTTTTAAAGAAAAGGAAATTGCCATCTGCAAGAGTGAATATTCAGAGGGACAGGGACTTAGGAAGAAAATTAATAAGATAGGATTCATCTGCACAAAAAAAAAAAAAAAAAATCCAAATCAAATGAATTTTTGTTTAACAAAATGTGTTTTAGTATATCACCTTTACACCAAGCAATGTCAGGCCCTTCTGATAGTTTGTAATTATTTCACTTTCAGAAGATACAATGTAATTTAATAAGCAGTTATTTAAAATCATGAATTAAAAAAAAAATTGTATTTTATGTTTTCTTGTGAATAGGCTGAATTTCTGTCACAAAAAAAAACTTCAATGATTTTTAGATTTCAAATCTAATAGCTTAACAAGAATGATTGAAATAATTCAACCAGGTCACAAATTTCCCCTTAAAAAGGAGAAAACTTTTCTCTTTGAAGAAAATCTTTATCCTCATCAATTATGAAGAATCTTTAATCCTTTATACATTATCAAGTTAGACAGAAAAGACCTTCCTTTAAAAAAAAGGAAATAGACTTTCAATATTGTCAATTTTGGTGATTCACTAGTTTATAGGCTAAAGAGAATTTCAAACTTTTTTCTTTTGTTCAATGTAAAACAAAATTTTAGGATTAAAATCTTAACCATTTATATTTTGGTATATTAATATCCCTTTTAGGTTGAAAAATTATGAATATTCACCCTTTAAGCAAACATTAAATTTCAAATAATTTGACCTACTTTATTAAAAAGAAAAAAATTAGCATTTTATTCAAGTAATAAACATAAAACACTTTTAGTCACTAACTCAAGATTATTTTCATTGGAGAAAAAAAAAAGAAAAAAAAGTCCAACTATATGAACAGTAAAATTGTTCATTAAAAAGTAATTTTCATTAGAATCAATTTTAAATTCTCCTATATTTAATTGAAAATGTATTACTAGATTGCATATAAAACAAATAATTGAACAGAGTACAACAAATGAAATTAGCTTACCAAAACTGGATCTTCGGGGAGGAGAATCCATACTCCTAGGTGGCCCTCGTCTAGGAACACTCGGAGGAGAGAGGTCTCTGGGTCCTCTCAATGACATGGGTGGTCCTCGAGAAGAGTCCCTGAACATACTCCGAGAATTGAGGTGTTGAGGTGGTGGGGAATGAGGTGCCCGACTACCAACTGGTGGAGGGGAAAAGTGACCACCTGGGCCGCCACCTCTGCCTGTAGGCCGTAATCTACCAAGAGGACCACCACGGAATGAACTGGAGGAAGAAAAAAAAATTAAGTTAAATTTTTATTAAATGAAATAAGAATTCCCATGTTTACATAGTGTTTGAATTTTAATTCATTTCTTGCTAAATGCCTGGTTTTCTATCAAATGCTGATTTACTTATCGAAATATCAATAAAATTTACCTTTGTTAATTACAAATTGACAACATTTGTTCTCTAGAAATATCTTTACATAATTTTTTCCTAGCAAATCAGGGATAATAGCAATTCCAGCACTTTTGCTGATTTTGGCGGACATTGATAAATTTGGACCTTAATCAGTCCAACTCGCAATTTCCCCGCATATTTCTGGTCCAATTTTTAAGATATTTATATGGTTAGAAAGAAAAGAAAATAATTTTTCTAAATATATAATTTGTATGTGTTTTTATCTTTGGAATTATTTTTTTACGAGTTAAAATGGTATTTTGCTTCAAACAGCCAAAAACATGAAATATAGTTTTTTTTTTTAAAGACTAAATTTTACACATTACATTGTTTTGCAAAAATCCAAGTGGCTAATCTTTATCAATATTCTTGAAATTGTACACTCAATTACCATAGAGAAAAGTTGTCAGAGATTCCTTCAAAAAGTATAAGATAAGCAAAAAAGACCACTATATCATTAATAGAAAGTTTCCGCATTATTTTGATATGTGTAAATTTTTGATAATGTTTTAATGTCAGGATTTTTTGTGAAACTTTCAATCTTGGAAAAGAACTAACTTACAAGCTTGTATTAAAAACGTAAACAAAATCATTCACTTTGTTTAAAAAAATTATATGAAAAGGTATTCTAATTCTTGTATGTAATACAACATAGCAGGTATTTAAAAAGATATGTTTAAGTTCAAAGTGAGGTTAATTATTTAAATTAATACTATGTGTATACATGCAGTATTAAAAGTGAAAATGTTGAATAATCTTTTCGTAAACTTAAAGACAAAAATGCTGATATCCCTACTTCTTATTCTCTAAATAATGGGATACAGCATAGAGATACACACAACTTGAGTACAGAATCAGAAAGAACATACAATTTTACATAAGAATGCCAAGTTTTATCAAAATTGCTCTTAAAATTTTTTTTTAAATTTTTTAAAAATTAAAAAAATTTTTTTTTTTTAAATGAAGTTAAGAAATTACTGAATTTCTTGTTCTGAATTGGTCAGTGATTCGACATTTTTTGAGTAAAATCATGTCCACTTTTGTACCTCCAATTTTGGGGTTTTAAATTCTCATAACTTTTGAAACATTGGGGATATTTGATATTTGCATAATTCAAACAGTTTTGAACTCCATTTACAGATAACTAATGTGATTAAATAACAATAACTTCAAATAAAAACTGGGAATGCTAAGGATAATAAATTGTTTTGAAACTAGTGCCATTGTAGGGGAAAAAACAAAACTAAGTACTAAATTTAATGTCAAATCTATTTTCCTAATATCAAACTATACATTTTCTTAAAATTGATTATTTGTTTTTTAATCTATATTTTAAATCCTTTATAAATATTATGTATGGTGTTTCATGATGTTCCAAAAATCAAGCCAGTAATTATACTCATCTCAATTAAACAGAAATTCATACAAAACCTTAGAAATTCATCTAATGGGAATATTATAAACAAAGGATAGAAACTCATTCTAAAAAGGTAAAATGATAATTGAAATAACAGGCATATAAGTTTAGTTTTCCTCTTAAAGTGATGAGAAAGAGAACTGAATAATAATAACAGATACATACCTTGCTAAAGGTCTTCCACGAAGAGGCTTTGTTGAAAAACCTCCCCGTCTTGCCTTTGATAATTTTTCTCTTGCTGTTCTAAGTAACAAAGAAGATCGACCACGTGTTCCTCTAGAGGGTGGAGGACCACGTCGAACCATATCCATAGTTTGAGGGAGGATAGCTTGTTCGCAATGAATTTCACGACCCTTAAGCTCCTAAAAGATAAAGACAAAATAAAACAAAATTATACATGATATTCAAATTGCATGCAGTAACTATAAAAAAAATAAAATAAAAATGATAAAACTATTAATCTATGATGAATCATTAGAAAAAAAAACAGAATTCTCTTGTAATTATAATTTCAGGCATTAAAAAAAAAAATTTTTCCAAAACAATTTCATAAAATATAGCACGAGTTTCCAACTTGATAGAATTTATGTGAACAATAATTATGATTGAGCTATTTAGGAATAAAACTTAAAGCTGATGTAAATGAGAAAAATATTTATTAAAGGCTTTCATTTAAAAGAGTTATCTATCTATATTCTATACTATATAAAGGGTAGTTGTGTATGTGTATGTACGTAAAGAGATCTTTATTTTTGCACAAAAACTATGAAGATTTGATTTATATTTACGAAGATATATAAAAATTAAAATACACATAGAAATAGCATTAAAATTCTACTTTAAAATATCCAGCATTTTGAATTTACTTGAAACATTGTAACATCGAGAACTTTAATTCAAATTTGAAATTAAAATTCATATAATGAATAAATTAAAATAATATCTGAATACAGAAGGCAAATGATGATTCATTAGGTCCTTGTCCATCAACTAAAGGCTATAATTCTTTCAAAGATAAGCTTACTTATTTTTTTGCAGTGTAGTAGAAATATTTTCAGCAGTTTAGTAGAACACATCAATGAACAATTTTTAAATTATAAAATCAAGTTTCTCTGATGGTAATTTTCATTTTTGGAAGATTTTTAATTATTTAAAAATTATTTTGAATTTAAACACCACACAGAATAACAAAAATATATTTTTAGAAAAGCCTCCTCTTTTAACCCTTTTGGACTGTTACACCAATGGTACTTTTAACCCCACCACCATAGAACCAGTTTACCAGTGCTCGAATGACAGAAAATAAATTTAGGCTTAGGAGCTGAATTTTGGTTTGAAATTACAGAAATTTTTTTTATAAAACTCCAGAATACATTTTATTTTTAATTTTTAAAAATCAAATTCATTCAGTGCTACATTTTATTTTTATGGTATGTACCAGATAAAAAAATAGGTTTGAATTTCTTTCAAGAAATAAAACTTACCATGCCATCAATCCCTTTGACTGCATCTTCTGCATCGAATGGATTCTCAAATGTCACAAAAGCATAACCTCGTGGCAAATGACTCTTTTTGTCACGGATTATGAGAACTGAAAATGTCAATGAGAAAAGAAAAAAACTTTAGATTTTTACCTTTAGTGGTCATCAGTTAAATAAAAAACACAAAAAGCATGAAAAATAGAAATATCAGTATGAATAGTTTTATTTAAATTTGGTTCCTACCAAATTTAGCAGTTTTGCCTTGAAGTACACCATTATCAACATCAATATTTTTTGTATTAATAATTATGTCAATGTTTAAAAAAAAAAAAAGTAATGTGTTCGAAAAAGACAATATTACTCTAAGTTGAATAAGTCAAAGTGTTATGCTAAAATTTGGTTTAAACTGAACAACTAGATTCATTTAAACAAAAAATATTTATTATGGCAAACATAACAATAAATTTTAGTTAAGATCCTGTGAAGGAAAAATTGTACTTTAAGTTCAAATATGAATTAAGCAGTTTTTTGGGGTTTTTTTTTTCAAAAAATTAAATATCTCTAGTGAAATTCATTTTTTTAAAAATCTGGTTTCACAATGTAAGGTTCCTGCAATAAATTACCTTTTAACATGCAGAAAAACATTCAGGAAAATTTCAAGGAATATTTATGCTTACAACTAATGTCTTTTCAATAACAAACGAAACATTTATATTTTAAGTGTTTTTGGAGGTATAAATTAGGAGTTAATGTTAAGTTTTATCAAAAGTATAAAATTTACAAATAAAAGTTATTTTTCAGACTTCTCATTTTATTGTGGTATGTATAAACACATTTTGGCCGTGGTATCCTCCGACCTTCTTCAGGGGTTCCCTGTTTATCCGAGCATAGCAATGACCTAGGAAATCATTTTGAATAGTTTGACTGTTGATCAAAAAGAAGACGTTGAACTTTTGAAACTCAAATAATGACATCATTGCTTTTGCATGCCTATTTGAATGAGATCTACAAACGCCTTGTTCGATAGACAGTCAAACTATTCAAAATGATTTCACAGGTTGGAAATTGCTATACTCGGATAGACAGTAAACACTTGAAGTCCAGAGGATACAAAGGCCAAAAGATGCCACAATAAAGATGAGGACAATAGTAAAAAAAAAATCAAAATACACATCAAGCCTCATCTCAAAAATTCAGACAAATAAAAGTTTATTCTCTTAGCATATCAAAATCAGAATTAATAAATCTTAGCTGTCTACCAAATTTTATAAGCAATGTGTGTATATAGTTGTAGACAAGGTCATAGGATTTAATTTTTTTTGATTTTGTAATCAAATTTATGCATTTAAAAAAAATTGGCTAGTATTTAGATGATACATAATCAAAGGAGTTGCAATTTTAACAGAAGATTCCTTATGTTCTTACACACAGTTGCATTTTTTTATTGGTGTATTATATTTAACAATTTACTTTTAGGCATATTTTATACTGCTCAAATAAACTTCATTCCAACTACTTGACATTTTTCTTTAAACCAGAAAAATCTGAAAATCTTTTAATATCAGTTATAAATACTATAACAGATTTACAAGAATGCAATAATTTAGGGTAATGTTCAAATACTATAATCAAATAACGTAGTTTAAATTTTCTGCCTAAATAGATTAAACAAACAAGTTATTTTGAATTAAACATCAAATAAGTAACTCAAAAGGGTTTTATCAAAGCCAAAAATTATAGTTCTGTTAATAAGTGTTACTTACTTTCAATTATTTTTCCATATTTGCCAAACAGATTCTCCAACAATTTTTCATCTACCTCAGCACTGAGGCCACCTACAAAGATCTTTCCTGGACGATCTTTCTCAACCATTTTTAAATACTGAAAAATAAAACAAAACTATCAGTACTTTGACCATCTAGTTATTCCTTCTACTTGGAGGACATTCAAATTATAAAGAGAAATAATACATTTGAAAAGTTCTCCAATTGATTTTATTTATAAAGACAGAGAGAAAAAAAAAAAGAGTTCTCTACAAAAAAAACATGTAAATTTAACATTTGATTAGGTTTGCTTCAATTTGACATCTTTCAAGAAAAAATTTATATATAAAATTGAGAAGTCATAATTTAAACATTTTAAATATATGGTAAAAAGAATTACAAAAAGAGTTGACAGGTTTATTAAATAAGCTAGTTAAAAAAAACACATTCCTCTATTTGGCAACAAAAGCTTATTTGCTACAATGTAGAAAAGAATAGCGAGATAAAAATTAAGCAGAGTATAAGACTTTTTTTTAATAATACCCTATATCAATCTTATTCAAGAGCTTCAACAATATTGTTTCTAAATATGAAAGAATTTGTAAAGCAAAAGAAATAAAAAATTCCTATGATGAAAGGATCTTTTCAATCAATATTTGAAAAAGATCACTTTAGCAAGATCAGGTGTAACCATCTAATATGGCAATATCTTCAGAGACAGAAATATTTGTAGTAATTAAAGATCTTTCACTTCTTTGGTTCAAACGAAAATCTGTGGTTCAATGTGTATTTCATCCTCCATTATTGCTCTACCTTAATTATGGAAAAAAAAACAGGTTAGGGACCCCAAGATAAATATGGAAAGTCAATGGGGTAGCCAGAATTTTAAGAGATGAGAAAAATTACAAAAGTTTAGACCACCTAAGAATGCTGAATTAGCCAGCCAAAGACATTGATGTGAATACAAAAAAGAATAAAGAAGCTTATGTTGAAGTAATTTATGGATGAGTTTTAGGCTAATTAAGGGAGAGATAAAAGAAGAGCTTTTCAAATACCATGGGTCTATTATACTGGAAAAGGAAAGCTATGCATAACACTGAACTAACATCCTCCAAACAATCACAGGAAAAAAAACTAGACTATTTAATAATGGCTATTATAAAACTTTTTTTTTTTTCTTTTATGTAATGTAATGATGTTCGAAGTTCATAAAAGAAAAAGCCTTACACTAAAAAAGGCAAGAAGCAGGCAATATCTCAAACAGACTATTACGGATGAGAACTACACCGAATGACCTGGCACTTCTTGCAAATACATCTGCACAAGCCTGGAGAAGGCAGCAGGGAACATTGGCCTCTATGTGAACTCCAATAAAACAGAGTTCATGTGTTTCAAAAAGAAAGGAGACTTGACAGTAAACCTCTAAAGCCAGTAGAACAATTCACGTAACTAGGTAGTAATATCTCATCCACGGAAAGTGATGTTAATGGATAGGGAAAGCAAGAAGTACAGGTCAGTGAAGCCTGTTACAAAGAAGGTAATTGAGCACTTATATATTATATATACACACACACACACACCTATATATCAGGTATCACAAATTGTGACATAGATGTATTTTACAAAATCAATTTACACTCCACCCACCCACGATTGAAATTTTTTTTTTACCAAAAATTAGGGAATTATCAGATTTTAATGAAATTTTCAGTGTTGATTTATCAATGAATAAATTTTATAATGTATTATTTTAAAACTTTGATTTTTTTTTCAGGTCACCCCCTTATTTTTTGGATGCAAAATATCAGTGGGGAAATCTGAAACTAATTACAGTATAAATAAAAAGACTAAAGACCAAAGATGTGAATAGAAAAAATTTAAGTACCGAAATCTGAAAATTAAATGTAAAAAGAAAAAAAAAAAAAAAAAAAAAAAATTGGGGGATTTTAATTTTGTTGTTTATGTATATAATTTTCTTTTAGAATATCATTGAAAAAAATTAGATAAAAATACTAAAGTAAGCTTGTTATTAAACAATTTTTTTTTTTTTTTTTTTAAGAATCTAAAAATATGAATCTTAAAACTTTATATTTTAAATGAATTCTGTCTTAATTAGGTATATAAATTGTTGCTCTAAATGCTTATATATGGATGCAGTGAATAATATTTATCATGGGTTGGGAAATTGATTTGTCTAATTTCTTTCTTCAACTGCAAGCAAGGTCCGACAACAAACTTTCGTCCTGCAACAATCTTCTAGTAGTTCTCCGCTTCAAAGCATCTTGCCCCCTTCTCAGTTATGTCTCAATTTATGTGCAACGATCTGACTAAAATTTGTATATGTGCAGCTTTACTATCACCATGTCGCTTTGCTTTGAGATAACGCGTATTTAAATTTTAGTGCCAAGGCAGACATATTTTCCATTTCCACTCATCCTGCAAGCCTAACAGGGGCGCGCCCACTTTGATCCACAAGGTAAATCTCCCTTCTAGCTACATTTATTTTAAAGAATTTCAATTTTTATTGAATCAGTTTGATTGAAATGATTTTGTAATTTAAAAAAGAATTTGTTGATTAATAAGTCAACACTGAAAATTTTATCAAAATCAGATAATTCCCTGATTTTTTGTTTATCAATCTGGGTTATTAAATTGTCACTTATGACCCCCCATAGACGCGGGCATATCACACTAAACTGGTTTCCTCTTCAGACTGAACATTTTACTGAAGTTATACAGACTGTGTGCTTGGAACGAAAAAAATTATATTACATTTAAATAAATATCAACAAGTTAGTAATTTTTCTGTACATAGTGAGATTGGGTTTTTTTTTTGCGTCTAGGTGGAGCGCCACACCTACCATCAGCTCCTTTACTGCACAGATTCCTGTGCTACTCATATGCTGAGTTGGCGAGGACCGGTATCAAACTAAGAACCTTGTGTTTTTTAACCGAACGCTCTACCAACTGAGCTAACCCTGCCCTATATATATATATATATATATATATATATATATATATATATTAATTCTTCATGTTCTTAACATGAGCAGTTTTGGGTCAAATCTCGGATTTTCATAGATATCGTTAATAAATAAGAATTATTCTATGTATTAATGATTTTGACTATAAACTAATACTAATTGATAAACGTACGCAATACTGAGTGTATTGTGATGTAAGCAGTGACGTAGTTTCAGTTACAGACAGACAGCAAATCTCAACTATAATAAGATATGTATCAAACTGGTGGTTAACTCTTAGCCACCACCTAATACCCTCAAGATAAAGAGTTAGGTATTTGTTTGCCATAAGAGCAATTTGAAGAATATGCCTGGGACTTAATTCTAGGTGCTAGGGCTTGACATGACCAGATTAGGACCCTCCAACCACCTGTCTTGCCCAAGTAAGGTTTGAAGTGGAGTCTTGCAGATCATGTAAGCACCCAGGTTGCGGACTACTCAGCCACCAGGTGCAGTCGGCATATTTTACAGCCCCAGCTGATAGGGCAATGCAAATTTAGAAATTTATGTTTGGTATGTAAATGTCTTAGTGCATGTGCTGTGTACAAGAATGTGATATAATATTTTGCAATACAAGAGCAAGCTTGTAAATGTATGTGTGTATAGTTTCATACATGTCAGCATATAGCAATAGAAATAAAGAGTTTTCTTCTTTAGTTCTAACAAGATCTTAGGTTGAAAGTTAAAATTTAGAAAAAAAATTCAAAAATATGTGAAAAGATCCTGCAAATTGTCACTTTACAATATAAAATAACACTTTCTGACTTTGGGGACAAAATTATTACAAGATTTTGGGAAATGGGCATGGCCAATAACTTTTCAGCATGCCCTCACATTTAGACTTTTTTTTTTTTAATTACAATATTTGAATAAAATCCACTGTACAATATTGAAACATTATGTATGTGTGTAGATGAATGAATAAGTTCAAATCCAAATGCAGTGAATTTTTAAATAGAATGAAATTATTTTCGTTGTTTTATAATTTCCTAATAGGAGAATGAAAATCTAATAGCAGGACCTAAGTTTCAATGACAGGAGTACCATTTCAAAGTTAACATCTGCAGTGATGCTGATAGCCTTTTGATTTAGTGTGTCCTGGGACGCACATATTTGCTTTGAATGAGTCCCTGGGAAAATTTATGAGTCCCAACTAAAGTCGTCTAACTCCAATCTTGTAACCTATTCTGTGTAATTCGTTTCCAAGAAACTATTGAAATGTATTTACAGTTAGCTTGAAATGGTGAGGGAAGAAAAAAAAGAAAAACACTGGGACGCATGCGTCCTTTTAGATTTTTGTGCGTCAGGGACGCACACTTATCAGCATCTCTGCATATAAATATCAAGGGAAACTTAACTCGTGTTATTTTAACATTTGCCTAGCCCCTCCGACATATACAGGTTGCAACAAAATGTTGTTTTTTTTGTTAAAGGCAATGTTAAAAACTGCTTGATTTCCGACAGCAGACAATAAACTGACCCAAGCCCTTTTAGATGAGTGGGGGTCAGGCACTGCTCGGAAGGACGGTTTCCAAAAGCCAAGCTTGCACTTAGTTTCACCATATCATAAAGTAAAAGAACTTTTTCTGACGGGACCCACGTGAATCAAATGTACCGAATTACTTCTAAGGGAATTTGTAAACTTGAAATTAATTTAATATTTTTATGGAATTAGACAGGATGAGGGTGGAGGTCCTGTCAATTACAAAAAATAAATATAATTTTGAAATCGTCTGACTTTCCGTCAGCATCAATTCAAATAAAATCCTAAAATAAATAACTCGTGTAAAAGTATAACGGAGTTGACGGAAAGACAGTTATTCCTGATTATTTTTTTTTTTTACGAGTGGGACCATGAACTATTACTTATGCACAATTTTTATCAAACAGTAAGTAATATTGTTTCTGCGTAAAATATTAGAAAATAAATTTTAAAATTGATGCTTGTATAATGCTTTCACCCATGAAATTTACATTTTAATGTACTTTTTTTTAACACTAAAATGTAATATTTGCATTCAGCATTCAGATTAGAGTACTTTTTCAATCATTTGTTGCATTTTTAATTTTATTGAATGGTTAAATACTGAAAATTACAAATAGGCCAAATATCGTAAATTAAGAGATTAAAAAAAGAAAGAGAAATAAAGACAATTATATGGCCGACGGCCGAATTATGGCTATTAAACGCGTACTTTAACCTTTGGTGCTAAAAAAGAAAAAAAAATGGAGCAAATAACAAACTTATTCTTGTCAGGATGGTGAACTAAATATTAAAATAAAATTAACGTAAACTTTCATGGTGGAGTTATTTTGTACAAGTACCTAAAAATTATTTAAACTTTTCTTGGGAGAGACAAATTTTTTTTGTTTGTTTTTTCTCCAGAATTATGGAAACTATTTTTGCTTCTTAAATTATAAACCTTTAGTACACTCACGGAATTGAATTAATTTAAAAAAAAAGAAAATCATTGATCAGTTAAGGCAACAAGAAAGAGTAGAAATTAAAAGATCTGCACATGGAATATCTTTTTTTTTTTTTTAATCAAAAGTCGAAAAATAAATTAAATATTAGGAAAAAAGAAATACGCAATAGTTTTGTTTTTCTTTCTTTTTTTCTTTTCAATTTTCGCATTGCCAAATAATATAATCTTTTTATAAAATTGTTTTTTCTTGTATATAAATATATCGAACCATTTCAAAGTCAAATAATCTGTGGTATAAAATATGAAATTCAACAGAAAAATATCTAAGAGTCTAAAAAAAATAAAAATTTAAGGTGACTTTCCACGACGAAGCAAATTGAATAGTAAATAAAACGAATAAACGCTTCATAAATACTCAATTAAATGTATATCTAATAACAAAGTCTAATATAACAAGTAATATGTAGCGATAAAAAAATATTCCAAAATACTTACGTACACGGCAGTGAACAATTAATTTGACGATATGTAGGAATGACTGATTTGCCTAAAATGAGACACAATTCAATGACTGCAGTCAGTCCAATATGGCGTCTTGTCTACTACAACTGTGTCTCATTGATTTCATTCAATGTGAAAAATTAATTAATTGAGATGATATATAAAAAAATATGATGAAATAAATGTTTGAAAACATAAGATCTAGATTTTACCAAGTAAAATATTTTTTAATTCTTGCGAAAAATGTTTACGAAACTATGTAAAAAGTATCGGATATCTCCGTAGAAATCCGGAAACGACCATGTAAAAATTTCTATGAGCTACCTCTACCATTACTTTTTGTAAAATGTAAAAACGCACACATATTCAAATTTTCTAACATCGGCAAATCTATTTTATAAAATAACTTTTACTGCTACACATTAAGAAAAATATAGTGCTTTTTTCTGATTTGCTCCCTTTTAATTTTTCATTTCAAAAGAAAACCACTGAAAATGGAATAGATAGTGAATAACAGTTACTCACTATCTATTCCATTTTCTTTGTTTTTAATAGAATTTATTTATAATAAATAAGAAAATTCTGGTGGACCTCAAAATCTGGAACCCACCCATCTAAATTTTTTTTTTCTATTTCTATTTTTAGGGGACCTGAGCATCTGGAACACCCCATCTAAAATTTTTGTTTTACATTTTTTTTCTTCTTTCAATGGATTATTATCAATTGCACACCAATCTATCAGACTGTAAAAAAATAATTCAAAAAAGTTATTTATTTTTCGAGTTTTCAGTGGTGCTCATTTCCCCGTATAAGTTTATCGTAAATCGATCCCCCATATCGGAACCGCTAAAAAACATTATTTTTTTATTTTCCTTCAATGGATTATCAGATTGTAAAAAAAAAATTCTTAAAAGTTTTTTGAGTTTTCAGGGGTGCTCATTTCCCCGTATAAGTTTATAGTAAATCGATCCCCCATATCGGAACCGCTCTACCTTAACAGTTGTGTTAACTATATTAATGACAGAGATGCATTTTTGTTATAGAAGAATAAACATTATTTTATTTATGAATGCAAAAAATAGATATTTTATTTATGAATGCAAAAAATAGATATTTTATTTACAAAAGTGAAAAACTTGTCAAAAAATAGAGATGCTTTCTTTTCTTTCAAAACATAGTTACAAAAATATATATTTGCCAAAAAAAAAAAAAAGTGCAAAAATTGTCGAAAAATATTTGTTTACATGGGATAACGATCATTGATATGTTCTAAAAAAAATGTCATAATTTTGTATGGGTGTGTCATTCTTCATACGATAAACTTCTCTGTACATGGCCTCATCGACATGTGACCATTTCATCTCGCCTACTGATCCCGATACATATTTTAATCTTCTTTTAATACGGGACCAGTAGGCTTTGACGCTGTTGGGATCTACAAAATTCTGGGAATGATTGACTGTCCCATGGGTGTATCCAAGATTTTGCAAATTGCTGTAGCTCCTCCACTGGTCAGTGAATATCACAGACCCAGGAGCTACATTTTCCAAAATCACATGTTCGAGGGTTTGCGCGGTGCGGTCTGCAATTTGTTATATGTAACCGACCTTCTCATTTTGGTCCAAAAAACCTATCACCCAAAATTGTTCAATCACTCTATCAACATTATTTTTTTCTTTTTTAATAAAAGACTCATCAATCTGTACTTCATGGCCGGGGCCACCTAACAATCGTCTGTCTTTATGCATTTTTGCAGAATATGCAATATTCATACCACTGAATGGCAGAATCCATTGAGACATCATTTAATGCACTTGAACATGTCACTGGCACACAAAATCGAAAATTAACTGGAACAAGACAGACACTGGCAAGCGCGATTTTTCCAAAAAAGTACCGCTCCTTAACGAGACCGTCTTTTTACTATTGCAACACCTCCAGCAAACCTTATCTGTTTTGAATTTCAAATATTTCTGTAGTGACATTAATTGCGCAACAGAAGACGTGTTTATGTGGACATTGTCCACATAAACACGTCTTCTGTTGCGCAATTATTTTTTTTAACTGGGCATATTCTAAGCCACAATCTTCATCGAACTTTCTTAGTAATTGCATTCTAGAAGTTTGAGTTAAAGTTGCCATTTTTAGAAATTAATACAAACTTATTAGTCCCGTGGGATGTATCATGTGTAATTTTTTTAAAATGAATATTTAAATATGTATTTTGGTAAACTTGTATGTCTTTTCCGGGAGTCATAAGGGACTTCCGTTCAAGCAGTTCAGATATGGGGGGATCGATTTACTATAAATTTATACGAGGAAATGAGCACCCGTGAAAACTCAAAAAATAAAGACTTTTTAAGAATTTTTTTTAACAATCTGATAGATTGGTGTGTAATCGATAATAATCCATTGAAGGAAAAAAATAGAAATAAAAAAAAAATTTAGATGGGTGGGTTCCAGATCTTGAGGTCCACCAAAATTCTTATCAATTTTCAATTCATGGTTTTATTCTAGTTTTCAAGAACAAATTTAATTAACACTGACTTTATAGAAAAATAAAGCTATGCAATTTTTTGTTTATTGTCATAAAAATTTATATTGATATTCATTATTTTACTAAAATGTCTTCTTTTTTTTTTTTAATAATTGTGAGAATGTAGGATCTGAAAGTAAATTAACCCCATGCAAATTTTGTGAATTGAATGTAAGTTAAGTATATACATCGCCAATATTCGATTACATTATTCTATAAGCTCGGAAGACAACCATACCCCCCTCCCCAATGATACCATTAATCACTATAATATAGTGATTAATTAAGCTTCCTACATATAGTGACTAAATGTAGGAAGCTAAGAAATAATTATTTACTAAGCTTAGTTTTGTTGTGGCTCAAGACCAGACATATGGGGTACCCAGTAAAAATCGAACTCGCTAATCTATGGAGCTAACTAATAAAAGTCAATTGTTTTATAATTACCAATTCTACCCAGTCTTTTTTGTTTTTTTTAAGTTGATTGCATTCCTTTCCCCTAAACACATCAGGGTGTAATGGTTAGCAAGCTAGTCTTGCAGATCCATTATTACTGAATAGCAAGTTCAATACTTGCTGAATGCCCCATACTTGTGAACTTGTGTTACATCCTACCCATATTGAGCATATTGGGTAAATACATACATACATACATGTGTGTGCACTAACATGTTGCATAGTAGTTGCAGATATCTGAATGCCCAAAATAGATTTTTAAAATAATCATATTTAAACTGTTGATGGATTTTCACTTTTCAAACCCAGAACTTTGTCCGTGGATTCAACATTTTCTTTGATACCAAATTGACTAATGAAAGCTTCAAAGTTCTGATTTATGGACACCAAAGCCAAGCAGAAATACAACACCTAAAAAATTAGTGAACTAGATCACTAATTAGGACTAAACCTATTCTAGTAGTGACCATCCCAAGTGGAGTTTAACAGGTTTGAATTTTCAGAGTTTTCCTTCTAGAATGGTTGCCTAACCAAGGTTAAAGAGCCCAGTCTGCCCTACCCATAGCTGGAAGAAGAGTAGTTGGATTCATACTTTTCCCAAAAGTATTAGCACTATCTCAACTGTAGCTTCATTCAGGATTTGAACTCTGGTTGACGAATCCATTTCCTACAACTCTAACCATTAGACCACGCGCCTCCAACATTAGGCAATCTACAACATATGTTACTCACCAGAAACCACAGTTGACAACATCATGCGTATGTTTAGTGTACATTTACTTCTAAAGTATAATTCTCGAAAGAGATGTGTTTTAACAATGCAGTCAGCAACCAGACAAAAATGTAGAAACAGATTTGTTTACTGTATAATTGGCTGAAAATCTGGTCTTTCCTGTGAAGGAATGTTCAATTAGGGATGGGCATAATGGGATTGAAAGACATGGATTTGTCAGCAAAACTCATAGAAATTGTTTACCAGTATGAGCAAATAAAACACACCTGTCAAAACAACAGTCTTTAACAACCCCACACCTTAAAGACAAATGAATTATAAATTTTCAGAGCAAATAATTCTGTTTTAAAACTTCATGTTATTGATATTATAACCAAAATGAAGCTGTCACATTATTTTTTACAAGAAACATGACTGAAGGTGTATATTTTGCAATGTTAAGTCAGAGATGCTGATAGGTACGCATCCTGCATACTTGATGCACAAAAATATAAAAGGATGCAGTAAAATCATATCCATGTGTCCCAGTGTTTTTCTTTTTTCTTCCCTCAACATTTCAAGCTAACTGTAAATACATTTCAATAGTTTCTTAAAAAAGAATTACACAGGATAGGTTACAAGGGAGGAGTTAGGCGGCTTTAGTTGTTTTCCCAGATCATAAATAAAAACCCTACAATCTATCACTGTTAAGTCATAGCATCATAACCCAAATGTCCTTTTTAAATACTAGAGGACAGGAGAAATTGTTAAACTATGTTCAACTGGCTAGAATTGGGATTTAATTGTTTCCCACTCAAGCAATATGTGATACAAGATTTGTTTAATGTAGTGCGGGTGGCCTGTGCCTTTCAGCACTCATGGACAGCAGAAAAATTTCTTCAGCACTCCAGATAGTCCCAAAGCACCAAGGTGAATCAACTCACAAACAAATTTACAAAAGAGTAAGTTGTCTCTGGAAACAAACCGACTAGAATTTTCAAACAATTATCGAATTTTAACATCATTTTGGTAAATCATCCAAACCTGAATTGAAGAAAATTTTAAAGATGTTTATTGCTGGCTTGTTTTTGATGTGGCTGCTTCAATAAAAATTGTCACCTAGAAGTGGTATTTTAAAGAGTTTTTTCATATACCTGGGACCTGGTGGTGTGGAACGGTGATATCACCCCACCTACACCTATGGTGGTCTCATTGAGGTGTCACTTAATTCTTTTGAGAACTAAACATTTTGAAAGGAGTAAGTGAATGATAGGCTAAAAAGTTAACTAGGGAATATTTGTTTTTTGCCAAAATTATTAATCAATAAAAATCCAAATTAGACTCTTTTACAAAGATAGGCACAATATATTTCAAACCATTGTTATAAATTCCCATAAAGTTAATACTCAGTACTAAGTAAACGGTGAAAAAAATAATGTCACCTCATTGAAATCTAGACATTCAACCAAAGCGCAATACAACCTCAAAATATCTGTAGACAATATCAAGAGAAGGCCATATCAGCCTGAATTTTTTGTCATGGTGTTGTTCTGTTAACAGTGATTATAAGCCTGACAGGTCAATGACCCAGATATTATTGTCATAATTTCCTTTCAACAGTGTGCTTGACATTTTGTTTATATTTTTCTTGACGAAAAATCAGAATTATCATCATCTGCCTTCAAATTTAAAATATTTCCTCTGAATTTTAAGGGAATAAGTTTTACGGCTAAATTTGTTCATAGTATCATATACTTTCTACTTTTCATATTGCAAATAAAAATAATATATATATTTTAAGATTTTTTTCTTTAAACACACCTGACAAATATGTATATTTTCACAATATTAGATATGCCAGAATCCCAGAAATTTTAAAACTGAGGTGGATCTTATATATGATAAACTATCTAGGTTGATATATTCCTCACTTATCAACTACAGTTTGGCTATTAATAAGAAAGTAACAGAGATTATCACTGGGGAAAATCACAGACTATAGCCTTTTTCCCAAGTCAAAGAGTTATTGAAAGAATCAACACTTAAATTCTTTGATTTAACGAAACCAAATTATCAATTCAGATGCAAGAAATTATGAAATTGTTGGTATTGTCCTACAAGAAAATAATAAATAACTTTTTTTCTAGTAGATCAATAAATAAATAAATAATTTATCAGCCAAGAGTGGTTCCCCTTTGATCATGTTAGACTTATAGGAAATAACCTATTTTTCTTTGGCATAATAAATTTGGAAATGTTTTTAGTGAACTTATTAACATAAGCATATCTGAAGTTTGTTCGTACCTCAAATTTTAGCTCTCAACACAAAGCAAAAAATTAACTGATTGACAGCTTGTAATTCAGAAAACTTGTAAGTTGGGGCACTTGTAAGTCAAGATACCACTGTATACAGGCCTGATGAAATTAAAAATGTGAATTTTTGTTTGGTAATACAATTGGTTTGTTTGTTTGTTTTGTTTTATGGCATATCAACCTCAGTGGGTCATTTAATGCCGATAAAGTTTTGAAATAAATCAATTCTTAATGGGTAATACAATTTTTTTATAAATACATTTTTCTATTTAACCCATAGATGGGACCCTAACAGGTACTACCACTCCGGGTCAGAGTGGACCAGGGAGCAATGGTGATGAAGGTGTGCTCCACATTCCCCACACCTCCAGAACTGGAACCTCACCATCAGATAGAGTTTAACGTCATTCCCAGGACATGTAGAACCGCAGCCACCGCCTTCTAGCATCCATATGATAAAAAGGGGTGGGGCTTGCCATAATGGCAATAGGGTTGGGAAAATCATATAGGTGCTAGGGCTTGACGTGACCAGCAGATAGGGCCAAAGTGGAGTATTGCATGTCATGAACTGCTCATCCACCTGGGCTCTATCCTTAAGCATCACGGGTCGCCACCCATGGCCAACAGGTGGCCCCATTGGGGGACTCTTACCATTCTGCAGAGGTGCATTCTAACGCCCCAGCCGACAGGGCGGTAATACAATTGGCTAAAAGAAACAATTTGTAGGTTATAAACTCATGTTAAGTTGATACTGACAAAATTCTTAGTGAAAAATAAAGTCAAAGCATATTGTATAAGAAGTTTTGTTTAAAAATTTATAATTATTGTTGATTTTTTAACATTTACAACTCCTCTGTTATTATCAAACTTACAGAGATCCTGGTTGTAATTGCAGCACTTTTTGTCAATCGGTTGACAATAGTTGATTTGAGCTTCTTCAGTGAAGAATTAAGTTTAGCATGTTTATCGGCAAATTGATTTGAATTATTTGGATTATTCGGACTATTGTCCTCATCTTTATTGTTATCTACACAACATTTCAGCCGACATGTCCTCCGGCCTTCTTCAGGTATTTCTTGTCGGACTCGGGAACCTTATTGAACACGGGAACCCCCTCGATGTTGGGAACCATTTCTTTGAATTCGGGAGCCTTCATGTCGTAAACGGGAGCTTTCACAGAACTTCGAACCTAACCCTTTATTCAATCCACAGGGGTAGACTGTTCTCATTCCGTTAAACATGACTGGGTACAAGTGTTAAGTTGTGTTAATTATTCCATGTTACTGTCACCCTTGACCAGGATTGAACCTGCAGCCTAGAGATAGCTGTCACATAGAACTGTATTAACACAATGCCTATATCCAATACGCCATGTACTCAATTCAGAGAAATTTTTTTGTTAAGTCTGTAAGGCACTGTTCAGTAAAAAATCTTCACCTCCTGTTACCATAGCAACATTTGGATAAAAAAAGAACAAGCTGCAAAGACCTCAGTCTCTTTCTTTCCAGAAAAGCTTTGAAGCAAGGACCTACATCTCTGTCCCCAGCACATCTGTGACAGAGAACACGAGGTGAGTGGTGAACGTCAAGGCCTACCGTATTCTCGAAGGAAGCGGGCTAGGCTTTGCCTGACATGTTGGACTGTAGAATCGAACCCACTTCCTTCAGAATGCAAACATTGTCACTGAAGTTGAGAAGCTACAGTCCCAGATGTAAGCGCCAGGTGCCCGGATGATGGCTATGATGATTCCGGCGGTCGAGTTTGGCTCGAGAATCTCGTGCATGGGGTGCAGACACCCGGAGGTTGAAGGAAAAACTTGTATAAGTAGAAGTGGGGTGATGACAGCAGGAGTTGCGATTTTTCAGCTGCTGAAGATATTTGAGTTGGTGATTTTATGATGACGACGGATTTTTTGTGCTATAGATTTTGTGACAGCGACAACATTGTTGACCCCCCCTCTCTTCAACAAGTCGAATTTATTTTTCCCCTTTATTTTTCTTTTCTTTTTCATCCCAGAACATCTCAAGTGCATTGAACATGACACTACACTATAATACACAGTACATGAGCTTAGTTTCATACATATTGGCATGTCTATAATTTCACACAATCAACAACTATGGAAGTCTTCTTAAATATGTAAGTCTCTCATAAACTTTCATCTTTCTTAGAAATTTCACATACATGTATGTGCCATAAAGGACCTTTTCTGCATATGTTACAGAATGGATAAAAAGAGCCTATCATTTTTAGCAAGTAGTGTAGGGTAGTGTGAAAATAATGGTAAACATAAAAAATCACTGCAAGTTCATAGAGTTTAACTGGCAAAGTGTCACCTCAGGTTCATTTGAAACAGGGCTTTCATTGCCTTAGAGAGTCACGTGACCAGGTTACTGTATGAAAGTATGATTAGAAGTTAGCAGAGTTGAGACCAGGCAGTCCTGGTGGGCAGATGAGTCCTTCTGTCTGTGCTGCCTCTCCTCACGTGCATCCAGCAAAGAATATATCCAGAATTCAAGCCAATAAAAGTGTACACAAAAATATGTCATTGGTTTTGTGTTTGATAATCATGAAAATAACAAGAACAAGATGGAGCCCATACAGAGAGACATCCCTGGGATCAGAGAGACCTGATGGAAGTTAGAAGAACAAAAACACAATAATAGAGGATATAAGAAGAGGGCTATACAAAACACACACACACGTGCAGAGAATTTAGAAGATATTAGACACAAAACAAAATGGACAGTCACTAGAAACAGCTTCAGTTTCAGAAATCTTGTCAAAGAGATTTTATATTAAGAATAAAAAGTTACAGGTTAACAAACAACACCATAGTTACCTTATTTTTCTTTACACTTGCATTGTGATAGCCTTCAAAACCAACCATCACACAATATAAACACAATGCTTCAAGCAAATTATAAAACCTTTTATTTGGATACTGAGTCCCTAATCCAATGAATATTACCAGCCACACAACATTTTTATTGCATGTACATAATAGTGCTTACATTAAGATTTACCTAAAGTAATATATATATATATATATATATATATTGGTTTGGTGGTTGGTTTTGAAGGCTATCAATGCAAGTGTAAAAAAAATAAAGTAACTATGGTGTTGTTTGTTAACCTGTAATTTATTCTTAATATCTTGAAATATTAAGAATAAATAACAGGTTAACAAACAACATCATAGTTACCTTATTTTTCTTTACACTTGCATTATGATAGCCTTCAAAACTAACCACTAAACCAATATATACACAACACTTCAAGCAAATTATAAAACACTTTTATACACACTTTCATTTACTCTTTTTGTATTTCATTTCTTTATCTATTGTAACACCCCCCTCGGGGGGATGAACACCTGTAGCCCTTTCTATGCACCTTACTGTGCATTTTCCAACATTACTGCAATTCCTGCAACTTCTACAGTTCCTAGCTTTTCCCAACTTTACTGGCCATAATCGTCTCGTGATCGTCTGTTTACTTGACCCTTACTTAGGACCTCCAGTTGTGTACTTAATACTGCCTCAGGGCTCATCCAGGGGGTTTACAATCAATTATCAAAAGAGAAGAAAGACGAGACAAGACAATTTCAGGTGAACATCAATCAAAATGGCAGAGAGGTATATGGGTTCTTACATTGCTTCCTTCTTTCATTTCTATCTGCTAATCACACATTCTTCTCCATACTGTTGAGATGAGAGGGGGCAAAATGCCCCCTCTTGTTCTTCTAAAGACTTCTGCTAATGTTGTAATCTCTGGTGGACAGCTAAACTGATCTTCCTTCTTCGGCGTCCAAAACTCAACTCTACCCTGGGGTCCAGACTAACTCTCCGCTACCTTTTTTTGCTGGGACTGTCTATATATAAAATTCCACCCCCACCATCTCCTTTCTGACTAACCTTGACACTCAATCTCATCTCCAGATGTTTTGTTGGTTTGGAATACTATGACTAGAACAATAATAATAATACTTGGCACAACAGATAAACAAACGTCCACATTATCAATTAACAATGAATAATTAGGCCCAAAATAAACATGTCTCTTGGTTTTGAGACATTTGTCTCGGTTGAATATCAAATATCTTCCCTATCGCTCCTTTTTTATTCAATTATTCGTTCCTTAGTCATATTCACTCATGTATACACACATGATTCACTATATCCCCTCCAAACACACACTCATGTGTCCATAATCTTACATACTATATTTTCACATAACTAATTATCATATATATATATATATATATATATACACCTTGCATGCCTCCAAATGCATTCTGCACTTGATGCAATGCATAGTATCATACTATCCGCTTTTCTATTGAGAGTATTTGGGCAATATAATATGTTGAGTTGTATGTATTTGCCTTTGTATTCATTCTTGAGAGGAATCTACATTTGTTGAAGTAATATTCCTCTACAAAATCATATCCACATCATCATAGATATTCAAAATCCTCAATGAAATATACAACAGTCTAATGGGCTTAGTGTTGCAAATGCCTCACCCCTGCACAGATATATATATATAGAGATGCTGATAGGTACACGTCTTGCATCCCTGATGCACAAAAATCTAAAAGGATGCAGTAAAATTGTATCCATGCATCCCAATGTTTTTCTTTTTTCTTCCCTCACTATTTCAAGCTAACTTTAAATACATTTCAATAGTTTCTTAGAAAGGAATTATACAGGATAGGTTACAAGGTAGGAGTTTAGATGGGACCCATAAATTCCCCTGGGAATCATTCAAAGCAAATATGTACATCACAGGATGCACTAAATCAAAAACCTATCAGCATCAATATATATATATATATATATAAGTGAATATGGTATTCAGCTGAATCTGATTTTTTTAAATCTTGTGACCCCAGTATGAATGTTCAAAAAGTGATAAGTTACATAGACACTGCCTGGTCCAGATGTTATGAGAGGCACTTGTTAACCTGCTGTGCCCAGAGAAACAAAATAATTCACAATTATTCTCATAGCATACAGTTTATTATTTACAACTTATTTTAAACTCACATTTTCTATATCATGCAGTGCTTAGATAAATATTAGGCTAGAATAAATAAACTTGTGAATATATTAGAATTTATTAATAATTCAAAGTCATAATTGATATTCTATTCCAGGGAAAGACTAGGTAGATAAGTAGCATGGTAAATTTTCCAGGTGAAAGAAAAAACTAAAAAAAAACCCACAGAGACAGATGCCTGAGGAAAGCCGTTTGTGTGAGTGTTTTTGAAAAGGCTGCAAGCACTAGCAGAATATGTTGACCCAGAGTTGCAGTGCAGATTCAAAGCTGAATGATTTACTAATGATAATGAAATAATTTGTAAGTTGTCTCAGGTACCAGTCCTTCCTTCCGGGCATGTCTCTAAGTTTCAGACTTTGTTACATGTGTCCAAGTCACAGTGATAATCTACATTTATGCAGAAGTCACGACTGTCAAAATGACCAAATCGAACACCTTATATTCAATTTCTCTGTGGGCATAATTTGTATAGGTGCAGCTTATCATGTCACAAATGAGACAAAATTAGATCACACCATATAAATCTGCCTTTTTCAGCAAAAACCTAACATGCTAAGCTGATGCATTTCATAGGAGGTAAGTCATCTCATTCCCCACAGATACAATTTTCTCTCTAAAGTAAATAATCAGTCATAAGACTTTGATCAACATAACAAAGGCCTTTGTCCTTGTTAACAAAGCTAGCCATTTTGTAAACCTAGAGAAAGATCAATACTCAACAAAGAATCATGTGATCTTCACCTTCCATTTTTGCACATGCATAGATCACGTCATTGGGTTTCGTAAACAAACGCGCATATAAAAATTAACGGTTAATAACATCATATTCATACATTCACTGTACACTTAACATCTTTCATTTTGTTCCTCACATAAACATTACTTAACAGTGTCCTGAAGATGGTACAATATACTGAAATGCTTAAGTATTGACACAAAAAAATTGTTTTCCTGATCATAACATCCTGTGTTTGTTATATTTTAAAAATATTTTCTTCTCAACAAAGAAGACAATAAATCATAGATCAGGATATCAGCAAATTCCCAACATTAAGATTGGTGATTACACTCTGCAAGTGATCAGATAAATTTACTTATTTGACTTGATAATCTCAAGAGAACAAGATGAGTTTCCTCTACTACAGTAACAAAAATGAAAGTTTACAGGGCACATGTATTAAGCCCCCTTCTGTATGGTCATGAGTGCTGGATAATAAACATAGAATAATATATTAAGTCTGAAAGATATAAAATAAATAGATCTCATATTTACTTCAATTTTAATAATAATAATAATAAAAGTTATCCCAAATGTAAAAGCAAAATTTTCAAATCTCAAACTGGAAATGAATTGTTGACTCTCAGTTTTTGGCTTTATCTGCATGATGGAAACCCTGGACCAAGTTACCTTTAAGCACCCCAGGGGCGACCTGGATTCAGAAGGACAAGTTTCGCTTTGCACCGTCAACATCCGGTTGTTTGTTAGGGTTAGGGGTTAGCAGTTAGTTTTATAATTTAAAAAAAATGTGTCTAAAAATCATCTGGTAACAAACAACTGGATGTTGACGGTGCAAAGCGAAACATTTCCCTCTAAATCCAGGTTGCCCCTGGGGTGCTTAAAGGTTACTTGGTCCAAAAGGCCTTTAATATAGAATATCATGACTCAAACCCAAATTCTTCAAAACCTCTATCATCTTATCAGCTCTATGAGAAAAAGAACATCTTTCTGCTGGTTCCCTTCCTGTTTTATTTTACAATGGTAGAGTAAGTTAGAGTAGAATTCTGCATTAACAGTTTTTTGAATCTGGAACATTGGTGCCTTCTGAAATACTCCCAACAGACTTGGCTTGTCTATTTCTTGATATCAGAGCCTACACAAGTTTTTGTGCATTTGAGCACCTGAATCAAACCACGCGTCCATATCACACTTAAGTTGATCTAAACAGGCAAGATACAACCAGGATCTCTTAAACTGCTGTACAACATTCTGATCGTCTTTGGTATTTCTATCATCTATCTTGACTTGGTCTGGCATCTTCTAAGGTCTGGACTTTCTTGCTGGCTGGTCGTCCTGGATTCATTTCTTAGTCTTGTTACCAAGACGTTCATCAACCACAAGAACATTTTAATTATACGACTTTTATTTCCTTAACTATACATTTCATGTAACTAAATATCTGACTAACATAGCGCGCAGAGCATAAAATGGCCGACCGCTCTGCCTGACGTCTAACTGAAAGCTGGGGACTCAAAAGGTCCCACGTGACTTCACGTATTTTGGTGGGCTTCTGTAATTTTCCATAGAAGGACCCGGCCATGGTATGAAAGGGATCATCCCCTCAGAATTACAGGGGATTGACAATAATCTTATGCAACGGCATAGATTATGTAACATCTTGATATCAAAGCCCACAGAAGTTTTTATGCATCATGCATCCATGTCATGCTTAAGTTCATTCTGAAGAATGCAAATTTGATCCAGGCAGGCAAGACAAAACCAAGACCTCTAACACTATTGTATGGATATAGCAGTGTTAATCTCGCTACACCTTTCTGAAGATAGACATCAAAATGCCAATAAAAAACATGTTATCCTGATCTTTCCAATTAACTTACTGAAATTCTTTGGCTGTGGAGGACCTGGTTGTTGTCATTGCATGGAATGTTGTTTCTTCTTGATATATTTCTTTTATATCGATATATAACCATTTTCCATCAATTGTGAAACTTTCCAAACATTTATCAGTAGATAGCTAAAAATACTGCAAAATCAACTTGGAGGTGTCCACGATATTGTGGACATTCAAACATTTTGGTATCCACTTGGCTGACAGCTCCTGCATACAAAACTGATCATGAATTATAAATACAATGCATTCCAAATATATTGCTCATATCTCAATGATTATTTTCACTGCGATTAAGTGAAAATTAAGTCATGAACATGGGTTAAAAATGTCCAGATGTAACCATCGAGATATTGGTGCATCTCGGGTCTTTAATCTCAATACCAGAAGTTGGAACTTATTTTCCAATGATTACATCCAAGAAAATTCCAAAAGAAATGTATGAGTGTATGATGTAATCATTGGAAAAATGCAAAATTATCCTGAATGACAATCAGAGCAAATTGCCATTGTCAAGCACAAAAGTAACAACTGAAACGTATCACATGAATTGTAAAGATTTCAAATCTATTCAAAACGAATAAATATAGACTGTGAATTTAACAAAAACAAACATGCAAACAATTTCTAAGGTATTTTTTTAGCTAGATTCTCAATTCTAAGATGAATCTTTCACTTAATTATGCACTATTCAAAAAGAAGAACATTACAATACAGATATTAGATAGGCTCATGAAAATTCTGTGGTTTAATTGAAAAAGAGAAACACCAAAGAGTAATCATCAATATGATGTATTTAATTCTTTAATGATTCATTATAAATCTGTAGAGTTTGTTACTGCAACCAGATGGTATTCATTGTCCAAATGTTGAAAGGCACCTCAAAATTATTTCTAGTTGCTTCTTTTTACTATTGTCTATTTTTTCATTACAGAACTCAGTGGGAAAACAAAGGTCACAAAATAATTCTAAACGTTTTGTTGATTATTAATAAAATAACAAAAAACCTGGATCGTTTATTGAAAAATACAATTATACTCATTCTTCGTGATTACTGAGAAGCTAGAAATTGATCTATAGGAATATAGGATGGAAGTCAACTCAGAAAAGTCTAAGGTTATACTGCATGGTATGGATGCCACAAGTGCCAACATTACCATGAACTGTCACGAGATGGCATATTCAAAGCAAAGTCTGGATACGGATCACCACAGCCATAGCAGTGATGACCAGACTGGAAAGAATGTGGAAGAGCAAGATCAGCTCCAAAGTCCAAGCTCTTTAAAGCACTCCACCCTCCAATATGGATACAAGACATAAACACTGCTGGCTCTTGTTGAAATAATCAAGGCCTTAAAAACCAAATGTCTGAGAAAGCTGTTCCACATTCTATACAGAATGAAAGATGAATTAATATGTGAGGAACTTATGGAACCCCTTCTGTCAACATTAAATGATAACACAACAATAATTACACTCTCTGAAAAACTATCCTGCAATGCACTATGTAAAGAGGATGGAAATGTGGGTGGCAACATAAGAGTTGATTTGATAAAGTGTTTTCCCCATAATAAAATATCAATTCTCTAAAAAGCTATAAAAAATCCTAGCCTAATTTTACTTAAAAATAAATACAAAAACTTTATGTATTTTCATTCAGTAATAAAGAATTTGCTATTCTTAGAGTTTCTTGCTTTTGTAGAGTAGTACAACGGACTAGATATTGGACCGGGACGCCCTTGGACAGTTACCGGTAGTCACCTGCAATAATAGACTCTACCATGCACATGCGGGGCATGGGAGGGAAGTAATATAAGCAGGCTTCCTACTAGAAGCCAGCAGTTCACGTTTCGTCGTAGAGCTCTTTACATGGCGTCGTCGATAAGGAGTTTCGTTTTTGCAAGGAATTATTGATACAACTTGAGAGATGGAGAGTAAGATATTAGCAGAAGCCTCGAATCTGACAACTCTGGAACGAAAGTTCGACAGGCTGGTCAGCCTAGAAGCAACAGCCAAGTCAACACCCCATCTCTATAACACCATGCAACCCGTCGCAGTATCCAGTGTGCAGAAGTCTGACCACAAGCAACAGTTACAGAATGTTAAGACCATTCAGACCCCACGATATAATTGGCCTTGTAAGGGATGTGGAAGGTATTCACATCCTAATGGGTCAATGGATTGGAAGGACTGCCCGGCAGCCAAGATGGTATGTTTTTTTTGCGGACGGATCGGACATGCGAAGAGGGCATGTCCGCAACTAAATAAAGGGTCTGTGAACAGGGCAACAACGACTAGATCAGAAGAATCGTGCATCCTTTCCACCAAAGGGCACACAGATGGTTTCAGTGGGGTGGCATGTCAAAAGACACAAAGGAAATGGAGGTGTAAAGTCAACCCGGCATAGGCGAATGCCGTTCCTCATCTCATTTGGAACGGAAACAGGTTCCGAAGGGGACCTCCAGATCCACCACCATCCCTGACAATAGAGATTACTTTGATACCTGAAGCCCATGCTGTGGTACCTGATACTGGGGCACAGACATGCTCCAGTGGACCAGAATTACAGGAAGTTCTAGGTTGTCCAGATAGATTCCTGGTGCCAACTAGATACCAAATCCGGGGCATTACAGAGGCTCCGTTACAAATAAAGGGTATAATATTCACCAGAATCAGAGTTGGATCACGAGAGACTCACCAAATGATATATGTGTCTGAAAATACTACGGGGTTCTACCTGTCTGAATCAGCTCTAAAGGACCTAGGCATATTATCGTCCAACTTTCCAAACCCACCATCGAAACAAAGCGTGGCTACTAGTGATAATGGAAAAGCTCCTTGTGGATGCCCTCGAAGGACAGCTGTTCCACCAAAACCGGCCAATATTCCATTTGCCCCTACGGAAGAAAATAAAACCCACCTGAAACAATGGATATTGAAGCACTTCAGTTCCAGCACATGCCCACATCAACCACTTCAGACGATGAAGGGAAAACCGCTGGATATTGCTTTTATTCCGGGGACGAAACCAATGGCTGTTCATACCCCCATCCCGGTTCCTCATCATTGGAAGAAAAAAATTAAACAGGACATCGGTCGGGATGTGGCGCTGGGCATCATTGAACCAGTACCAGTTGGCACACCAACAACTTGGTGTTCAAGGATGGTGGTTGAACCAAAAAAGGATGGCTCCCCTAGGCGTACGGTAGACTTGCAAAAACTAAACGCTGCTACCTTGAGAGAAACTCACCATACTCCTTCCCCATTTAATCAGGCTTCATTAATACCTGCACACACGAGAAAAACCATATTGGACGCGTGGAATGGCTACCACAGCCTTCCTCTTTCTCCAAATGCAAGGGACGCGACAACATTCATCACTGAATGGGGCAGGTACCGATATCTTAGGGCCCCACAGGGATTTCATGCGTCGGGTGATGCATATACACGCAGGTTTGATGATATAACTATTGATATGACCCGAAAAACTAGATGTATAGACGACACTATACTATGGGATGACTCCATAGAAACATCATTCTGGCATACGATGGACTACATTACCCACTGTGGTGACAACGGTATCGTCTTTAACCCTGAAAAATTCCACTTTGCGGAAAAAGAGATAGACTTCGCCGGGTTCAGGATAATGGAGGACGGGATAAAACCCACCAAAAAAATGACAGAAGCAATATCGAACTTCCCTACACCTACAAACATAACTAATATCAGATCGTGGTTTGGACTTGTGAACCAAGTATCATACGCGTTTTCACAAGCTGAAATAATGGCCCCCTTCCGAGAACTACTGAAAACAAAGGACAGGAAATTTTACTGGGATGACATGCTTGATCAAGCTTTCGAGGAGTCTAAATGTAGAATTGTAAGAGAAATCGAGGAAGGGGTTAAGACATTTGAAGTTAACAGGCCGACATGTCTATCAACGGACTTCAGCAAGACAGAGGTAGGGTATTTTCTTTTTCACTGCAACTGCAACTGTGCCACAGAAGCGGGACCGATTTGTGGTAAGGACCACTGGAAGCTGATTTTAGCCGGATCTCGTTTCACCAGTGACGCTGAGTCACGTTATGCCCCAGTTGAGGGGGAGGCTTTGGCACTAGTATACGGATTAGAGGCATGTCGAATGTTCGTGCTGGGATGCCCAGAATTATTAGTAACGGTAGACCACAAGCCTTTGATAAAAATATTCTCAGACAAGGCTCTGGAGGATATAAAAAACCCACGGCTGTTCAGCCTCAAGGAACGCTCCCTGATGTATAAGTTTAACATAAAACATCTCCCTGGCAAACTCAACGCAGCACCAGACTGCACATCAAGATACCCTTCAACACCAAAATTAGATACGGCACTAATAATCAACAGTGCTATAAAAGCATCATTTAGTTCCACATACGAGCAAGATCCAAAATTAAGGGCTATTACATGGGACCAAATCAGGGCGGCAGCAGCCACTGACGAAGAATGTCGGTCCCTGGTGGAATATGTACAGAAAGGGTTCCCTAAGTCTCGGCATGAACTACCAGAGATAGTCCGCCGGTTTTGGCCCATGAAGGAAACATTGTATAGCCTGGAAGGAGTGGTTATAATGGACAACAAAATACTCATACCTAGAAAACTAAGGGGAGAGGTGTTAGAGTCGCTACACTCCGCACATCAGGGCGTCAATGGCATGCTGGCGAACGCCAGACAGCGACTATTCTGGCCAGGGCTAGACGCAAGCATTTGTCAGACCAGAGCCCAATGTAAAATCTGCAATACAATGGCCCCATCACAGCCTAGGGAACCTTTAACGCCACCGCCAAATCCTGAATTCCCGTTTCAGATGACGGTGACAGACCTTTTTGACATACAAGGGAAAAATTATATGGTCTAGTTGCCCGTATGTCGTCTGGGAATGCCAGGGCAACATGTGACGCCCTACGAAAGTGGTTCTGTACATACGGTGTCCCAGAAGAAATATCGTCTGACGGAGGCCCGCCATTTGATTCCCAAGA
The DNA here is from genome assembly GCA_023376005.1 of Doryteuthis pealeii. Classification (NCBI taxonomy): domain Eukaryota; kingdom Metazoa; phylum Mollusca; class Cephalopoda; order Myopsida; family Loliginidae; genus Doryteuthis; species Doryteuthis pealeii. Next base: position 45,641,611 of record CM042146.1, read on the forward strand.
ATATAACCAGTTTCTGAAGAACTGAGGGATAAAAAAACACATATCATCAGCATATTATCCTCAGAGTAATGGGCGTGCAGAACTTGCCGTCAAAACTGCTAAACGGGTGTTGGCGGATAATATTGACAGCTATGGCCGTTTGTGTGAGGATCGTGCAGCTATGTCCTTATTAACGCACCGGAACACCCCCGTCCAAGGCTTGGACATTTCTCCAGCAATGATGCTGTACGGCCGAGTGATAAAGAATCACCTTCCAGCCCTTCAAGAGAAATACCGAATTCAAAACGGTGGAGTGAAATAAGAAAAATTATAGGTAGATAAAATAAAGAGAACAGGTGATACGAAAGTTGAGATCAGGGGGGTAAAAAAAGGGGATCCATGAGTATTAAATCGGGGAGGAGTAGAAATACGGTAATGACATGGTCTCTAGAATCTAATGAAAGAAGATGGTATCACGCTATAAAAAAAGAACTTATTACTCATTACTACGCAGATGATCTAGCGCTTCTTGCAAATACACCTGCTCAAGCCGAATCTTTGCTGCATAGTCTGAAGCAGACAGCAAGAGGTATTTGTCTCTATATGAACTCAGATCAAACAGAGTTCATCTATTTTAATGAAGATGGTGCCATATACTATAAGAAATAAGAAATAAGAAATTTATTAATCAATAGTAGTACAAATTATTTTTAAAAAATATAAGTAAAAGAAAAACTTTATTGGTTTAAACTACTATTGAAGGGAGGCCATGCCTAATAGCGTGAAGCTAATCCCATGGACATGACCACCCTTGGACACTCACAGGAAACAATACATGAAACACACAACGTAAACATATACATACATATCAAAAAGGCACATTACAAATGAAAAGTATTATAATCCACACAGTCGCCCGCTCAGAGAGTTAGAAATTGGGCAATCAGTCCAAATACAAAACCAGATAGGTCCATACCCACGTAGGTGGACAAAAACTGGAAGAGTGGTAGAGAGGCTGGGTAACAGACAGTACCACATACGCGTCGACGGAAGCAACAGAGTGACCCGACGCAATCGCCGCTTCCTCCGGGAGATAGACCCAGTGGTAGACACCCAGTGCCTCCCGCCGTCAGAAGATATCCATATGATATCGGACCAAACAAAAAGACCCGAACCTCTAAATACCTCACAAGAGGAAATGGAAATGGAAGTGGATGAGGTAGATTGTCAGGACAGAAGGGAAGTTCCAACAATGATGGAGATTGACGAAAAGCCATATGAAATGCCACCAGACCGGGGCCTGCGTCGCAGTACAAGGAGGTTGCGACCACCCAGGAATCTATCCCCACAGACACTGGGTACGTCGCACGAATACTCAAGGACGTCCCAACAAGTGACCACAAACCGAACCAGTTGTGGTCCCATGAGAGGGGGGGAATGTAGAGTAGTACAACGGACTAGATATTGGACCGGGACGCCCTTGGACAGTCACCGGTAGTCACCTGCAATAATAGACTCTACCATGCACATGCGGGGCATGGGAGGGAAGAAATATAAGCAGGCTTCCTACTAGAAGCCAGCAGTTCACGTTTCGTTGTAGAGCTCTTTACAGCTTTAAATCATTAATTTCAATTTATGTTAAAAAAAAGAATATATCTTCTTTATAACATAAACCTTATTGACACAGAAATTTCATATTTTAATTAAAAAGAAACACTGAAGATTAAAGATCAATATTATATTTAATGATTCATTGCATATATACAGACTGACACTGAAGGATATTCCTTGATTCAATGTTGAAAGGCACCTCAAGATTATTTCTTTTCACATCTGTTAATTTTTAATTAATCTTTTAATGATTCACTACAAAATGGTAGAGCTTCACATGGTAAACACATTGTATTTATTGTCTCAATGTTAAAGTGTTCTTCAAGATTATTTCCTGTTGCTCTTCTTTGTTGTTGTCTAATTCGCATTTGTTCTAAATATACTCGTCGCTCTTCTTCATTCATATTAGCTCTCCTAACTTTGTCTCTAATTCGCATCTGTTCTAAGTATGCCTGTCGCTCTTCTGCACTCATATTATCTCTCCTCATTTTGTTTCTGATTCGCATTTGCTCTAAATATGCTTGTCGTTCTTCTGGATTCATGTTAGCTCTTCTTTCCTTGTCTCGGTTTCGCATTATTTCCAAGTGAATATTTCTTTCTTCAGCACTCATACATCGCCATCTTTCTTGGTTAATACTTCTCATTCGTACTAAATGTTTTTTTATCTGATCCTCTGTCATATGTTGTCTTCTTTCTCTCCTGATCATATTAATCTGGTCTCTCTCATTTTGACTTAATGCAGCTCGACGTTGTTGAGCTCTTTCTCTTTGCTTGTTTCGTATTTCATCTCGTTGTTCTACTGTTAATCGTTCTCTGCGCCTTCTCTGTCTCTCTCGAGCTAATTCCCGAGCCCTCAATTTGTTTTTATCTTCTGCCATGGCTTCCTGAAAATATTATAAATATTCCTAATTAGTTAAATTATTATTCATTACCTTTTTGATTGTAAACAGGCTACTCAGATTTTTGTAACAAAGTAACACTTTCAATGAAATTCTTAAAAATATATTTGATTCCCAATAAAACTTTTTTAAAACTCATCTATTGCTTAAATGGTCTTATTTCTTTGAAGTAGAAAAATAACTTAACACCACTCAACCGAAAATAAATAAAAAGTGAAAGGGTAAAAAATGTTCAAGAGTGCGTATCTCCCTTATATGACATTTTTATATTGGTTTCTCGTAGAAAACATATCGTTCAATGAAAACCACTCAAAAAATAAAAAAGACTAAAAAAAGTAATATTCAGATAAAATATTTCTTGTTTTTTTTTTTTTTTTAAATCTAATCAAGTCATTTATTTATTCAGAATTTTTGCATTAATTAACAAAGTTACAGTCACTTACAGAGAGTGAAACAGTTTAATCTATGGATGTTAATTTTAAACCTAAAAAAAAAACAAAACACAAACACGTTTAGCCTGAATTTTTTCTTTCTTTTATTATCCACATCCTTGTGAGATTAATCTACAAAAACAAATAAAATAAAAAAATGCCAAGAAGAGCAATATTCTATCTTATTTTACCATAAATAAGGCATCAGTGAGAAAAAAATATAAACAAAATCTAATTCTCTATGGAATTACCTTTAAAATGTAAAAATAATAGCTTCATTAAGTAGGTACCAACAATTGTGACGTCATAGACATATTTTACAAAATCAAATCAGTACCCCCGATTGAAAAATTTTTATAAAAAATCAGGAAATTATCCGATTTTAATAAAAATTGTCACTGTTGATTTATCAATGAATGAATCCTATAATGCATCAATTATTTTATTTAAAAACTTTCAGGTCACTTCACTTTGCCCCCCCCCCCCTAATTTAGGGCCACAAAATATTGGTGGGGGTTATATATAATTGAAACTAATTTCTGTATAAATAAAAAGACAAAAGACCGATGGTGTGAATAGAAAAAAAAAAAAAAAAAAAACAACCCAAAAACGGTGTTGATGTATCAATTAATGAATTTTATAATGCATCAATTATTTTATTTAAAAACTTTCTGATTTTTTAAGGTCACTTTACTTTGACCCCCCGTCCCCATTTTTGGGGCGCAAGTAACCTGAATGAAATCTGCAATTTTAAAAATAAAATAACTGATGCATTATAAGATTCATTAATTAATAAGTCAACACTGAAAACTTTATTAAAATCAGATAATTCCCAGATTTTTGGTAATTTTTTTGTTTATCAATCTGGGTTAGTGAATTGTCACTTATCGGCTATTGTAATTTTAATATATTTCCCTGTGATTTTTTTGTAGACAAAAAACAAGAATTTTTAAGCACACTTTAGTTTTTCTGTTTGGAAAAACAAAAAAAAGAAATTCCATTTAAATAGAATATTAACAAGTTAGTAATTTTTCTGTACATAGTGTATTTAATGTTATTGATTTCTAAGAAGAAACTTTTTTTTAAAAACTTTTAATAATGTGTTTGGTAAAGTATGTAATTTACTTCATGCTTAGTGTCAGATTTGATAAATTTTCGGGCTAATGTTTAAAATGTGTTAAAAATTAATTACATTTGTAATATTATTTTGCTTTTTTTTTCTGATTTTCATCATGTAACTACTTTTTGACTAAATCAAAAATTTGACCTTATATAATTGATTTAATTAATTTTAATTTGTTTTTAAGTGAAAATCTGCACTTAAGGGAGTCAAAATATTAAAATGATTGGGGGTGGGGTGGCGTATGGCAACAAACCAAACAAAAAAAATCTTCAGAACTTTGAGGAAAAAATTCTTAAAATAAACCTAATCTTTTATTGCTTTAAATACCGAAGATTTTATTAATGTCCGATAATTAGCAGATTTGGGGGTTAAACAAAACAAAAAAAAACCCTGTATTTAACAGGTGCATTTTTTTGTACATACCTAACAAGGACTGAAACTTATTATTAGGATTGTGAATGTAATTACTAGATTGTCAGTTTATGAAAAAATACTGATTTTATGATTTTAGAACGGGGTTCTGTTTACAATGCGGCATTGTACTCGGAAAGTATGCATGAAAAATCGGAAATGTTTCAGCATTGTCAATACAGAAATATCTCTGACTTTCTAAGTATGAACAAGAGTTATCTTCCCTTGATTTTATTTACAACTTTGAAATGGTCAAAATAGTTTTCTCCTACTCCTTACTATCATGGATCACTCAGGAGAATAAAAATAAAATTAAAGGAAAGATAACTGGTATACACGCGTGCCGGAAAGTCAGAGATCGTTTCTATATAGTATAGACGGAACCTTTTTCTAAAATTATAAAGAATTAATATAAAAAAAAAACCCTGACTGATTGAATGCTAAATAACACTAGTTGCAAAAAATATACACGTGACGGATGATTCAGATGCATTATTTCGTTAAAAAATGATTTTTATTTTTTTGTACGAGTGGGAACCTAAAGAACCAGAAGGGCATATCAGTAGGTTAAAATATAAAATTGGATAGAAATATATTCGGTGCAACGTGAATAAAAAATGAAGGTGACTTTCCAGACAGCGAAGCGAATTAGAACAAAGGCTTTATAAATGACTGATTAAATGCTTATTTAATAACAAAATCAATTATAACAAATATTATGAAACGATTAAAAAATATTTCAAAATACATACTTATTCAGCAGTGAACAATGTATTTGATATGTGAAAATTAATGATTTACTTGAAATGATACAATTCAATGACTACAGTCCAATATGGCGTCTTCTTGACCACAACAACAACTGTCTTGATTTTTTTCATTTAATATGAATGATTAAATCAATTGATATTATTAAAATTAAAGTAAAATCAAAGTTTGAAGATACAAAATTAAGGGGATTTTACAGAGCAAAAGATTTTTTTTAAATGTTTGCGAAAATATTTACGAAACTATGAATATGTTAGTATCGGATATTTCCGTCAAAACCCGGAGATAAAAATATTTCTATGATTGGTTTCTAAAATATAAAATAAAATAAAACCTTTTGTAAAATTATTTAAATTTCTCAAAATATAGGCGTATCTGTATCTTATTCTATTATAAAATAATATTTTAATTGTTTAGCTTGACATAAAAATTGTTTTAATAGATATTTCCGGACAAGCCTTTTCTTAAAAATACAGAAAGAAAAAAAAGGGGAAATTACTTAACTAGTTTAATTATTTCGTTTTATTCTTATAATGATAATTTCATATAAAATCACCCAATCTTTTGAAAAATTTCCAATGTTACCCTCTCAGGTTCTGAAAAAATTCACGTTTTCCTTGTAAAATGATGGAAAAATCCCCAATATTAATTTTGAAATTAAAAATCCCAAATATTAGTTTTAAGATTAAAAATTTTGGAACTTTTCAGCATTCTGTCTAAATTTTAACAACCATGGCTCTTTTGATATGGCATGTAAGCCTTTAAATTTTGTGACTAGGATCAACATTTGAAAAAGTTTTTGAACTTGAGTTTTTTCAATCAACGACAGTAATCCCTTTCCTGCAACAGTCTGTCTGCCACCACGGTATTCTCTTTTCTCTGACCATCCTTCTCTCACAACAATCACAGTAGTCGTCCATTGTACTGAATTTTAACACCCTCGCCGTCCCTTGCTTGGTTCATTCTCCCAGTCTCAGTGACCGCCCGTTTTTTTTATTACAGCTGGCCCAGTTCCCATGCATATTACATCTTGTCCCATCCTGGTCTCTCGTGCACGGCATAGACAATTCTTTGCTGCTTACGTTGTGGTAATCGGCTATGCCCATTACAACATTTTCAAAAAATAATCAGTTCAGTTTTGGTACTACAATGCCCATAAAATGGCCAAAATGTAAAAAGATGACGCCCAATTTTAGAGTTTTATGCTATATTCATGCAGTAACTATATTTATTACTGTTACAGGAATATCTAGAATAATTGTTTGAAATGTTCTTGATTTTGTAATGTTCTCAAATCTCAAAAATGCCTGTTACCCTTGTTGGGTCATTAAAACGAAGTCTGGGTGGATATGTCCAAAATGAGTTATCTTCCCTTGCCGTGGTTGGTTTGGTCGATAGGTGGTGTTGGTTTTTGGCTACAAGTGGGAATTATGATTTCCTGCCTCTTTTCACTCAGGCCGACAATGAGAAAACATGGTCTAGGCACCTGCCACCTCAGGGAGATTTGCCCCTTTACCAAACTCGCTACCAGTAAGAGACATTCTCTACAACGTGAGTCGTACGCCTAATTCTTCTTACAGAACGTTTATGAATCGGTTGTGTATATCTTTGTCGTGTAATATATTCATTATATCTGTATATGTATCTCCATCACTTGAATAAATATGTTATCTTTCACACCTTTGTCGGAATATTGCCTGTACTTATATGCACCCACATTGGGAGGTTACTTTGAGGTTTCCAACGTTAATATAACACCCCCACATGTTATACTCTGTTCTCATTTGATCATATGAGCAGTTAATCTAAAAAAATACTATGTATTATTGCATATCTGAAGATAATATGATAATAATTTTGTATTGTGTTGGCTGTCTAATGTTGAATTTTTTTATTAAAAGAATAAGCTCTCATGCTGCAAACATGATTTTTCCAACCTTAGCACTTTGTAACTTTGGTATTTAAAACATGCAATTTGGTAAGCCTGCACCCAAACATTTATGTACAGTGGTTTGGAAGTTATAAATCCTTCAAAATGGGAGAAATGGCTTTTTAGGAGCAACTGCTCGTTTTTTTTTGGTGGGGGGGGGGCGGCTGACAGCAGTAACTTCACAAACACATGTATCATAAACAAACTTTCTATATACACACATATTTTCTTTTTTTCTTTCTGTTTAGCTGTCTTATTAATGAAAGTTTGTTGGGTCATACAAATTGCTTTTAAATTAATTTCTGAGAGGAGCCTATATTTTTTAGTATAACCTCTATGAGGTATTTGCCTCATCATACCCCACTTGTATGGGCTGGGCACAAGGCCTCGTTTTAACGTGGGCCCACCCACAAACCGAAGTTCATGAGTGGGAAAGAACAAAAACTGCGTCGATCCCTTCGGCATTCCCCCTCAAGGGAGGCGCCTCAGGTGCTGGGCAATAAACCCAGCCCTGCCCCTTTAAATCAAGGGGGCAGGTATTGCCTGGGGGGATAGCCCCCTGAGATTGACGCTATTAATTCAAACACACCGGTCCAGTGGCCGTAGCACACTGAACCCCCGTCCCGAAGGATGGGTTGGAGGTGGAATAACCTCTATGAATTCTTCTACAAAATTAGTAAGTTCAATGTTCTTAGTTTGATCCTAATCACTTTCCAAAAAGGTAGTATCAATGACAGGATGCTACAAACACAAGTTGAGTCCATCTGGATCTACAATTGCACATGTAAGAAAAACAATCTCAAGAGAAAGACAAGATTAACATGCAAAGCAAAGATTTTGTTGAAGGTGATTTGGTCTTTGTGCAAAACTTTAATGATCATGGGAGATAGATTCTTAGGGTAGTAAATAAAAAGTTAGGATCAGCATAAGATTGCCCACTGTGCAAATTATTCAACAATATGACATGTTGGTGGACTCCACATGTGGTCAATGGAGGATACATCAAGTAACCACAGTAATACACCAGTCCCATAACAAGCAACTGTCCACATATTCTAAAGCACCAACTACTGGATGAAGAAATGTATTAAGGATCTTAGAGACAAAATCATGCGGTAAGTTCATTAAGAGACATTTAATGTTTAGCATTGACTATGTTTTGTATATTAGCAAAAAAAAAAAAAAAAAAAAAAAAAACAAGCAAAAAAAAAAAACACTCTCTGGGCGGTGTAAAAATAAATCTTTGAAAGATATTGCCTGAGAAGGTGTGGGAAAAATTAAAATAAAAAACGTTTAATATTTTTTTAAAATTAATCACTTACTCAAAAAGGGGTAATACTTTTTTGGTACGGCCAACTGCCTGACGCTCGAGTCCAGCCAATTAGCCCCGCCCACAGATTTTTATAGCCCGCCCACAGATTTTTATAGCCCCGCCTACAAATCTTAATGAAAGAAAGATCGTACTTTTCAAAAGTACAGTTATTTATTACTTTTAAAACGGGTAATACTTTTTTGGTACGGCCAACTGCCTGACGCTCGAGTCCAGCCAATTAGCCCCGCCCATAGATTTTATAGCCCCGCCCACAGATTTTATAGCCCCGCCTACAAATCTTAATGAAAAGAAAGATCGTACTTTTCAAAAGTAGAGTCATATATTACTTTTAAAACGGGGTAATACTTTTTTGGTACGGCCAACTGCCTGACGCTCGAGTCCAGCCAATTAGCCCCGCCCATAGATTTTTATAGCCCCGCCCACAGATTTTATAGCCCCGCCTACAAATCTTAATGAAAAGAAAGATCGTACTTTTCAAAAGTAGAGTCATATATTACTTTTAAAAACGTAATATTTTTTAGCTTAGAAAATTGAAAGTTTTAATTAAAACAACTTTGAATCATGTAAATTTAGAGTTCTACAAACATTTTTTCTTTAATTATTTGAATATGCACGAATCTTTACATTCCTTTTTTTTTTTTTTTTTTTACAAATCAAACAATCATTTCATGTTTCCCCTCACGCAATAAATTTTAAGAACATCTTTGAGTTAAAACTTATTAAAACTATTATAATTATTAAACTTATTAAAAAAACAAAAAATAAATAAATTACGTAAATTCTGAAATTTATGAATTGAAAATAATTTTTGAAGTAAAAATGGTAAATAACTTGGAATTGTTTTGTTTTTGTGTTGGTTTTTATTTTTAAATATTAAACGTAAATACCAATTTAAAAAAAAATAATTTTGTTTAACTTTGTAAAACTTTAAAATTTGGTAAAAAAGAACAAGTTCCTCGTATATTCCGACCATAAAATAAAATAAACAACCTTCATTTTATGTCCGTGTTTTTGCGGTAATACTTTTTTGGTACGGTCAACTGCCTGACGCTCGAGTCCAGCCAATTAGCCCCGCCCATAGATCTTTATAGCCCCGCCCACATATTTTTATAGCCCCGCCTACAAATCTTAATGAAAAGAAAGATCGTACTTTTCAAAAGTACAGTTATTTATTACTTTTAAAACGTAATATTTTTTAGCTTAGAAAATTGAAAGTTTTAATTAAAATAACTTTGAATCATGTAAATTTAGAGTTCTACAAACATTTTTTCTTTAATTATTTGAATATGCACGAATCTTTACATTCCTTTTTTTTTTTTTTACAAATCAAACAATCATTTCATGTTTCCCCTCACGCAATAAATTTTAAGAACATCTTTGAGTTAAAACTTATTAAAAATATTATAATTATTAAACTTATTAAAAAACAAAACAAAAAATAAATAAATTACGTAAATTCTGAAATTTATGAATTGAAAATAATTTTTGAAGTAAAAATGGTACATAATTTGGAATTGTTTTGTTTTTGTGTTTTAATATTAAACGTAATAGCAGCAGGTGCCAGCCTCGTAACGTTTTGATTTGCTTTGGGGGGGGGACAAACTTGTTTTTCATTTAAATCATTAAATAATTTTGTTTAACTTTTTAAAACTTTAAAATTTTATGTTATTCGATGTTTTCTGGTTTTAAATTAGTAAAAAAAAATTAAATTCAAATGAAAAACTAAAATATTTATACACGCTTACAAATCTTAATGAACAGAAAGATCGTACTTTTCAAAAGTACGGTCCTATTTTACTTTTAAAACGTAATATTTTTTAGCTTAGAAAATTGAAAGTTTTAAATAAAACAACTTTGAATCATGTAAATTTACGGTTCTACAAACATTTTTTCTTTGGTTATTTGAATATGCACGAATCTTTACTTTTTTTGTTTTGTTTTGTTTTTTAGAAATAATCAAACAATCATTTCATGTTTCCCTTCACTCGATAAATTTTAAGATCTTTGAGTTAAAACTTTATTAAAAAACAAAACAAAAAATAAATAAATTACGGAAATTCTGAAATTTATGAATTGAAAATAATTTTTTAAGTAAAAATGGTACACAACTTGGAATTGTTTTGTTTTGGTGTTTTTTTTTTATTTTTAATATTAAACGTAAAAAGCAGCAGTTGCCAGCCTCGTAATGTTTTCAAAAGTACGACCACGAAATCATGTAAATTTAGGGTTCTACAAACATTTTTTTCTTTAGTTATTTAAACTAGCAAATATATGCACCCTCCGGGTGCAAGTATTTAAGTTTTGATATAATAAAATATCATATTAAATTAGAAAGGTTAATGAAACTTAATAAGAATTCAGATAAAAATATTTGGAACAGAGGGGGTATGATTGAAAAATAGAACAACGTTGAAACTAACTCTTCTACCATTTACTATTACTCCCGCCTTTCATTGGTAAATTTTCCTAAATTAACTATTTAGTTAAAATAAGAAGTAAAGAATAAAATTACAATTATTTCTTCTTGTCAATGGATTGCTTTTAAGATTTATCCCCGAGATTTGTTGCTCATATTCATTAATATAAAACCAAAAAATTAGAAATCAATAATACTAAGCATATATGTATTAAAATCACATTTTTAAGATCGAAATGCAAAGCCTTCCAATTCACACTGTAAACCGCTATTTTGTTGTGTATATAAATACAATTGCATGTTCTTAGTATGAGGTTTAAATAAAAATAAAATCATGGAGAATGTGATGTAAATAACAAAGGGAATTGTGACTTGTATAGTAATATTTTCGGTTACAGACATACAAACCCACAATTTCCATTATAATAAGATATGCACGAATCTTTACATTTAAGAAGATCTTTGAGTTAAAACAAAAAATAAATAAATTACGGAAATTTATGAATTGAAAATAATTTTTGAAGTAAAAATGGTAAATAACTTGGAATTGTTTTGTTTTTGTGTTGGTTTTTATTTTTAAATATTAAACGTAAATACCAATTTTTTAAAAAATAATTTTGTTTAACTTTGTAAAACTTTAAAATTTGGTAAAAAAGAATTTTTTTTACAATTTAGCTATAAATTGGATCTTTAAAACTTTAAAACTAACCATTCTCACAAAACAGAAACTTTTAGAATATACATATTGAAGTGAATATTAGAATAAAGAAAGAAAATATTATTGTAAAATAACGGGTGAAAAAAAAAAAATAAATAAAACATTTATAGCAAAAACACGGACATAAAATGAAGGTTGTTTATTTTATTTTATTTTATGGTCGGAATATACGAGGAACTTGTTCTTTTTTACCAAATTTTAAAGTTTTACAAAGTTAAACAAAATTATTTTTTAAAAAATTGGTATTTACGTTTAATATTTAAAAATAAAAACCAACACAAAAACAAAACAATTCCAAGTTATTTACCATTTTTACTTCAAAAATTATTTTCAATTCATAAATTTCCGTAATTTATTTATTTTTTGTTTTAACTCAAAGATCTTCTTAAATGTAAAGATTCGTGCATATCTTATTATAATGGAAATTGTGGGTTTGTATGTCTGTAACCGAAACTATATTATATACAAGTCACAATTCCCTTTGTTATTTACATCACATTCTCCATGATTTTATTTTTATTTAAACCTCATACTAAGAACATGCAATTGTATTTATATACACAACAAAATAGCGGTTTACAGTGTGAATTGGAAGGCTTTGCATTTCGATCTTAAAAATGTGATTTTAATACATATATGCTTAGTATTATTGATTTCTAATTTTTGGTTTTATATTAATGAATATGAGCAACAAATCTCGGGATAAATCTTAAAAGCAATCCATTGACAAGAAGAAATAATTGTAATTTTATTCTTTACTTCTTATTTTAACTAAATAGTTAATTTAGGAAAATTTACCAATGAAAGGCGGGAGTAATGGTAAATGGTAGAAGAGTTAGTTTCAACGTTGTTCTATTTTTCAATCATACCCCCTCTGTTCCAAATATTTTTATCTGAATTCTTATTAAGTTTCATTAACCTTTCTAATTTAATATGATATTTTATTATATCAAAACTTAAATACTTGCACCCGGAGGGTGCATATATTTGCTAGTTTAAATAACTAAAGAAAAAAATGTTTGTAGAACCCTAAATTTACATGATTTCGTGGTCGTACTTTTGAAAACATTACGAGGCTGGCAACTGCTGCTTTTTACGTTTAATATTAAAAATTAAAAAAAACACCAAAACAAAACAATTCCAAGTTGTGTACCATTTTTACTTAAAAAATTATTTTCAATTCATAAATTTCAGAATTTCCGTAATTTATTTATTTTTTGTTTTGTTTTTTAATAAAGTTTTAACTCAAAGATCTTAAAATTTATCGAGTGAAGGGAAACATGAAATGATTGTTTGATTATTTCTAAAAACAAAACAAAACAAAAAAGTAAAGATTCGTGCATATTCAAATAACCAAAGAAAAAATGTTTGTAGAACCGTAAATTTACATGATTCAAAGTTGTTTTATTTAAAACTTTCAATTTTCTAAGCTAAAAAATATTACGTTTTAAAAGTAAAATAGGACCGTACTTTTGAAAAGTACGATCTTTCTTTTCATTAAGATTTGTAAGCGTGTATAAATATTTTAGTTTTTCATTTGAATTTAATTTTGTTTTACTAATTTAAAACCAGAAAACATCGAATAACATAAAATTTTAAAGTTTTAAAAAGTTAAACAAAATTATTTAATGATTTAAATGAAAAACAAGTTTGTCCCCATCCCCCAAAGCAAATCAAAACGTTACGAGGCTGGCACCTGCTGCTATTACGTTTAATATTAAAACACAAAAAAAAACAATTCCAAATTATGTACCATTTTTACTTCAAAAATTATTTTCAATTCATAAATTTCAGAATTTACGTAATTTATTTATTTTTTGTTTTTTTTTTAATAAGTTTAATAATTATAATATTTTTAATAAGTTTTAACTCAAAGATGTTCTTAAAATTTATTGCGTGAGGGGAAACATGAAATGATTGTTTGATTTGTAAAAAAAAAAAAAGGAATGTAAAGATTCGTGCATATTCAAATAATTAAAGAAAAATGTTTGTAGAACTCTAAATTTACATGATTCAAAGTTATTTTAATTAAAACTTTCAATTTTCTAAGCTAAAAAATATTACGTTTTAAAAGTAATAAATAACTGTACTTTTGAAAAGTACGATCTTTCTTTTCATTAAGATTTGTAGGCGGGGCTATAAAAATATGTGGGCGGGGCTATAAAGATCTATGGGCGGGGCTAATTGGCTGGACTCGAGCGTCAGGCAGTTGACCGTACCAAAAAAGTATTACCGCTCAAAAAGCATCATATTTACTCCACTTCACTGAGATATTTGTTTTGTTTTACGACAGTAAGGACCTCTAAAATGATTCTAAAAATTTCTGATTTAATTATTAAGACACTTATCTTTATAGAAAAATTTTAAAATCGTACAAATAAAATAGATTTTGTTTGGATTTCATAAAATGAGGTAAAAGGTGGGGTTGACCTAGTAAAAACATATTTCCCCTAATATATTTTAGGAAAAAACTTTTTTTAAATATAAATTCATCTAAAGGTGAATAAGTATCAAAATTTTCATAAAAATTTGACTCTTAATTGATTTTTTATAGAATTTAAAAAGAAATTGTGACATAAGCAGTGACATATTTTGATTACAGACAAAAAGAGACTGAATCACCATTATTGATAGATGTTTAACAAATAATTAATGCATGTCCCCTTCTATGGGCATCCACTAGAGGATGAAAACAAGGCATTTATCTTCTGAATCAGATCTAAGGTGTTTTATAAAGACTGGAAATCAAATGAACACCATGAACAGTGGCAGTTACAGCTTAAGCACTCAAATTTGCCAGATTGAAATTTATATTTAAAATGAGACAATACTAGTTAGCAAGCTAGTCTCACAACTCATTAGTACTCAGTAGTGAGCTCAATCCTCACTGAGTGCACCATATAAAAATCCCATAATAAATTTTGCCATGTGCTATAAGCTGCATGTTTAGGGAGGATAAATATCACCTCTATGGGAAGAATGGCTGTCATGCAACATAGTTGCCAGTAAGATATATTCCATATATAGCTTTTGCCTCCTTCTAGAAAAGTGGTAGTAGATACTAATGCTGTTTTTCATACATTTAAGGATCTATTAATCTAGTTAGAGTTATTCCCCTTCCTTGAACTGAATCAATAAAGAAAACAGAAAAAATTTACTTCATTTTCACTTGAAATGTGACTAGCTTTTTCATCTACCTCCTCCTTCCTTTCACTATCTTCTGCTTCTTCTTCAGATATCCTTTTCATACTGGTCACTTTGCAATCTCTTTTTGTACAAAACTGAAGAAATAGATGCATTGTACGAGCATTGTTGATGCTCAGGTACGATTTCTTTTCCAAACTGATTGAGGCAATTGTATATGCTATTATGTGTGTATTAAAATCAACTAACCTCTTTTTTTTTTACAATCAATGATTAAGTTTGGTTTGGTTTTGTTTTACGGCATATCAACCTCAGTGGGTCATTTAATGCCAATAAAGTTTTGAAATAAATCAATTCTTAATGGATAATACAATTTTTTTATAAATACATTTTTCTATTTAACCCATAGATGGGACCCTAACAGGTACTACCACTCCGGGTCAGAGTGGACCAGGGAGCAATGGTGATGAAGGGGTGCTCCACATTCCCCACACCTCCAGAACTGGAACCTCACCATCAGATAGAGTTTAACGTCATTCCCAGGACATGTAGACCCTCAGTCACCACCTTCTAGCACCCAGATGATAAAAAGGGGTTGGGCTTGCCATAAGGGCAATAGGGTTGGGGCAATCATATAGGTGCTAGGGCTTGATATCAATGATTAAGATTTTCAAGAATCTTAACCAAACCCAAGGACCAATACTTGTTTTTGTGATGCATATTGACATTCATATACCTCAAATTTTTGATGGATGTATATTCAAGATTGGCACAGAATTAGAGCTCTTCGCTAATCAGTGTTTCAAAATTATTTACCAGTTCACATTTTTTCTTATAAAAATGCTCACCATTTTACACACAGACTGTCTCATAGTTGAAGACAGCTTATCGTATTTGTTTTTAGACAAACTTCCTTGAATGAACTTGCTTGAAACTAAAACCATTAAAAGCAGCAAGTTTTGCAATTTCTTCTTTAATAGATTTTGATGTGAGAAATGATGTTAATATTTTTTGTCTTTTAACAGCTTCATCTTCGCTGTTCAAGTTAAAGTCAGCAATCTTATGTGCAGTTTTACTTTTTCTATTAAAATAATTCTAAGCACTTGATTTTTTTGACATTCTATGTAAGGCATCAAAATGCCAATTACTTATAAAATTAAAATTGCGCTGCTTGTTGCTGGAGGCCAATCAAATGAATAAAGATTATTGTGTATCATACAGGAACAGGACATTACTGTACATCATACAGGCTGCTATCTTGCAGTTACCAGTTGTTCTAAAATGTTTATATTCATCTGAAAGTGTTTCCTTTAGATTTTTGATGACAGAAAATTATACTTTAACATTACATTTTTATATTCGCCTTATTATAGCTTTATTGTTTAGTATTTAACATATTCTTACAAGAACAATTATTGCAATGTGTGTGTGTGTATATATATATATATATATATATATATATATATATATATATATATATATTGTGCGTATGTGTGTGCATGGCATGTGTATGATATATAAGGAAATATAAACATACGAGTCCACTTCCAATACTGGTATTGTCTCTTTGGTACTGATTTGTTATATATATATATATATATATATAATATATATATATATATATATAATACATAGAAATAAAGCTCTTTCTTTTTCAGTTCAAACAAGACTTGTAGCTGAATTTTGTTCTTTGATCATAATTGTCTGATTCTGCAGTTGTCCTATCTAAATTAAGGTAAAACCAAGACAGGTATGAATTTAACCTATAATGAGGTGCTAAAAAGTTATCAGTCCAACCAAAAACGGAAGAACCCACAGTTATGAAATATATGATATTCTACATATTAACTTCATTTCATACCAAACTGCTCATGAATTATAAACACAATGTATTTCCTGTATATCTCTAATGTCTCAAAGATTATTTTCACTGAAATTTGTTAATCAGCCAAAATTAGGACATGAATATGGTTAACAATCTCTGCATGTAACCACCAAGAAATTGCAGCACCTTGGGTATCAAACACTCTATATCAGAAATTGGAACTCATAGATTTCATTTGGAATTTGTATCTACAGCAATAGAGAATAATACCCCCATTCCACCATTTGAAATTTCACTGACATAGTTCAGTTAAAAATTCAGAAACAAATTCAAAAATATGTAAAAGGATCCTGCAAATTGTCACTTTACAATATAAAATAACACTTTCTGACTTTGGTGATAAGATTATTACAAGATTTTGGGTGTGGACAATAACTTTTCAGCATCCCCTTGTGTAGAACTTTTTAAAAGATTTTAATTACAATATTTGAATAAAGTCCACTGTATGATATTGAATACAAGTGTTGATAAATAAGTTCAAAACTCAACACAGGTGAATTTGGATCTGATATTTTGCACAGTATATTTGAAAAATAATTTTTATATTAATTTAGTTCTATGGTGGCATTATGCTTGTAGGAATTAAACAGAGTCCCTGTTAATTAAACATCCATCTCTTCTTCCTTTTATTTAATAACTTCATCTGTCAGTTAAATTTGTTTTAGAAATATAAAAACCTTTAAAAAATTTGGATCAGCTGAGGTGGTCACTACTAGAATAGGCTCAGTTATACTTAGTGTTCATCCTCCACTCATTACTACAACAACCAATATTAAATGCCACAAAACTTGACCTCAAGCCCAACAAAGATCTGATGGCTTAACCTATTAATTATTACTTAATTAGTTGTTGTATTTTCTGTAAAAATTATCAGTGAAAAAAAAAAAGAAATTAAAATTTACTCACAGTTCACGACACCATTGAGGCCATTTTTTAAAGATGCTTTGATGTCATTGGGAGATAAATATACCTTTAATGAGTGGAGACAGAGAAAAATATATTTCATGTGCAAAAGAAAGATTTCAACAAGCTCTATTCAACAATATAATAGGTTTAAACTAACTGTAAAAACTTCCTGAATAAAACACAAAATAGGCCTCAATGGTGTTGTGCACAAGAAAATTTGTCAAATTTTCTGGCCTTCTTTAAATGCATATCACTTTCAGGGATTTTGAATGAATCAATGTGTTTTTTTAGGATTTGAAGTAATACCTCTTCTAATCTAGCTGTTTTATGCTAGAGTATTTCTTTTCCATAAAAAATTGAACTCTAGGGAATGTGACCAAGTAAGAGGATTAAGTTTTTCCCAATATGCCTTGAAATTTTCATATTGACGTGTACTTTAAAAAAAAAAAATATTAATGTTTTTCTTTGAAAGAAATCAGTATATTCTTAAATTTAGTGCAATTAATTTTCTTAGATGGAATTTTATTTTTGATAAATTTTAGTGTGCATACAAAAAAATGTAAAAAGTTCTTATAATGAATTTTGGAGCTTTTTCATTAGTTCCCATCAGACCAAAGTTTTCACATTTTGTAACCAGTGAGTTGTTTAGTTCATTTCATTAGCCCCCCCCCCCCCACTAGCTCAAGGTTTAGGATTTTTATTTTTCATGGTTGAGGCTAAGACCTAGTAATTTGAGTCTATTTCAAGAAAAAGAAAACGCTATTTAATTTCTTTTCTTTTTATGTTCCCATACTGTAAAATTATATTAAGTTAATTTTTAGTAAAGACTAAAAAAAATAAATAAATAAAAAAAAATTGGGGGTTTCACAAGTCTACTTAATAAACTCATAGAAGATCCATGGTTTAATTAAAAAGAGAAACACCAAAAAGTAATCATCAATATGATGTATTTAATTCTTTAATGATTCATTATAAATCTGTAGAGTTTGTTACTGCAACCAGATGGTATTCATTGTCCAAATGTTGAAAGGCACCTCAAGATTATTTCTAGTTGCTTCTTTTTACTATTGTCTATTTTTAATTAATCTTTTAATGATTCACTACAAAATGGTAGAGATTGACATGGTAAACACATTGTATTCATTGGTCCAATATTAAAATGATCTTCAAGATTATTTCCAGTTGCTCTTCTTTGTTGTTGTCTAATTCTCATATGTTCTAAATACACTTGTCGTTCTTCTGCATTCATGCTAGCTCTTCTAACTTTGTCTCTAATTCTCATTTGTTCTAAGTATGCTTGTCGATCTTCTGCACTCATATTATCTCTCCTAACTTTGTCTCTAATTCGCATTTGTTGTAAATACACTTGTCGCTCTTCTGCACTCATATTATCCCTCCTCTCCTTGTCTCTGATTCGCATTTGCTCTAAATAAACTTGTCGCTCTTCCGCACTCATATTATCTCTCCTCTCCTTGTCTTTTATTCGCATTTGCTCTAAATATGCTTGTCGTTCTTCTGAACTCATGTTAGCTCTTCTTTCCTGGCTTCTGATTCGCTTCTGTTCCAAGTGAATATTTCTTTCTTCATTACTCATGCAACGCCTTCTTTCTTGATTAATATTTCTCATTTGTACCAAATGTTTTTTTACTTGATCCTCTGTCATATGTTGCCTTCTTTCTCTCCTGTTCATGTTAATCTTGTGTCTTTCTTCCTGACTTAGGGCAGCACGACGTTGTTGAGCTCTTTCTCTTTGCTTGCTCCGTATTTCATCTCGTTGCTCTGCTGTCAATCGTTCTCTTCGTTTTCTCTGTCTCTCTCGAGCTAATTCACGAGCCCTCAATTTGTTCTGATCTTCCGCCATGATTTCCTGAAAATATTATAAATATTACTAATTGCTAATTAGTTAATTCATTACTTTTATTTAACATGCTGTTTTTTTTTAATTCAATATAAAGCAAATTTTAATTCAAAATATTCTATTCTGATTCTTTATATACTTATAATGCATCATATCTATATATTCATAATGCATCATATTTATATATATATATATATTATATATATATATATATATATTATATTATATAATGCATCATATTTATATATTTATAATACTTTGATAAAATATTCTATTCTGATTCTTTAAAAAACAATTTTATGAAATACATTTCTGAATAATTTGAATTTTTTTAGATAAGGTTTGATAATTTGTATTATATAGATTTTTTTTAATGCTGTCTTCATCTTTATTGTTATATACACAATGTTTCAGCCGATGTGCTCTCCGTCCTTCTTCAGGTGTTTCTTGTCGAACTCAGGACCTTCTTGTTGAACTTGGGAGCCTTCATGTCATAATCGGGAGCCTTTATAGATCTTCAAACCAAACCCTTTATTTAATCCATTGGGTAGATTGTTTTCATTCTGTTAACAATGACTCACTACAAGTATTAAGTTGTCGTCGGGGCGGCCTAATGTCAGTATCAGCCAGACAGCGAGGGAGTCTATCCCCTTTTCAATAGCGCTAGACCAAGGAGATTATTTTAGCGTCTGAGGTGGAGCGCCACACCTAACATCAGCTCCTCACTTTACCGCACAGATCCCTGTGCTACTCATACGCTGAGTTGGCGAGGACCGGTATCGAACCAGGAACCTTGTGGTTCCTAGCCGAACGCTCTACCGACTGAGCTAAACCGGCCCTACAAGTATTAAGCTATGTTAATGAACTATGTTATATCCGTTGCACGATATGTCCACCTGGACACATGACACAACAGATATAAGTGGTGAGTTAATACAGATTTAAGTGACAATCATCTGTCGGTTGCAGGTTCAATCCTGACTGCGAGTGAAAATAACATAGAATACTTAACATAGTTTAACACTTGTACCCGGTCATGGTTAACAGAATGAGAACAATCTACTCCAATGGATTACATAAAGGCTTCGGTTCAAAGTTCTGTGAAGGTTCCTGATTATTTTATGAAGGCTCCCAGGTTTGACAAGAAACACCTTAAGAAGGCCGGAGGGCACACTACCTAAAATGTTGTGCATATAACAATAAAGATGAGGACAACAGTCCAAAACATCTAAATAATACATATTTCTGAATTTATTCATGAAAAAAAATTGAGTGAAAAATGGATTTGTGCTTTTTATTTTTTCAAAACTGGAAACCATATGAACAGTAGAGATGAGAGAGTAATGTCTTACAGAGAGAGGAGTATTGGGTGGGGAAGGTCAGAAGCTGACATGTTACCAGTCTTTCTTTCCTCTATTAAGATTATATATCATTCTCCTCTTTCCATGTGACACATATGTTGTATGTAGGGAGATACTGCTCTATTAATAGAAAGATAAATAGATCTATAACAGAACAAGAAGCATGTGTTCCCTCAAAATCAACAAATTGTATTAAACATGTTTTCTCACTTCAAAAGAGTAATGGACAAAATTCACAATTAAATATTACATTGTAACTGTTGACTATTTTGATATATAAGGTGTGTGCTAGATACTTATAGACTCAGCAAGAACCATGTGATCTCTCTTGGCCAATCACTGGCATTACTCTGCTGCTGATATAATACTTAAACCAACAGTATTGGCCATAACTACTTTGAACCTTCGTGGATGACGGACATAGGATTAAATCACTGGACCTTTAACAATACGCAGGATAGGACTTATTCGCTTACCAAAGGATTCCATAACTTAGGACTTACTTACTTTAAGTCCTTTTCAACTGGCCAAGGATGGCATTTAAACACTTAACAGTCATCAATGACAATAAAAATCTATTACAATCCATTTATAAGGGAATATTGTTGGTCATTTAATTATCCACAAGATCAACCAATTTTGGGGTGAATCTGAAAGTGAAAGTTACAAAAAACATTAACTTCAATAATCTGTAACAGAGAGAGAGAGAGAGAGAGAGAGAGAGAGAGAGAGAGAGAGATGGAAAGAGCCAGTAGGTTAGCATGGAAAATTTTTAAGGATGAATCACCATAATGTCACATGCCATTTTTTTTTACTGGTTGAGAAGTGTCACATGGCGATGTGGGAGAGAGGAGAGGTGAGAATGTTAGGGGAGTTTGGAACTATGCTTTGACTGAGTGAGATGTGGGCTCTTGTTCAGGGTAATTTTGGCTTGGGTGAAAATAAAAATCTCATGAGAACAAGATAAGTTGCCTGGTATTATTACTAAAAACTATAGATGGCACAAGGCAAGATGTCCTCCAGCACCCTAAGTTGGTTTCCAGACGCTAAACATAAAGGAATTGTCAGCCAACTCGGCATCCGCCCGGCAACCAGATTCGAGCCTCTCCACGTAGCACAGAAAATGAGATATGTATACAACTATTATTTTTACTATCAACACGTCATCACTCCATTCCAGCATGAGTGTCGTTTTTCACAAATCTTACTTTAAAGTAAAAGAAAATGGCCAGAGACAAATATCAAACTTCTAACAATTTGAAACTGAAGTAATGGAAACATTTTCTTTTGGATTATAAAAATAAAATGAAACATTTTTCAAAATTCAATTTTGAACAAAACTGAAATCTAATGATTTTCTACCAAGTGCCCTACAAAACCAAAAACTGAGCAATGCCTAATCAACAACAAATAATGTAGTCAATAAATTGTTAAAAAGAAAATATAAGTTTTATAAACTGAAAATTGTGATGTACTGAATACTAGGTATGTCCAAAGAGACGAGGTAAAGGGGAGATAAATGATGTTTTCACATTTTGACTGTCAGCGGAAATAGAAAAAAATTATGGGAGCCTGTACGTGTAAATTTCATATGAAAAGTTACACTACATAGCCAAAAAACATAAGAAAAAATAACACCACAACAAGGATACATAAATTGAAACAGTGGTTGCGGTTACTAGAGTGAAAATCCGGGTATTTTTAAGTAAAAAGAAGAGAAAAACAATTTTAAGCTTCCATAAATGAAAAAGAACAATTGTTAGTAATAATTTTTAAATATATAAAATTCTTGGGAAATATGTTGCTCAAAATTGTGCAGTTTTGATCATATATTTTTAGATAGATTAAATAACTCCTTATTTGTGACAAACATATTGTATACAACATGCCACCAAAGGTTGAAACCACCCCCCTACAATCTTACAATCCCTACATTTACAGAAAGCCATGTCAATATATGCATAAGAAAAGCATGAATTGCTATAAACAGATTATTGATCATATGGAAACCTGATCTTTCTGATAAGACAAAGCAAAAATTCTACCAGCCTGTAGCTGTGTTAGTACTACTGTATGGCTTAACAACTTGAACTCTAATGAAACACTAAGAGAAAAAGCTAGATAGGTCCTATTACACAAACCATCCAATTAAGATGAACCAGATATGCTGGACACTGCCTGAGAAGCAAGGATGAACACATGTTCAAACATGTGGATACCTACACATGGGCATACCAGTGTAGGCTGAGCAGGAAAAAACCTACATCAATCAGCTCTGTGCAGATTCCAGATGCTGGGCAGAAGACCTACCAAGAGTGATGACCAATAGGGATTGGTGGCAAGAGAGAGAGTCATGAGAATCAATGCTGTCAGCGCAAGTTGATGATAATATGGATACCACTGGATAACATTTATAATACTAACAATTTTTTATATATGAAAATTTTAAATAAATGATCTAACCTGGTCTGGAGTTTTCAAAATAATAAAACCTGTTGATATGCTCAGTCATTACTAATAGACTTAGCAGAACACTTGATAGCAACTTTGATACTTGCGGACATCTCTTGGACATCTCCAAGGTATTTGAAAAAATATGGCACAGAAGAGACTGCTTCTAAAACTTATCATTTATGATCTATCTGATAGAGTTTATTTCATCATTAAATCATTTTTAACTGGAAAAAAAAGTTGTCATTAATTGCTTGTCCTTTGATATGAACATAGGAGTTCCTCAAAGCTGTTCTTGCTCCCAAAAAGTGTTCTAACATCTGTCAAGATTTATACTGATGGTTATATCTTTCAAAGCTTCTATCATTTGGTCATGGCTTCTGACATATAGTACCTAAATAATGAGAATGGAATAGTTTTTCCTATAAATAATGTTATGTTACATAATTCATAGATAGCCTATGAATTATGTAAGTACTGTAGCTAGATAAATTTTGAATCAGAGTTTGTTAGAAAATTCAAAATCAGAGGGGGATTGAATGGAAAAGTACCATAACCATTATAATTATGAGTGACAGGTCACAACCTCGACTTGACCCCCTCTGGACGTGCACAATTAGAAGTGTGATACAGTTTTTAAGTTTTAGTTAGTTGTAACCAGTTGTTCATTGAGAGAAGACAGTCTTTTGAGATGTCGCTTCTCAATCCGTGCGGTTTGGGGCTGGGGTTGTTTTAATAAAAACTATAAAGAAAACAACAATGTCTTGTTTTATTAATTTACAAACAAGAATGCACAACACCCAGCCCAAACAAGAAAGAACCCACAGGATCAACCCTGAGTAGATGGCGGCTGATGAGTTAGCAAGCAAAAGAGAAAACAATTAAGAACCAAATCTATCATCCCCTCATCATCTCCTAATTTCTCTCTCTCTTGCATTTATATACCAGATGTAACAAGGTATATAACAGTTTGATGAAACCTTGGAAGAAAGAAACAAGATCTCACAAGACTTGTTAATTCAACCTAGCTATTTCTAATTACTCTATTCATCTTGTATCTTAGTATTTCTCTGTTAATTCTGATACTTGAATTACAATAGATTCTAATGTAAGTTTATAGACCTACAAAAATCACCCACTCACTCTCTTGATGTTAAAATTCTCAACAGAAAACTTGATTACAGCAAATAAACCCCTATACATTTTTGAATACCTAATTACCAATAGAAGTATTCGGTATAAAATAACCCAAGGGGTTGACATGCCGTAAAACCCAACCAACCAAACCAAACCAAATAGATTCTAATGTTTTTTCCTGACCTGACTCCCGGGAAACAAATGGTTTGTGACATTCAATACACTGGACATAGTACACCTGCATTTCCCTTTTATTATAATGGACAGGACTGTCCTAAAAGAGTTTCCTTCTCTTGATAGACTTCAGGACCTTAAATTCATACCCAACTTGAAGTGGGTCATCTGTTGATGTGTGTACAGTTATTATGATAAACACTAGAAACATTTTGACACCTGAAGCTCTAATGTATCTTTATTAATGTCAAATCCACCCCAAAATTTCTGCTGACATATTGGAGCATATGGTCCTATGCCAGTCACGGTACTTGATAAGATGACTCAGCTCCATGACTACCATTTGTCTCTGGCCAGTTGCTCTGTCGATGCTTTCTGCATCCATGTTGTGTTCTTTTGATCCACAGAACTGGGATCAATGCAACTTGGTCAGAGCATCTTTGTGACGGGTTTGAAGATCAGTGGAAAGGCGCTTCCATAGTTATTGGCAACTCTAAGAACGAGACAATACACTGTTAACAATAACAACGTTTTTATTATTATATATAACAAAGAGGAATATGTTTTGCACACTAGGTCGGAGAGAAAAGACGCAGTGAGGAGTTTTGCCTTGCGTTTTGTTCTATGCTAATTAGCATAGAGTAATTCAGCAAATGTGGATTGGTCTATGTCAGTTCTTTTTAATCAGAATTTTTCTTGGTGGCAAGGTCTATTTCTTATTTCAGCAATTTCAATGGTTCTTCCCTTCCGGTCTGGCTGAATTTTTAACAATTCTTTTATATAGAAAAAAATGTAACTATTATTCAATCTTGACAAACTAACAAAAATGACTTTTACATTTTATATTGAGGAGCCACATACAAATCAAAACTCATACTGTGGCCATTACAAAAAAATGCCTGGACCCATTGACATTCCCCTTCATGGGTGCCTCAGGCGCCAGACAATAAAGCCAAGTGTTGCCTTTGAACCTAGGACCAGGCGAATAATAAATCTTACCCTGACTTACCCGACGTGCCTACTCTTTTTATGATAAAGTCTAAACGAATCCTACTACTATATTCTTAACTAGGTAACAATTTGGCCTTGTTTGGGGTGAATCTTAGTTAAAAAGTAAACAAGAAAAAGTGCATTCATCGAAAAACAAATAAAAAAATTCATTAATTCTTTAATTCAATAAAATTAAATTTAAATTTTCACGTGGAATCGAAGTTTTTCTTTCTTTTTCTTTTAATACAAACAAATTTGTTTTGTTTTTCAACATTAAACGTGAACAATCGAAATTTTAGGTAGAATTTTTTTCTTTCAGTTTTTCCGGTAAAATTTTAAAAATTAGAATTATTTCAAAATCTTGATTAAAAGATTTAAAAAATATCGAGTAAACAAACTAAAAACTAAAAAGAATAATTTAAAGTGATTTACTTGTTCTTTTCTACATTAAGGCAAACATTAAATAAATAAACAAACGCTAAATACTGTAACTCGATTAAATACATATCTAATAACAGAGTCACTTATAACAAATAATATGTAATGATAAACATATTTCAAAATATATACTTACTCAGTAGTGAAAAATTTATTTGACCGTATGTTAGGAAGGAGTTAATGATTTGTCCGAAATGAGAAAATTAATGAATCAGTCAATGACTGCAATCTACTTCTTCACGACCATAGGGTTTAAACGAGACCAACGTAAAACTTTACGATGGTACCGGTTTAAATCGACCCATCGAATGACCAATTAATTAAATAATATCATGAATATATTTATATACAAAAAAAAGAGAAAAAAATAACAGAAATAAAATGTACTTAATTTTAAGGGAGCAAATATTTTTAAATACACGCAAAAAATATTTACGAAACCATGTGTTTGTTATATCGGATATTTCCGTTAAAATCCGGAAACAAATTTTATAGACAACTTCTGTCACTGAAGTTGTCTATAAAATTTGACAAAAAAAAATTCTAAGAGAGAGAAAAAAATAGATAAAAAAAATAAAAATAAAATAAAAATAAAAACCTACTGAAATAATTATTTAAATTTCCCAAAATATAGGCATCCTGGGCATGTGCGTTTTCGGCGGTGTTGAGGAAAAATACTCCCTCTAAATTTTTTTTGCAAAAAAAAAAAAACTTTTCGCGTTATTACTTTTTTTTAAGAAGAGAATGTTATTTCCTATAACTCTAACATAAACAAAGGGGAACCACTCTTGACTGATTATTTATTTATTTATTGATCAACTAGGAAAAAAGAAGACGGGGTTAGGATTAGGGGTTAGGGTTAGTTTAACGGGAAAATGAATAAATGATTTATCAGTCAAGAGTGGTTCCCCTTTGTTTGTGTTAGACTTATAGGAAATAGCTGAAGAGAATATTCATATAATCAAAATTAAATTTTCGAAAAATTATTTCATGAAGTTTTATTCCCTTTGAAAGTTATTGCCACCACTCAGACAATTTACAAGTTACACACCCAGAGAATTTGAATAAGGATTTATACATATCAAATCAAATCCACATTAACCTCAAAACAATTTTTATGTTTGTCTATGGTAATACAAAGAAGAAGAGAAAAAGAGAGAAGAAATAGCTGTCTGGATGAGGGCAATGCTGTATCACTTGCCGTTCAGCAGAGTAGTGGGAAAAAATGATGATAAGGATTAACAAACAAGGAAAAGTGTATTTATGATTCTGTTTTGGATGTCATTAAGGTTGCTCAAAAAGATGATAACAATAGGAAGGGAAGTTTGGTGAGGATGTAATTTGTGGGGTGGTTGAGCACTCTTCATTGGGTTGATCGCAGATGATGGGGGTCAATATGTGGTATGCATATGTGGGTATGGTCATATGCTGCATGTGTTTACATGGGAAGAGGATCTTAAGTGAGGGCTCAATACAGATTGTGCAGGGAGCCATAACAAAAAGTAGGGATTACATCCCTTATTTGCCACGGTTTTCCTATTTAACACTAGGGGACACAAAAGGTAATTACCTCCCATCTCTGCTAATAGCCACTAGGTGGCATGGCCAGTTACATTGTAAAAGATGTGGCAAAGAGAAAACCTTTCTCTTACCACTTTCCTTGACAAGAAGTAGCAACGTAAGAACTGCATTCCTGTCCACAGAAAGAGAGCTTTAAGCCCCTAACAACTTGTGTTGCATAGCACAGTATAACATCCTTAATATGTAAGTCTTCTATTTCTCGGAAATTTTTGAGATAAGGCTTGATAATTAATATTATTTGTATTATTCGGACTATTGTCCTCATCTTCATTGTTATCTGTACAACGTTTTAGACGATGTACCCTCCAGCCTTCTTCTTGTCGGACTCGGGAACCTTTTTGTCGTAATCGGAAGCCATCACGGAACTTTGAACCTAACCCTTTATTCAGTTCACAGGGGTATCCTGTTCTCATTCTGCTAACCAATTGGAAACATAACCTAGTGGATAAAGGAGTTGGGTTAAGACAGTTCTAAGTGACAGTTATCTCTAGATTGCAGGTTGAATCCTGGTCAGGAGCAGCAGTAACATAGAATTATAATTAACATAGCTTAACACCTGTACCCCAGCTATGGTTAGCGGAATGAGAACATGATACCACCGTGGACTGAATAAAGGGTTAAGTTCTAAGTTCCATGATGTTTCTCGATTACGACAAGAAGGTTCCCGAGTCTGAGAAGGTTCACGAGTCCGAGAAGGTTTCTGAGTCTGACAAGAAATATCTGAAGAAGGCCGGAGGGCACATCGGCCAAAACGTTGTACAGATAACAATGAAGATGACAATAGTCCGAATAATAAGAGGTTGTAGTAATTCAACCTTGATCACTGAATCAACTTTTCTCGCTTTCTGTGGTGAAAAGTGATTCTAGCACTCGAAAACCCATAAAGGAAAAAGGCCCAGCTTCGTTTCGCAGGGCTGGGTTTGTGTTTTCGTAGACCCCTTTTACGTTGATGTCGCGCACGCGCTCAGAAAACGGAAGTAAGCAAGCAGAAAGGTAAACAAGCAACGGCGAGAGGAGAACGCAAAAAAGGGGTGTCGGAACGAGTGAACGGAAACGAAGTGAATAAGAGTGAATGAGCGATAAAAGAGAAAACTGAAAAGGATAAGGAAGAGAAGAAGGAGAGAAACGAACGAAAGAAAGAACACATACAGAAGCTCAGAAGAAGGAATACAAGGATAAAAGAGACAGACGCAGGTTGTAACGAATTCTTTGTTTTACTGTATTTTAACTTGTCATTTGCTGTTTTATTTTTGGCAAAATAAATCAGTGACTCTTAGTAACTGTTAAGTTTTTTATTCAGGCTAACTTCAAGGCACACTTTCTGACTATCTTACATCTGTGAAATGCAAACAGCTGAGTGTTGGATTTGAAATCGTCTTGCCGTGTCCATTTCCTACAACAGTAACCATTACACCATGTTGGATATAATGCTGCCGATTAGAATGCAAAAGTAATTTATTTCCTGTTGTCTACAATTTCCACTTAATGCATATTGTACAAGTCACATTCATAATTACGACAAAGGATTTTGGCATTTGAAAGTAACTAGATGCCCTAAAAATTTGTCTCAAAATCCAATTCCTAACCATTAGCATATTAACTGCAATTGCAGAGGTTACTACTGGAGACCTGTAGAGGATTATGAGGTCTTATCTACTTTAAAAGCATCACTAGCAAAGCTAAAAGTGATATCGAGCTCAAAACTTTAGCAATGGACTTTTAAAATCAAAGTCCTGGATCAAAGACTTGGTGCTTCCATATTTTTGAGCTTCAAAACTAATTTAAAATATTGTATGGGTTTAAAATGTACACAGTTATTAAAAATGAATTTGTAAAAATCTGTCCCTTAATATCTTAAGATGGTTTGGTGTGTCGGAACAATATGTATGTGCGCAGAGAGACAAGAAGGGGAGAACACGCATGCGCAAGACAAGACAAGGACACGGCAGTAAACATGAGAGATTTGACAGTGGCAGATGATAACGCGAAATGAAGGTAATGATTGAATTTGTGAAAAGCAGATGTTGATTAGAATACGAAGAATTTCGGAAACTAATATTAAAAAAAAAAAAAAAAGACTCAAAACATTTGGCTTATTTGTTTAATGGCATATCATCATTTGTAGGTTATTGAATGCCAAAGCCATCCTTGTAGAAGAACAGTATTGATACTATTTGTTATATCAGAGAGAAGATATCTCTTATGATTCACAATTCTTACTCACAAAATACTCCTCGCTAGCATAAAACATCAAAACTCAAGTCGGAGGCAACAAGCGGAAATGAACTCAATGGTACCCTATCACGAAGTGACCAATTTGACGCAGTTCTGCGCATAGGCTCGGATTGAGTTACGCTTGAAGGGAATTCCAAAACAAACAAAAAATAATATTGTAAGGAATCCGGATTTTCAGCCAATGAAAAATCTTCCCGCTAAACACCCCAAAGGCATTCTGGAGCCTACGTCGCTAGCATATAAACCCAGGCATTTTTGAGAATCGGCAGTTGACGGACGGCTTCGACGCCGAGAACCCACCAGACGAGCAGGATCAAGGAACGCCCTCACCCACCCGGACACTCAGCTTTACTTCAACACCTCACCGTAGCCGGGCGACATCCTTACCCCCTTGACCACTACGGCGCTACCCACTACAACTCACTGGGTTCCTGACTTGGTCCCTACACCAAGTGACCATATCAACTCAACTTCTACTACCTCACGCCTCGCACCAGGCCAAGAGAGAACTGACGTATTATCATACGCTACCCACTACAACTCACTGAGATATTCCTGACTTATTTCCCGCACCAAGTGACCGTATCCACTTACAACGGTATCCTACCGAAACGAACTCAACTCCCTCGGCCACTACTACCTTCCCTGACCATCACTATTCCACTGGGCCATTCCTGACTTACGACCCCTCGGCCACTCCAGAGAACTACTACGATTATCTACACCAACAACAACAATTTTTACACTTGTTTATTTTAATAAACGGCTTTTATCCAATTCATCTTGTCCATTATTCTTCCTTGCAAACCATACGCTTATTTAACCCATAGCTAGGGTGTTGAGAGGGTTCCTACCTTTCCCAAGAGTATTAGTCTGAAAGTGAAAGTAATAGCATGACTAGAGTTTCAATTCACTCACTATGTCACAGTTCACAAGCCAGTTGACATTCCAGTTTAGGTGTAAAAATATCCTATGACAACCACTTAGCAAAAGAAAATATAGTTAGAATTTGAAAAATGTGTTTCTTTTTCATAGGACAAACTTAATACACAACTTAGAATGAGAGAGATGGTATCAATGTATTTAGTCAAAGTTGGTTGTTTTCTTTTACAGTATATCAACCTTTTTCAGGTCATTTTTGATAAACAATGGACTCAGGTTGTTTACATCACTTGCTGTAGCTTAAGTGGTCACCCAATTAAGTATTGAATGTTCACTCAAAGGGAAAGAAAACTAAGGAGAAAAAGATAGTTATTCAGGAAAAAACTATAATAATAATAATCTAGAAGTGCCAACTAAAACTCCAATGTTGGGTGAAATAAGTGCAGTTTCTTGCCTTGTTCACAAACTGTGACCCCCATAGCAGTTGTTTTCTTGGCAGGCTTATGTTGTATACCCTTTTCTTTACTTTCTTCTATTCTTCTTCTGTTCATCTTCTCTATCTTGGGTTCTTCTAGCGTCTCTTCTAGCATCTGGTCGGTCGCACTTAACTCATTTCTTCTTCTAGATCGATCTTGTTACCAAGACATTTACCAACCACAAAACCGTTATTTTCTTAAGCTTTTATTTTCTTAACTAAACATTTCATGTAACTAAACATCTGACTAACATAGTGCGCATATGCAGTGAGTTCCAGTTAAGGCAGGACATCATCTCTGCCCGACGTCAAACTGAAAACACAACCAGGTCCCATGTGACTTCACATATTTCGCGGGCTTTCTGTACTATTCCATGGAAAGTCCCGCCCGTGATATGAAAAGGGCCATCCCTTTAGAAATACAGGGGATTGACAATAATCTTACACAACCGCATAGATTATGTAACACTTACAGTTGTAGAAGCAGCAACAGGCAATGTGCCCTCTCATCACACCACTACAAACCAATCACTTTCAGTGGGTCTATTAAACTAATATAATTCTTTTTCAGCCTTCCTTTTCAGCTGTTAGGAGGATATAGAAACTGGCCTTCATTGACTTTTGTGTGCGTTGGCATCCTTCCGTTGATGAGAGACGAAGGAGTAGTGTCTCATTTTTTTTTTTTGAACTACGTAGACTGGGTGGGTTCATATGGAGGATAAACTATTTCCCAAGCAGCAAATCACCCCTCTCCACACTGCCCCTGTGATCCAAGGGAAAGGTAAGAAAACAATGCAGTTTGGCAGTGGCAATGTCACAGGAGTTACTGGGTAGCACTGGATTTCCGCATCACACCACCTTAGGGACTCCGGCTTCTGATTTGTTTTCAGGGTTTACTCCCCTAGCCTTTCCTTGGGATGGGGTAAAGCCGCTAGGCAGCAGAGGTTTTGTATTGGACTTTTCCTTGAGTTAGATGGGTTGCCGACCAAAGCTAAGGAATCCCTTCTAACCCATTTGGGGATTTATGTGAGTAGTAAGTACCCCAATCTTACAACTGTTGGTGTTCCTGAAAAATGAAATGAGATTAGGAATACAGTATATTTTGCATTTATGTATCAAATAAGCAACAGTACCTTCATATTGGTTTCTTTTTGGGGAGGGAGGGGTAAGTCAACTAGAAGCGTCTAAATGGTTCTAACATTCACTGAATTTATATACACATATATACATGTGTTTATACCAGCACCATTGAATTATCTAAGTTACAACTTAGTATTATCTTAGTAAATGGCATGTGGACTAAGTTGTAACTATCAAAGTTTAGCTTGGAGTCTTAGAATTCTAAGCCTCAGAATATATCTATTACTCTGGTCATGGGTTAAAAAGAAAGAGAGAGAGAGAGAGAGAGAGAGAGAGAGAGAGAGAGAGAGAGAGAGAGTCTGCTAACACATGGGGACATGAAAATAAAATAAAGTGTAATTAACTAAAATAAGTAAGAAGAATTAACCAAAAAAAAATCAAATTTCTTAACAGAAATGTAATGACTTTTCCAATTCAACAAGTTGGGGGATATCTGCAACGGAATTTACGATAGTTTTTAAGTTAAACTATGACTTTTGTGTAGTATTTTTAAATCAAGTTACAAATTTTGTTTTTGGTTGCCTTCTTAATAGAAAAAAAAAAGTTTTTCATCTACACTTTGTAATAAGATGATCTTATAATCTGTGGCACATATTCCTATCACTTAATGACCAATAAAACATCTTGGCTGTCTATATTACATCTTTAGTTGAGATGATAACCTATGTTTTTGTCAAATGGCTGACTAAAGAAAAAATTATTTCCATGGACATTTTTGTGGTCAATAATCTTGCCCTAATGTTGTATACCCCTTTGCTGGGTATATATATATATATATATATATATATATATATATAGGGAGGGGAGAGGAGAGGTTTTATGAGAGACATGAAGAGTATTTGTATATGAATTCCACATTTTTCAAGTCTTTATCTCTTTGTTACTTACTTGAGTAGCTGGCTGGTACTCTGGTCTGTCTCTTGTGTAGATGGGAAATTTCTAAAGATGCTGGTCTACAGAAGCTGGTTCACCATTATTAAAGACAACATAAGGTGTATATTGAGTGATTTTATTTTCGACCAGACATCTCAACCGCGGCCGGAGTGAAGCGAAAAGATGAGATGAGGCTTGATAATTTGTATTATTTAGATTATTCAGACTATTGTCCTCATCTTTATTGTTATCTGTACGTTTTAGCTTCCGATTACGTCAAGAAGGTTCCCGAGTTCAAAAACAAGGTTCCAGAGTAAATATATACTTTCACGCATCTCCACTTATGAACAAGATAAAAAAAATCCGACCGATTAAGTGGAAACGCGTCCACCAGCTCTAAAATAAATAAATAAATAAATAAAGTCGTCGGGGTGGCCTAAAATCGGTATCAGCCAGACAGTGGGGGTGTCTATCCTCTTTTCACTAGCACTAGACCAAAAAGATTGTTTTGGCATCTAAGGCGGAGCGGCAAACCTGCCATCAGCTCCTCACTTTAATGCACATATCCTTGTACTACTCATACGCTGAGTTAGCGAGAGTCGGTATCGAACCCAGAACCTTGATGATTACTAGTCGGACGGGAGAGAGAGAGGAGAGGTTTTATGAGAGACATGAAGGGCATTTGTATATGAATCCCACATTTTTAAAGTCTTTATCTCTTTGTTACTTACTTGAGTAGCTGGCTGGTACTTTGGTCTGTCTTTTGTGTAGATGGGAAATTTCTAAAGATGCTGATCTCACTTTATTTCTTCTTCTTAAAGATGCTGGTCTACAGAAGCTGGTTCACCATTATTAAAGACAACATAAGGTGTATATTTTGAGTGATCGCATCTTTTTATTTTCAACCAGACATCTCAACTGCGACCAGGGTGAAGTGAAAAGACGGTGTCTACATCATGGAGTCTTTCACTAAACTGCTTGCTAACAAAACTTAATTCCCATTCTCATGTTTTCCATTGGCAAAAGCCGGGGGGGGGGGTCAATTAAAGGTCATTACATATCAATAATCTAACCCCTTCTGATTTTGAATTTCAATGAATTTTAATTCAAAATCTAAGTACACTACAGTCATAATTCTTAGGCAACATACAAATTATGTAACACTAATAGTCAACTAATGGATTTTTTATAAAGGCTAAGATTACACCCCTGAACAGCAAGACAAGAAGATGATATCACTCTTATTGTCAAACACTGTTGACAATTAGACATGCCAACAGCACACATCTTCATGTTTCTCCCTCCCCACCAGTACCTACCAGCCATCACTTCTGGAAAGTCCTCTGCACACCATCCAGTATCTATTGTTACATACGCCTATCGTTCAACACTATACAGCGCTTTCCATCAGAGATACCAAAGAAAATTGAGGGACATATATGCAAAAACTTGGCAACAAACAACAATAAAGCACAATATTATTTTAAAACACAACATTTAATTCAAGGTTATAGTCTTTGGGAATCATAATATGAACGCCGACAGGCTAGAGCTTATACTGTCATTTTAGTGAAATTTCTTCTTCAAACTCAATTTAGAAAGGTTCATAATGAAAGGACTTTGCACTTAGCTTTGTTTTATGGGCGATTCGTTTTCCGTGATAATGATTATTCCGGTATTAGTTCTTTATCTGGCATTTTCAATTGTGGTAACTTTCTTCTTGGGAGACATTCTTTGTCTTCCCTCCCCCCCACGAGATGTTCACTGACCGGGTCCCGAGTACTAACTGCTGAAACTTTTCTCCCCTCCCCCACGAGAGGTTCACTGACCGGCTCTCTGGTATAAACTGTTGAAACTGACAATAGGGATCGCTTTCCCTTCCTCCAAATCATGACGTCACCTGTCTTGATACGTTTTGCGTACGTGGGTAAAGCAACGAGTGTAGTATCAGTCGTTCATTTTGTGTGCCTTCCTCCTCTCAGCTAGGCCGGCTACGGCCATGACTAAACAGTTTTTCTTGTTCCGGTGAGCTTTTAGGGTCAAATTCTGTGACTCCCTCCCCTCTCACGGCGTCAAACAGTCTAATAAGAATATTCCAAAAGTTCTAAACCGTTTAATATTTGATTGAACGTAACACTATGCAGAGATGATTACTTAGGAGCTCGTCCTGGCTCGTTCAGCATGTCTTCTTCATCTTACCTGGATGGTTTGTACTATCATCTATTTTTGAATACAGATAAGTTCTGTCCACTGGATAATATACATTGTAACCCCAATTAATAGAATGGTGATAATATTTCAGAAATATACAAAACAAATTTTGGAGAAATTGAAGTTAATAACATCTATAAATGAAGCTTATGGAATTAATTTTCAAGCAAAAATTATAACAAATAATTTCAAGCTTTATGTCAGATACAATGACCACAATAAATGAAAAATAAAAAACGATGAAAACATTAGTATGAAAGAAACAGGAAAACAAATTGTTTAATAATTTTCTATTTCCAATTTCAACACAAATATTTTGTTATCAAATATTGGTATAAAACCTTATCGTTTTTAAATCATAAAAATGATATTTTTTTATTCAATAAAAATTTTTTTATGAAAAACATATTGCCCAAATAAGATGGTTAAAATAAGCTTTATTTGAGTATGAGTTTTATGTCTTCAGTAAAAAATTTATGAAGCAATGTGAAAGTGATTCTTTCCTTTGGTTCTATCTTCCAACAATTTTCCATAATTCTATAGACAGCATCTGGACATTTCTTTGGTTGAGGCAGCCGCTGAGAATTTTCCAAAAACTGGACCACCTAAAAACAAATTCAAAAACGTTTATTTTAATTCATTGAATTCCAATGAGCTAAAAAAAAAAAAAAAAAAAGAAGCTGCTTAACTGATGTGTGAAATAGTGGAAAATGTTAAAAATATTTAAAATAGAGACTTTGCAAAAACGCTCATGTACTTTGGCATTAAATGCCATCCTAATTACCCATATTTAAAAAAAAAACTATCCAGCTGTATGTTTTTTTAAAAACTCTCTGGCCATATGCATTTAAAAAAAAAAATTCTCCAGCTGTATGTTTAAAAAAAAGAAAATTTAATTCACTTTTCAAACTTTCTTTTCCCTAATCCCAATTATATAGCAAGAGCTCAATGGGTGAACTGATGGGTCATGTTTTGTATAATATATATATATATACACAAGACAAAACGCGACTTATCGGGTCACCCATTGCGCTCTTGCTATATAATTGGGATTAGGGAAAAGAGAGTTCGCAAAGTGAATTAAATTGAAAAAAAAAAAAAAAAAAAAATACAGCTGGAGAATTAAAATATATATATATATATTATTTCAGTGAACACATGTGCAATCGGCTGCAATTAATCGGTACCTCGATTAATTCAGTGGATTTAACCCTGAAGATCCTTATGGTGAAACTCGAGTAGGTTTCTTTTATATCCATTTTTATAAATATATATATATATATATATATATATATATATATATATATATATATATACACACATAAAAATCGCCCATGATTTATTTATCTCGAAAACATTTTTATTTACAATCACTTAGTTTATTATTTTCAAATTTAAAAGAAGATCAAAAGAAGTAATGTACAAAGTCTAAGTATCTTTATATACATAATGTTAAAATAATAAAGTCAGTCGTGTCAAATTTAGAAATAAGTAAAATATAATGTAGTTAAAATTCATAGGGTAAGTTTATCTAATTTACATTTTTTAAACAAAGAAATTCATACCTATTTGATATTGTAAATAAATAATAATGTAGTTAAACTTACATTTAAATAGGTAATCCCGCCTAATTAATTAATTATTAATTAATTAACTTTCAAAAATTAGGTTCGACTTCCCTTAAGCACATATTCTCCCAAATATTGTTGGCTGAAAATAGCCATGTCACAAACATCGTCTGTTTGTTTACTTCTTGTAAGTTCGTGTAGAGGTCACTTAAGAGCAATATTAATACCTACTCCTAAATGAAACGAAGAAATCCTGCTAAGTCCATTTGGTGTGGAGGTAAGATGCTTACTTGTCAGCTTGACAGTTAGGTTTCGAATCACACACGGGCGGTCTTCGTATCTATAGCTCTGCTGATGAGGCCTAATAGGCCGAAATGTACATACAGAGATTGATTTTTCTCGATTTGTTTAACCTTACATTTAAATAGGTAATCCCGCCTAATTAATTAATTATTAATTAATTAACTTTCAAAAATTAGGTTCGACTTCACTTAAGCACATATTCTCCCATATATATATATATATATATATATATATATATATATATATATATGTATGTTGTGTGTGTGTGTGTGTATATATATATATAAAAGAAGGTTTGCTATATACGTGTCCACCGCTGCTGGTAGTTTGAAGTTGACAAATTTGTGCCCTAATCGTTTCAGCTCAGAATTTCTCGTGTATCACCAGTCTAATCTTAGAAACATTTATTTGGTTAGAAAGAAAAGAAAATAATCTTTCTAAATATCTAATTTATATGTGATTTCATCGATTGAATTATTTTTTACAGCGAAGTAGATAACAATAATAAATGAAAACACTTAATTTAACGATTAATAATAACTCAATTTTGTTTTTACTATTAATACTTCCATTTTAGAATAAAATATATCCATTTTTAATCAGTATTTATTTTTTTGTACATACAAAAGAGTTTTAAAAAAAAGAGAAAAAATAAAAGAAAAAAGAAATTG
Organism: Doryteuthis pealeii; assembly: GCA_023376005.1. Taxonomy (NCBI): domain Eukaryota; kingdom Metazoa; phylum Mollusca; class Cephalopoda; order Myopsida; family Loliginidae; genus Doryteuthis; species Doryteuthis pealeii. Next base: position 45,679,513 of record CM042146.1, read on the forward strand.
TAATACAAACAATTGTAAGTATTCAATTCTTAGCATTTTATTTTTACATGTTAATATGGTAAAAAAAAGAAGGAATTAAACGAATACATTCCATTTGAAATCAACAGGCAAGGAAGCTTGCTTAAAAGAATAAGGTTGTTTCAAAAATGTAAACAAAAAGAGACTATTCTTGAAATAAATGAATATTATAATACACCAATTCTTAGCTTTGTTTATCGTTAAATCTTTAATAAAGTTTAGGAATACATTTTTTAAAATAATCTTAAATGTAAACAAAAAGAAAAAAAAAATCCTAAAATAAACAAACATTCTACTATACAAATTCTCTGTGATTTTAAAAAATTTGATAAATCATTTTCCTCTTATTTTCTCCTTACTCCTGTTTTCTCCTCACTCACTCTCTGGTGTTCCTCATTTTTTTTAGTCTGGTCATGGACCGGGTACTTTGCTAGTATATATATATATATATATATATATATATATATATATATATATATATATATATATATATATCTCTCCTATAAAAATGGATGCAGCACTCTCTGGAGGCTTTATCAGTTAAAATTATTATCCTAGACTGTAGGTGCTGATGATAGCTGTTTGGGTAAGAAGACTGACTGATGATATATTGATCAGGTATTGGTCCCAGCTGGAAGTAGCCTGCAAATGTCTAACCTTACTGAAGAGACATGATATGTCGAAACATGGTGTCTGTGGATGACTATATATATATATATATATATATATATATTATATATACACACACACACGTCATGATTGGCTAGATTTATGAATAAATTCAACAAATCATAAATAGTTTATTAACACACGTTCTGTTGGTTAAGGTAACTTAGATTAAGTGAAACGGATATTGTTCATTTGAATGGCGAATAAGACTTACCGCTCTTTGATCAGTTGAAAAAAAGGCAAATAAGAGTTGCTGCCCTTAGATTTTATTTTGAAAAATTATTAACGTGGAAAAAATTGATTAGACCAGACGACACAGTTTAGATGACAGAAAGCAGAAGACAGAGTTTAGGATAGGGTTTAGTTGTCGCTTGGTTGGATGAGGAGATGAGAAGAAAAAAAAAGATAATTAATTAAAAATGGGAAGTTTGGATTGAAAAGGAAAGAGTTCACGGAAAAGAAGAAAAAAAAAGACAAAAAGAGTATTATTTAGAAAAATGGACTGGATTTGGATGAAAAAAAAAACAAACCAAAAAACGAAAGAAGTTGTTATTTGGTAAAACGGATTAGATAAAAAATAACCAGAAAAAAAGAAGGAGTTTATATTGAAAAGAAAAGGAATTTATTGAAAAGAAAACAGAGCTGATAAGGAAAGAGTGATTATTGATAATTGAGAGTGAAAAAAAAAGTAATAAGGAAAAAATAACAAGAAAAAGAGGAACTTATATTTTAACGAACAAAAATGTAAAAAGAAAAGAATGGTATTTATTGTACTTGTGAACATTTCTAATGTTTATGAACTTTTAGGTAATTTGTGTCTTTTTGTTTCTGAAAAAAGTAAATAATAATTATTTTTTTTAAATAAAAAAAATTTATCACTTATAAATTGTCTCATTGACTGAGGTTTTCGTTGGCTTGTAAATATTCCATATTTTTTCCCCTGGAATATTTTTCCTTGGAGAGTCAATTTCTTAGCCGCTTAGGGTGAAGATAGTTTGAAGAGATATACAGACACTTCGTGACAACATATATATATGAAATAATGTATTATATGTATATATAATAAATAACAATAAAAACTTGATACTAACGTCAACACCCATCATATTTTCATATGGCATCTGTCCAAATGAGAACATCTCCCACAAAGTGACACCAAAACTCCACACATCTGAAGCATGAGAAAAATGGCCATATTTTACCGACTCCATAGCATACCTGGAATTTAAAATAAAAATTTAAGAGTTTCTTTTTAGAAAAACAAAAAAAGCAAAAACAAACTTAAATATATATGTATTTGTTCATAATCCTAAGCATTCATTTTTATATATGTTTATTCGATTTCTGAAGAGCTGAGGATTAAATGAAACAATTATGTAATAAAGAATATTTACTGCACCTAAACAAACATAATGAGTATTTAGATAAAAGTACCAGCTACATAGAAAAATTTAAAATAGTTGTTTATGTATAAAAAGAAAAAAAATGTTATAAGTCAGTTACAGATTTTGTGAAAAATTTCTCTGTATTAATTTTGGAAAAGAAGTCAGAATTGCCAGTTTACGCGACCATCAAAGTTTTTTTATTTGTATTTTTTTGTTTTAATTAGAAAAACTATCTAATGAATTTATTGAATTTTACGTGTAGCAAACATTTTGAATATTCTGATAAAATGACAAATATTTTAAAATTAACTCAAAGTTTGATAAGATTTTTAAGGGAAACTTATTACAGAAATAAAGTCTGATGAGTTTGAGGTTTGTTTTGTTTTACGGCATATCAACCTCGGTGGGTCATTTAATGCCAGCTACATTTTGAAAGATTCATAGGGATAGTTTGGAAAAAAAATTTTCAAACTCAATTTTTTTTATAAACAAATTTTCTATTTAACCCATAGATGGGTCACCTAACAGGTACTACCATCTGGGTCAGAGTGGACCTGGGAGCAATAGTGATGAGGGGGTGCTCCCACATTCTCCAGACCTCTAAAACTGGAACCTCACCATCAGATAGAGTTTAACGTCATACCCAGGATATGAAGAGCCTCAGCCACCACCTTCTAGCACATGTATGATAAAAAGGGTCAGGGGTTGCCATCCTTAAGCATTAGGGGTTGCCACCCACAGTCAACATGTGGCCCTATTGAGAAGTGGTCTCACCTCTCTGCAGGGGTACAGTCAGTGCATTCTAAAGCCCCAGCCAACAGGGTTAAAGTGTGATTAGAGTAAAGATAAAATAGCAGAATGATACTTACCATTTAATAGGCCATTTTCCACCTGTTGTGGCCCGATAGTAATGTTTCTCGCCACAGCACGGGATAAGCCGAAATCAGTGATTTTGATCTGAGAAAAACCAAAGAGAAATGTTTCAATTCAATAGATTTGTTTTTCAGATGCAGAAAAATCTTTTTTTGTTATTCTTGCTTTCATCAGAAAATTTAATTTGTACAGAAACACAGAATTATAAAACTATGCTGTAACTTGAGTATCAGAGTTGACAGAGAAATAACAAGAAACACAAGTATTAAGGATAGGAGAAAAGGTTTTCTAAGCAAAATACAAGGTGAACAGAGTAATTAGCAATTACTAGGTTGAATAAAACAAGTCCTGTGAGATCTTGTTTCTCTCTCTTCTGTGGTTTCATCAGACGAAAAGGTTTAAAGGAAAAACATGATTCCATTCTCATTATTTAGGTACTATATAATACTTTGAATACTACTAATTCAACAAACATAAATAAAAATTTTTATTTTCACAGAAACTGGCTTTGCTTCAGATATTTTTTTCTGTAGTCTCAAATTTTCATATAATATGAACCTGCAAGGCTATAAAATTTAGTTAAGAAAATTCTAAAAAACTATTTACCTGCTTTTTAGATTCCAACAAAATATTTCTTGCTGCTAAATCTCGGTGGACCATTTTCTTTTCTTCTAAGTACCGCATTCCAGCTGCAATCTGTGATGCCCACAAGATGAGGTCAGTATTATATATAGATTTTTGAAGGATAATCAATCAAAAAATCCAACATTGATCCCTTGCTGATAAATTCTTCCACCTACAATAAAAAAAATCATTAGATTTCCAAATAAAGCATTGGAAATCTACCTTTGAGTGGTGGTCCCAAATCCAGAAGTTACACATATCAAACATATATATATATATATTGACCAATCCCTCCGCATGAGCAGGATGTAATAAAAGTTCAATTTCTTAAAGCAGAGTTCTACAGGTTTGAATTCAGAGTTTTCCTTCTCTTAAACCGGTTGCCTAACCAAGGTTAAAGAGCCCAGTCTACCCTACTATTAACCATAGCTGGAGGAAGAATAAGATTCATACCTTTCCCTAGGGTATTAGCCCTAAGTGAAATGCAATTACCATATCCAGGAATTGAACTCGGGGTGACAAGTCCATTTCCCATGACTTTAACCATTACATCACGCACTTCCAAACATGTCAAACATATAAAATTAACACAGGTTTCTAGATCCAAAACAGTTGCATTTGGGCTTGCAGAAATGCTGATAGCTTTTTGATTTAATGCATCCTGGGATGCAATATTTGTTTTGAATGAGTCCCTGGGGAATTTGATGGGTCCCAACTAAAGTTTCATAATGAATTGTAGTTTTTATTTATGATCTGGGGAAACAACTAAAGCCATCTAACTCCTACCTTGTAACATATCCTGTGTAATTCATTTCTAAGAGACTATTGAAATGTATTTACAGTTAGCCTGAGAAGGAAGAAAAAAGAAAAACATGGGATGCATGGATATGATTTAATTGCGTCCTTTTAGATTTTTATGCATCAGGGACGCAGGACATGTGCCTATCAGCATTTCTGGGCTTGTATATATATTTTGTAATGTGTCATTTTCATTTCACCGTAAATCTACACTGAAAATATGAATTTGTTTGAATCAATGCTACTGCATGTTTTAACACAAAAATATCATGTGTTCTTAATAACAATTAAGTTCATTTCAAATAATGCACAAGCACAATTGAGAGCACATTTTATGATATTTTTCGAGTTAAAACATGCAGTTGTATTGATTTGAACAAATTTGTATTTTCAGTATAGATTTACGGTGAAATGAAAATAGCAGACCAAAACATATGGCTTCCTCAAAGTGAAACAAACAAAGGGAGGTTACTCTCATTTATGTAACTGATGTTCAGATTACCAATGCATTTATGATATTATTCACCTGTTCACCATCCCTGTCAACACATTCTTAATCAGTTCTGCTTTTCTAATAAAACTATGTCCAAAGAAATATTAACATACTTTTAATGACCTATGAGAGAATGTGTTCATAGGAGGAGGCTCAAAGGCACTCTCAGCAAAGTGCTAACATTTGTTTAAAAATCATCCAGTAAGTTCTTTTTATATCTTATTATAATGGAGATTCAGTGTCTGTCTGTAACCAAAACTATGTCACTGCTTACATCACAATACCCCCAGGAATTGTTTAAGTTTATCAATGAGTATTTAATTTATGGACAAGATCATTAATACATACAATAAATCTTATTTATTAATGAAGTCTCTATGAAAATCTGAGTTAGATTTGCCTCAAAACAGCCCATCTTATTAGTACATTTAAAATTCTGCAATATGTCATATATTACTAAGAAATAAAGGTTTACATAATATATGGTGTGGTTAATTTGCATACTGGTTTTAACAAAACTGGATTTAATAAATAATCACTTGATGTTATTGATCTCTAATATTATTATTTTATTTTTCAATGTATTAAAATCAATCATATGAAGGATTTCATATAGAGAACAATTAAAATATAATTAAGTGCAATCTTTTTATAACAAATCTTTTTTTTAAATAATGAAATTTATTGTGTACAGTGCTCAGGTGCACCACAACTCATCAAAGTCTCATGTCAAGTACACAGAATAATGTAGTTTCAGGAACATGAACAGTTTACAGTAGTAATATGCATGCGCGTGTGTGCATATGTATGTGGAGAGTGGCATCAGGTATAGTGTCGGCGGACCACAGGAAGCATGGAGGCTTTGAAAGACTCAGTGCTTCGGCAGTCTACAACAAATGCGGGCAGTTTATTCCATATCTCTGCAATTCTGAACATGAAAAAAATGTATGTGTTCTTATTTAATTTCGTTTATCTTTCTAATCTATTTCATTACATTAAAACTTAAATACTTACGCCTGGAGGGCGCATATTCTTGCTAGTATTACCAATTTCCAGATGAGCATAGACAGAAATCAAACACACAAAATTTGTATTAATTTGTAACCTACCAATATCAAAGGATTTTTGCAAATGCCTATCAGCTTTGTGATGCAAACATGATCCAAGTCGTACATTATCTTGGCTTCTCGATAAAAATCTGCACGACAATTCACTAAATCTTCTATAAAGCATTTCAGTGCCACTGTAATCTGAAACAAATAGAAATTAAATAGTTAGAATGGAAAACAAACAAATTTAAAATTAAAGAGATTGTTTATCTGAATTTTTGAGACGAGGCTTGGACACATGGTGCAATGGTTATAAGGGTCGAGTTAAGTGACAATCATCAGAAGGTTGCAGGTTCAATTCTGACCACAGGTGATAATAACATAAAATAATTAACAACTTAACACTTGTATGCAGTCATGGTTAACAGAATGAGAACCATCTACCCCCAATGGGTTAAATAAAGGGTTCGTTTGAAGTTCTGTGAAGGCTCCTGAGTTTGACAAGAAGGACGGAAAGCACATCAGCCGAAATGTTGTGTATATAACCATAAAGATGAGGACAACAGTCTGAAAAATCTAAATAATACAAATTAAAGAGGTTGCTCTACATTTTGTTTCTTTTTAAATAACTCTTATACTTTGTATTATTTAGATTTTTCGGACTGTTATCCTCATCTTTATTGTGATGTATATAAAGAATCTGCTGATGTGACCTGAGGCCTTCTTCAGATGTTTCTTGTCATAATCGGAAGCCTTCACAGAACTTCGAACTGAACCCATTATTTAATCCATTGGAGTAGACTGTTCTCATTCCACTAACCATGACTGGGTATAAGTGTTAAGCTATGTTAAATATTCTATTTTATTTTTACCTGGAGTCAGGATTAAACCTACAGCCTCCAGATGATTGTCACTTAGAACTGTATTAACTCAACCATTATATCTGTTGCACCATGTGTCCAACTGGATGAGGACAACAGTCTAAAAAATCTAAATACAAATTATCAAGTCTCATCTCTAAAATTCAGACAAATAAGTCTTACACTTTTCCAAATTATAAAAAAAATTATCAGACAGCCAAAAGAAAATCATCTTTTAAAGTTCATTGGCACAAAAGAAAAAATGTACCAATTCTTCTCACCTTGTAAAGAATTGATAACAATTGTTGCTTATAAAACTTTATTAAATTATTGCATTAAACACTTCATTTATTATTCATTCATGAATTTTGCTTTTACTGTGCTTTTTCATTTATATATTTAATAAATGAACTTTGGCTGCATTAAATATTTTAATCTCTACATGCAGGTAAGGTATCTGGTTAGCAGAGTTTTTAATGTTATGTTTAATCAAATGATAAACGGTTTAGAACTTTTTGGAATATTCTTATTAGACTCTCTGACGCCAAATCTTAGGTTGAGAATCACAGAATTTGACCTCAAGTGAAAAACTGCTTAGTCGTGGCCGTAGCCGACCTTGCGGAGAAGAGGCAGGCAAACGAAGAACTGATACTACACTCACATACGCCAAAACCTACCGAGACATGTGACGTCACGAGTTGGGGGAAGGAAGGAAAAGCGATCCCTAGTGTCAGTTAGCAGTTTGCACTCGGGACACAGTCAGCGAAGGATAGTAGGATTCCTCACCTCGCTTGGGACGGGAGAAAATCGTCCCTATGAAGAAAATTTGACGACTATAGACAGTTGGAATCCCAATGCCATCTTCATGCAGACCAGATAAATAACCAAAGGAAGGATATATCCCAAAATAATCAACAGACGATGAACCAACCCACAAAAGCTAAGTACAAACTTTTTGGTCATGAAAAATTGTTATTTGACATGAAAGAGGTTCAGCCTAATGACTTTTTTTAATCCTAGCCTGTCGGCGTCCGTTTCATCCTCCTCCCGGCTTACAAATTCTGAATTAAAGATTATATTATAAAAATATATATTATGTCTTATTGTTCTTTGCCAAGTTTTGCATGTGCACCTTTCATTTCCTTTGGTCTCTGATGGAAAAGTGTTGTATAGCGTCGAAACGATAGGCGTATGTAACATGCGGGCACGTCCCGGGATGTGTATGTAACATTAAAGAGCATTAAAAATGGACTTGAGATGCTGACATGAGAAATGGAGAAGGAAAAAATATGACGTGAATTTCAGACCATCATTGGGGAAAATATAACTGTCAGATTCTTTGAAATATGCCATGAAATTTGAATTTGACATTTTAGAAATAGAAATAAGACTATTAAGAAAATTTTGTTAGATATGACATGATTATTATAGAAGAATTGATATGCAAGAAAACTTATACTGCTCTTGTATTGACAAAACTTCCTTTTTATTTGTGTTACATTTTGGAATGGGGTAGTTGGAGAAGTAGAATATACTGTTTGTTGCTTGTATTTTGAACATCCTTGGATAAAATGTCATAAAATAATTTATTCAGAAGGATCACTAGGAAAAAAAAAAAAAGAAGAAAATTCAAATTACCTTTTTAGTTTTTTTGCCTTCAGTAACTGTCAAAGTTCCTTTTAAGATTTTTCCAAACTCTCCTTCACCTACTAAACCTCCTAAAAGAATAAAAAAATAATACTATTTTTGTAAGAACAATTGAAAAATGAATGAAGAAATTAGAAAAAATACCTATAATTATAAACACTTTATCAAGTATATTTGTATCACTTTCAGAAAATTGTCAGACCCAAAACATCCTTTATTTTTCTAAGTTATTTTGATTGGTATTATTTGGATTATTCGGACTATTGTCCTCATATTCACTTTTATCTGTACAATGTTTCAGCTGATGTGCTCTCCGTCCTTCAAGTATTTCTTGTCGGACTCTGGAATCTTGTTGGACATGGGAACCTTCTTGTCGTAATCGGGAGCCATCACGGAACTTTGAACCTAACCCTTTATTCAGTCCACAGGGGTTATCCTGTTCTCATTCTACTAACCATAGCTGGGGTACAGGTGTTAAGCTCTGTTAATTATTATTCTATGTTACTGCTGCCCCTAACCAGGATTGAACCTGCAGTCTAGAGATAACTGTCACTTAGAAATGTCTTAACCTAACTCCTTTATTCACTAGGCTATGTGTCCAATTGGACAAGAAATACCTGAAGAAGGCTGGAGGGCACATTGGCTGAAACGTTGTACAGATAACAATGAAGATGAGGATAATAGTCCGATTAAGCCAAATAATACTAATTATCAACCTCACCTAAAAAAATTCAGAGAAATATTATTTTGATTGGTTCATTGGTTTTGTTTTATGCCATATCAACCCTTTTTGGGTCATTTAATATACTAGCAAATTAAAAAAACGCCCTTCGGGCGATGTAAAAATATATTTTTGAAAGATATTGCCTGAGGAGGTGGGAGTTAAAAATTCAATGTCAGAGAGTTTGTACCCTAAGTAAGTAAAATCATCAAATTTATTAAAGGAGTAAAAAAAATAAAACAATTTGAAATGTAAGCTTTAAATATGTATTAAAATGAAACAAACTATATATAGATATATAATACCAGACATGTATTTATCAAAACTTGTTTTAAAAAAAACAATGAGGATCATCTAATGTTGCATGCTCAAATTTTGAGTGTATTTATTCTATGTTATGACGATTTTGGATCATGTGACGTAAGCAATGACGTAGTTTTTGTTACAGACAAATAAAGAGCGAATCTCCATTATATATATATATATATATTATATATATATATATATATATATATATATATATTATATATATATATATATACATATATATATGAGACAGTATAGGGAGAGTGGAGACTTGCTTCATGGAGTAAAGTGGGCAAGAACTTGTCTGACTTACACGATGAGTGGAAAAGGAAAATATGGTTGCTTTAAGATTTAAATTTAAATAAGCATTTCCCGGAGTTAAGAGATATGGCAAGAGTAAATCTACACATATGCAAATTTTTCTCAGATTGCTTTATTTAAAAACCAAGCTCAACTGAGAGGGGGGAAGAATACATCAAAGCTATGAACAAAGTTGGGTTTATTTCACTTTGAGGAAGCCATATGTTTTGGTCGGCCATTTTGATTTCACTGTAAATCAATACAACTGCATGTTTTAACACAAAAATATCATAAAATGTGTTCTTAATAACAATTAAGTTCATTTCAATCAAACAAGGGGAGGTTACTCTCATTTATATAGCTAATGTTCAGTTTACCCAAAGTTGTATGCGGAAAACTGCTAGAATATTGTTACAGGATGAAAAAAAATTTGTCGTCAGACCTTGGAGTTGGAGAAAGAGATCAGCCTAATCAATTTTGCAACCGACAGAGAAAGAGAGAGAGATAATAGATCTGTGTTTTCCTTATTATTGTGATATTTTTCAAAATGCTTGTTTTAGAAAATAAAATTTCTCAAATGTTTTAATTCACTCTACATGGCAGTCTGTACGATAATACACACCCTTTTTTATTCTGTCATATGAAATAAACCAATGCCCATCATCTGTTGGTGGAGGAGCTGGCTGTAAAACAAACATAAAATTATCATAGTTATTTACAACAAAGAAAATTACAATTACTTACATTATTGACTAAATCTTTCACTCTAGATTTTATAAAAGAACGTTAAAATTAAGAGATACTTATTATTATATTTATTTATAACATTTAACATTTGCACATTGTACAACAAAGAAAATGCATAATCTTTTTACTTACATTAACATTATTGACTAAATCTTTGATTTACCAAAACCTTTCTATCAGTCACGTGCCGTAAGTGTTTACTGTTGACAGGCAGTCACAGTTGACTTTTAGAAAGTAAATTGTGAACAAAAGTTTCTAATATATTTTGAAAAGAAATTTAGGTAATTCTCTGATATTGCAGGAGGTGTTAGAAAAATGTACAAACTTTTCACTCTAGATTTTATAAAAGAAAACATAACATTAAAATTAAAAGAGATACTTATTATTATATTTATTTATAACATTTGCACACTCCTCTGACTCAAGAACAAACACAAAGTGACTTAAATGAAAGCAAATTTTCTGCTAATTTAATCATCTGTTATCAAATGTATTTTGTAGCAGCATCCAAAACACTTGGAAATAGGCATTATGATACATATTATATATTGAGGTTGAAAGGTATGAGAAAATTATGCCTGTTCAAGTTGAAAATAGCAACATTTTACTGAATTACATTAATTTTTTGAATAATTAACCTTTATAATTTTAATCTAAGTACAGATGGCATGTACATGCTTTAAATGCATTAATCTATCAGAGGAAAATTTCATTTTTGAAAAAGGTTGTCCCGTTTATTCAGAATACACTTGGTAGTGTGGATTTTAACACAGGGGAGACAACTGATAATCTATTAATGTTGACTAGTGCCTTAGATTTGGTGTGTGCAAAAAATTCTCAGCACACACTTAAAAACCAGTTAATTATTGGAAAATTTTGTACACAAACACCTGATATTAACAACAATGTTTCTATTAGAAAGTGTTTTATCATTTTCATGCGTCACAGTATAGATTTACAATGATAAAAAGTACTAGATTGTTGTTTTTTGTACATGAAAAAACAAGATATTTTGGATAGTAGCCTTGTTGGCTATCCATGAGTTATTTTTAGTAAATTATTTTTTCATATTTATTCTTATAAACTATTAATGGTTGAAGGTATGAGAAGAAAAGGGTTAGCATCGTTTTGTGATGGTATTGGGTTTGTTATGTTATGGTAAAAAGAAAAACAGATTTGTTTAGAAGGATTTTGTTTGGTTGTAAACTTAGTAAAAGAATAAAATGTAATTCCAAAAATGAATGGTAGGTTATAGATCTTTATAGCAAAAGACCGAAATATTGTAAATGTCTTGTTATTTGTTAATTAAAATACTGAAAGCTTCTTATCATTATTTTTATGCCAAACTAAACTAAGATTAAAACAATGTTATCTGTATAAATATTGGTATCTATTAGGAATGAAAATTAAATTATATTGCAAGATTTGTTTTATGAAATTAAAAAATTGTGCTTTTTAACTTTGTGATTTGCATGTATGATTGCATGAATATTATTACATATTCACTTTTGGAAAGTGATTTTAGCACAGGTATAACCTTTCAAAAATTTCATTTATTGTGAAAGTGATTATATTCTTTTTTAAAGCAGCATTTAAAATTCCCTGACACCATATTCATTTCCACATTCACATAATCAATAAATATTTTAGATTAAAAAATTAACTGTAATCAAAAGTGAGAAACAATAAGTTGGGGGGGTATTTTTGGAATTTTTCGTATTGGCATCCTGCCCTAAAATATGCTATGCAGAGACTGCTGGAAAATTGACCTGTGCTAGCTATTAACCCACTAGAGGTTTGAAGGCGTTTTTATCAACAAATTAATACGAGAAGAAAACAATATTTTACAGCCCCCACCCTCATATTTTTTATGGACAAGTAAATGTAAACAATATTTTACCCAAGCCTTTTAATTTTATTTTTTGGGGATATTTTTAGTTTTTTTATGTTTACATACTTTGTTATTTATTTTTTTTAAAAATGTGACATTTGTTTTGAATTAAAATAGAATTAAAATAAAATAAAAATATCAAAAAAAAAAAAAAAAAAAAAATTATGGGGAGGGGTTTAAAATATTTACATTTACTTATCAATAAAAAACGTGTATGAAGGGTGGGGGTGGCTTTAAAATATTGTTTTTTTTTCTGCTCGTATTAATTTGTTGATAAAAACACTTTCAAACCACTAGTTGGTTAATAAGTAGCATGGGTCAATTTTTCAGCAGGCACCACCTAGCATATTTTAGGTCAGGAGACCAGGATAACAAATTAAAAAAATACCCATTTTTTTTTTTTAAAGAAGACTTACTACACTTGGCACTGGTGGTGGAGTTCTCGTGGGAGGTAAGATCTTCCCGGCATTTGAAAATGCTACAGGGGTAGCAGGAGATTTGGGTGATTCTGTAGGAAAGAAAAATCAATTTATGATTGCAAATAAGTTTTTGGAATCTAAAGATACAATGATTCATAAACTTCAGGTGACTGTTTCCCATTATTTGCTTTTGGAATTTTAATATATGCAAACATGACACAGCAAAAACAGTGTACTGTAATTTGCATATTTTCAAGATAACTTGACAAATCAGTTCAGAAGATCAAGAATAAATCACATTAGTTAATTGTTTTGTTCTTAGTTTTTTAACAAAACAAATTTATATGTATAGGGGCAATCCCATGTCAAATCATCCAGAAAAAAGTAAAATTGTCACCCACCCCCTTCAATTTTTCTTAAATTGTATAGTGTTAAAACTAGACATTCCTCAAAATTTGAACTTCCAATTCCAAAAACTGGCAGAGTTATGTTGATTTTTAGCTATCCAAATTTGGTGGGGTTGGTGAAAAATGGCAACTTTTTGTAATCTATTTTTGTCTGTATTCATCTCAATTCATCTCAAGGGTAAAATTTGAAGGTAATCTGAACATTAGCTACATAAATGAGAGTAACCTCCTCTTGTATGTTTCACTTTGAGGGAGCCGTATGTTTTGGTTGGCCATTTTCACAGAGCTGAAGGTATGGTGAGTATAGAAGATATCACACTTGCACAATCCTGTGTCTCACCAAAAACATTTTGTTAAAAAAGTATAGACTATAGATTTTTTTCAAATTGGAATTAACTCATCTGGACAGCAGTCTATACACTAAGATATTATTACTTTATTATATACATATTTGCCAACCCCTCCACACAAGTAGGATGTGACACATGGTCAACTTCTTAAGCAGAGTTTAAGGGTTTGAGTTTTACTTCTAGACTGGTTGCCTAACCAAGGTTAAATAGCCCATTCTGCCCTACTATTTACCCATAGCTGGAAGGGGAATAGTTGGATTCATAACTTCCCCAAAGGTATTAACAATATATGAAATGCAAACAGCTTTGTCTAGGATTTGAACTAGTCTTGCCATGTCTATTTCCTATGGCAGTAACCATTACCCCACACACCTCAATTCTATATACGTTGCTTAACTGTGTACATATTTTCATTCAAATCTTAAATTGGTTTGGTTTGGTTTGTTTTACGGCATATCAACCTCAGTGGGTCATTTAATGCCGATAAAGTTTTGAAATAAATCAATTCTTAATGGATAATACAATTTTTTTATAAATACATTTTTCTATTTAACCCATAGATGGGACCCTAACAGGTACTACCACTCCGGGTCAGAGTGGACCAGGGAGCAATGGTGATGAATGGGGTGCTCCACATTCCCCAAACCTCCAAAACTGGAACCTCACCATCAGATAGAGTTTAACGTCATTCCCAGGACATGTAGACCCGCAGACACCGCCTTCTAGCACCCATATGATAAAAAGGGGTTGGGGCTTGCCATAAGGGCAATAGGGTTGGGAAAATCATATAGGTGCTAGGGCTTGACATGACCAGCCGATTGATCGGAGGGGGCCTCTCCGACCGCCCGTCTAAATCTTAAATTGGAAAAAAAATAAAACCTCAGTCTTGATAATATTTATTCATACTTTGTATAAAACAAATTCAATTTCAGTTCTTTGCTTTTATTTTAGGAAAAAATAGAATAAAAGCAAAATTAATAATTGGTTTCAAGGAAGAAGAAAAAATATATTCTTTGCTCATCCTTAGGTTTCCAGGTTAATAGTCCCAGGAGAATAGATGAAGAAAAGAAAAATGGAAATAAAAGAAAAAAAAAAGAAGCAAGCAGTTCCTTGCATTCCCTCAACCACTTCCTTTTCATTTCACTCTTTCCTTCTTTAGCTTTGATGTTCTTACTTTTGAAATCAAAACCAAAGAAGAAAAATCCCCTTCCCCACCTCATCTCTTTATATTTCCACTTGTTCACCCACAATTAATTTCCCTTCTTCCTACCTTGAAACTATTTTTTTTTCTTTTTTCAGCAGCTGCCCATGCAGTAGGTGAGCTATTTTTAACTCTTTCTCTCCAAATCAAACTTATTAATGAGAACAAATGTTACATAATTCATGGATAGTCAATGAATTATGTACGTACTGTAGTAAGAATATTTTGAATCAGTGTTCATTAGATTCAGAATAATGTGGGTGCAGTGGAAAGTTACCTCGATGATTACTGATGGGTAATAACCTTTTTACTTGACCCCTTGAAAAACGCGCCATTAGAGGCGTGGGAGATTAGTTTAAATTTTAGATTAGATGCGACTAGACATTTGAGGAGAGCGGATGTCACTCTGAGAGTCACTTCAGTTGAATCCGTGGTCGGGTTGTTTTAAATAAAGACTTAAGAAAAACAACAAAGTCTTGTTAATTTATTAAAACAAGAAATGACTAGCCCAAAGAAACCAACACAAAGAAGCAACCCACAGGATCAGCCTGAGAAATAAGCCCTGAATAATATGGCGTCCGAGTTAACAAATAAGGACCCTAATCCCATCTCTACACTGTGTCTCTTTCTCTCGCCACCTGATGTAAAGGGGTATATCACACAAAGAAAAAATATTTTTTAAAAATACAGTTCTAAGTGGAAACTATTGGATTTAACCTATACAATAATAGCAAAAATATTGAGTAAAGATTAATTGAACATGGTTAACATGGATTAAGATTAAGATTAAAGCAATTACCTGGAACATCGGTGATTATACTGGCCAAATGAGGATTAAGAAGTGGAATTGAATGAAGAGTTTCACCTGAAAGCAGCAGAATAATGAGATATAGTCTTAAACAAAAGATTTTTAAAAAAAGAAAAAAGAATTACATAGAAAAACTAATTAGGGAGGATAAATAAAATTAGCGCCTGGTCAAATTTGGTAATGCCGACAAAGTTCTGAAATAAATTCATTCTTAATGGATACTCAATTTTTTTTATAAATACATTTTATACATAGATGGGACCCTAAAAGGTACTACCACTTTGGGTCAGAGTGGACCAGGGAGCAATGGTGATGAAGGGGTGCTCCACATTCCCTAGACCTCCAGAACTGGAACCTCACCATCAAATAGGGTTTAATGTCATATCCAGGACATAAATACCCTCAGCAACCACTTTCTAGCACATATATGATAAAAAGTCTAAGTAAGGGTAAAAATAGAGTTGCATGTCATGGACTGCTCAGCCACCAGGGTTCCATCCTTAAGCATCACAGCTCACCACTCACGGCCAACAGATGGCTCCATTGGGGGGAGGATTTTTACCCTCTGCAGAGGTGCAGTCAGGGTATTTTGCCCCAACTGACAGGGCGGACAACTTAATAAATCTCAACCCTGGTTGGTCAACTATCAAGAAGAAAAGTTACTTCAGTGCAGAAAAAGATGGCAGTCCACTCAATCCCATTTGTAAGGATGATAATGGCTAAGACAAAGAAATTTGGAGCAGTTGTAAGTTAACAATAGTTTAATCTTGAAATTTTAGATCACTCGCAATCTGAATAAATAATGAATAATAATTCTGAAAACTTTATTTGAAAAAGTTCTTCATAATTGAAAACTATGAATCATCTAACAAAAGTTCATTGTTTTTATTTAAATTCCTTAGTTTTCTACATGAATGGCATTGTATTATATAGATTATTTGGACTATTGTCCTTATCTTCATTGTGATCTGCACAACATTTCAACCGATGTGCCCTCCGGCCTTCTTCAGGTATTTCTTGTAGGACTCTGAAACTTTCTCAAACTAGGGAACCTTCTCTTAGAACTCTGGAACCTTCATGTTGTAATTAGGAGCCTTTACGGAACTTTGAACCTAACCCTTTATTTAATAGATGGGGGTAGACTGTTCTCATTCCGTAAACCATGACTGGGTACAAGTGTTAAGCTGTGTTAATTATTCTATGTTACAGTCTACCCCCATGGATCAAATACAGGTTTGAAGTTCCATGAAGGCTCCCAAGTTCAACAAGAAATGTTCCCAAGTCTGACAAGAAATACCTGAAGGCCAGATTATGCAGATAAAAAAGATGAGGACAATAGTCCAAATTATCAAGCAAGTATAGCATATCATCAAGCATAGCATAAAATAACATCAAGCATAACATATCATAAATGATAATATAATAATAATAATAATAATAAAATATGATAATAATATAATATAATAAATATAATTAATATAATATAAATAAATATAATATGATAAAATATAAAATAATAATAATAATAATAAAATATGATAATAAAATAACATCAAGCATAGCATATCATAATATGATAATTAAATAGTCCAAATGATCAAGCCTCATCTCAAAAGTTCAGAGAAATAAGAATGGCATTGTTTTCAAATGTTCAAAGCAAAACTCAAAGAAGCAGAAATGACTTTTCCAAATGTACTTTTATTAACAACCACTAGTTGTTAATTCGTCTATGGTTTTCTAACACACACCAAACGCTGGTAAATAAAGTTACACAATGAGGAGAATGTTAGATCAAGGAATAATTTGAGGAAGAGTCAAAAATTATCTGCACTTTCACCATAAGTAAGTAAAAAAGTAAAGTCGTCGTCGGGGGGAGGGGGGATTGTTGGTATAAACCAGACAGCAAGGGAGTCTATCCCCTTTTCACTAGCGCTAGACCAAGGAGATTGTTTTTTGCATTTGAGATGGAGCGCCACACCTACCACTAGCTCCTTACTTTACTGCACAGATCCCTGTGCTACTCATACACTTAGTTGGCAAAGGCCGGTCTCAAACTAGGAATCTTGTGGTTTCTAGCCGAACGCTCTACCAACTGAGCTCATCATACTACGTTCTGTGCATGCATGTTTAAGGTTGGCACTATTATGATCACTTGATCAAAGATTGAGCCTGATTGCACCATTTTATTTGCTGTCTTTACAGTATAAACATGTCCACTCCATTAGCAGTATCCACCAAAGAAGAACAAAGAGCAGTGACCCAATTTCTCTGGTTGGAAGGAGTGTCAGGGTCTGAAATTCATTGGAGGCTTTTGGCACAATACAGGGACAGTACATTTACTACATAGAAATGTGTATGAGTGGATCGAACAAAGATGGTTTATGATGCCGTCTCTTTTCTATGGATGAAGATGTAAAAAAAGCAATGCATGAATGGTTGCACAAACAACCAAAGATTTTCTTCTAAGGTGAATACACAATGTTGTGGACCACTGGACCAAGTGCATTGAAAAAAGAAGGAGACTATATTGAAAAAGAAAGATTATATAGATATAGAAATAGAAAGAGATTATATAGATATAGAAATAGAAAGAGATTATATAGAAAAAAAAAGAAAGAGATTATATAGAAATAGAAAAAGAAAAGATTATATAGAAAAAGAAGGAGATATATAGAAAGAAGAGACTACATAGAAAAAGAAAGAGATTATATAGAAAAGAAAAAGAAGATTATATAGAAAAGAAAGAGATTATATAGAAAAAGAAGAGATTATATAGAAAAAGAAGGAGATTATATAGAAAAAGAAAAAGAAAGAGACTATATAGAAAAAAAAGGAGACTACATAGAAAAAAAAGAGATTATATAGAAAAGAAAGAGAGAGACTACATAGAAAAAGAAGAGAGAAGAGACTACATAGAAAAAGAAAGAGACTACATAGAAAAGAAAGAGACTACATAGAAAAAGAAAGAATTATATAGAAAAAGAAAGAGATATAGAAATAGAAAAAGAAAGAGACTACATAGAAAAAGAAAGAGATTATATAGAAAAAGAAAGAGACTAATAGAAAAAGAAAGAGACTACATAGAAAAGAAAAGAAGAAAAGAAAGAGATTATATAGAAATAGAAAAAGATTATATAGAAAAGAAAAAGATTACATAGAAAAAGAAAGAGACTACATAGAAAAAGGAGAAAGAGACTACATAGAAAAAAAAGGAGACTACATAGAAAAAGAAAAGATTATATAGAAAAGAAAAGATTATATAGAAAAAGAAAGACACTACATAGAAAAAGGAGAAAGAGACTACATAGAAAAAAAGGAGACTACATAGAAAAAGAAAAAGATTATATAGAAAAAGAAAGACACTGCATAGAAAAAGGAGAAAGAGACTACATAGAAAAAGAAAGCGACTACATAGAAAAAGAAAGAGACTACATAGAAAAAGAAAGAGATTATATAGAAAAAGAAAAGATTATATAGAAAAAGAAAGACACTACATAGAAAAAGGAGAAAGAGACTACATAGAAAAAGAAGGAGATTATATAGAAAAATGATCTACTTGTTTATCTCCTGCTTTTGTGTAAATACATTTAGAATACAAGAGTGCGGATAATTTTTGACTCTTCCTCGTACAGAATATATTCAAAGAGAAATGATATTGGACTTACCATTACCAAGGCCAATCTTCAATCTGCAAGGCAAACC
Organism: Doryteuthis pealeii; assembly: GCA_023376005.1. Classification (NCBI taxonomy): domain Eukaryota; kingdom Metazoa; phylum Mollusca; class Cephalopoda; order Myopsida; family Loliginidae; genus Doryteuthis; species Doryteuthis pealeii. The sequence continues at coordinate 45,698,781 of CM042146.1, forward strand.
ATCTGGTCGAATATTGTAATGATGAACTAAATGTTCTAATGAACTGAGATATGGACCATTGTCAATGAAATAGACATCTTTTTTAAGATATTCCTGAAATTAAAAAAGATTTACTCATCTTTATTGTTATATACACAACGTTTGGAGATGTGTGGTGTAATGGTTAGAGTCGACCCAAGTTCAAATCCTGGATGAGGCTGTTTGCATTTCACATAAAGCTAATACCCTTGGGTAAATAGTAGGGCAGACTGAGCTCTTTAACCTTGGCTAAGTTACCAGTCTAGGAGAAGGAAAACTCTGAATTCAAACCTGCTAAATTCGCATAAGAAATTGACCTTGCGTCACATCCTGCTTGTGTGGAGGGGCTGGTGTGTGTGTGTGTGTGTATATATATATATATATATATATATATACATATATATATATACACACAACGTATTAGCTAATGTGCCTTCCAGCCTTCTTCAGATGTTTCTTGTCAAACTAAGGTCAAACTTCTCGTTGCACTCTGGAACTTTCACGGAATGAGAATAATCTACCCCAATGGATTAAATAAAGGTTTTGGTTCAAATTTCCATGAAGGCACCAGAAAGTGACATGAAGGTTCTCCTAGTTCGACAAGAAACACCTGAAGAAGGCCGGAGGGCACATCAGTCAAAATGTTGTGAATATAATAATAAAGATGAGGACAAAAGTCCGAAAAATCTAAATAATACAAATTATCAAGCCTCATCACAAAAATTCAGACAAATAAGAAATCATTTTAATTCAAAATTTATTCTAATCTTTATAATCTTGTAATAACTTGCAAAGTTGTCATATAGTAAAGGAGGCCCCAACCTAAAATAAAAAAATAAAATTGGTTATTTCCTATAAGTCTAACATAAACAAAGGGGAACCACTCTTGACTGATGAAATATTCATTTATTCATTAATCTACTAGGAAAAAAGAAGACCGGGTTAGGGTTAAGGGTTAGTTTAATGGGAAAATAAATAAATAATTTATCAATCAAGAGTGGTTCTCCTTTGTTTATGTTAGACTTATAGGAAAAAAAAATCTTATTAATTTCAATTTCAACCTTTATTATAAAACTTTAGATTGTTATTTCTCATTTCTCTTTAACATTTGATAGTGATGAACTTTGAAAAATAATTAACACCAACTAGCCAATTCTGATGACAAAGTCTAAAGCCATTAAAAAGAGATTCTGTCTAAATTTAAAAGAATCTACTCACGCATTTTTGTATGGGATAGTGAAAGACATGACTATGATGGCAGATGCTAATGACAAACCAATCTTCATGCCATTTATTCTTTCGGATCAGAAACATTCCTTCAACAAGACCCTGGCGTTTCAAAAGAGTCATAACACCCTGCAAAGAAAAACAAAAACATACAGATGGAAATAATCAACCAGTCAATTTTTCAGGAAAAATATTTGGTCTGGTTGAGTGAAATTATATATAGAAAAAAGTATGAGTTTATTACTATTTACTTAATTTCAGTGTTTATTTTAAATTCTCTTGATAGCAGCAAATAATCATTATATAAAAGAAACCTTTTGATCACCATGTCTTTGTTGCAATTTTTAAGATATAAGGCGTGTGATAGATGCCTACTCCTAGATATAGACTCACCAACTACAACGTGACCCGAGAAAGATTTCTATTGTCCAATCACTGGCAGTGCTGCTGCTGATGTTGGTGTATTAATAGAGGCCCCATTCTAAACTTATGTCATTGACACTTGGATTCTCTTGGATGTCGGACTTACAAAGAATACTCTAACACCGGGTTCTTACATCTGGAACTAAGGATGCCGACCAGATACTTAACAGTCTTTTGTTTAATGCTAATGTTGGAGTATTTCTGATATAAGATGTGCTCCAATTCCCACCCACGAATTTATAGACTAACCAAGGTCACGTGGTTTACTTCTCCGGCCAATCAACAACCATAATGCGTGGCTGATTCACTACTTAAACACTGATACTTGCCACAGTTCACTTGCAATCATTGAGGAGGAACTTACGACCATTGATGAAGGAACTGAGGACTCTTTACCAGAAGAACCAAAGGATTCATTATCAGAGGACTACCAAGGATCCAATTCCACTGGACAAGCGTTCTTGCTTAAAGCCTACAGGATGGCCCATCAGATTGTAGCAGCTAAATTAATCAATGCTATAGAGTTATTCACTTAGTGACAAACCTTTTTTTTTTTAATTAATAATAAAAATGTACAGTAGATGGAGTATTGCTTATTGTCAGTATCAGCTGGACAGCAAGGGAGTCTATTCACAGTAGAGTGCCACATTTACCATCAGCTTCCTACATTACCACAAAGATCCAAGTTGTACTACTCATGTGCTAAGTTGGCAAGAGCTGGTATTGAACACAGAAACTTGTGGTTCCTAGGTGGATGCTCTAACGACTGAGGTAAACCAGCCAATGTAATCATACATATTAAGTATATTTCTAATCAATTCAAATGGATTTACTTAGAAAAGCAATTTAATATGCGACTTATTTGCTAAGTTGGCAAGGGCTGGTATTGAACTCAAAACCTTGTGGTTTCTAAGTGGATGCTCTACCGACTGAGCAAAACTAGCCTGCAATTTTGATTAATAAAGTGTGACAAATGCCTGAATAAACAAGCAAATACTTTCTATTTTTTTTTCTCATTGTACATTTTCAAGAAAAAGAAAAAGGATTTTCAGTAAAAAAAAAAATAGTTCAAATGTTTGACTTTATTATTAACAAATATACATTATTTAAATCTGTAATGAAATGATGAAAAGTACAAATTTATATAAGAACTTCTGAAGAATTTGTTACCATAGAAGGGTTTTGGTTAAATCAAACTTAACGGACCTAAATTCCACCATCGTATGTCACCCCGCCAAAAGAAAAAAAATACCAAAAGTCAGGGAATCAAACGATTTTAATGAAATTTTCGGTATTGATATATTAATGAATAAAAGATATCATGCACCAGTTATTTTATTTAGAAACTTTTACATTTTTTCAGGTCAGTTAACTTTGAACCACATATCTTTGAGGCATAACACAGATTCACAAAGATATGTGGTTCAAAGTTAACTGACCTGAAAAAATGTTAAAGTTTCTAAATAAAATAACTGGTGCATGATGTCTTTTATCCATTAATATATCAACACTGAAAATTTCATTAAAATCGGTTGATTCCCTGACTTTTGGTATTTTTTTTCTTTCGGCGGGGGTGACATACGATGGTGGAATTTAGGTCCGTTAAGTTCGATTTAACCAAGGATTCTTTATATAAAATCAATAACAAGGGGAACAATGTTCACTTACTTGTCGTTGAAGGTCTTGATGTAACCAATATTTGGAGTCTGTCTTCGGTGTCGGTTGAGAGTAATTTTCTGGATTAAATAATAATTATAAAAAAATTTCTAAAAATTGTGCCTTTTGCATATATTTATTATCCATTTAATTAATTAGTAAATCAAAAAATGGAAAATTGTAAAATACCATGCAAAGTATAAAGTGAGATAAGTTATATCTAATTCAGTGTTTCTTAAATAATCTGCTTGTGTATACTAGTGTGCTTAAAGAAGTAGCTAGGTGTAGTTGGAATAGATAGGAGTATATACATTTTCCAGCATCTGATTTTTCAGTAGCAAAGTTTATTGCATTTTCAATTTTTATATTTTTGTTATAACCTAACAAAGGGTTACTAAATGAGAAATAACCAAATGGAAGTTGGAAATAAAATGGAATTTTTATAACATTAACAAAATACAATACTCGCCAGCGGCGTAAAGAAGGTAAACCACTACTAGTGGTATAAGACTAACCAGTCAGCATAATGTCTCCTAAAGTCAGTATCAGCCAGACAGTGAGGGAGTCTATCCCCTTTTTCAAAAGTGCTAGACCAAGATGATTGTTTTTGGCATCTGAGGTGGAGCATCACACCTACATCAGCGTCTTACTTTACCACACAGATCCCTGTCCTATTCATACGCTGAGTTGACGAGGGCCGGTATTGAACCCAGGACCTTGTGGTTTCTAGTCAGACGCTCTACTGACTGAGCTAAACCGGTCCTAATTAATGTTCATAGGTAGGGTATATAACAGTTTTGAAGGTGAACTGTTGATCTTTCCTGTTAATCTATCTATTCCAACTTCATTATGAAACAACTGACGTCAAATGACTGATTTCTTTGCTTATTATTTTCTTTTACAAACTAGACACACCATTTTCAGATATTTCCTATAAGTCTATATAAGTATCCTATAATAACATAAAAAAGGGGAACCACTATTGACTGATAAATTATTTTCTCATTAAACTAACCCTAACCCCGTCTTCTTTTTTCCTAGTAGATCAATAAATAAATAATTTATTAGTCAAGAGTGGTTCCCCTTTGTTTATGTTAGACTTATAGGAAATAACCCCGATTTCTTATTCACTTCATTGTACTTTAATCATCATCATCAAAGTTTTCTGCTTGAAAAATGTAATAAAAGATCTTGCATCTGTGTAAGGATGGTGTGACACTGGTGTAGAGTATTGTATATCCAATTTATTAAAATATATCATTATCATGTCGCGCAATTAGCACAAATATCCATGACAATCTTTGCCAATCATTCATTGCCCAGGGAGGTCCTCTGCGCAGCATCCAGTATCCACACATAGTTGGTCAATGTAGATCCTTGCAAGGTGGCTCACGTTAGCATGTCCATGTGCTGGCTTCCACAGGAAAACGTTGCTTATGAGTTCGTCTTGCTCCTCCAGCAGTGTCCAGCATGTCTTGTCTGTTTCACTCGAATGGTTTGTGAGATAGGGGGCTGTACAGCTACTTTCTTGTGGGGTGCTGTTTCCACGACTTGTTCAAGACCACACGCAGCATTCTTGTGCAGCTCCCATCTATCTTATTCTCAAGGCGCCTCATTAGGGTCCAAGTGGTGCAGCCATACAGTAGCACTGATACAACCACAGAAAATAGATAAATTTCGGAATAATAAATGTACAATTGCTGAATGTTATACCAAAACTGAAGTAAATTCAAGTGCAACAAATTGTCCTACTAATGTTAAGAAATGGCTTGATAGCAAATACAATGAAAGTTATTTAATCTTTTGTTTTACTTGGGCTAGAAATGAAAAGCATCTTTTTTTTTTTTATTGCATTTAGTATATGGTTATATTTGTAACTATTATAGTTTCAATTGATGTTGATTTGACATTAATAGAACTGGTGTAGTGGATACAGCCTATCCTCCCCCAGCTAAGTGACATAAATCACCAGTGCTGTGCCCAGGGGAGTTGACCTGTGTGATTCTCAAGAGACGGATGATTTTCATAATGACTCCATCAGCCATTACAAAAGAAAATAGTCATTTGTACCAGATCACTTTGAGCAACATCGTCCCATAAGGAAGAAGAGAAAGATGTCATAGAAGCAGTGCATGAAAGCTACAGAAATTCAATCATAGTTCGTTTTTGATTTTGCCCCTATTCTCTACACTTACACTAAGTATCTAAAAAACTTACACTAGGTATTTAAAAAACTTTTACATTTTTTCAGATCAGTTAACTTAGAACCACATATCTTTGAGGCGCAACACAGATTCTCAAAGATATGTGGTTCAAAGTTAACTGACCTGAAAAAATGTAAAGATTTTAAAATAAAATAACTGGTGCATTATATCTTTTATTCATTGATATATCAACACTGAAAATTTCATTAAATTCGGTTAATTCCCTGATTTGGGGAATTTTTTTTCTTTTGGCGGGGTGACAAACGATGGTGGAATTTAGTTCAATTTAACTCTTACTACTACTATATCTGCTGATTGTGGAAGTTTAAAAAAAGCCAAAGCATAGTATTATTTGTGTTATTCGGACTATTGTCCCCATCTTCATTGTTATTTGTACACCGTTTCGGCCGATATACCCTTCGGCCTTCTTCAGGTATTTCTTGTCTGACTCGGGAATCTTCTCGGACTCGGGAACTTTCTTGTCATATTCGGGAGCCATCAACTCCTACCCCAGCTATGGTTAGCGGAATGAGAACAGGATACCCCCGTGGAATAAATAAAGGGTTAGGTTCAAAGTTCCGTGATGGCTCCCGAATATGACAAGAAAGTTCCCGAGTTCGAAAAGAAGGTTCCCGAGTCCGAGAAGGTTCCCGAGCCAGACAAGAAATACCTGAAGAAGGCCGGAGGGTATATCGGCCGAAACGTTGTACAAATAACAATGAAGATGGGGACAATAGTCCGAATAACGCAAATAATACTAATCTTCAAGCCTCATCTCAAACATTCAGAGAAAAAGCCAAAGCATGTTTTGTACAAGAATTCATCAGAGTAAAAAAATAGAGATGGAAACTCGCAAAAGATTACCTAAGAGTTTGACGCACTTTGTATTCATTAACTCAATGGCAATGTCTAAAGGTGTCTCTCCCTTGAGTGTCCTTGGGAAAGGAGGACAAAAATTCTGCAGTAAAACCTGGAAAATATCAAAAGATAAAAAAATAATCAAACATGTAGAAATAAAAACAGAAAGTCTTAACCCTTTCCAAACAGAATTTATTTCTAAATTTTACCATATTTAAGTTAGGGGAAGGCCACATGCAAAATGAAAGATCTGTTTGAAAATGTCAACATGGAGGATATTCTCTCTTTTTTGAGGGAAATAAAATTATATCATAGAATATAGACATGAAACTAATCAATACCATACAACATAATTCCCAATAATGCTAACACATTGTTAAAACCAATTACTAAAAAGTATAAATGTAAATACACGATATGTATTACTTCCTGTTAGGTATGACATAACCCCAGACAGGTTGATATGCCGTTAAAATCAATAAACAAACAAGGTGTAGTGGCTAATGTGCTGGACTGCAACAACGTAGTAAGTGAGTTCAAACTCCAATTGCACTACTACATTCACTTTTATGATAATACCCTTGGGAAAGGTATGATCCCCCATCTCGTAGTAAGTGAGTTCAAACTTCAATTGCACTATTACATTCACATTTAAGATAATACCCTCGGGAAAGGTATGATCCCCCATCTCCCCTCCACAAGCTACTATGGGTATCACTACTATCCCTAACAAGGATGGCTTTGGCACATCAACCCATGAAGGTTGATATGCCATTAAATAAAACAAAACCAAACCATATATAAGTTAACGCAAATTTGAATTACTAATAGTAGTCAAAAATTTAGCAATATTTTAGTATGTGTTAGTTTGCAGCATGTATATCACATAAACTAAAGTAGTTCAAGCTGTAGAAGATACCTATTGTGGTTGGTAGTATCGTGGTAGTTGGTGCACTAACATGTTGTGCATTGCTTTACTGTGTGTGATTTGAAAGCCACACACAGATGAACGGTCAATGTAATATAATTCAAGAACTTATGATTTATAAATCAAACCCAGAACCTTGTGTTTCCTAGGCAGATGCTCTACTGACTGAGCTAAACTAGGTGATCTTATGTCGTTTAGGTCGGGGGGTGGGGGATAGGCTATGTTAACTACACCAGTTCTTCTGTTAATGTCAAATCAACATCAGTTAGAACTAAAGTAAAGGAATTGACAAAAAATAAAAATTGGGACCATATTACTTTTAGGCACACCTTTTTGATCTAGATTAAGAAAGGACATGTTTTTCATTTACACCGTCAATATCCGGTTGTTTGTTAAGGGTTAGAGTTTAGTTTTATAATTTAAAAAAAAAAAATCTAAAAATCATCCAGAACTTTTTCTTTAAGAGAGTCAGCGTGTTTCCACTCAATGGACTGTCTTTTTAACTCGGGCCTCTAGTTGCAAACCCATGTTTAGCTCATTTGTAAATATGTTTTTTTACCTAAACATGTTTCTTCATACACATCACACATTCTTCTGTAAATTTCACATGGGTTGCACTTCTCTGTTCAAGCCTGGAGCACTCGGTTAGATTTGCCACAATTTTGAATAGCCTCAAATCAAATGTTTTTGCGAGATTAAAATAATTTTTGCTAAAAACCACTTTCAAACAATGCATAGTTTACACTCATGAAAAAAAATTCAAAATTCAAATTTATTTGGCTTTTTTCAAAACATTCTCTAAGTCTGACAATTCCATAATTTTTTAAAGAGGTAGTATTCTAGTCCCCAGCTAACAGAGTAGGATTATACTAGATACAAAATTATTAGAAACAAGAAAATCTATGTGAATGTTATCTTCTATTTCTTTCCCTAGGAATTCTTCATATCAAATAGGTTGTATAATCAAAGATTTATACTTTTAAAAGATCATTTAGTGCAGAACTAAATTTTGTCAGGAAAATTTTAAGAGTTTAATCAAACTGAGCTTTTTAAAGTTCAACTGACATACAATTACCATTTTTCTTTAATACAAAAGCAGTTTTCAGTGAGTGAAAAACAAATCTGAAAAATGTACCATATTTGATGGCATATAAGACCACCCCCACTCATTTCAGCAGGTCAGATTCAGGAAAAAAAGCGTATTTGAGCAAATATTGTTGAAAACAGTCTAGCTGTGCATTACACAAGCAGAAACATAGCTGTATAAAAGCAATTTGGCAGTACAGGGTAGGTAAAAGTACTGAGTGTAAGCTGTGTTAGTGAGCATCATAGAGAAGATTAGCCTAGGCCTACGGGAGGTCTCAAACTTCACCTACGATGTATAAGATGCAGGGCAATTTTTTGAGCCAAAATTTTGGAAAATTTAAATGGGATTAACTTAGGATGACAGTCACAAAAGTATATAGTGCCAAGTAATTATAGACCACCTTGCTAATCTCTTGAAAACAAAAAATATTTTTGTTGTTGTTCTTACCTTAATGCATTTATGATGGCCCAGCTTAGCAGCTTCATGAAGAAGGTAGATTCCTGTAAAGTTGCACCTGATGTGGGGATCACAACATCCATTCACAATTAGGTCTGACATAATATCACAAAATTTATGGTGGCAGGCCAGCTGAAAAGCAAAAAAAAATAAATAAATAAATAAAAGCCATTAAAATGGAAAAAAGAAAAGAAAAGAGAAACCAAAACTCTATAATAATAAATAATAAATAAATGAATTTAGATTTTTTGGACTGTTGTCCTCATATTTATTGTTATATACACAACATTTCAGCCGATCTGCCTCCCAACCTTCTTCAGGTGTTCAGTTATAAACATGGTGCAACAGATATAAGGGTTGAGTTAACACAGTTCTAAGTGACAATCATCTGTAGATTGCAGGTTCAATTCTGACACCACAGGTGATAATAACATAGAATACTTAACATAGCTTAGCACTTGTACCTGATCATAGTTTATGGAATGAGAACAATATATCCCAATAGATTAAATAAAGAGTTTGGTTTGAAGTTGTGACGTTTCACAAGAAGGTTCTTAATTTCAAAAAGAAAAACCTGAAGAAGACCGGAGGCCATATTGGCTGAAACATTGTGCATATGACAATAAAGATGAGACCAACAGTCTGAAAAATCTAAATAATAAAAAATTATCAAGCCTCATCTCAAAAATTTAGACAAATAAATCAATGAATAAAAAAATATATTTTACACTTTTTTTTTAAAAGCCTCAGCTGAAAGATTGTTATGTACAGGTACAAAGGTAAAAACAAAAATTAGTTAAATCGAACTTAACGGACATAAATTCCACCATCATATGTCACCCTGCCGAAAGAAAAAAAAAAATACCAAAAATCAGGGAATTAATCGAATTTAATGAAATTTTCAGTGTTGATATATTAATAAATAAAAGATATCATGCACTAGTTATCTTATTTAAAATCTTTTACATTTTTTCAGGTCAGTAAACTTTATACCACGTATCTTTGAGAATCTGTGTTACGCCTTAAAGATACATGGTTCAAAGTTTACTGACCTGAAAAATATATAGTTTTTAAATAAAATAACTGGTGCATTATATATTTTATTCATTAATATATCAACACTGAAAATTTCATTAAATTCGTTTAATTCCCTGATTTTTGGTATTTTTTTTCTTTTGGCGGGGTGACATACGATGGTGGAATTTAGGTCCATTAAGTCAGATTTAACCCAAAAATCTTTAACAAGTTGTTTAATGTATTTTTTACATTTGGATCAATAAAAAAAAAATAAAAAAAGGTAGAGTGGAGGATTTAATACATTTTTTTTTCTTTATAAAATTACTATTGTTAGTCTTGAAATTCATAATTTGTACATGTCAATTTTATTTTGACCAAAATTAGAAAACTGATTAGAATGTTGTAAATACAAAACTTCACTTTCTGATAAATGAAAAGTCTATATAATTTATTTACCATTATATTTTTATTAAATAATTATTGTGCATCTCTTAAAAAGAACTTAAAAAAAAGATAAAGATAAAATGTCTATAAATTTGTACTTGCAATAAAATATTCAAATGAATAAATAAATAAAAATATGAAATAAATAACTACAGTAGGGTGAAACAAATATTCATACACACAGACTTTAAAACATCTAAGAAAGAAATGTGAAAAATGCTCTGCCAAAACATTATCATTAAGAAGAGTACAAACCTGGAGTGGAGTACACTTGTGTTGATTCTTAATGTTTGTTTGTGGAGCACGTTTAAGTAGGAGTTTTACAATAGCTTCATCTCCTGCGTGACAGGCAATGTGCAGTGCTGTGTCTCCTAAGAACAAAATTAAAGTAACATTGTTAAAGATATTACATCCATTAAAGATATTAAGGGTTGAGTTAATACAGTTGAATTACTGTCATCCTCATCTTTATTGTTATATACACAACTTTTCAGCCGATCTGCCTCTAACCTTCTTCAGGTGTTTCAGGTGTCCAGTTGGACACATATGGCCTAACTTCATGGTGGTCGTACAAGTCTCTTAAACTTTACGGCCTAATCTTTGAATTCGTAAAAAGATCAACCACCCACTCCTTTTACTTATGCTTATTCTCTTTCTTATTCATTTATTCATTTATTTATTCTGACCATGTTCGTCTTCAATCATAGTATCACATGAGCATTAGTTTAATAAATCAGAAGTTTTGCTTATTAATCAGAAGTTGGTGAATATTTTTCAACGTGCACACAAATAATAGAGAGCTATTGGAATCGCCATAAACTATTTATTAAAATAATGCTTGAGTGCCAGAAATGTCCTATTTGAAAGAATTCATGTGACACAAGAGGCATATGGAAAATAAATTTTATAAATTGTGTGATACCATTTCCGAATTACAACCTTTTATTTAAATAAGCATAAAAAATATTTTGTAAATAAAAACTATTTTTTATTTAAATAAACATATCTGTATTTCTCTTCTGATTAAATAAAAACTATTTTAATATAAAAACGTGTCTTTGGTTTGTTAATAAACATGAACTAACTTTTAAAAAAAACTTATAGTGAAATTCTAATGTAAAAAAAAAAAACGTTGGTTGTTTATTTACATACAACGGTGAAAAGCAAAAGCTGTTCTTTTCAAAACTGTTCTCAGCTGGGGTGCCTATTGGATACCTGGTCCCCTTTGTGCTTGATCTTTGAAGGGCTTATGTGCAAGTACATGTGTACCAATTATTGTTTGAAATGGCCACAGTAATTGGTAAATCTTGCAAATAGGCCTTTCAAAGCAAAAAGACATTGGACCCCTTTTTTCCGACATTCTCTCAGTTTTTGTGTGCAAACATTGGCAAGAGCTGTGTATACATCCTCAGGCTCATGTAATTCCCAGTAATCCAACATGAGAAGAACCTTTCCCTTGTTTTTTGTCACTAAGAACATTAGTGAGAAGAGACCTCTTTGGGGACCATTCACCTCCTCGGGGTACGGTGTTACATAATCTATGCGGTTGCATAAGATTATTGTCAATCTCCTGTATTTCTAAAGGGATGGCCCTTTTCATATCACGGGCAGGACTTTCCATGGAATATTACAGAAAGCCTGCGAAATATGTGAAGTCACGTGGGACCTGGTTGGGTCTTCAGTTTCAGTTGGACGTCAGGCAGAAAAGATGTACTGCCTTAATTGGAACTCACCTGCATACGCATGAAATGTTTAGTTAAGTAAATAAAAGCTTATGAAAATAACACGGTTTTGTTTTGGTGAATGTCTTGGTAACAAGACTGATCTAGAAAAAGAAATGAGTTAAGTGCGACCGACCACCAGGACAAAGTCCAGACGCTAGAAGAGACGCTAGAAGAATAGAAGTAAGAAAGAAAAGAAAGGGTATACAACAACGGTATCAGACATCTACTATACAACCACGCCTGCAAATTGTGCTGTATTCGTTCTTGACATGTTTAAGCACAGTGTACTAAGGTACCCAGTTCAGTAATCTGAACATTAGCTACATAAATGAGAGTAACTTCTCCTTGTATGTTTCACTTTGAGGAAGCCGTTTGTTTTGGTCGGCCATTTTTATTTCACCATAAATCTACACTGAAAATACAAATTTGTTCGAATCAATACAACTGCATGTTTTAACACGAAAATATCATAAAATGTGTTCTTAATAACAATTAAGTTCATTTCAAATAATGCACAAGCACAATTAAGAATACATTTTATGATATTTTCGTGTTAAAACAGAAATGTGAAATGAAAATGGCCGACCAAAACATACGGCTTCCTCAAAGTGAAACAAACAAGGGGAAGTTACTCTCATTTATGTAACTAATGTTCAGATTACCCCAACTCTTTGGCTTCTTAGAATCTTTCCATCAGCCGTTAGCAAATCTATTTCTTGTCTGCTCCATGGACAACAACTCAATTTGTTTATGACCGAGAACCCGAATATATCAGAGTAGTATATTCCACTCCATCAATGTATATTTCAATGACAGGAGTGCCCCTTTCAGGACTTATGTGGGGAGGGACAAAATTATGATGAAATTTGAACATGCACTTGAATTAAATCAAATTTTCCTGTTATTTGCACAGATGGCAAAAGCTTTAGAGGCCAATCCCAACTGCACAGATCAGATTACAGTATGAACAGTAATAAGCCATGGTAATAATATTCAATGGGTGGAACCTTTTATTTTGCCTTTCAACTGCCACAACTCAAATTTCATGATGTATAATTTCCTTGTGTCTTCACTGATATTTGGTTATAGACACACACACAAATATTTATTAAGCATAATGTTTAAAACAAATAGGAGATATATAAAAGCATTTCTGAGATTATACATTAACCAATTCTAACTAGTATCTACGTTATAACAACAAAGCTGATGACATTAGTCTGAATAGATTAATGTACAATAAATATATTCAAGTACATTTACTTACCGTCAGCATTTCGTGAATTTATATTGGGACATTTGGAGCTATTGAGAATTTTAATCACACAAGCTTTATTTCCTGAAATTGAAAGAATGCAATAAAAATACATTATTATTATTATTATTATTATTATTATTTAGAATAGTAAAAGAACAAATATTCTGAGCATTTATGGATCATACAAAACTAAGCATGATAACCAGTAATCTTCATACAATGACTGCTATTTACACAGTAGCATTGCAACCAACAAAGCCTTCATCAGATGATGACTCTGGGTTCAGGCATGGTTTCGGGGCCGAAGCATCATTACCACTAACCCAGAGCGCTCCAGCAGTATCTCACGATACCACCAAACTATTTCAACACGCATACATATACAATTCTTGGTATGCTTAGGGAAAGTCTAAAATTTTACTAGTCAACTGTATAAGAAATTATAAAGTTATTTATTATTATTTCTCTGAATGTTTGAGATGAGGCTTGAAGATTAGTATTATCTGCGTTATTCGGACTATTGTCCCCATCTTCATTGTTATTTGTACAACGTTTCGGCCGATATATGCCCTCCGGCCTTCTTCAGGTATTTCTTGTCGGACTCGGGAATCTTCTTGAATAAATAAAGGGTTAGGTTCAAAGTTCCGTGATGGCTCCCGATTACGACAAGAAAGTTCCCGAGTTCGAAAAGAAGGTTCCTGAGTCCGACAAGAAATGCTGGAGGGCATATTGGCCGAAACGTTGTACAAATAACAATGAAGATGGGGACAATAGTCTGAATAAGGCAGATAATACTTATTTATTATTCATGAAATATTTTCCAGGAGAACATTAAAAAAATCTTTCCTGGAGTTGAAAATCTGGTACAGAAGAATGCAAAGAAAAAACTGATTTTATCAAAAGCAATTTCACCATAAAGGTCACACAAGTCATCTTCACTAACAAAAAAAACAAAACAAAAACAAAAACAATATACTGTATTCTCTCAACCAACTCACATTTCAAAGGTTCTGTCAAACATTATTTATAGGAAAACAGACAATTCCAATCTCATTATTTTGGTACTATATGACAAGGCAGAGATGCTGATAGGTAAGCGTCCTGTGTCCCCGGACACACAAAAATCTAAAAGGACACAGTAAAATCATATCCATGCGTCCCAGTTTTTTTTTTTCTTCCCTCACCATTTCAAGCTAGCTGTAAATACATTTCAATAGTTTCTTAGAAATGGGTTACACAAGATAGGTTACAAGGTAGTAGTTAGACAGCTTTAGTTGGGACCCATAAATTTTCCCGGGGACTCATTCAAAGCAAATGTGTACGTCCCAGGACGCACTAAATCAAAAAGCTATCAGCATCACTGACATGGCTTTTCTATCATTAGTCTAAATCTTTTGTGATTATTTTATAAAATTTGATTATATACAGTACCAGTTAAAAATAATAGAGTAATTTGTTTCAAATGCTGTGCTTATTACTAGGATAAGTTAAAAGTTTTGCAATATTTTGGTATGTGCTAGTTTTCAATGCTTATAGCACGTGACCAAAACAGTTGAAGCTGTGAAACGTACCAGCTGTGGTTGGTAGTATTGTGGCAGTTGGTAAACTAACACTTTATGCATTACTTCCCTCCATGTGTGATTTGAAAGCTGCACAAATGAATGTGCAATGTAGTCTAATTTGGGAATTTATACTTTATGAGTTTGAACTGGGCCATGAAGCCACGGAAGTAATCAAAAACATTTGTTGTGCTAAAGGTGATGGTGCTGTTGATCGCAGTACAGTAACCAGTAAACTAGTAAATAAAATCTGACATATCATATCTAGGAATAGTCAATCAAGATATATATAGAGAGGGGGAAAGTGACAGGCAGAATGTGTAGTAAGAGACGGGTTAGACTTTAATTGTAAACTATGACTAATTAGAACCAAATAAAATGGATTTTTATTTCAAACATAACTTAATCCCAAAACTAAGGAAGATTTTGGGGATGTATATTGTGTCATTAAACTAAATAGGAAAAAAGCCTTTAGCAAACAATCATTGATTCAATCAGCTTAAGTATGATAATAGGTATATATTTATTCATTATTTTTAAAGTTTACTTTCATTATTTAATTAAAACTATAAAAGAAAAGAAGAAATGTTGTATCCTGGAGTTATATTCTAAGTAGATACTTACCCCAAAGACACTGGAACCCTACCTATTGTCTGATTGTTATAATGAATAATAGTATTCCAGCCGCTATCCTGTGGTTTACACATATTGTTATTTGGTGAGCCTTATGATCTTTTTTTTTTTGGTTTGGTTTTGTTTTACGGCATATCAACCTCAATGGGTCATTTAATGCCAATAAAGTTTTGAAATAAATCAATTCTTAATGGATAATACAATTTTTTTATAAATACATTTTTCTATTTAACCCATAGATGGGACCCTAACAGGTACTACCACTCCGGGTCAGAGTGGACCAGGGAGCAATGGTGATGAAGGGGTGATCCACATTCCCCAAACCTCCAAAACGAACCTCACCATCAGATAGAGTTTAACGTCATTCCCAGGACATGTAGACCCTCAGTCACCGCCTTCTAGCACCCATATGATAAAAAGGGGTTGGGGCTTGCCGTGACCAGCCGATTGATCGGAGGGGGCCTCTCCGACTGCCCGTCTAGCCCAAGATAGGGCCAAAGTGGAGTATTGCACGTCATGAACTGCTCATCCACCTGGGCTCTATCCTTAAGCGTCACGGGTCGCCACCCAGGTGGCCCTATTGGGGGAGTCTTACCCCTCTGCAGAGGTGCAGTCGGTGCATTCTAACGCCCCAGCTGACAGGGCAGGAGCCTTATGAGTTAATCTGTAGCCATCCTTAAGATATTACATAGATGAAGAAAGATTGTGTTGCATCAGTTTTTGAAGAGAGAAGAACCTGTTTTCTTGAGAAAAAAAAAATCCTCATTTTTACACTGGCTAGTGCGTCTGGTAAGGAATACACAACTACCTTAGACACCAAGCAGGTCAAAATGTACATTGAGAATCAGTTCATCAAATAAACAAAGAGTTTTAAAGAGGGAAAAAAAGAAATAGAAGCAGAGAAGGAAACATTGAGAAAAATCTCAAATATAATTTGATGAATTACTTACGTTCACTAACTGCCATATGTAAAAGGTTTGTCTGTCCCTGACATCGAAGAGAGTCTGGCAAAGTATCCCCAGGAACAAAGTCAGTGAGTGTACAAGGGAGGCCATCTTTCTTTTCCTGATGATGCTTGATTATACTGTCAATTCCTATTCAAGATAGACAACAAATAAATAAAATTTATATCTCTATTAATAATGGAGATTCAGTCTCTATTTGTCTGTAACAAAAATTATGTCACTACTTACGTCACAATTACCAAAGTCGTCAATACGTAGAATAAAGAAAAACTATTACTAATGAAATAAATAAAAGCTATTCCTTATAATTCAACATTTGAATCCTTTACATTATAATAAATAAACTATATATTATCTAGATAAATAAACTGTATAAACTATGAAATTAATTAAAAAATTGTATTACTTTAAACGGAAAAAATTATTTGCAAAATTTGTAATCAATTTTTTAAATTATTTTTTTTTACTCACGCCTCTTTTTCAGTCACAAGAAGTTAACTAAAAGTTTACAAATAAATAAATACGTACAATTTTGTGTAAAATTTATGTGTAAAATATTCAAAATAATTATTTAATTGATAATTAATAGATGTGCGCAACATTTTATTTGATGAGGAAAGAATTAAGTTTCATTTCAAATTGTCTTATTTTTTTACTCCTTTAATAAATTTGATGATTTTACTTACTTATGGTACAAACTCTCTGACATTGAATTTTTAACTCCCTTCAAATAATATCTTTCAAAAATTAATTTTTACACCGCCCGGAAGGCGTTTTTTTTTATTTTGCTAGTACCATAAATAGTTTAGCTTTACAACTGAATCTCTCAAGATTAATCATGTTGATCTCAAAGTATTATTCTGACTTCATACAAAACTCACAACACAAAACTCAGATTTTAAGGTTAGATCACACTTTTGCAGTAGTTACCTTCCCCAACTGTTTTTATAATATAATAAATTCCCACCAGTCAATCATTATTGTTGCATTGCCTTTGTCTGCAATTGGGATATTTTTGTTTTACGGCATATCAACCAGAGTGGGTCATTTAATGCTGGCAAAGTTTTGAAAGATACGTAGCAATAGTTTGGAAGAAAATTTTATAAACAATTTTTTTTTGTAAACAAATTTTCTATTTAACCCATAGATGGGACCCTAACAGGTAATACCACTCTGGGTCAGAGTGGACCTGGGAGCAATGGTGATGAAAGGGTGTTCCATATTCCCCAGACCTGCAAAACTGGAACCACACCATCAGATAGAGTTTAACGTTATACCCAGGACATGAAGACCCTCAGCCACTGCCTTCTAGCACATATATGATAAAAAGGGTTGGGATTTGCCATAAAGGTAATAGGGTCGGGACAATCATATAGGTGCTAGGGCCTGACATGAGCAGCCAATTGATCAGAGGGGGCCTCTCCAACCGCCTGTCAAGCCTAAGTAAGGGCCAATGTGGAGTATTGCATTTCATGGACAGCTCATCCAGCTAGATTCCGTCCTTAAGCATCATGGGTCACCACCCATGGCCAACAGGTGGCCCCATTGGGGGATGGGGCGTCTTACCCCTCTGCAGAGGCCTGTGTCTGCTACTAGTATGATGATGATGATGATGATACTATCATAGGGTTGTTGGTGTTTGTGATTTCCATTTCCAAGTTTTGTTGTTTATATGGAAAACTTATCTTTCATCCCACTATGAAAATCCCCTCTCAGCTCACAAACAGGAAAAAGTGGTGTATATATATATATATATATATATTTACCAACTCCTTTGCACAAGCAGGATGTAACACAAAGTCATTTTTTAAGTGGAAAAATATTGAGGGTTCCAAAAATTCCGACCCAGATGTCCAGCATGCCGACCATCATCATTACAAACAATAAGACGAAATCGACTCAAAAGAGCCTAGTCTCACTTTAATGGAGGAATTAATATTGGTTGGTTTAAGATAAAGTAATCAAATACCAACAAAAAAGAGACCCAGTTTCTACTGTATATTTAAAATTAATAACCTTTAATCTTCTTTAAAGAATTACTTATATGTTAAAATATTTTAAACCTATTTAAACCTGAAAACCTATGAAATAGCAGTGGTGGTCACTACTAGAATAGGCTCAGTCCTAATTAGAGATCATCCTCCACACATTAATCATTTGTTGTGTTTTTTTTTTTGTAAAAAATATAATGTGTGAAAATAAACACATTTTTCTTTCTTTCTTACACCACAAACACCTCCAAAAGGAAAAAGGGGTATATGTATTTGTATAGAATTATCGTCATAGGTACATTTTGCCTGCTTATATTGTTTTCATGTTTTGTTTCATTTTTTTTTTTTTTAGTCTAACAGTATTGAAAGTTTTGTTCAATAAAACATCTGTAAAAAGGGAACTTGGCTTTTGTATTGTAACTAAGGGTGATATAGTATTTCCTTGTGGAAGTCCCATAGCTATTCTTTCCTCTATTATTATTTATTTTGGGAAGCTTGGTTTTCTCTAGTTTCTGTCTCACTTTTTATTTTGACTGCTCTGCCAATGTCTTGGTATTTTTAAGGCAGCTTTCTCCATCAGACTATGACATACAATTATTGAACTTGCTTGATAGATGTTGCCAAGTTGAGATATTTTTTTTACCAGTACTCAGCAAAAATAACATTGGCTTCCACCAGTAGAATTACAATGGTGGATGTCAGTAGTTGGAAAATTGCCATGGACTGTCTACCTAACATTAGAAGCATTTCAGGAAGGATTCAGAAGTTCTGCTGTCCATACAACATCAAGAGAATATTCACATGAAAATCCAGTGATGCTGATAGCTTTTTGATTTAGTGCATCCTGGGACGCACATATTTACTTTGAATGAGTCCTCGGGAAAATTATGGGTCCCAACTAAAGCCGTCTAACATCTACCTTGTAACCTATCCTGTGTAATCCATTTCTAAGAAACTATTGAAATGTATTTAAAGTTAGCTTGAAATGGCTAGGGAAGAAAAAGAAAAACACTGGGATGCATGGATATGATTTTACTACGTCCTTTTAGATTTTTGTGTGTCAGGGACACAGGATGCGCACCAATCAGCATCTCTGCAAATCCACCCTTCAGAGATACTTGACTAGAATCAAACCTCCAACAGATGAGAATTTGACAAAAAAACTGTGTATATAGCATTCTATGCATGTTTGGCAGGAAGTATAAAGGTGAACAATCTGCCCTTTAAAACATCAAAAAAGCAACAGTCTGTATAGAGACTATGATGTTAGGTATGGTTGATTATGTATAGAGTGACAAGAAGATTTTTGGTTTGGTGTGTTTTGTTTTATGGCATATCAACCTCGGTGGGTCATTTAATGCCGACAAAGTTGTGAAATAAATTCATTCTTAATGGATAATACAATTTTGTTTATAAACTCATGTTTTTCTATTTAACCCATAGATGGGACCCTAACAGGTACTACCACTCTGGGTCAGAGTGGACCAGGGAGCAATGGTGATGAAGGGGTCCTCCACATTCACCAAACTTCCAGAACTGGAACCTCACCATCAGATAGAGTTTAACGTAATTCCCAGGACATGTAGACCCTCAGCCACCGCCTTCTAGCACCCATATGATAAGAAGGATCAGGGGTTGCCATAAGTGTAATAGGGTTGGGGCAATCATATAGGTGCTAGGGATTGATCGGAGGGGGCCTCTCTGACCACCCGTCTAGCCCAAGAAAAGCCTAAAGTGGAATATTGCAAGTCATGGACTGCTCAGCCACCTGGGTTCTATCCTTAAGCATCATGGGTCGCCACCCACGGCCAACAGGGAATCTTACCCCTCTGCAGAGGTGCATTCTAACACCCCACCGACATTGGTTTGTTTAATGGCATATCAATCCTATGGGTTATTTAATTCAAATTTATCTATTAATTTTTTTATGTGTATGATTTTTAAGGGAATAGATTGTAGGTAAATATTTTATTTTAAAACAAATTGTTAGAGAGCGAGACAACAGTTGCTTATTATTTCTGCTTTACAAGTGTATTTTCGTAGAACTTATTTTTTGATCTGTCTAATCCATAGATGGGATCCTAATGGGTACTACCAGGTCAGAGTGGATTTGGGAGTAATGCCGATGATGGGATACTCCACACTTCACAAAGCTCCAGAATTGATGCAGTTTAATGTTATAAAATATACCAAAAAATAACCAAATATAATTATGTAAAAATTAGTTTTGTAGGTAAATAGTTTATTTTTAAACAAATTGTTAGAGTGCAAGACAACAATTGGTAATCAATTTTTCTTTACAGGTTTATTTTTGGAGATTGTTTCGTGGACATGACATTTTGTTTCATTTATCCTTGTTGGATATTCAAATTTTTCAGACATTATGACCTTTAGGCACCCCTTTTGCAATCTCGTTTCATAAGGACATTTTTTTCATTTACCCATTAAAATCCGGTTGTTTGTTAGGGGTTAGTTTTATAATTTAAAAAAAAAAACTCTAAAAACCGTATGTTAACAAACAACTGGATTTTGACGGTGTAAATGAAAAAAATGTCCTTATGAAATGAGATCGCAAAAGGGGTGCCTAAAGATAATATGGTCCAATTTTTCTTAAAATTCATTTTTGATCTATTCAACCCAAAGATGGGATCCTACCAGGTGCTACCACTCTGGGTAGTAATGCAGTTTTGTGTCATACCCAGGACACTAAGACCTTCAGCCACCGTCTTCTAGTACATATATGATAAAAAGGATTAGGGGTTTGCTATAAAAGCAACAGGGTCGGGAAAATCATATAGGTGCTAGGGCTTGACGTGACCAGATGATTGATCAGGGAGGGCCTCTTTGATTGCCCAAGTAAGGGCCAAAATGGTGCAAGGAGAATAGGTCATCAATCTATGTCGAATAAAGAATAATAGAGAGCTTTGTAGAATGATAGAAAGTATTAGCAAAACATATGGGAGTCTTTCATCAAAAATAGGCAAAAGCTTTATCAGAAAGGTATATTAACTAATATAAAATATCTCCTAGTACTAACAGTAAAGGGCTGGGTTAGCTCAGTTGGTAGAGCATTTGGCTAGAAACCACAAGGTTCCTAGTTCGATACCGGCCCTCGTCAACTCAGCGTATGAGTAGCACAGAGATCTGTGCAGTAAAGTAAGGAGCTGATGGATGCAAAAACAATCTCCTTGTTCTAGCGCTAGTGAAAAGGAGATAGACTATATATCGACTATAGTTTACTTTACTTACTTTACTAACAGTAAACAAATCAGATAAAGAATTTGGTTTAAAATTCTTATGTTAACTAGAGCATACAACAGTCAAAAGGATGTAACTATAAACAAATAAGATGAGTAAACCAAATAAATTTAAATACTTAAATTTGTTCAAGTATGAATAATCATTCAAAGTATTAATAAAATTATCATGCTCAAAATTACTGAAATAGTAATTTAGAGCATTAATAAATTTTATTAATACTTTAACAAATTAAAGTACTTAAAATTATTTTTAATTTTTGCAATTGTTAAAATAATTTCATATATCTACTTTCACAACTGATATGATTTCAATCATAGTATTTACTGACATCAGCAGCAGCAGCGGGAAGTTATAATCTAAAATAAAACTGGAAATTCCAAAATGACTCATTTAACTAATTTCCAAATAATTCTCATGTGTAGATGAATTTCAAGATGTAGTAGTAAAGTCATGGGAGTGGCCTATTGTTAGTATCAGGCGTACAGCAAGGGAGTCTATCTCCTTTTTACTAGTGCTAGACCGGGGAGATTGTTTTTGCATCTGAGGTGGAGCACCACACCTACCATCAGCTTCTCACTTTACCACGCTGATCCAAACTGTGCTAGTCATGTGCTAAGTTGGCAAGGGCTGGTATTGAACACAGAAACTTGTGGTTCCTAGGTGGATGCTCTAACGACTGAGGTAAACCAGCCAATGTAATCATACATATTAAGTATATTTCTAATCAATTCAAATGGATTTACTTAGAAAAGCAATTTAATATGCGACTCATGTGCTAAGTTGGCAAGGGCTGGTATTGAACTCAAAACCTTGTGGTTTCTAAGTGGATGCTTTACCGACTGAGCAAAACTAGCCTGCAATTTTGATTAATAAAGTGTGACAAATGCCTGAATAAACAAGCAAATACTTTCTATTTTTTTTCTCTTTGTACATTTTCAAGAAAAAGAAAAAGGATTTTCTGTAAAAAAAAATAGTTCAAATGTTAAAAAATAAGAAAATTAAAAAATAAGAAAATAAGAAAATAAAAAGAATAACTGAAATTCTCTTACCTTGCATAATGGGTCCATCATCAACCTGAAAACAATTGTCAAATTTGTGTCGAATTTGAAAATGCACGACATTTCTATCAATTACGATTGAAATCACCTCATCATTTGGATTCAGCCGACTTTTCCTTACAAGAAATTTTCCATTTAAATTCTCTTTATGATTGGACTCTGTGAACAGAAAAAAAAAAAGAAAATTTGTTAAATTTTTGAAAAAAAAATATTACACAGGTTTAATGTTAAAGGAAATAAATTTTCTTGTACCAGCAGTCATAAAATATCACATTTTTATGTCAAGAAGCCTTTAAATTCTATTTCTTCTTATGTTACATAATTATTAGATACCTAATGATTATGGCAATAGTGTAGAAATCATAATGGCGATTAGTGCAGCTGATGGCCTTGAGAGTGAGTGACAGCGCTTGACTTCACTCTCACCTTGCCTTCCGGGGATAAATCGTGAGAACCGGAAGGCATAGAAAACCCTGTTCCAGTTTAAGGATAGAAGTAACTGAGTCAGTTAGGAGTTAGAAGCCGAGCTAGCAAGATGTAAGGATCTGCGCAGACGTCTGGTTTGGGGATTTATAAATAAAGTAACATCAACGTAAATCGAAGTCTTGTGTTTATTACCTAAAAACTAACAATGACACAGGGCTTCTCATAACAAGAAATCCCAACAGAAACCAGACCCGGAATCCCCATAGAAGAAAGTCCAGACCTTAGAAGAGACCAGACCAAGATGTTAGACGATCAGAATAGCAAAGCCAGCCAGAAGAAAAGACGACTAGAAGTAAGAAAAGGGTATACAACATTATATCGATTGGTACGGTGAAAATATCAGTATGCAACACTTATACAGACATTTAATGAAATAAATGGCATCTTTTTTCAAGCTCCCTGTTTTTAATAAACACCAATTTTATTGATCTCTCTGATAAGATAAAGCAAGAATTATTCCAAGCTGTAATTGTGTCAGTGATACTGTATGGCTGCACCACTTGGACTCTAATAAAATGCTTAGAGAAGTTACATGGGAACTACACAAGGATGTTGCATACTGTCTTGATTAGCACCCCACTAAAAGCAGTTGTACGGCCACTTGCCTCTTATCACACAAACCATCAACATAAGACAGACAAGACATGATGGACACTGCTGGAGAAGTAAGGACAAACTCATAAGTGATGTTCTCATGGACACACCAATGTAGACCATCTAGCAAAAACCTACATTAATCAGCTCTGTGCAGATTCTGGATGCTGTGCAGAGGACCAAGAGAGAGTTATGGATATCCATGCTGTAAGTGCGACCTGATGATGATGATGAATATTTTCAACTAACAAAATGATGATTAAGAAAAATATTTTGCCATCAAGAAAATCAAATAATTTAGTGGAGACCAGCAAAGACCAAAGTTCAATAAAATCCACAGTCTACTTTTGTTCAAGAGGATGTTAAAAAAAAAATTTTTACTCCTATTTTCCATAAAGAAAGCTAAATAAAAATATAAGGGTATAAATCAATGATATTTTTTAAATTATTAAAAATAAAAAATTAATAAAGGTTTGGTTTGGTTTGGTTTGTGGCATATCAACCTCAGTGGGTCATTTAATGCCGATAAAGTTTTGAAATAAATCAATTCTTAATGGATAATACAATTTTTTTATAAATACATTTTTCTAATTAACCCATATATGGGACCCTAACAGGTACTACCACTCCGGGTCAGAGTGGACCAGGGAGCAATGGTGATGAATGGGGTGCTCCACATTCCCCAAACCTGGAACCTCACCATCAGATAGAGTTTAACGTCATTCCCAGGACATGTAGACCCGCAGCCACCGCCTTCTAGCACCCATATGATAAAAAGGGGTTGACAAATTAATAAAGGGTAAAACATAATAAAAAGAAAATAAAAGAAAAAATACAAAAAAGAATAATAAAAATAAACAACTTAAAAACAAGAATATATAAAGAATAAAAGATAATAAAACAAATATATAGAAAAATGATTTTTTATTAATTTATATCTAAATATAGATAAGAGATTTATTTTTAACTTTTTAACTTTTTAAATCCTGGGAAATGCTTGGTAGCCCTGCTAGTTCTCAATGAATGCTTTGATTTAGTTGTTGAGAAATTTCCTGCATGAAACTCTGCAACAACTTTGGACACATTCAATCATTCACAGTAACCTTTCCAAGATTTTATTTTTGTTTCTTTGAGGGTTCTGTTACCTGGCCATGCCAAGGAAGTGGTTTTGTAAGGGTTGATAAGAATTTTCAGACCACCCTGTACATCATTTGTGAAAAATTGTAATGAAAATGAAATATTTCATAAGAGAGATACAAGTTTCTTTTTAAGATCCACAGAATCTGATTTATTTTCACAAATTTCTAAGAGGACAAGTCATTTTTAAGTTTAGGGCCAAGTCCCTAATTCAAAACATAAGGACAAGGACAGAATTTTAAAAAGAATCATAAATAAAATAACTTTATGGCAGTTCAATAAAACACTCATGAATTCTACCTTGCTGTCTTTGACATACTTGGCTGGTAGACACTTTACCCACAAATTCCTAGCATACTTTCATTGTTTGGGGAGTCACAGACTGGCAGAAAACTGGAACTTGAATATGAGAAAGTGTAAAATTTCAATAACAGTTGGTATAATATAGTCCATTATAGAGAAAGAAGGATAAATAAGTGCACAAGAAGGACTAGGAAAAATTCAGTCCAATCAGGGTTTAGATAACTAAAGTTGAAACCAAAGAAAAAACCACACAACAAATATGTTATCAAATAACTAAAAAACTTTTTTTTAAAAAGCACTTATATCGTAGACAATGATATATTGTTAGAAAAGAGGAAATTAAATAACCAAATAAAAGAGCAGCTCAAGTCACAAACACTAGCTACTGAGATTAGTCTGTAAGCCCAAATGATTGGAAGTATGTAGATATGACCAAATTAACTAATACATTTTTTTTTAATTCTTTGATTTTAAAACAATCACCAAAAAATCAGAGAACTGTCCAATTCTAATTAAATTTTCAGCATTTTATTCATTAAGGAATTAATTTTTATAATGAATAGCTTATTTTATTAAAAAAAAAAAAAAAAATAGGAAAAAATTTTTTTTTACCCATTATAGGGTGGAAGGATTTCAAACCTTTGGTCATTTGAAAAAAAAAAATTTCCAGTCCCTACATTTTTTGAAAGATCAAAACCAGAAGATCACATTTAAAAAAAAAAAGGCACATTCAAAAAAAGTCACTTAAAAATTTAAAAGTTATTTTTTTTAAACTCGAAAAATAATTTTTGTTGCATAGTTTCTCTTTTTGTAGTTTAAAAACAATATTTTCTTTGAATTGATGCAAAAAAAGAAAAAAGAAAAAAAAAGTCTTTTTTCTGATTCAATTGACCTATTTTTATTCACTTAAAAATTCAATATTGAATTTTAAACGTCTGGAAGGTAGGATGTTGTAAACAATATTTTTGTTATCAATAAAGATTCATTTAATCCATGTATGATTAAAAATGAGCAATTTTGTGCAACATATTTTCCAAGATTTTCATATATTTACAAATTATTGCTAACGATTGTCCATTTACATTTACAGTAGATAACAGTTGCTTAAAGAAAAATGGTTTTTTTTTCCAGTTTTACTTCAAAATACCCAGATATGTTAATCTCTTTCAGCAACAACTGTTTCAATGCATGTATCCTTGTTGTGGTGTTGTTTTTTCTGAGGTTTCTTGTTTATGCAATAGGGTAGGTCGATTTTTCACTTTTTAAAAATATCAAATTGTCCATCTATGCGAAAGTTGTGAGTTAGTATACTGAATACTGATACCAAAAATTAGATCTCTTACTTGCACCATTGTTTAGCATCAAAGATCGTCTACTAAAATGCACTAAAAATCCTCGTTTTCTAAAGGCTAAATTTTGTGAAAACAAGGATTTTTAGTACATTTTAGTAGATGATCTTTGATGCTATTTCCTCAAACAATCGTGTAAGTAAAAGATCTAATTTTTGGTATCAGTATTCAGTATACTAACACACAACTTTCACATAGATGGACAATTTGATATTTTTAAAAAGTGAAAAATCGACCTACCCTAGTGTGCATTGATTCCTTGGATTTTAAACTACTATGCAGTGTAACTATGCTGTATGAAATTGACATGTATTTGCTCCCATAAATTTTTTCCATTTGGACTGACATTTCAAAGTTTGGTTTGGTTTGTTTTGTTTTACGGCATATCAACCTCAGTGGGTCATTTAATGCCGATAAAGTTTTGAAATAAATCAATTCTTAATGGATAATACAATTCTTTTATGAATACATTTCTCTATTCAACCCATAGATGGGACCCTAACTGGTACTACCACTCCGGGTCAGAGTGGACCAGGGAGCAATGGTAATGAAGGGGTGCTCCACATTCCCCAAACCTCCAAAACTGGAACCTCACCATCAGATAGAGTTTAACGTCATTCCCAGGACATGTAGACCCACAGCCACCGCCTTCTAGCACCCATATGATAAAAAGGGGTTGGGGCTTGCCATAAGGGTTGGGAAAATCATATAGGTGCTAGGGCTTGACGTGACCAGCCGATTGATCGGAGGGGGCCTCTCCGACCGCCCGTCTAGCCCAAGATAGGGCCAAAGTTTGTAAACATCATTTATCCCCCTTGACTAGTGTTTTTGGACATGCCTAGAAGTATATAATAAAGATATTTAATATTATTGTATCTATTTTAATCCTAGCACTGCCTTATTTGCTGATACTGATATTGCTTCAGGAAAGTTCACACAAAAGTTATTTTAACACTTTTATTTGGTATATAAATATTTACACATTTCTTTACTGATTATTTCTAACACTTATGCATTTTGAAGTTTTGCTGTTCAGTGTGAACAAGTTACTTTGTTATCATTTATCAAATAGATAAAAAGGAAGTTAAAGACTAATTTCTAATAAGGACATTCCAGCATAGTATCTTAAAAGATGTCATAATTTGACAAGACCTCAAAAAAAAAAAAGAAAAGAAAAAAGCTATGTATTATTTGGATTCTTCGAACTATTGTCCTCATCGTTATTGTTATCTGTACAACGTTTCGGTCGATGTGCCCTCTGGCCATCTTCAGATATTTCCAGAGTTCGACAAGGTTCCAGAGTCCAACAAGAAATAGCCGAAGAAGGCTGGAGGGCACCTCAGCCGAAACGTTGTGCAGATAACAATAAAGATGAGGACAACAGTCCAAATAATACAAATTATAAAGCTTCATCTCAAAAATTCAGAGGAAAAAAAAAAAGTAGTTTGATATTTAAACTAAGAATTACTTTAACAACGTTAAAGATGGCTGCAACATATATTTGTGAAAACTAGAAATAAACGCGAATAACACTGACATCATCATTTTTAGCCTTCGACATCATGTTGTTAGAGATCCTTGATGCACAAAAATCTAAAGGGACGCAGCAAAATTGTATTCAGGTGTCCCAGTGTTTTTCTTTTTTCTTCCTTCACCATTTCAAGCTAACTGTAAATACATTTCAATAGTTTCTTAGAAACGAATTACACAGGATAGGTTACAAGGTAGGGGTTAGACGGCTTTAGTTGGGACCCATTAATTTTTCTGGAGACTTATTCAAAGCAAATATGTGCGTCCCAGGATGTACTAAATTAAAAAGCTATCAGCATCACTGTGTTGTTGTAGCTTATCAGAACTTCAGAGTTTAATGAATTCTCGGAGCTCATCTTCAACAAACTAATGTACAATAATTTATATTTACTATGCTACTTAGTGAGGATAGACAAAGTTAGTACTGGGCAATTCTATCAGACTGCCCTGTCGGCTGAGGCGTTAGAATGCACCAACTGCACCTCTGCAGAGGGGTAAGACTCCCCCAATGTTGGCCGTGGGTGGTGACCCGTGATGCTTAAGGATAGAGCCCAGGTGGATGAGCAGTTCATGACATGCAATACTCCACTTGGGCCCTATCTTGGGCTAGGCAGGCGGTCGGAGAGGCCCCCTCCGATCAATCGGCTGGTCACGTCAAGCCCTAGCACCTATATGATTTTCCCAACCCTATTGCCCTTATGGCAAGCCCCAACCCCTTTTTATCATATGGGTGCTAGAAGGCGGTGGCTGTGGGTCTACATGTCCTGGGAATGACGTTAAACTCTATCATGAGGTTCCAGTTTTGGAGGTTTGGGGAATGTGGAGGACCCCTTCATCACCATTGCTCCTGGTCCACTCTGACCCGGAGTGGTAGTACCTGTTAGGGTCCCATCTATGGGTTAAATAGAAAAATGTATTTATAACAAAAAATTGTATTATCCATTAAGAATTGATTTATTTAAAAACTTTATCGGCATTAAATGACCCACTGAGGTTGATATGCAGTAAAAACAAAACAAACCAAATTCTATCAGAGTTGAACAATGTTTGATCTGATGTTAATCATGCTTTATAGCTTAAATAGCTCCTCCTGATTCTTTTTTCTTTCAGTGGAATTTCCACGGTTCCTGCTAGTAAAGGTATATTGTATTAACAGAATCAGTTTGTGTTTTTTTTCTATTACGTATATTGAGCTATTTTCTATAATTCTTTGATGTCCAGATAGCAGACTAAACATGTTAAGGAGAAAGTTAACTTTTTTAAAAAGCTGGATGTTCTACTACCATAAAACTTTCTGGGACAAAACTAGGATTTGTAAATTTCTCTAATCAGGAGTTGAGGTTTGAATTAAGAGATGACCTTCTTGTAGACTGGCTGCCAACTAAGGCTCGAAAGTGCAGTCTGCTAATTCATCTCTTATGTGTGCAGTAGAAGATGCATGCCTTTCCCAAGTACATTAGTGTGAAGTGAATGCAAATAGTCTCAATCGGAATTTAAACTCAGCTTGCCTGTTCCATTTTCTAACTTACACCAGAAATGTCACTCATGTCAAATTTCCATAATTGTCCCTTAAATGGGTTTAGGAAGCTTACTAATTATGTTAAGGGGAAAGTACCATATATACTTGCGGATATGTCACACCCCTAATTTGTGATTGTCAAAGTGGGTATTTGTGGTTGACCCATAGATAGGTCGCATTATAATCTGGTTAGTTACGCAACCTATTTTAACATGAAACTTATCAAATATTCACTTTTGTTTCAAGACTTTATTAAAAATATTAGATCTAGAACACTGTGATGCATAATGCAAACATATAGAAATAAGGGTTATGTTTCTTAGTACTATAATCGTAAATGAGATTGGGTAAAAAAGTGTAAAAATCAACTAAAAAATAATAAAATAAACCAATAATTTACAACAGTTACAAACAGTATAGAAGACTTTAAAAAACATGTTTAATCATTTAGGTATAAGTATATTTATTTAACTTGATCAGGAATGAATCCTAAAAAATTCTTCACTTATCACTTTCAAACATTCTTTTCATTTTCTTCATCAGTTAATATGTTATCATCATTATCTATGTTATATTAGTCACTGAGCTCATCATCACTGCTGTTTTAAATTTATGTTGAACTAGCAGCGGCTACCCGGTGATGCCTGGGTAGAGGGGGATTTTTTAAGTTAGTCCCGCGGATCCATTATTACTGAATCGTGAGTTGAATCCTCGTGGGATTCCCCATTTAAATCCTTATGTAAAAAAATAGACCTTGCATTGATCCAGTTACTCTGAAAAGAAATGTTAATGTCTACTATCTAAAATATTAAATGAAAAAAAAAAATCCAAGCTGTTATCATTTAAATTTTATTTTTTAATTATCTTCACGAATATAAATCAAATCTCTATTATTTTTGCTCAAAAACCAAGCCCTGGTGATATTTAATGTGTATATATATTTACTTTGTTGTTAATTCTTTTATTTTCGAAGTTTCCTGCAGACATACAGATACACACAACTGCCCTTTATATATGTATAGATAGATAGATGGATAGGTCACACCACTGATTTTGGTCGAATTTTAGTTTTAAAAAAGTGCGACCTATCCACAAGTATATATGGTAAATTTTCTTTTTGCTTCCGAGATTTACAAAGGGATTTTTCACAGGAGTCAAAATGTATCCTTTCTGACTTATCAGATATTATTGTAGGTATTGTTTACCATGCGTAGAATATGACAAAACACCACAACTATGGGGGCATCCAGTGAGGATCAAACTCGCTATTCAGTAGTAATGGATCAGCAAGACTAGCTTGCTAACCATTACACCACAGTGGGGCACCTTATTGGATATTATTGTATAAATAATTTAGTATCATTAGCTGTACACTAGTTGCACTTCCAGGATCTACATAGGTTTGGTTGACTAGTTGGTTTTATGGCATGCCAACTCTTTTTGGGTTATTTAATACTGAAGTCAGTTATTTTATAAGCAATTATGTTTGAAGTAAATTCCTATTTGATAATCATTTGCAAACAATTATAGCTTTAAGTACCATATTTGGCGGCATATATAAGACGCACCCCCATTTCAGCAGGTCAGATTCAGGAAAAAAAGTTTTTAGTGTATTTAAGCATATATTGTTGAAAACAGTCTAGCTGTGCATTACACAAGCAGAAACATAGCTATATAAAAGCAATTTGGCAGTTTAGGGTAGGTAAAAGTACTGAGCGTAAGCTGGGTTAGTGAGCATCATAGAGAAGATTAGCCTAGGCCTACGGGAGGTCTCAAACTTCACCTACAATTTTTTTTTGAGCCAAAATTTTGGAAAAAAAGTGCGTCCTATATGCCATTCAAATACAGTAACTATTCTTAATATAAATAATTTGCATAGTTATATGGTTTCAAATATTCTCATTTAATACTAATAATTTACTAATAATTGATATAGTTGGTTTTACAGCATGTCAACATTTGATTTTGTTTTACAGCATATCAACCTCAGTGGGTCATTTAATTCTGATAAAGTTTTGAAATAAATCAATTCTTAATGGATAATACAATTTTGTTTATCAACTCATGTTTTTCTATTTAACCCATAGATGGGACCCTAACAGGTACTACCACTCCGGGTTAGAGTGGACCAGGGAGCAATGGTGATGAAGGGGTGCTCCACATTCCCCAAACCTCAAAAACTGGAACCTCACCATCAGATAGAGTTTAACATTTTCATTCCCAGGACATGTAGACCCGCAGTCACCGCCTTCTAGCACCCATATGATAAAAAGGGGTTGGGGCTTGCCATACGGGGTCAACATTTGAGTTATTTTATGGCAAGGTCAGTTTAAGAATAAATATATCTATAATCACTTCATTCTCAATTGCAATATCAAGGTTTTAAAAAAGCCAATGTAATAATGTAGTTCAAAAACATTATCTCAAATGGATCTATTTAACCTATCGATGGAACCCTAACATGTAATACCATTCTAGAATGGGAGCCTCACCACTGGATCCAGTTTAGTGTTATACCTGAGACAATCATTTTTTGGCAGCATCTTAAACTTCTACAGGGGATGCAAATCAGCATATTCTCAACCAGGGGAAATTTCCAAGTTTTTGGTGTGGGGAGGGGAATTGGGATCACAGATTAATAGCCTGTAGGACTGTATATAACAATCTCCTTGACCTTAAAGTGAAAAATAGCAAAAAAGATTGCCTTGTAGAGTTATTTTCGTATTTGCCTGGGAAGTTGTCTGCCCGTTTAGTGTCGCTGGTTCCCGCTAGGGGCCTCGTGTATTTAAGCAGCTGATTTGAATTTCTTTTCCTCTTGCCTGCTGCTCGCTATGAGACCACATGGGTTAGACAATTGTCATTTCCTTCTCGTTGGGGCTTCAGCCCTCAACGCCGGACTTGTCACTCTAAGTGATTTATACAGCATGGACTATTCTTAGTCTCATGTCTGTACCTATATTTTATGTGACTTTTATGTATGTATGTATGTATGTACACTATTCTATCTTCTATTCTTTATGTATCTCATCATATCCACGTGCTGTATACCTATTAAATGTTTTGTCCCTCAACCTTTGTCGGAGTTTGTTCGCATTCCAACGAGTTATGACTTTGTCATAACCTTTGAATCTTACAGCCTTATTCATGCACTCCTCTTCAACTACTCTTGCTGTACTTTTATTCATTTTAAAATCCATAAAAAATTTTGGACCATGTAACCTTTAAGCACCCCATTTACGATCTCGATTCAGAACATTAAAATCCAGTTGTTTGTTAACAGACAATTTTTAGACTTTTTTTTTTAAATTATAAAACTAACTGCTAGCCCTAACCCAGCAAAATATTTTTTAAATAAATACATTTTAATAAAACTATAAACGAAAGACATGTTTTATATTAAAATAGTTTTTATTTAATCAGAAGAAAAATGCATGCATGCAGATATGTTTATTTCAATAGTTTTTTGTTTTTTATTTACAAAAAACAAGTTTACACGGGAATAGTTGACAGTTTTATGGGACAATCCTAAATCTGGCACCAGAGCATTACTTTTAATAAATCAGAAGTTTTGTGTATTAATCAGAAGTTGAATATTTTTCAACACTAACAATAATTTTTTTTTAAATTAGGAAAAATTATTAATTTTTAATTCTTAATCTGATAAAATAGTTTTTGATTTTAATAAAAAAAAAAAAATGAGCTATTTCATGTTGTTGTTGTTAGCCTATGTGAAAAAATTAATTTTGCACTAAAGATAAACTAATATTATTAATTTAAAAAAAATAAAACTTAAAACGAAAGACATGTTTATTTATTTTCCATGTGCCTCTACAGATAGTTAATATTAAAAAGTATTTATTTTTAAAAAAATATTTTGCTAGGGTTAGGGTTAGGTGCTAGGTTAGGGTTAGCAGTTAGTTTTATAATTAAAAAAAAATACGTCTAAAAATCGTCTGTTAACAGACAACTGAATTTTGATGGTGTAAATTAAAAACATGTCCTTCTGAATCGAGATCGCAGATGGGGTGCTTAAAGGTTATATGGTCTAAATTTTCTACTGCTATCAAATTTGTAAAACTCTTATAAAATTAATCCAAGTAATTTTTTTTTTGTGTATCATTTTGATTTTTCAAACTGTTCTTGTATGTAAAAACACGTTTTGGCCACGGTATCCTCTAGCCTTCTTCAGGAGTTCCCTGTCTATATGAGCACAGCAATGACCCACCCTGGGAAATCATTTTAAATAGTTTGACTGTTGATCAAACAAGGCCTCGAAGAACTTTTGAAGATCTCATTTAAATAATGAGGTCATTGTTTTTGTATGCCTATAAATCTGAGAAGCATTACAAGATAGACATCCAAAATAATGACATCAATATTATGATAAAGATGTATTGTATTAACAGAATCAATATGCTTTTTCTATTATGTATATTGCAATATGTATTGAATCATAAGCAGTGTGTTGTGATACATATCGTATTATGACTCAACTATATAATTACATACCTATTCCAAACCAGTATAGTGTTCAAAATTATCGGTGACTAATTTTGGTTTGGTATAATGGCATATCAATTCTGTGGTTATTTAATGCCTAATATTTTTTTTGTTTGTATATATGATTTGTAAGTAAATATTTTGTTTTTAAACAAATTGTTAGAGTGTGAGACAACAGTTAATAATCAATTTTGCATTACAGGTGGAATTTTGATCTGTTTAACTCATAGATGGAACCCTAACAAGTACTACCCCTCCAGGTCGAAGTGGACTGGGAGTAATGGTGATAAAGGGGTACTCTACACTTCCCAGAGCTCCAGAATTGGAACCTTACCCCTAGATGCAGTTTAGCGTCATTCTTAGGACACTAAAACCCCAGTCACTGCCTTCTTGCACATATGATAAAAAGGGTTGGGGGCTTTGCCATAAAACAATAGGGGTGGGACAATCATATAGGTGCTAGGGCTTGATGTAACCAGCCAATTGATTGGAGAGGGTCTCTACAACTGCCTGTCTCTGTCCAAGTAAATGCCAAAGTTGAATGTTGCATATCACGGACTGCTCAACCACCAGAATTCCATCCTTAAGCATCATGGGTTGGCACCCACAGATAACAGATAGCCTAATTGAGGGAAGAGTTGTTTCCCCCTCTGCAGAGGTGCAGTCGATGTATTCTAACTAGGGAAGCACCCGTAAATTAAAAGCAAGAATTAAGTTCTGTTAGTTTTCAATCTTTACTAATACTTTTTTCCAAATCGGACAGGACTGTTTATGTGTGGGAAGGTTTAAATTATCTTTATTATTTCACATGCACCTAGAAAGGAAAGTAATTAGCAAAAAAGAAAAAAAAAAGGATGAAAAATATTCATAACTGTAGTAAGATTAGACAATTCTCACATTTAAATTATTTCCTTTATAGCTGAAATAACAACTTTAAAGCTCATCTAACCTTGAGACCTGTTTTCTTTTTCTTATGTTATTATCTTAATAAATCCCTGAATAGAAATGGCCTTTTCTCTCAACTGAAGTCGTTATTAATTGAGCATTAAATTGTCTTCAATAGTTTACACTACGACTAAGTCAAAATTATTGTTGTCAGATTATTACTGAGAAGTTGAAATTTTAGGAGAAACAGTTTTTAGCATATACAGGGTGGCCATAAAGTTTTTTCACTCTTACATATCTTATTATAATGGAGATTGTGTGTTTTTCTGTCTGTAACCGAAACTATATTACTAATCGAGTCACAATTAACATAGTTATTTTCATCACATTCTTCATGATTTTATTTATATTTAAACCTCAATTATTAATAAAATCGCTTCACTTTTTTATTAGTATTGTCCATATCTACATACAAATAACATGCGATTGTATTTATATATACAAAAAATAGCGGTTTACAGTGTGAACGGGAAGCCTAATTTGCATATTGATATTAAAAATGTGATTTTATTAAATATGTGTTTAGTATTATTGATTTCTAATTGTTTGGTTTTATTTTAATGAATATAAGCAAAAATCTGTTCAATGAATCTTAAATGAAATCCATTAACAAGAAAAAATAACTGTCATTTTATTCTTTATTTCCTAATTTAACTAAATAGTTAAATAAGTAAAATTCAGCAATGAAAGACGTGAGTGATGGAAGAGTAAGTTTCATTTCTATTTTTCTATTATACCCCACTCTGTTACATATCTTTTTATATGCCTTTTTATTAGACTTTCTAATTTAATACGATATTTCATTACATTAAAACTTAAATACTTGCACCCGGAGGGTGCATATATTTGCTAGTTGCTTTAACTTTCATTATTTTTTGTTTTAATAATATAATATATAGGGTGGTCCGAAAGTCTTGTCACCTATATATATTGTTTTAATTCTCATTATTTTTTGTTTTAATAATATAATATAAGTTATGTAATTATCTACCTCTAAAAAAATAATCTTTAAAAATTCAATTGTAAATTTTGGGTTGTATTATGTAATTATTTTACTTAAAAAAAAAAAAAAAAAAAAAAAACACCCTGTATAATGAATCCTTCCTTTATTCGGTCAACTATGATTCTCTTTCTTGAGATATAAGCATCTTTGTCAGATGCTAGTTTATATAAATATTTGATTTTTAAGTTTTCTTCAGGTAGTTTTATCTAAGGATAGTCAGTCACCTGGCAAATGTTGACGTTATCTTTCCAGTTCCCCCAGGTGACTGAATGAAAGAATTAAGTATGCCTCGTTTTTTTCACTATCTTGTTAACTGCAACTTAAGTTTAAGCTCAATCCTTACAAACTCCTTTCATTAGATCAATTTATTGGAATAAGCCCTCATAATTCCTTCTTAATTACTGTTTATACTTGAAAAATCTAAACCTCTGTCAGTCTCATTTCTCTGACCTTACAATGAAAAATGAGTATCTCTACTTTATGCTACACACAATAGTTGTTTGCTTTAAGGCATATAAACTCTTTTCAATCTATTTAATGCTGAATCATTTTGATAAATAAAGGACTCAGGTGGCTCACAATACTCATTGTTGCTTAAGTGGCCACACAATTAAATATTGAACAGGCTCATCACTGCTTAATTTCAATGACCTAGCGGGTACACACAATGGGGTATATCATCAAGTTTCTCTTGGTATTCCGCCCTGTCAGCTGGGGCATTAGAATGCACCGACTGCACCTATGCAGAGGGGTAAGACTACCTCAATGGGGCCACCTGTTGGCCGTGGGTGGTGACCCGTGATGCTTAAGGCTAGAGCCCAGGTGGATGAGCAGTTCATGACATGCAATACTCCACTTTGGCCCTATCTTGGGCTAGACGGGCGGTCGGAGAGGCCCCCTCCGATCAATCGGCTGGTCACGTCAAGCCCTAGCACCTATATGATTTTCCCAACCCTATTGCCCTTATGGCAAGCCCCAATCCCTTTTTATCATATGGGTGCTAGAAGGTGGTGGCTGCGGGTCTACATGTCCTGGGAATGACGTTAAACTCTATCTGATGGTGAGGTTCCAGTTTTGGAGGTTTGGGGAATGTGGAGCACCCCATTCATCACCATTGCTCCCTGGTCCACTCTGACCCGGCGTGGTAGTACCTGTTAGGGTCCCATCTATGGGTTAAATAGAAAAATGTATTTATAAATAAATTGTATTATCCCAGAATTGATTTATTTCAAAACTTTATCAGCATTAAATGACCCACTGAGGTTGATATGCCGTAAAACAAAACAAACCAAAACAAACTCTCTTGGTATTAATGTGTCCCCTGTGACAAGGTGGGGTCCCTACTCTTTCTGTTACACTCTTCACTTTATGTTTTACCTACCCTTGGTAAAAATACACAGTACTACACTTTTATTTTTGAGCAAGAGAAAACCCAAAATTCCAATACTCATAAATTCATGGAATGAGGGTATAGTGTCTCATGTGGAAGCATGTAGTGTAATGGTTCAAATCCTGGATGTGGTAATTGTATTTCACTTAGCGCTAATACCCTTGGGAAAGGTATGAATTCTACTCTCCCACCAGCTATGGATAAATAGTAGGGCAGACTGAGCTCTTTAACCTTGGTTAGGCAACCGGTCTAGGAGAAGGAAAACTCAGAATTCAAACCTGTTGAACTCCGCTTAAGAAATTGACCTTGTGTCACATCCTGCTTGTGAGGAGGGGTTGGTAAATAAATAAATAAATAAATATATAGTGTCTCATTTTTCTTCCATATGCACAAAGTTACTTTTCTTATTTTCAAAACTTGAAAAAATACTTTTCATTTTTCTTTTTTTTCAATACCATAAAAGTTTGTTTGTCTTAATTTTTGAGATGAGGCTTCATATATATTATTTTGATTTTTTTGGACTGTTACCATCATCTTTATATTGATATATATGAGGAGTGAAGGATTTGAATAAATCCAACAAAATGTGGATGAGAATAGAGGAAAGTGTGGATATAACAACAGACTCATTGACATAAGTACATGTACATTCTGCTTTTATAGTGAACCCTCCCGACTCTCTCTCACCTCTCACCCATTTACCTTTTCACTATAAAAGCAGAATGTACATGTACTTATGTCAATAAATTTTTGAAAAAGCTTCAGCCAATAAGGAGGTGAAATATCAACCGAATTCAGCTGTCTGTGTTGTTATATCCACACTTTCCTCTATTCTCATCCACATTAATATATATATCTTATTATAATGGAGATTGTGGGTTTGTCTGTAACCGAAACTATATTACTATACAAGTCACAATTCCCTTTAGTTATTTACATCATATTCTCCATGATTTTATTTTTAATTTAAACTTCAATTATTAATAAAATTGTGTTACATCATTAAGACTGCTGACCATATCTACATACTAATAACATGCAATTATATTTATATATACAACAAAATAGCGGATTACAGTGTGAACGGGAAGGCTAATTTACATATTGATCTTAAAAATTTGATTTTAATAAATATATGCTTAGTATTATTGATTTCTAATTTTTTGGTTTTATCTTATTGAATATGAGCAAAAATCTCAGGGATAAATCTTAAAAGAAATCCATTAACAAGAAGAAATAACTGTAAATTTATTCTTTACTTCCTATTTTAACTAAATAGTTAAATTAGGAAAATTTACCAATGAAAGACGGGAGTAAGGGAAAATGGTGGAACAGTTAGTTTCAAAGTTGTTCTATTTTCCGATTATACCCCCTCTGTTACAAATATTTTTATCTGAATTCTTATTCAGTTTCATTAGCCTTTCTAATTTAATATGATATTTTACTATATTAAAACTTAAATACTTGCACCCGGAGGGTGCATATATTTGCTAGTATATATAAACATGTTTCCACTACTGTAGCCTTTGACCTTCTTCAAGTGTTCCTTGTCTATGTGAGCATAGCAATGATTCATCTTGGGAAATCATTTTGAATAGATTGTTGAGCAAATAAGGATGAGAAAGTTGGAGGTGAGTGGTATAATAGTTAGTCATAGGAAATGGACTTGTCATCGCGAGTTCAAATCCTGGACAAAACTACAGTTCACATAGCGCTAATACCCTTGGGAAAGGTATGAATCCAACTGCTCTCCCTCCAGCTATGGGTAAACAGTAGGGCAGACTGGGTTCTTTAACCTTGATTAGGCAACCAGTCTAGAAGGAAAACTCTGAATTCAAACCTGTTAAATCCGCTTCGCGTGGTCACTACTAGAATAGGCTCAGTCCTAATTATTGAAGTCAGTTAGCTGCTGTTATTAAACCAACAGTAGACTAAGTACAACTCAAGCAGTGTCCAAGACAGTTGGTATAAATAGGAATCAAGAATGATCCATCCATGAATCGAGATTATCACCAGACAATTAAACTAGGTGACCCAACGGTTTTCCTTGTGACCATTTTAAACTATTCTAAAGTACATGCCAAACAATAGATTCCACCAATCAATGATCTGTTTTTATAATCTTATTCTGCATCAAAGTTGGAGGTGCATGTTGTAATGGTTAGAGTCGTAAGAAATGGACACGTTGACCCGAGTTCAAATCTTGGACGAGGCTGTTTGCATTTCACATAACACTAATACCCTTGGAAAAAGGTATGCACATCTAATTACTCTCCTTCCAGCTATAGGTAAATAGTAGGGTAGACTGGGCTCTTTAACCTTGGCTACGCAGTCTAGGAGAAGGAAAACTCTGAATTTTGACCTTGTGTCACATCCTGCTCATGCAGAGGAGTTGTTAAATATATATATTCTGCACCAATGAGATAGTAGTCCAACTTTTGTAGCACATAAACCATGGCATATACTTCTTTCTTTATTATAGGCCATCTCTGTAAGGGATAGGAAATAGAGGGGGAGTCCCTGTGACATATTAAGTAATGTGTTGGATTATGACATTGTAGTAAGCGAATTGTAACTCCTGTTGTGCTATTACTTTTACTTTGGAAAAAGTATGTACCTCTCATACCCGCCCAGCTATGAATTAAATAGTACCACTACTGTTCTTCTACAAGGATGGCTTTGGTATTAGATAACCCACAAATGTTGATATGATATTAAACAAAGAAACCAAATCTAGAAAATAGCTCAACACCTGTGAAATTACAGGCAACAGTCTATCCGTCAGTGTTGTATATTGATAAACCATCGTTTTTTGGACGGTTAGTGTAGAGTTAGATTTTGAATTAAAAGTTGTTGAAATTCAAAATCTGTAGAGTTAGATAATTGATAAGAAATAAACTTTAAGTAACATTCTTTCCAGTTGACTGTTGGAATGAAGGCCCAGAGCTTAGTCAGTAAGTTAGGCTGGATATGTTGTGATGTAAAGATGTACCGGCTTCAACTCTGCTGTGGTTGAGAAAATCTGGTCGTGAATAAAAATGTCATTACATAAAATATAAACCTTGGTGAACTAATGGCAAACCAACTTCTTGAGAACCAGAGTCAACATTAAAAGAAATGAAGATAACTGAACCAGACCAGTTAGAAGAAATAAAAGAAGAAAAAACCAGTCAAGCTACAGACTACAGAACCAGACCAGTTAGAAGAAATTAAGATAACAAACCAGACTAGTTAGTAGAATGGCCCTCACTAACTCAGAACATGAGTAGCATAGTTTGGATCTATGTAGTAAAGTGGGAAGTTGATGGTAGGAGTGGTACTTTACCTCAGATGCAAAAACAATCTCTCTGGTCTAGCAAGTGTCAAGCTGATACCGACAATAGGCCACTCTGCCAACTTTATTTACTTTAATAATTACTTTAAATCCTTGAACCTTCTCTACTGTGTGGGGTTCTGTAATAGTCCAAATCACTTCCACTTTATTTGTACCTGGCATCACCCCATTCATATTAAACTCTAAATACCTGGTTTCCCCCTTGAATTGCCATATCAGAAATTTTAAGCTTAAACACTTGTAACGTTGTTGTACATGTTCACAGTACCCAAATGATATATAAGTAACACAGCGGTGGTGGCGATATATTCACGGTACTAAAAATGTCTTCGGCACGTGGTGGTCATCTTGTTGATAAAAAAAGTACAACGCGAGAAATATGTAAGTCACAACTGCTAGCCTTTATTTTCATGCTCGTTTCGTGGGTTCGTATCAGAGAGGGGAAAGGCAGAGAGAAAGAGAGAGAGAACACTACTTGATTACTGTGACCCCATACTAGGCACCAAAGGCCTGTCTGTTCCCCTACGCGTCCGAAAGCAAAAAGAGGTCGGTCCCTTTCTTCGTTGTTCCA
This sequence comes from Doryteuthis pealeii, assembly GCA_023376005.1. Taxonomy (NCBI): domain Eukaryota; kingdom Metazoa; phylum Mollusca; class Cephalopoda; order Myopsida; family Loliginidae; genus Doryteuthis; species Doryteuthis pealeii. The sequence goes on from CM042146.1 coordinate 45,740,209, forward strand.
TGTCACCAAGTGACTTCCGGTTCCGGTCAACACCCGACTTCTGGTTGACACTCAATTCTCCATTCGGGAGGTCACGCTCCGGTCAAACTGTTTTATGTTCATTACTCTCTCACTTATATCTTTCTTCCTCCTTTTCTAATATAGTAGTTCTCGCTCACAAAAGCCAGGACCTTCATTATCTCATTACACACTCAAACAACCTGTAAATACTCTTCTACATCTCTTGAGAAAACAAAGTTGTCATCCAATTAGCCAACACCTCCAATCCTCTTAACATTATTTATATGAGCTGCTGGAATGTCCCAGGTGAAATAGCCAACCTGAACAGCATTACCCTGAACTGATAGAGCCAACGTGGTAAGTGAAAGCAGTCTTCTCCCTCTCTGCCTCCTTTTAGAGATGCTTGCCAGTACTCTGATCTCAGCTCAAGGATAGAGAAGCACATTGCCCATGGAAATTCCAAGGAAATGTAGAACATTTAATTATCTTTGCCTCCAGCATTTCTTAAACTCCCCTATCCACCACAGGGTTGTGGAATCGGAACACAAAACCGACTTTGACTCCTCTATTTTTGGCACCTCCAACTCCTCTTTATACAATTAAGTGATTATGACCTACAGATAATTATAAAACCATGATTTTTTTATAATCTATCTATAAGGAGTGTGCACTGTATAACTTTTATATATTTTAAATTCAACTGGAGTCGGTATAGTTTTATTGACTCCGACTCCAATAGCCCCTTAATTGGTTCCAATTCCGACGTCATGACTCCACAGTCCTGATCCACAAGTTCACTTTTGTGTATTGGTGTTTGATATTGCCTCATTACCATTGCTATTGTTTGGATCCTACCCTATTCTTTATCCGAGATCTGAATTGGCTACCACACCCTTATTGTTCAACAGCAACTGCCCTAATTTTCCTTTGTATTTGCCTGAGACATCTATTTCTCTCTATATATTTAAATATATATTATTTATTGTAGAATACTGTTAATTGTTATTCTGTGTTACTTTCACCCTTAGCCAGGATTGAACCTGCAGTCTGGAAATGACTGTTACAGATTGTTAACTATTGGACAGTGGAACAGTCAAACACCTCCTCAGCTTAATGGACTCTTCCTGGCAGTAGTGGCAGTAATTATTTAAGCTGTTATAGTGGGTTCATTGGACAACTAGTAACTTCATGGTTAGGCTTGGCCAGTCACATTGCTCAAACCAATTGTTGACTGTCTAACTGACTTACTTCAATATTTATAAATAATTTAAATATTTTACGAATAATTTGCCTGGGACATCTATTTCTCTATATATATTTAAACATATATATTTACATTAAATTTCTCTATATATCTTATTGATGTGTATTCTTGCTGCTCTTGGTTGTCCTTCTTCATATCTTAGATAGGGGCTAACATTCACAAAGTTGGTTTTACCCAGCTCTATCACTCCTACCAAAGTTCCAACATGATTTCCCAGCAGTTTCTCTTATAGTGATTAGGCTTATAATGGTTTTATTCTATGTAATGTTGTTCTCAGTATGCATCTCTTTTTCCGAAGAAGATTGGGACAATCTGTCTTCACATTGAAACTCTCCTTCACCTCTTTTGCTAAATTATTACCTAACTTCCCTAGTCTTCCATAGAAATCTTTCACTTTTTCATGCCACTGTCAACGTTTCCCCTGAGTAGTTGGTTCCAACTTAGTGATGTCCTTTGCGAATCAGCCTCTCTTAATGTATCAATAAAATATTCAGATGTGATGTACTGGGATTTATATTCGGTTGGATATGAAACAAATGGATATTGCAGCAATATACAGTTCACGGATGAAAAAAAAAAAAAAAAAAAAAAAAAAAAGCGAGTAGAGAAATTATACATCCAACTCTACACCAGAATTCAGCTTCAAACCTGATATCGCGCCAAAAATCCAATTTCAGGGAAGCATTTAATCATTGTTGCACCTGATTAACCCACTTTAATAACATTTTTTTATTGTTTTGTTGTCATGTGCCAATCGTACCACAATCATTGTTAATTCTAAAGATGCAGCTAAATGATTATAACATGTTTTAAAGATAATTTCCTGGAGAATTAAATTTTGTTCAGTCTTTTTTTAATTTTTTAATTTTTTTTTATAACAGTTTGTCTATTTTGTTCCTATAGAGTTTTGAAGTTTTTAAAAAAAGTTAAATAATGTACAATATTGCTCTTCTGGGCTTTTTTTACTTTATTCATAGATTAATCTTCTAATGATGTGATTAATAAAATAGAGAAAAAAAAATCAGGTTAAACTTTTTCTTTTTTTTCTAGAGGTTTAAAATTGACATTCGTAGATTAAAATCTGCCACTCACTGCATGTGACTGGGATTTTGTTAATGTAAAAATACTGAATAAATAAATCTGACTGATAAAGGAAGCATTTTTATCTAAATAATCCTTTTTTAGTCATTGTTTTTTCTTCTTTTTGTTTTTTTTTAGTGTTTTTTCATTGAATGATATTTCTAACTAGGAAAGTAGAAAGGATAAAAAGGAACTACTTCCTGTACTGACATTTTAGCTTGATTTGGTTAGAGTTTTTGTTTTTAGTAGCATATCCACCTTTGTGGGTTATTTAATGTCAAAGCCACCCTTATAAAAGACCAAAAGTGGTACTATTTAAACCAGGGTTGGGAGGAATGAGGGGCTTCATACCTTTCCTAACGGTATTAGTCTGAAAGTGAACATAACATGACTGGAGTTCAAACTCGTTTACTATGATGTCACAATCCAGCACATTAGCCATTACGCCAGAGAGATTCCAACATTTTAGTTGATGAAACAGTGGTAACGGTAGTGGAGAAAATGAGGGGTCATTTTAAAACTGCTGGATTGACTGCAAAGTCGTCAAAATTATTGGATGTGGAGGATAGAGCAAGGACTTTAAAAAAAAAAAATTTTTTAAATTGTGATTTGGTTTTCCAGAAAAAGAAAAATCCCACAAGTAATGAGTAAAGTAAGCAAGAGTTTCTAAATATAAAATATTGGTTGACTCAGAATGCGGATGGAGTTGGATAGGAAGACAGTAAATGTATCATCAAATATATAAAAAATGAATTTTTAGTGTTAGTGAATTTATTCACTAACACTCTTGTCAGAGTTTAACCGGATGTTAACACTTCAAAAATTTGGATAAGAATGACACATACAATTTTTGCACATAAACTTCTTCCTGCAGTCATTTCTCATTTTTCAAATAAAGGAGAAAAAAAAAGAAAAAATACACAATTGCACAACCAATCAAAACACCTCCTGCTTGCTTCTAACAAACGTATTTTTTGATCCAAGGCCAATCTATAAAACGCAAGATTTTCACGTATCCCTGACCTGGTTGTCACATTTACCTTTTGAACTCTTTTGTTCAAAATGTTATATGAAGACACTCGCAACTATTGCTATAATAAAACACACATCTTATTATAATGGAGATTGTGTGGTATTCTGTCTGTAACCGAAACTATATAACTACACAAATCACAATTCCCATAGTTATTTACATAACATTTTCCATGAATAAATTTCTTTTTAAAACTCAGTTATTAATAAAATTGTTTTACATTATCAATACAGTTGACCATATGTACAAACTAATAACATGCAGTTGTATTTATATATACAACAAAATAGCGGTTTGCAGTGTGAACGGGAAGGCTAATTTGCATATTGATTTTAAACATTTGATTTTAATAAATATCTGCTTAGTATTATTGATTTCTAATTGTTTGGTTTTATCCTAATGAATATGAGCAAATATCTCTTCAATAAATCTTAAAAGAAATTTATTAACGAGAAGAATTAACTGTAATTTTATTCTTTACTTCCTATTTTAACTAAATAGTTAGAATATGAAAATTTAGGAATGAAAGGCTGGAGTGATTGCAGAGTAAGTTTCACTTGTTCTGTTTTTTTATTATAGCCCCCTATGTTTCAAATAGTTTTATCTGCATTCTTATTTAGTTTCATTAGTCTTTCTAATTTAATATAATATTTTATTGCATGAAAACTTAAATACGTGCACCCGGAGGGTGCATATATTAGCTAGTACACTTAAAAGAAAGAAAAAAAAAAATTAAATAAATTAAATTAATATTTCCTTCTTTCAACAGACAGGTCTTGAATACTACCTGTTCACTTTGCTACCTACATTCCTCACATCTAGTAGTAATGTTATATAACAGAGAGAGAGAGAGAGAGAGGGAGAGATATGAGGGGTTCTTATTTGTTGGGTGGACATTTTTATTTGTTGGGCTTCTTCTGTGGGTTGATTTATCTGGGCTGATTCTATTTGATGTTCAGGCTAGGTGTCTGCATTTCTTGTTTCAATTAATAAACAAAGACTTGCTGTTTTTCTTTGTTCTTTATTAAAACAACCCCAGTTTAAAACCGCGTGGTGAGAAGCGACATCTTGAGAGAATGACTTCGCTTGGTGAGTAACTGCTTGCAACCGACTAAAACTTAATTTCTGTCACATGCGTCCTATTGGCGTGTTTTCAGAAGGGGTTAAGGTTACCACATGTCAATCTTGCTAATGGTAATTTTCCACTTAACTCCCGAGTTTGAATTTTTGGACCATATGACCTTTTGCGATTTCGACTCGTAGGGACACTTTTCTCATTTACACCGTAAAAATACGGTTGTTTGTTAGAGGTTAGGGTTAGGGGTTAGTTTTATAATTTTTTTTAAAAAACTCTAAAAATCGTCTGTTAACAATTAACCGGATTTTGACGGTGTAAATGGAAAAAACGTCCCCATGAATCGAAATCGCAAAAGGGGTGCCTTAAGGTCATATGGTCCGAAATTTTACTACTTTAATATACTACACTACTTACATAATTCATAAGCTATCCATGAATTATGTAACAGTAATACATTTTCTTTCAGCAGTCATTTTCTCTTTAGTCATTCATGTAATATATAAACATGAGACCAAATGAAATATGAGTGTTATGCTCTCATAACAAGTAAAATAATGGTCAACAAGATGAAAAAAATTGTGATTCAGATGACCTGGTGAGGGCATGGTTGTACATGTCAAAACTTGGTTTGTTTTACGGCATATCAACCTCAGTGGGTCATTTAATGCTGGCAAAGTTTTTAAATAAATTCATTCTTAAGGGATACTCAGTTTTTATAAACTCATGTTTTTCTATTTAACCCATAGATGGGACCCTAACAGGTACTACCACTCCGGGTCAGAGTGGACCAGGGAACAATGGTGATAAAGGGGCGCTCCACATTCCCCAGACCTCCAAAAATGGAACCTCACCATCAGATAGAGTTTAACGTCATTCCCAGGACATGAAGACCACTGCCTTCTAGCACCCATGATAAAAAGGGTTGGGGCTTGTCATAGGGGTAATAGGGTTGGGAGCAATCATATAGGTACTAGGGCTTGACGTGACTAGCTGATTGATCAAAAGGAGGCCTCTCTGACTGCCTGTCTAGCCTAAGTGAAGTGTTGCATGTGAAAACTGGAAAAAAGATACAATGATAGCAGTATGATGAAAATTGTAATTTTGGAGATAGGGGGCATTGTGATGGAGAATGCAGTGATTCTAATGGTGACTATATCTCATAGTCACCATTAGCTTTTAATATGTTGGCATTGTTCCGTCTGCAAAAGAGAATGGAGTAGTGTCCAAATTTCTTTTTTCTTTGGGGTGGGGGACCACGTAGCCTGGGTGGGTTGATATGGAGGATCTGCCGTTGCCCAAGCAACGCTGTGGTTTAAAGGAAAGGTAAGAAACCAATGCAGTTTGGCAACGGCAGTGTCGCAGGTAAGGACTCAGGCCCTGGATTTGTATTCGGGGGTTTACTCCCCTAGCTTTTCCTTAATATGAGTGATGTCATTTGTTTTATAAAATTTGAATCATTCAAAATAACTTAAATCACCAAAATTATTTTGAAGAGTGATGTTCTATACAAACTTTAAATCAAATCATTTAAAAACAATCTATTGTCTATTGGAACTTTGTTTTAAAGAAATACTAAATTTAAGAGCAATAACAATCCACACCTTATTGAAATGTTGAAATTGATAAAAAATAAAATTAAAAAATAAATAAAAATGTTCTCCAAAGTATTCAATCACATTAAATTTCTCATCCTGTCTGAAAAGACCCTAAAGTTTTCATTTTGAAAAAAAAAAAAAAAAAAAAAAAAAAAAAACAATAATTTCATCATATTCAATTAAGAAATTAACTTAATAGTGTGATGTAGTGTTTCCATGAGAAGTGCTTGTTCTCTTGTTCTATAAAATATTTGACAATTTTGATCAGAGTTTCTTTTGCTTGGTCATTTCAGTAATGTTATGAAAAAAAAAAAAAACAACAAAAAAAAACAAATAAGCCTTCAAAATTCTAACCACTGGTCTTGAAAAAAAGATCCTAAATGCTAATTTTAGGGAATTTTTCATTAGTGTCTACCAGACCAAAAGGTTTCATAACTTATGAGAATTGGCATATTTAGCTTTTCCTCCCTTTTTAAAAAGATCTTATGATGACATCATACAGGAATTTGCTTTTCTTTTAAAATTCCCCAAGTAAAATGTGGTGACGTATGTGTTGTCATCACACGAGAATGTTCTTTTATTTTGAAACTGAATAAAATAAAAAATATCTATTATGAATTTTATTCTAGTGGAATGTTCACAAATCTCATTATCAACATACCATGCAAAATTGTCAAAAAATCGGCTATGTTGGGTGTACAACTGTACATTATGTTACATCACATTTAGAAAAATTCATCAGGCGACAGCTATATGGTCATCGTACAGTACGTACGTACACACACACTTTTCAGAATATATTCTTACTGTGCAGTGCATAATTAAATGGTATATTACATTTGGAATAATTTCTTGAAAACAATTTCAATGTTTGTCGTTTTAAATTTGGTAAAATAAATTATGAATTGATTTTGAAATAACTGCAATCATTTATTTTATTTAGATAAATAAAATAACATTCCTGTGTGATGGCATATATACATCACCACATTGATTCCATAAGTTCATAATCTGGGATTAGGGTTAAGGTTTTCATAAGACCATAAATTGAATTTCTTGTCACGGAGAAAAAGAAAAAGCATAAAATAGGGGGCGGGGCTTAAATAAAAGAGTGTAAAAAATTTTTTTAAAAAGGCAAAAAAATCAAATCAAAAAGTTACATTTTCTTTTACTATGGGACAAGGAATTCATTTCATGATGTTACGAAAAAGTCCCACTTTAGGAACTTGTATGGAGAGACGGTCCCAAGTGGAATTTTGTGACGTATATATCAATGTCACACAGAAAGACAACAGATATTCATTTAATGCTAAACTGAACCGGGTTTTTAGTCTATAAACTTCGTGGACTAACGAAAAAGATTTACGACTTACATTATAAGTTATACAAGCACACGGATCCAGTTTTACATTTGTAAAATGAATTTCAGTTGGATTTGCGTAAATGTGCACAAAGTCAATGCCCAGTTTTACATTAAATTTACAATGTAAATTGAATATTCGCTATAAGAAATAAGCACACAATCAGGATCAGGTTGCATTTATATATTATAAATTGAAACACCATTTTAGAACCACTCCACTCGCTCTCAATTTCTTTTTTGTTTTCCACAAAATGACTAATTTCCGATCAGAACAAACTACATAAGAAAAATACATTTTCCGATAAATCTACTGAGTAGATCTATCGGATTTAGATTCTACTGTGATTCACAAAACCAATCGAATCTCTTTAACCCCTCCCCCCACTAACACCACACGCACAAAATAAAAATACACTACAGGTTGAACAAGTTAGATATAAAAAAAATATAAAAAAAATAGTTGCCAAAAAATTTACAACCAAAGTTGGTTTGAAATATCTTATTGTTTCGAGATAAAAGTTATACATAAAATAAATTAAAAAAAACTTATTAAAAAGTTATTTAAAAAAATTCTAAGTTTTAAAGGGGTTTTTTTTCAGAGACTTGTTGCATTGTGTTGAAATTAAATAAAACATTTAAAATGTTTAAAAACATCAAAATGTCCCCGTAAAAATAAATAAATAAATAAAAATAAAAAAACTTTTATTAATTCTTTTTTGTTTCTCTAATTAATTCAATTTAATTATCTCGCTTTTTTCCTGTATTTTTTTGTTATTTTTGTCACATCTCTTCAAATGTTAAAAAAGCCGTAATCTTTTATTTTGAGCAATTCTTTTTTTTTTTCTTCATCTTTTAAATCCTCGGAAACTTTTTGTGTACGATTCAAAACAAACATACAAAAAAAAAAAAAAAAAATACAATATCCGGGTCAAAGCAGCTATTATTTTCATAAATTTACGACTAAAAAGCAAACAATTTTATCATCGCATCATCCGGGATTAGATTTCTGATTTTTTTTTTTTCATAAATGCAGGGGGAAAATACAACAAAAAAAAAAAAAAAAAAAAAAAAAAAAAAAAAGGCGATTTCAAATTTTTAGTTTCCGTAATAAATTTATTAAAAAAATTGTTAATTTGGAAAAAAACTATCTATTTGAAAGTTTTAAAAGCCTTACAGCTTTTTAATTTTTGTTTTTAAAAGAATTGACAATTATTGTTACACAACTTTTTCTGGGATAATCTTACAAAGTTTTGTTTTGTTTAATACAAAAAAAAAACAACAAAAAAAAAACCAACTAAAAACAAAAACTTTTAACGACTATTGATCCCAGTATTATTCAACAATTGACGGACCCTTTAAAAATGTCGAATAAGAATTGTTCTAATATTTGAATCATGAAAAAGCCGGGGATAAAAGTTGACAGAAATTTATCTTAAACTAAAAATTATAATTTTCTTTATTTTTATTTTTATTTTTTCAAACTAAAACACATCTATCTTACGTAATTATATTTCATAATTACAACAATAATAATACATGAGTTTAATTAATGACTTACGGAGCAGCAATTCTTCGGCTTTTTCTCGGCTGAGATTAAAATGGTAAAATGCAACACGTTTGCCAGCTTCTTTCAGAGCAATTCTATTTTTTTCCAATATTTCATCCACGTTCTTAGATGATTTTAATGCCTGTAGATTAAAAACGAATTCCTTTTCTGTATTTGAATAAACTGGGGATTTATCCATAATGCATGAATGTTCTTCCCCAAAAAGTTTTCAAACTTTTTACTTCCTTATTGTCGCTTATGCAAACTAACTTCTGCACTTTATTGAACTCATCATCAAGTGTGAAAGTTAACAGCGGTGTCGATTTAGAATAAGTCCTTTTCAAATCTAAGTCCGTCCCGAGTAAGTTTCTATAAAAATTTATGTCAGTCGACAATAAAACAATAATTCGAAATCCCGGGTTTTACAAACTTTTACTAAATCTTCAATAATAATATTTTCTTGAACAGTACGTACACGCATCTGTTAAAGCACCGTTAAAAAAATCCCCCAAATCGGCTAATCAGATTTTAATAACATTTTCGATATTCAAAACAATAAAAAAAAGTTTCTCTTACAAGACATTTTTACTCAAAATTCTGAAGATATGTTCAAAGGTTGCCAAGGGAGATCATAATTTTTTTTAATTTCTTAATTTTAAAACAATTACCAAAAATCAGGGAATTGTCCAATTTTGAAATTTTCACCAAATTATTTTCCAACGACTTAACTTTATAACGATCAGCTTATTTTATTAAAGAAACTTGAAAATATATATTTTTATCAATTCAGAGGTGGTGTGGGTGGGTGACCTTTGTCCATTTGAAGAAAAGGACCATATGACCTTTAGGTACCCCTTTTTGATCTCGATTAAGAAAGGACAAGTTTTTCATTTACACCGTCAATATCCAGTTGTTTTAAGAGACGATTTTTAGATTTTTTTTAAATTATAAAACTAATCTCTAACCCTAACCCCTAACCCTAACCTCTAACAAACACCCGGATATTGACGGTGTAAATGAAAAATATGTCCTTTCTTAATCGAGATCTAAAGGTAATATGGTCCGAAGAAGAAAGAAACCCCGGTCCCTAATTTTTACATTTCTTGAAAAATCATATCTATATATATAGAAAAAATTTTTTTAAATTAGAAAAAAAATATAAATTCAATACCCTAAAAAAGTGATTTTAAAATTTAAAAGTTATTTTCTTAAAACTCAAAAAAAAAATAATGTAGCATTTTTTTTCGTAGTTTTAACAAAAAATACTTTTCTTTAAATTGATGCAAAAAAAATTATTTTATCTAAGTTAAATTGAGTTTTTTACTACCTGAAAAATTTCAAAGTCAATTTTACATGTCCCTCAATATCCGTGACTTGAAAATTTAACAAAAGATAGCCCTGAATTTTATCTTTGAAAAAAATCTAAGTTAAAAAATATGCGATGATATGCTGCATATTTTCCAGGATTTTAAAAAAAAAGAAGCTACCGATCTAAGGGAGATAATCGCCTAAACAAAATAGGAGTTATGTCCCTTTATATTGAACATACCTATATATATATATATATATATATAGGGTGGAACTGGTGTAACAGTCCACCAAAGGTTTCGTTACGAGCGCTTTCGGCAATACAGACACCAAAAAGATGACCCGAAAATTAGAAAAGGTCGACCAAAAACTCGCCCGACAAGAATTGTCTGTACAGTTAAACAAAACTTGTATAAAAGAAAAAATGCTGCCAAAATACACTTATTTTAATATATATATATATATATATATATATACAAGGTTTGTTTAGAATGGCTTTTTGCCGATAATTTTTTGGAGAATAAGTGCTTAATTGGAGTCGTACCTAATTTTGAAAATTAATCAATTAATAATGAATTAGGCGGGAATACCTATTAAATGTATGGCTAAACAAATCGAGAAAAATCAATCTCTGTATGTACATTTCGGCCTATTAGGCCTCATCAGCAGAGCTATAGATCGGAAGACCGCCCTGTGCGTGATTTGAAACCGGACCGTCAAGCTGACAGGCCGATCCCATAACCCCAACACCAAACGAACTTCTTAGATTTTATGATTTGTTTAGAGTAGGATAACATTCCTCTTCTAGTGACTTTTTATTACACGACGGTGTGATAAGTTGTAAACAAGGTTTGTTTAGAATGGCTTTTTGCCGATAATTTTTTGGAGAATAAGTGCTTAATTGGAGTCGTACCTAATTTTGAATTAAGCACTTATTCTCCAATATATATATATATATATATATATATATATATATATATATATATATATATATATATTTGTTTTGTTGTCATTTTTTAATATGACTCCTTTAATGAAGGTGCAGGTATTTTTTTTTACAGGCTTTAAATGTAATTCCATGGAGAATTAGATTTTGCTTACATTTTTTATAACGGTTTGTCTATTTTGTTTGTACGGGTGTCTTATTTTTTTAAGTTATAAAAAAAAGGTCCAATAAAGTAAAATTTTACTCTTCTGTGCATTTTCTTTTTACTTTTATTCGTTTTCCTAGTTTAATTTTTTAAGGATGTGGTTAATAAAAGAGAAAAAAAAATCAGGTTAACCTTTCTTTTTTTCTTCTTTTTTTTTAATTGGCATCTGTAGATTAAACTCGTTCACTCATTGCATATGCAGGGGGTCGGTGTGAGCGGATTCCGGTCAGTGAGACGTATTCTGACTGGTGGAGAATAGATGCCGACCCCGCTAACAATAGTTGGAATTACGATAAATAAAAAGACGCAGGTTAGGCAAAAAATGGAGAAATAACAAATACAGGGTATATAGTTAACAATAACAAAGAAATTTATTCCGTGGTCATTGGTCGGTAGAAAAATAGATAAATCAGGAAAGATGTCAATTGCCCACAACCTGAAGATGAATGTCTCGTTCGTTGGTCGAAATGGCCGTCAAGTAGCATAGTCGAATGAGTTGTGTCGCTAGATGTTATCAGCATTTCGGCGTCTATCTGTCGGGTAGCTCTGGTTGTTCGTCGAAGTTTAAGTCGCGTACCTCTGATCTTATCAGTGACATTTGCGTCATGCTAGGTTGCCGTGAAACCGCTGTTCATCAAAGTCATCCTGGTACGTGCCGCCGTAAAGTGTCGTCACGTACTGCGGGGTCTAAAGTCGCCCACCGTAGTGGTGTGCGGTGATCTCCCTGCTGCTTACATGTCGATTGGTCGGTCAAAGTCCCTACTACCGCGTGGATAAGGGCAAGCTGGCTTGTTGATTTGTATTTCCGACTCCAATTTGGTATTTTTCTTTTTATCGGTAATAATTTACAAACAGTCGAGAACCTCAAAGCGTGGAAGTATGTGTAAGCGCCACTCATGACTTGCCTTATCCAATCAAATTCTTGAGTTTGCTTTATTATTATTATTATTATTATTATTATTATTATTATTATTATTATTTGTGCAAAATTGTAGAAGTTTTTGAATTTGGATAGGAGTTATGGTTTTACGTTGTTTCTTTTTCTTTTTCATTGTTTAGTAAATTATAGGAGTTTATCCTATGCATGCGACTGGTATTTTGTTAATTAATGTAAAAATACTGAATAGATGATTTTGACTAATTAGATAAAAAGTATTTTATCTAAATACTATTTTTTAGTTTTTTTTAATTATTTGTTTGCCATGCCTCCTTGGACATCTCCCCTTTTATTTATCTTCTCACATCAACCTTGTAGTGGGTGGTTAAAAAGAAAACCGATCCCACAAAATGACGAGAAATGAAAAGAACGCAAACTAGACAAAATTGGAAGAACAACAAACACGTGTTATATAGCTAACAAACAACAAAATAAATTTATTCCGTGACCACGTCGTGTGGACAGACAAAGTGGATTTACAGTGTTGAAAAAGCAAGAAAAAATGTCGTGTCGTTCGGTAAGAACAAAAGGAGAGATGGAAAGAACCCGTGTGCGCATGTGCGCATACGCACACGCGCGTGTGTGCAGGTATGGAATAAACTTTGGTGGTATGCCTATGGAAAAATAAATTCGAGTCTTTGAAAATGTTGTGTTTGTTTAGCGGTAATGATAAACGAGAAGAGAGGTGTTAAAGACTTACATCCCTAATATAAATGTATCGTTCGTTGGGAGTATCGCTCGGTCGAAAGCTAAGTCGCGTATCTTGATCTCGTGGAAAAACTTTGGTGTTCTCTGGCTTTTTAACTTGTAGTCAGCTTATATATCCGCTAATCGGCTCCGATTTTATCTTTTTGTTTTAGGCGGTAATGTCTTAGATTTACATCCGTATTTAGAGCGGACGTATACGTAAGCACTCCACATTACTTGCCTTATCCAATCAAATCCCAGAGATTGCTTAATTAAATTATTCGTGTTTCTCGCACGCCTCTTTCTATCTCTCAATTCGTTAGTTTCCCTTCCCCTATCACATAGTTTGCAGACAAAGTTACTTGTTTTGAGGAATATCATAGTTATCATTTTGTTTACGACATTCTGGATTTGGTTGAGAAAAACGAAGTTAGATTTTATGAATTTTCCCAGAATAGAAAATTAAGCAGATGTGATCCTAACAGTGGAAAGGTCAACCTGTGTTGTTGATTTGGAGCTGGATTTTTAGCCCTGTATGACTGAAAATATTGTTTTGGTTATTGAAAAGGTCCCAGAGACAAAACCGAGATTGCAAAGGAAATAACCCTTTGAACTTAACCTGAATCATGACTGATTTGAGATGTGCTTTTGGCGTGGGAAAATGAGATACTGGATTAATCTTATATAATGACTGAATTTTACATCACATGAGGCAGTTGGCTTTTGCGTTCAGACATAGCAGACTCGTTTCGTCGTGATACACAGAGCACACACGCAAACCTAGCAGTCGTCAAATAAATATATTCAAGCAGTTGATGACCAACGCATTTAGCTATAGACTTATAAAACCAAATCCTGACGCTGTTCTATTGTATGCGAATAGTTGGTTATGTATTATTCAATATACGGTTATTAAATTGTTTAATTTTGATCAACTAGTATTGTTATTCTTTCGTGGAAGGGACCAACTTCTACCCATCCATCTCCAAAAGAAATTAACACGGCTTATCGGTTGGAGAGACAATGATTTCTTTAGTCGATAAGAAACACAACACTTAAAGAAGAAAACGATTAACGACTTGTAACAGTAAGGGTATTTAAGGGTTTCGAAGGAGCTCTTATTTCTCCGTAGTTGTAGGCAAATTGTCGGACAAAGAAGACAAACACACAATGGAAATTTAATACATGTATTGACAAATAATACAAGAACTTGTTGCAAATTTTATTGGTATTTGCTACGAGACTTATCTGAGTTAAGTAATGTTCTTAGAGTAGTGGTGATAACAGGGGTATTCTGTTCGTCGGTAGCAAATGTTGATAAGACGCTTCTTCAAACGTTTCTTGTTCTTCCTCGTAATAAGTGATAAGTAATGGGGGATTCTATTTTTGAAGCTTCTTGCCCTGGTAACAGTTCTTTAAATGACGGTGAATGGGCCCTTTTCAAGTAGATTATTTGGTCTTCAGCCTTCTATAGTGTGCTTTGTGCCTTCGAAAGTGTGCTGTGAAAAAATGCCTCCGTCCAGGTCAACGGTCCTTAGAAGTAAGCCCTGTTTTTATGGGCTAAGTGATGAATGAAGTGTAGGGACCGCTATTTACGCGACTACCCTCAGTGCGTGCTCCGTGATAAGTGAGCCCTGTTTAGGCTTGGTGATGAGAGCTTTAGTTTTTACCTCTCTCCCCCAGTAATTGCTTTGCGATAAGTGAAGTTTTTAGTTTTGGCGCCAACATACGATGTTGGCGATTCGCCCCCTAGCGGCAGGGGGAGATAATTAACTATGGAATTTCCAATAACAGGGAACTATTCTCACAGCTGATGCAGAGATTGGAAAATCTACAGAGGTATAATTGAAATTGCGCGTCTATAAAAAAAAAACAAAAAAAAACAACGACGTATTGATTGGGGATCATTTTTATGTGAAATGTAACATAAAAGAAATAAGTAAAACAGTACAAGTAATGAACAAAGAAGTTTGAGTCGTAACAAAATTGTCCTTTATATGTGTATCATAAATTGTATCAAATAAACAAGTTACAAAGGTGTGGTTTGGTTAAGGAATTTTCCTTTTTACAAATTCTTATTAGTGTTAAAGCTTACTTGTATTTTGTTCACCCGGTTCGAGGAGGATTGGTATTCGTGACTTGTCTGTTCGCTGGTCACTGCCTTTCTCTCGTTCTGCTGCTATCTCCCTTCTCTCTCTTCCTTCTCTGAATATCCGTTCGTTCGCCGGAGCTATGAATTTTGGCGTCGGTCAGTTTCGCTTTGTCTATTTTTTAGAATACGATCCTTTTTTCTTTGTTCCGTAAACCTGGTCTAACAAGAATCTACAGCTTATGAACCATTACAAACGCATTGGAAGAGGGTTATGCAATATTGGTAGTGAGTGGCCAGTAGATGTGACCCCAGCCAAGTTCAAAGCTTGATTATTTGTAATGGTTATTTTGTAATGCTTACAGTGAATTTGTTGTTACCTTATCCGTGTTTCTTGCATGTCCCTTTCTATTTCTCTATTCGTTCGTTTCCGTTTCACTTTCACTTAGTCAGCAGACATGCCATTAAAATTTTTCCATTCTTGAACGAATACTACTAAAGATTTAACTCCACAAATACATAGTATATGAAAAAATATAATCCCCCCCCCCTAACTTTAATGAACAATTCCTTGTAATGTTGATCTTTTGTTGTCCTGGCCCCCGGGACTAATTTATGCTATGTTTTAGCGTGCCAGCATAAATATTTTACAATCCCCCTTTAAATTCTTTTCGATTGAATTTGTACAAATTCCAAAACAATTTTCATACCGTACGCTCTGAGATTTGAAATTTGTAGAAATTCAACCGAAAGAAAATTAAAGGGGGTGTAAAATATCTACACTGATTTGCCGATAAAAATCGGGGGGGGGGTCGTGTAAAATATCTACATTAATTTGCCGACAAAAAGCGACAAAAAGACTACTCGGAAAATATCTAAGTTGGGCTGGAAATTCGCTTGACGCCGGCACGCTAAAACATAGTGTAAATTAGGACAGGAGCCGGGACGACAAAAAATCAAAATTACACGATTCCATTTATGCGAAGGATGGGTATGCCTCAAAATCACAGGAATTGCAAAAGGGGGAACACTGAGAACCCGATATTCCGAAAGAAGCAGGCAGTCAGAACTTGATAACTCTGACAGAAGCAGGAAAAACCGATAACCCCTACTAATATACACACGGACATTTGAGCCCCTCTGAGAATGAGGGAGCCGCCAAGAATCCAGAACTAAAAGAAGCAGCGATGAGAAGTCTGAACAAGATAAATTGAACGCAAAAAAATAAATATTTCTATGTAAATTGAACTTTTTACTATTATATGACTATAACCGCTAAAGGAATATGTTTTTAGCAATTATTCACACTATTATATAAACGTTGTTGAACTTGTCCATTTACCTTGTTTTTTCAGTTCTTATTACTTATATGGGGAGTTGATAAATTCTTCCATATGTAAAACATACACACGAGTTAAAGAAATAAACAAATACAGATTTGAGCCAAGTTCCCAAACTGTAACTGGAAGTCAGCCATCTGCACAATACTATTGTCATATTGGCTATATCGGCATATTGACTCTATAAACAGCAACACACCTAGATCAATTGCCTGTAGTGAATGGTGCAAAGTATTATATCTGCATTCTTTGTATTAAATATGTTACTGTCAGTTGTTGATCCCGCTTCATCCAAAGAACTAAGCTGGAACTAACGACGACAGTAATACATGTTCATGTCACTATCATTGTACACAACGCTATTGTTCACTTTTGTGCCACAATCTATTATAAGTTTTTAACATTCTTTTCATCCATAGAATTCATGGAGTGAAACTTGTAGGGGCTGGTAGAAACGAATCCCGGTCACTCAAACAAAGAAAGTTGTGTGTTCAAATCACGTCGTGATTCACCAGTTTGTAGGGGGCCGGTGAAAACGAATTTCGACCCCACTAACAATATTTTGAATGACGAAAAATCAAAAGATTCAAGTCAGACAGAAAATAAATGTACAACGTGGTATATAGTTAAAAACAACAAAGAAATTTGTTCTGTGATCGTGGGTCGGCAGTAGACTTGATAAATTAGGAAAGGTCTTAATAACTCACATTCCTAAGATGACCGTCTCGTCGCTGGAGTATAGTCACGTCGGAAGTTGAGTCTCACATCTTGATGTTATCAGCATTTCTGGCGCCAAGCTGTCAGTTCGTGGAGCCGTATACGTTGTCTCTAGTCGTGGTAGCATGCTCTGTTCGGTCGCGTATCTTTGATCTTATCCGCGACTGTCGGGCTGCGTTGCCGTGAAAAGGGTTCATCACACACGCCGGGGACAAAGTCCCACCTTGGTGGTGGGTGACGTCCCTACTACTTACATGCCGAGTGGTCGGTCGAGTCCCTACTACCCGCGTGGGTAAAGGCAGACTGGCTTGTTAATTCGCAGTCCGTTTATATATGTGACTACCGGCTCCGATTTGGTGTTTTTTTTTTGTTTTTTTTTTTGTCGGCAACGCATTTGTTAGCACTCCACATGAATTGCCTTATCCAATGAGATTCTAGAGATTGCTTAATTATCTTTATTATAATATTATCGATGATAGAGAATAGAAGCTCACTGCCTATGCTTCACACGCACTGTCAACTCGACCTGTAGAATAATCCGACTGAACCTCTGCATGGGGCCACCACTTGGCCGTGAGTGGCGACCCGTGATGCTTAAGGATGGAATCCTCGTGGCTGAGAAGTTCGTGACTAGCAACACTCCACTTTGGCCCTTACATAGGCTAGACGCGCGATCGGAGAGAGGCCCCCAGATCAATTGGCTGGTCACAGCCATTGATTGCCCTGAATCTATTGCCCTTTTGGCAAACCCCCACACTTTTGTATCATCTATGTGCTAGTAGGCGGTGGCTGAGGGTCTTAGTCTCCTGGGTATGACGTTAAACTGTATCTAGCGGCGAGGTTCCAATTTTGGAGCTCTGGGAAGTGTGGAGTGCCACTTTATAGCCATTACTCTCATGTCCACTCTAACCGGAGTGGTAGTATCTGTTAGGGTCCCATCTATGTGTTAAATAGATTTTAAAAAATAAGTTCTACAAAAATACACCTGTAAAGCAAAATTGATTACCAACTATTGTCTCGCACTCTAACAATTTGTTTAAAAACAAAATATTTATCTGCAAACTATTCCCTTACAAATCATATATACAAAAAAAAAAAAGATTTGGCATTAAATAACCCAGAGGGTTGATATGCCGTTATACACAACAAAACAAAACAAAAAACCAAAAGCCATGCAACGATGGACAAAAATTTCGCACATATTGATAAAGAAGGTCTTGCTGTAGTTTATGAAGTGAAGATGTTTCATCAGATGTATGATCGTCATTTCACTATTGTGACTGATCATTCACTGTTATTGGGACTATATTGAGAAACAAAAACTATATCACCCCTAGCACCAGGATGCATTCAAAGATGGGCACTCATGTTGTCAGTCTATGAGTATACGTTGTGGTACAGGAAAGAATGTGATATATCAAATGCCGACGCCTTTAATAGGATATCATTGAAAAGATAGTCCACGCCGGTTTCCAATTCCAGGAGAAATAATCCGGCTGGTGAACTTACTTGAGGCAACATCAATTGAAAAAAAAAACAATAAAAACCTTCATTATATTCGACAGGACATACGAATATTGACTTTTGGGGCCATATGACCTTTTATCTGGATTAAGAAAGGACATGCTTTTTATAAATAAAACCGTCAATATCCGGTTGTTTTAACAGACGATTTTTAGATTTAAAAAAAAATTATAAAACTAATCCCTAACCCTAACCCATAACAAACAACCGGATATTGACTGTGTAAATGAAAAACATGTCCTTTCTTAATCGAGATCAAAAAGGAGTGCCTAAAGGTAATATGATCCGACTTTTGTTCAATTGGAATGGCCGGATAGAGCAGTGTATATTATGGAGGACAACGTGTTATAATTCCTGAATAAGGAAAATAAAAAAAATACTAGAGGAGCTACACTGCATGCATCCAGCGATTTGTAGAATGAAGACATTGACCCGAAGCTATGTGTGGTGGCTGGAAATGGATATAAATATATCTAAGGCTGTATTCAAAAGTTGCACAGTATTCCAAATACATATCCATTTATCTTATACAGGACCTTACGAAGGGAGAATGTTCCTTATCATTGTAGATGCTTACTCCAAATCGACATATGTACATCCTATGAACACAGCAACCTCAAGCGCTGCTATTGTAAAATTGACCCAGAGATTTCAGGGAAGGAGATCGAGCCTGAGTACGTATCTTCAACGGTCGTGTAGAATGAACTTCATACACACCTTCATAGGATGGCTATGACTAACGTCCAGTTACCAGACAAAAAAAAAGACAGAGCGTAACCGAATACACTTTAACAACTGACAAGTGTTCAGTATATATGGATAAAAATATCCACACTAAAACCACCAGCCAATCAGGATCTTGTTCGCAGCGCCATTTAGAGTCACCCTGGCGCAACACCATGAAGCTAGGAGGTCCAGAAGAAAGCAGCGGCAACAAAGCACCGGCACATCAACTGTCGTAAATATTTTTCCTCTTTCGGAAATATACCGACCATTGAACTTAAATGACTTCGTTAAAGAAATGGTTAGGGAAAAAATGAAATTACGAACGGTCTCGCTTGATAGTAAACAAGAATTTTATTACAAATATCTCCACAAAGGAGGCAAAAATGAAATTTATACAACTCAAATTAGGATTGCATAGAATTCCCCATGCAGAGTCGCTAAATAGACAATTTAGATGCCAGGTAACAAAAATACAAATACAAAAATAAATTAAATACAAAATACAAATGTGTATAAAGAGGGTTACACTTACAGTAACAGAACGGGCGTTAATCAACAAATAACCACCCTTCAAAAAATGTATTCTCTCACGCAGGAGAGGTCAAAAATAGTTCATTAAAGAGTCCTTTCAAATGTCTCTTGCTCCTTTTTGCCAAAGAACAAGACTCGTGGTTGAGAATTATTTTAACAGAAAGATAAACCTTCCTTCTGTTTTAGTTGTACCTTCTCGTCAAAGAATTAGGCTCCTGGATGAAGATTACTCTACCAGAAAGATAAACCTTCCTTCAGCATTACTTGTACTTTCTCGTCAAAGAACAAGACTCCTTCTGCGCTGGTACCTCTCACTTTCCACGCGTTGCTGTCCGTTATTCCTCAAAGGGATGGGCACTCCAACAACAAAGTTTCTTCCGTGGTCATAAGAATACATGAGAAAGGAACCGCGACCTTTTTCGCCAAAGGAAAATGAAGAGACCTCCGACTTAGCCTTTCTAGGAATTCTGTAGGTTGCAACAGCAATAAGCCACCTTTTCTTAATCAAGGCTCTTCTCCGAAACCGGCCAATGTCCGTATTCAAGCAACTTAGGGGTGCGTCACTCAGTGCTATGACAGGACAATCTGCTAGTAGCGTCTTCACCCCTCCATTCCCATTTCCAAAGAGGCAGATTTTAGGGCACACGTGACCGATTCCAGTCCCGGAGCTAGCCACAGGGACCCTTTTTTCCATTTGTTTTCGTATAAAAATACGAAACAAAGGCGGATAAAAAATAGGCATTTAAATGCCATACAAAAAATTATTTGATAAAAAAATTTCCAACACAACATCTTTAGGGACAGCCTTCACATGCAACATCTGTAGTTTTTCTAACATTGGACTTTACAGTCACAGGAAGCGCTGTAACTTCAGGGTCACAAAAACTATATTATAGTCTTCCGAGACTGAAATGCCAATAACAATTCAGGAATATACATTCCTTGTTTTAACCCTCGCTATTTGTCCTTTTATTTATTTAACCTTTATCATCCTCTCTTTGTCTCCCATCCTTGCATTACCATGCACGTATTATAACATAACTGAATAAACAAAACATTTAACGTGCCAGAAAGGTCTTGAGGGTTTTTAGGAAAATGACGGCAATTAACGGAACTCTAGAACCGTTTGTTAGTAGAAATGACTCATGGTCTGACTATATAGAAAGAATGGTGATTTTTTTTGTGTCAAATGGCATGAGGACAAGAAGAAATCGTTTTTATTGGCTTGTGTGGGTGCGAAGACCTTTAAACTAATTAAGTTGTAATGGTTAATAAAATGGCAGTTGCCGGTTGTTTTAAAAAGGGGGAGTAAGAATCCCAAAAATGCAATAACAGAAACCAACAGACGCTGAATTCAAAAATCGAGCGGGAATTTTCAGTACTTCTGAGAATGACAAGCAAGAGTCGTCACGTACCAAGTCAGCTCCATTATCAGCAAATGAAAAAAGATAAAATATGAACTATTAATACAACAATATAAAAGAAAGGACTATGCCCGGTATGCTGTTCTACATTTCTGTAACTCTATTTAATACAGATTGTTTATTTTAATACGACTCCGTTATTTTTCCATTGTGTTGAGTCTTGTTTAAAGTTAGTAAATTGTGTACAACCTATATATAAAATATATATAACTCACAACTTGCTACAAAGCCAGTGATCGCTCCTACCAAACTTAACGAGAAGTTGTTCCAGTAGATGGTAAAAGTAGTCAAGGAACGTGAGTGTCTCAATCCCAGCTCGGTTGTACAGAGGTTCAAATTTAATAATAGGGCACAAGAAGCAGGTGAATCGATAGGAGTTTTCGTTGCAGATCTAAGACTAATTGCAGATGACTGCAATTATGGTAACGTTTTGGGGGAGACGTTACGGGATAGAATTGGCGGTGGAAAAAAAACGACATCCATGTTCAGCGAAATCTGTTGAGTGTAACTGACCTAAAGTTTCGGCAAGATTACCGAATTATCCTACGCGTGGAAACTTTTGCGGGACAAGTACAGGAGCTCTATGGAAGACATGCGACTGTCCCCATCCCCTGGAGCTCCTGTACTTGTCCCGAAGAAGTAGATAAATAAAAAGAGCAAGCCACTCACACCTTCAAATAAGAAGGCTAAACCTACTGATAAACTAAAAGGCAAGTACATCCGATGTGAAAAAATAGCACCATGCAAATGACTGCAAGTATAAGAATACCGTGTGTCACAATTGTAGTGTCAAAGATCATTTATTAAGTGCCTGTTTTAAGAAAAAAATCAAACCGATCGTCTGGTCAAGAACGGTCAACCACCCAACCAAATGGGTTGACAGCATGAATCTGAGGAAGTTGCTTACCTAACGTTTTTTATGTACTATATAAGACACCTCATTTTGAGCCAAAACTCCGGTGGAAGGTCATCCAGTTTACCTGGAGACTGACACGAGTACAACTGTATCGGCGATATGTCAACACGAATTTGAATGTGTCTAGCCAAGGGGAGAAATCAAAGAAGAAGTCTACTGCCTGTTTCAAGACACATACAGGAGAGAAAATGAGAGTCATAGGTTCATGGGATATCCATGTGGAAAACCAAGGAAAAGAAGGCAGTTCTCCCACTATATGGCAAGGTTTCAAGCCTCATTGGACGAAACTAGTCCAAATAGCGGTTTGACTGGGGTGATATCAACAGTATTCCTAATTGTCAGGTAGCAAACAGGTTATTGGAAGTATTCAAAGAAGTAGCTGCCATAAAGAGTGTAACGTAATTGGATACTTGACACAAGTGGCCCTGGTGGTCCCAGAGAAATAATTAAATTCCCATTACTAGCTAGTAATAAAACAGAGACGTGGGGATCAAAATGTTTTTTGGTTATAAACAAAAGTTTAATTGTACAAATGATTCCGAAAAAAAAACCCAGACTGAACGGCGACTATCGAGGTTAGTTTCTTTGATCTGACTCGCCATATGGTTTAGGAGTGACCGCGGGGTAACACGTGTTCAGAGGTTCCAGAAACTGCAAGAATTTGATAGAAAGTCATGGAAGGTGGGAGAAGATTCCAGAACGGTCTCTGTTCTGGAAGGTTCGAAAGCAGAAGATACTTAAGCACCTGGCCTGGATTAAGTTAGTGAGTCAGGACGCGGGACTAGCAGGGAACAGACTGAAGCTAGTTGAGAGTCAGTTGAGGCTAGGGTCTAGAGGGGACCGAACCGAGGCACTAGTAGAGAACGAACGATCGGAGCTATTTGGGGTCAGATGCCTGGACGAACTAAATAATTATACCAGAAGAAGATTAATTAAGCCGAACTTAACGAAAAGATACAATAAGACCTCCTTTCTCTCTCTCAAGAATAAGAAACGGCCTGGTTTAAGAAATTCATGAAAAACAAAGAAGCTTTTGTTACTATCATTTGCCACTACGAAAAGAGTTTATGAATCCTAAGGAAATTGGGCGTAAGGAACTTAATCACCCATGACAAAAGGCACGCGCTTCCATTGACCTCTTCTTGGAAAAGGAACTCCATGTAGAGTTTGTAGACTGGGCAGCTCCAATTGTACCGGTTGTGAAGACAGATGGTACAATCAAAATCTCTGGAGACAACAAGATGATCATAAATCAAGAAGCCAAGGTTGACCGTTATCCATTACCCATGATTAATGACCTTCTTCACATCACTGGACTTGACTCATGCATGTCAGCCGGTGGTTCTAGAGGAAGAGGCCCAGTTTCACCACCATCAACACTCACCTGGTTTTATTCTGGTACAATATACTTCCATTCACATTTTTTTCTGTCCCTGGTAATTTTCAGAGAACTGTGCATTATTATTCAAGGACCTTGTCCGAAACAGAACAGCGGTATAGACAAGAAAGTATTTATCTGAATGTTTGAGATGAGGCTTGATAATTAGTATTATCTGCGTTATTTGGACTATTGTCCAATTGGACACATGGCCTAGTGGATAAAGGAATTAGGTTAAGACAGTTCTAAGTGACAATTATCTCTGGACTGCAGGTTCAATCCTGGTCAAGGGAAGAATAATAGAATGATAATTAACACAGCTTAAGGCCTCTGTCCCAGCTATGGTTAGCGGAATGAGAACAGGATACCCCCGTGGATTGAATAAAGGGTTAGGTTCAAAGTTCCGTGATGGCTCCCGATTACGGCAAGCAGGTTCCCAAGTCCGAGAAGCTTCCCGAGTCCGACAAGAAATACCTGAAGAAGGCCGGAGGGCACATCGGCCGAAACGTTGTACAGATAACAATAAAGATGGGGACAATATTTCGAATAACGCAGATAATACTAATGGATAAGAAAGGTCTAATCATAGTGTTTGGAATCAAGATGTTCCACAATATGGCGAGCAATTCACCATCTTGACAGACTATAAGGCGTTGTTGGGTATCTTAGGAGAGTGAAAAGGTTTCCCTCAAAAGCTTTCACCTCGGGTTCAACAAAGGGTGTTGACACTGTCATATAATAAAGGTCTAGATCACGAGAATATAAATGCTCTAAGCAGGTTACCTGGGTATTCAGTACAAAAGGAAATACCAATTCCCGGAGAAGTGATCACACTAATGGAATACTTGGACTGCTCCCCCATTTAGACACAGCAGATTACTACGCTGATAAGATGTGGCCCAATAATCACTAACGTGTATCGCCTACTTCAAATGGGAGTAGAGGGGGATGTACAGAGAAGAAATTACAGTCATACTACAGACGAAATGCAGAGCCCTGTACACAAGGCGGTGTTTTATTGTGGGAATCTAGAGTTGCCATTCTACCTAAGAGAAGAGGAGTCTATCCTCACATAGCTCCATGAAAGTCATTCTTGTATGTGTGATAATACCCACTCTGCACTTGTGCACCTTCATTGAAAAATGGTGATGACCCCACGTTGTAATATTCTGTGCTGGCCGGTTCGAAATGCACGAGGTAGAGACAGGTTCACAAGGAAAAGAAAAACACAACACAAAGTTGTGGGCACTAATGAAAGAGAAAGGTGGGATACTTTGTGCAGTTTGTGGTGGAGCAGAGAGCACTTAAATTCATGTCGTCAGCTGGCAAAAGGTTCTCTTAAGTCGGCTGCTAGAATAAACAAGTCTGACGTGGGTCCCTGCCTATTTGCTATCTATCAACTGACACAACGTTCTCCTCTGACTGCTGGTCTAGATCTGCTGTTTGGGCTACGAACCGGCTGAATATATACAGAATTCCCTAATCCCTGCCCACACGGATCCGACCACCCAGAAATTGGAAATAAATTTTTCGGCCAGACTCCTGGTCTTCAATTTCCCCTATAATTGTGAACATTACCGTTTTTCCTAGTCTGGATATCCCTAATTTTCAGATTATTAATTTTTTGAGGCCCGATTTCTCTTAAAACTAGTCACTTAAAGATATTATCTTTAAGTGGTTTCAATTCAATATGGTCGTACATTCTTTGTGGCCATCCCGAACTTCCATTGATTGGTCCTTTGTTCCTCTATGGACACACACCCACACATATACATATGCATGGACTTAACATATTCTATTTTCCTTCTTTTTTTCCTTTGACCAAACCATTGTGCCACATATGTCATGGATGAAACAAATTGCCAGAAGCTTTGTTTGGTGATTGGCTATTGTTCAGCATTTAGAGGAAACAGTGAAATCATGCCAGATGTGTTAGGTGAACAGGAAGAGCCCACCGGGAGCACCACTCAAACCTTGGCCATGGTCTGGGAAACCATGGTGTGACCTGATACATTGTTTGAACGGAATTTTAAAAAAAGAAAAAACGAAAATATAGATTGTCCGGGTAGTTTTGGGACAGATCCTATATTGAGTAAAATCAAAACAGATGGTGGTGATCATAAGGCCACCCGATATGATTAGAATGTCTGTGAAGAAATAAAAAGTGGAAGATCTCAAGTGGGCATCAGGAATCGGAAGTAGCCGATAAGTCAAGTGGTGAAAGATGATTAGGAAATTGGGTGGCCAGAATTATCTTGGGTCTAAGAAAGAAAAATTATTTTTTCCACTTAAAAAGATAAACAGGGAATAATCCAAATATTCCTTTTGGGGAGACCTTACACCTTGTTGAGGATCACTTGAACGTGATCAGAAAATGATAAAGAGGAACTTGGATAAAATTAAATCCAGATGTCGAAAAAAAGACCCCACACATTGCTGTGATGACCGGAAGAGATGGCACTAAGATTTGTGAGTGGAAGTGAATTCCATTGGCGGATTAGAACTAAAGAAAGCGGTACTTTTGCCAAAGTGGGATGTCCAGGAAAAATTGCTAAGATCTTCACGCCAGCCGGAAACTGGAAGTTCCAGGCTGAAACATTATTTAACAATACCTTTTTCTTGGCAAAAGGCCAGACGAGCTGAGCGAGCCACAAGATCAGATTCAGGCCATGTCCATTGTGGGGGAGACAGACAAACTGACTTCAGCCAAGACTATTGAAAAACTTAGCTCAAATTTACAAACTGCTTGAGCAATATCTGATTATATTCTGACCAGAAGTTATTAAGTAGAGGTCCATCACTCCCACAGCCTTGAGAAAGAATTACTTTGTATTCTCTTATTGAATATAAATGTTTGTTGTGTTTGAAAAAAAAAAGAGTCATTGTTTCTTTATGTGACGACTAGGCCACTGTTAACTGAAGAATATCAGTTTCTATAGCAGATTTTTGGTCGTTTGAGATCTGAACACAATGTGGGCATTCGGCCAGACTTAGAGAAAGTATAGAAACCCTGCAAACCATGATGCAGAAGATCCGATCTTGACGACCATTTTCAGAAATTCAGTGAGCCCTTTAGCTCAGTAGTGGCCAACAGGTTATAATGGTTCAGAATGCCTGTGGACTGAAGGTCCATTCATGGACCAAATAATATTGGTTTTAGTGGATGGCCACATAGTGGACACAAGCACATCCAGAGCAATGATCTCTAAGCTGCATAAAATGTTTGCCACTTATGGACTATCAGAGACATTTATCACGGACAATGGAAGAAATTTCACCAGTGAAGAATTTGCAAAGTTCTTCAAGAAAATTGTGTGAAACACATCTTCACAGCACCTTATCATCCAATATTGAATGGCCTAGCTGAGAGGGCTGTGTAGGCAGTAAAGATGAAGAAGATTTGTGCAAGGTTCCTATTCCATTATTGGAACACACCATATTCAAGCATATGTTGCAATCCATTCGAGCTGAAGTTCCAACGGAAGGTGAAACATCTTGATACAGTTAAAGCTGATCTTGGTGTGAGGATTTGGATTCAGTAAAATGAGCAGAAGGATCAACATGATATTCATGTTCAAGACACAGTGTTCAAGGTTACAAATTATATGTTTTTGCAAGACATGGTAAGAGGAAGCTAGCTGCTTGGCCACTGTCCTATATCGTCAAATTCCAGGACAATCGTTCACCAGGATCATCTTCAACTCTGCATCTGTCCATCACAGATGGATACAGTCAACAAACAGGTGTTCCTATTAGAAGATGAAGTTTTGACTGCACATACCGTGATGTGCCATCCACTTATCTTCAATATTACACTAAATCAGTGGTTCCCAAAGTGGGTAGTACCATCCCCTAGGAAAGATCTAGGGGCGGTAATGCACATGAGCTAATTCAAATACAAGTGATCAATCTTAGGCCAACATTAATAATCAAAAAAACTGTCCAATCATGTTTCTGTTGACATGGCAACACCACCGCTATGTTGTTCAATGCAAGTCAGGAAAACACCTAAACAATCCATATTATTGGACCAATGAATGAGGAAAAGGAAGGAGGGGCTCTCAAAGTAGTTTTGACTAACAAGAGAGCTCTTTTGGTTTGAATTCAGAGTTTTCCTTCTTCTAGACTGGTTGCCATACCAAGGTTAAAGAGCTCAGTCTGTTCTACTATTTACCCATAGCTGGAGGGGGAATAGTTCACGAGGCTATTAGCATTATGTAAAATGCAAGCAGCCGTGTCTTGCCGCTTCCATTTCCTACAACGGTAACCATTACACCATGTGCCTCCAACTAATAATGCTACAATACGCAGCAACCAGGCAAACATTAAAATTATTAGTAGCAGAGCCATGTGAACAGTTCCGCAAATCAGTTGATTTGTGATGACACATACATCCCACAACATATTATATATCTATCTATATATATATATATATATATATATATATATATATATACATATATAAAAATGGAATTGGAATTGAATCTGACGATATGAGGAAGAATGAATAAAGAAAAGAAAGTACAGAATGGATAATAAAAGATGAAACTTAATCAATATCACTTACATATGTGTTTCGGTCAGTTTATCTATGTGTACACGATTCAAACTATTATTATTATTAAATAAACAAATGAAATGAAATAATAATGATAGAAAAATGTAAAAATATTCTGACCGAAGATAAACTGACCAAAACACATGTGTAAGTGATATTGATTTAATTCATCTTTTATTATCCATTCTGTACTTTCTTTTCTTTATTCATTCTTCCTCATATATATATATATATATATATATATATATATATATATATATATATGAGTATGAAAAGGTGGAATGAAAACAAATCAAGGTTTTTTGTTTTTGAACTGATTTGACTTTTATCTCCGATCACAAACACCACGGAGTAAATGAGCTCTGAAGATGATTTTTGTAAAATCGAAATATTGATCAATATCAGCTATGATTATGTTATAAATTGTTTTCTCTTTAACAGCATTGTGTGATGTTTTCATTTCACTTTTTCATACTCATACTGTCGGATTCATTTCCTTTCTTTTAATATATATATATATATATATAGTGTGGGATTGTCACCATTTCAGCTTATACTGGAACAGAGTGCCAAAGGCAGTATTATTGGTAGAGTGCTCAATATAAAATAGAGCTGTTATATAATATAATAAAATAAATATATAAAGGTTTTACATATCTATTTATTTGGTGACAAATTTTTCGATTTTCATTGCATTTGTAACATCTTCACCTGACGATTGCTATCACATGAAACCAATATGGTTGTGAATGTTCCTTTGTCACCAAATAAATAGATATGTAAAACCTTTATATATTTATTTTATTATATTATATATACATATATATATATATATATATATGATACATACATATAATATATATATAAATAAGTAATTTTGTCAGGGTGGCTGAGAGGTCTGTGTAGGCAGTAAAGATAAAGAAGATTTGTGCAAGGTTCCTATTCCATTATTGGAACACACCATATTCAAGCACATGTTGCAATCCATTCGAGCTGAAGTTCCAACGGAAGGTTAAACATCTTGATACAGTTAAACCTGATCCTGGTGTGAGGATTCGGATTCAGTAGAACGAGCAGAAGGATCAACATGATATTCATGTTTGAGACACAGTGTTCAAGTCAGTATCAGCCAGACAGCAAGGGAGTCTATCCCCTTTTCACTAATGCTAGACCAAGGAGATTGTTTTGGTTTCTAAGGCATAGCTCCACACCTACCATCAGCTTGCACAGATCCTTGTGCTACTCATATATATATAAAAAAAATTTTTTTTAAATGGACTCTCTCGTCTATTTTCGACGCATGAGAGTTCATCTAGTGAACAACCAACACAGTGATTTGTTTATAGTGGTGAAGGCTTGTGTAGGACAATTCCATACTTTTTGGCACAGTCGATAGGAAAGAATTGGTGCATCAAGGAATGCCACGAACCCAATCAACGACTGACCTCGGGAATTTTGAATTCAGAGTTATCCCTCTCCTAGACTGGTTACCTACCCAAGGTTTAAGAGCCCAGTCTGCCCTACTATTTAACCCATAGCTGGAGGGAGAATATATGGATTCATACCTTTCCCAAGGGTATTAGCGCTATGTGAAATGCCAACAGCTTCGTCTAGGAATTGAACCCGAACCCACGAGTCCATTTTCCATGACTCTAACCACTAGCCCACGCGCCTCCACTTATATATATATATATATATATATATATATATATATATATATATATATATATATATATATATATATATATATATATATATATATATATATATATATATATATATATATATATATATATATATATATATATATATATATATATATATATATCCCTTCGGTAATAACCATGTTTTTGCTAATGTATATATATATATATATATATATATATATATATATATATATATATAATTTACTTCAACTGCATCAATGCAACAGCATCAGACATTAGCAAAAACATAGTTATTACCGAAGAAATTCCTGAGAATACAGGGGTTTAAATTTCTAAATTTTTAGGGATAGGGTGTCTCAGTTATATATATATATATATATATATATATATATATATATATATATATATATATAGGTATGTACAACATACTGACATTCAGAAGTTCCTATGTGTAAAAATATTCTAAAACATTAAAAAAATGGAAAATTATCTTATTCCTGTTTTCTTTTAGGTTTAATATAAAGAAAGATTCCAAGTTTATGTGTTAAAAAAAGAAAAAATAGATATCTGTTCGATATAACATATGTTTTTATTGTTTTAAATAATCTTTCAATGAATTGTTTATCATTTTTTCATATATTTCTCGCCAAAATATAAGGTAGGGCTATTTCCTATAGTTGGTCATATTTGATATTTTTACCACATTACCATCAACTGGAACACCAGCACCAGCTGTTGGCAGCACTAGTAATACAAATTTGTGATATTTAATGCCTTCTGTATCAATAAAAGACATTAATTTTTAATTTAATTTTTTTTTCATAAAGTCTATTAAAATTTAATCTCATTTTTTTTTTGCTATATATTTTTAATACATTCTTTTCTTTAATTAAATAAATATGCCTACCAGTGAATGGGAGTATTTATATTACATTTATAAATTTTAAAACATCACTAAGGTAGAAAATACAAAAGTAAACAAGTTGAAGTTTTAATTCCTTAGAAAATAAGCTAACAAATAAATAGAAAAAAAAAGGATAAATACTTTTTCTTATTTACGAGACTTAAGTTTCACAATGTAAGACATCCTACTACTGACTTTACCAAAATATTGTTGTATTTTTTACATGTGTTCCGTCATTGAATGTAATATTCATTTTCTTCCTCCAAAAAATTACTGAGAAACTCATTGTTCATTATATGGGGGATCAATGCATGAAACAAAAACTAACAAAAAAATAATTAGCCTTTTTAATTTAGAGTAAATATTTATTTAGAATAAAAGATGTCCATTTTTACTTCATGTACCAAAAATGTTATCAAAATTGGGTTATTAATTTATTTTTGTTGATTTCTTAAATAATTTCGGGTGATCTTCCATTTTTGCAAGGCACGTGAATTTGTACATCCCTATAAATATATATAAGCTATTCATGGAGAGGGGAAGATAAGCAATAAACCTTTTTGTTTAAGAAAAGGGAACTGTTTGGGAGAAGTTGTCTCAGGGGTGTGACATACTAGTATTTTTTTAATTTTTTTCTAAATTTGGTTTAACAGTTTATGAGCTTTTCCTTTCATCTAATAAATTTAAATTATACAAGAAATTTTTAAAATATTTAAATTTTTCAATATTATTAAACTAGATATGAACTACTAAAAACATAGTTTTTAAAGTTCAAAAAAAAATTTATCTACTGAGCCGTAACAAAAACACTGTACCCTATAGTGGGTCGGTTATCAAAATTATTACACATAAAAAATAAGAACTAAAGATTTAAACTTACTTTTGGAAGCATCAACTTTTTTTGTTCATAGGTTTTAGGGCTCAAACAATTTGGTGTAAATCTGTGTTGATATCACTTGTTCAGAAGTTGTTCGGAGATAATGTTTCGCAATTAATGGTTGTGGACCTTCCAAATTCTTCCATTTATCGACATATTCTAAAGAGTGAGTTCATATTTTCACTTAAAATTATGCAATTTTGTACCTTTTTGAAGGGAACATCCATTTTTTTTTAATGTTTACATTTTACATTGTTGTCTGCCCAAAAACTTAAATAAATAATAATCAAACCAAGAAATCTGCGTGGGAAAAGTGACTGAACATTTTTTTGTGATTTTATCTAAATCATTATGTTAAATTTATTGAGCCATCTTTTATAGCCGACAGAATTGAACGTTTCAGGGTATGAGAAGCCTGCCTAAAATCTTTGTGTTTAATCTTTTTGTTTTTAATTTGAAGCATAGCAAAAAATAGTGTGTGTTTGCATGTGTGTGTGAGGGAGTGCTAGGAATCCACTGGGAAGCCCAGGGGTGCTAGTCTGAAAAAGTTTGGGAACCATTGCACTAAATGAATCTTAAGGGTATGTGTGTGAATGTAATACAAAGTTACTATTAAAGTCTACTTCCCCTATTGCCCAGAATTGAACTATTCCTATTCATTTATTTAAGGTGATATTCATTATTTCCTTCCAGATACAACTGTATGTTGTGTGACTGTTTCATCAACCTGTAGGCTGATGTACTAATCCAGGTAATGATACCAGTTCACTCGGTATGTCCAGAGATCATAATTTAACATTTTTAAGATTTTTAAACAATTACCAAAAAATCAGGGAATTGTTCAATTTTAAGGAAATTTTCAGCAATTTATTCATTAAATCACGTAATCTTACAATGAAGAGCTTATTTTATTAAAAAAACTTGAAAAAAAAGTTTTTTTTATCAATTCAGATTGTAGAGGGGTCATTTAAATAAAAAAAACTTCCAGTCCTTAATTTTTACATTTCTAGAAAGATCAAATCCTGAAGACCACATGAAAAAATTAAATTACAAAAAAAATTAACACTCAAAAAAAGTTATTTGAAAATTTAAAAGTCATTTTCTTAAAACTAAAAAAAAAAAAAAATTTTGTAGCATGTTTTTTTTTGTTTTTTTTTTGTAGTTTTAATAACAATATTTTTTTTTGAATTGATGTAAAAGAAAGTATTTTTTCTGATTCAATTGACCTATTTCCATTCACTTAAAAAATTAGTAGTGAATTTTAAATGTTTGGAAGGTGGCATATTGCATTCAATATTTTCACTATAAATCAAGATTTATTCAATTTATCTAAAAGTGTAAACATATTTTCTGAAAGACTGCATATATATTCAACAAAAAAACAAATTTATACACTAGAACCTTTCCCATAAAATATCCTATGGTCAATCCATCTAGATTCTCTACAGTCACCTTAATTCACATTCTTACAATAGAACCTTTCTATATAAGATCACATGGTCAGTTCAACAGGGTTCTTCACTTTGACCTTACATTTCAACTCTGTTAATGTGACAGAGAATGAGAAAAGAGAAAAAGCAAGACATTGTCTTGCCTGCCGGGATTGAACCCGTGTCCTCCCGCATGCAAAACAAATGCGATTTAGGCACTGGACGGACACGAGGTTCAACTGATGTGCCCGGATGTTTGGGTAATATGCCCATAAATAACCAAAGCGAGTAGAGCGTGGGCTGAGAAGCATTCAGCTTACGTGAGACGGCAGTCAGAAAAGATTATTTTGACGACGATGACAGATTTTCAGCTGCTGGTCAAAGACGAAGACTGTGTTGACCAAAAGAAATTTTGGCCTGCGAGAAGATGGTGAACTTGCTTCTTTTTGGTCCTCCCCTCAGCAGGAACTTGTTGACTCAAATATCTATTTTTCCCCCTCTATTTTTCCCCCTTCTATAGTTAAATTGACCATGAGATCTTATATGAGAAGGAGTTCAGTAAAGTAAACGTGAAGTAAAATGACAATAGAGAAACCACTTGAATTGACCATGAAATTTTATATGAAATGGGCTGCAATATATGTTAAGACAATAAAGAACCCAGGTGAATTAACCATAAGATATTTGATGAGAAGTTTTCCTGTGTAAGGCTGTGGTTATTTACTAAGCTTTTGCTTAGTTGTGGCACAAGGCCAGATGTACGGGGCAGCTAGTGAAACATGAACTCACTAGTAATAGTTTGCTAGTCTAACTTGCTAACCATTATACCATGCAAGACACACTTCCTGTGTAAGACTGGGGAGTAAAATGACCATAGAGAAACCAAATTGAATTGATCATGGAATCTTAAATAATCTAGAAGCCCCAAATGTAATGACTGGTTTTCAATGATTTGAACTGATATAAATTGATCCATGTGGCTCAACTGTCAATTTGTATTCCATCTAGCACTAACCACACTAGATGAAAATTACTGGTGTTCCTTAATTTTCCATTCATTATCATCTTGCAAACATCCTCTGGTTAAAAATGAGAGCATCCAAGATGAAATGCAAAAATGTAAATACTAATAATCTGGTGTCGCTTATCCACCGAATTCTTATTTCTTATGAGTGTCGTCACCCCAGCTAAATAATGGATCATTCCGTTTTTATTACAAAGAAAGAAAGGACATGCTACACAGACAAAATATAATAAGAAAGAAAGAAAGAGAGTATGAGAAAGATAGAGAGAGGGTGTGAGAACATGAAAACAATAACGCTAATCTGTTTCAATCAATGATGAAAAGAAAGAAAGAAAGAAAGAAAGAAAGGGTGAGAGAGAGTTAAATCAAGATTCTTATACTTTTTACATATTGAAGTATTTTCAATAGCTCTTAAGTAAACATCAAACATTGTAATTGTAATATAGTCATAACATGTTATTCCCCTTGGGTAGAACTCTTCACTGACATGACTCTGGTATAGAAACAAGGCTTCAGCCCACTCCCTCCGTAAAGTATATTTCGTTGGTCTTGTTCAGCCTCTTTATCTTCAAAACTTCAGTCAGCAAACATGTATCATGTACAGTTCGTAAATAAACATAAATATACACCGTATATCCATCTTGTTATTAATGCATGCCTCGTTGTAATATATTACAATAATAATTAAATTATCATACTGTGGTATATCCACAGGTCTTGCTAGTCTTGTATTATTCTTCTCTTAACAATGCAGATTCAATTTATTACCAAGAATTTGCAGTAGATTTAAGATCCAGGCTAAAAACTTTAGTTAAGTTTAACAGAGTTATGGGTTCATAGTCATCTATGCCATGCTTATAATATTTATCCTAGTTTAGCACTGCCCTGTCAGATGAGGCTATAGAATATACTGACTGCACCTCTGCAGAGGGGTAAAATTCTCCAATAGGGCCACCTGTTGGCCGTGGGTGGCAATCTGTGATTTAGCAAGGATCAAAGAAATGTGGTTAGATTTTACTTTCTTGATAATCTTATTCAATCGTTTCAAATCTTCAACTGTACTTGTGTTGATTCTACCAGCCAGATCTGTCACATCAACCTCCTTCTTCCATTGGCAGTAGTCCTTTTTTTCAAATGTGGGTGGATGTTTGTAAGTAGACATGTTTTAATGCTCTGCTACCAACATTTTCTGCTATTAATGCTTCCTCTTTTATCTCCACTTCACTATTCATCTGCAGTTCGGTTTTGTTATTTGTAAATATCCTGGCGAGAACATTTTTCATAGTTTCAGGGCTAATAATGCATCAGTGTCAATTTCTAAATTGGTACACCTCTTATTTAACTGTTTTTCTTAGATTTTCAAACTTTGTGTAGGCCTCATACATTTGGTATGCCTTTTCTTTCTCAAATAACTTGTCCAGTTCTGTTAAAACATTTTTAACACCATCATCAGCTGTTAGGAAAGATTTATCTATAGCTATGGCAATTTCTCTTGCTTTTCCTTCCAAGGAGAGTGCCAGTGCTATACCTTGCTTTGTTTTGTCCATTTCAGTCAACATCTGCCACAATTTTTGTGAATGTATTGTGTTAGTATAGCATTCAATTCTAAGACTAACAACAACAAGAAAGGAATTAATATTTCCTCTAATTCAAACAATTTATTGGCTAGACATAAAACAACAAACAACAATATAAAGTCCTTCCTGTATATAAAGTTGAGTTTAAGGGACTTACCAGCGCATTGGAGAAGATATCTTAGGGTGGTTTCTTTGAGCCCCTGAATTGGCTAGACATAAAACAACAAACAACAATATAAAGTCCTTCCTGTATACAAAGTTGAGTTTAAGGGACTTACCGGCGCATTGGAGAAGGGTGGTTTCTTTGAGCCCCTGAATTTGTTGCCTCCTGGTGCCGCTGGTGGAATCTATCTGGTTTTGCTTTTTGGATATTGTGCCTAAACTCTGGGCTATCATGTGATTGGTATCTCCAATCACAGAGCCTCTCCCTCACTCACTCTATATACAGGAATAACCATTTTACTGACCCAACAAATGGAATCCTGGTGGCTGAGCAGTCCAAGACATGCAACACTCCACTTTGATCCTTACTTAGGCTAGATAAATGGTTGGAGAGCTCCCCCTCCTACCAATCACACCTTAGTGCCTTTATGATTGTCCCAATCCTATTGCCCTTATGGCACACTCCCAACCATTTGTATCATATATGTGCTAGAAAGCAGTGACTGAGGGTCTTATTGTCCTGGGTATAATTTTTAACTGTATCTAGTGCTGAAGTTCCAATTCTGGAACTCTGGGGAAGTGTAGAGTACCCCTTTATTGCCATTACTCCCAGGTCCACCCTGACCCAGATGGTAGTACCTGTTAGGTAACCCATCTATGGGTTAAATAAAAAATTTGTTTGTAAAAAAAAATTGAGTTTGAAATTTTCTTTTCCAAACTATCCCTATGAATCTTTCAAAATGTTGCTGGCATTAAATGACCCACCAAGATTGATATGCCATAAAACAAAACAAACCTTAAACTCATCACTTTATTTCTGTAATAAGTTTCTCTTAAAAATCTTATCAAACTTTGAGAGTGGTAGCCTTCACAGAGGTTCAAGCCTCATCTAAAAAATTCAGGTAAATTAAATCTAATTCGTAAAAGATTTAATACTTTTCCTAATGTTTTCTACAGTGTTATTAGTCCTACTTTTAAAAAAACAAATTCTTTGTTGAAAATTGTTTAAATGATCAGCCAGTATAGTCCTGCTGCCTTGGCACATTTGAACCAGAACCATTTTGGGGTATAAATGGTCTGAACTGATTGGGAGCCAACTATATGGCCATGTCCACATTCAAGTGATCAATTTATTAACTAGTACCAGCCATTAATTTGTTTGGTTTAGAAATATTTGAATTCTTTCTAAAGTATAAGTTCCTGGTGAGATTTGAACTCATGCCAACTTCTGTCTCAAATTTCACTTAGAGCTTTTTTTTATTTCTTGTTTCTGAAATACACTGTTTCCTGACATCACAGAAGTAATGAGTGAGTTGTGTTATAATCCCTTTGAGGACAGACAAGTTACAGAGAATTTCAAACCAGGTTTATTTCAACATGGCAATTGTTGATACAAAGAATACATTTAAAGGGGAATAACTCTTAACTACCTGCGGCATGGGGTCTCATCCACCACATACTACAAGTTGCAATAAAAAACAACTAGAATTAGGAGGATGAAGGATAGGCAGAGTGGCCTATTGTCAGTAACAGGTGGACAGCGAGGGTGTCTATCTCCTTTTCACTGGCACTAGACTAGGGAGATTGTCCATCAACTGTGTCAGACCCCACTCTTGTGTTACTTTTAACAGCATCCCAGCCGAGAGAGACAGTCACAAGAAAATAATAAAACAAACACAACACAAAGACAGACGCAGGGTGAAATTTTTCTGGTCAGAGGAAAATGTAACACTCAGCATGTCTATCTTCTTTCACTCATTCTACTACTCGGTTCTCACTGCACTGCACTGCCTCCCCCCCTCTCACCAAGGTGTGGGTAGGGTCCTCCTGGCTGAATCTTCTACTCAATCTCTCAGTTGTCTAATTCCCTAATTCCACTGAAAGCTATCTGCCTCGGACAATGGTTCCGAGTCAATTCTCTGACTCCAGCCCCAGACTCTAACTTTTTTTTACTCTTCCCAGAATTCCACATCTGGTGGTTTTTCCCTTTCAAACACAGACCACACATGATTCTCTCTTAACTTTTAGTTTCAGAGTTTTATGGCTTCAGACTTTCTCTTAAAAATGGGGTCATTAAAGTTTTTCCTGGCCAGCCTGTCTCCAGAGGAGATAACATTTCTTTTTTTTTTCTTTGCTATTCATGTGCTGAGTTGGCAAGGGTGAGTATTGAACCTGGAATTTTGTGGTTCCTCAGGAAATGCTCTACCAACTGAGCTAAACTGGTTCCCCCTTCTGATTTGCTAAGAAGTTAATGAAACACAAAATCTTGAACAATACTGTCATAATTACAGACTCATTTATTAAATTGAAATTTTTGACACTAGAATTTTCTTGGTTGGACCAAGAAACAAAGGACTTTTTAGTGTTTTTTTGGAAGAGCAAAAGAAACTTAAGAAACGAGAAGGCCAAGTTTATTGAACTGCAAAATGAATATGTAAAATACCCTAACCATTTGGTCAGGCCAATAAATTTTCAAGAAAAATTAACAATGAAGCAGTTCTTATCTACAAACATTGCTGCTTTCTGAATTGAATAAGGAAGCTTTACTGAAATTATTGATTTTTATTCCTCTCAATAAGAACTTACGTTATTAAAAAGAAAATAAGAAATAAAGTCAATTGATTCATCTATAATAATCTGATTCCAATTTCTTAAAAACTCCCAAAGCCCTGATGGCATCTTGAATCAAAAGAAACTCAAATGCCTCTTAGTATGTCTTGTATTGTATTGTATTGGCATTTCAGTCTCGGAAGACTATAATAAAGTTTTTGTGCCCCTGAAATAATGTCTTGTGTAATGGTTAGTTTTCAAGGTCAAAGTTCTCTACTAAAAAATAATAAACATTTTGTTTTCTAATGCACTTTATAATTAACCATAAAGTGCATTTGAAATGTTGCATATTACTAAAAACATTAGCGATTTTCTAAAAAGCATATCAAAATATTGAATCTTCTTATTTTTTTAAAACCATTTTAAAAATATCTACAATGCAGGGGAAATAACTCTTAATAATATTTAATGCGACTGTAAAATCATAAAAGAAAAGTTGGTTGCATTTACTTTTGAAAATAAAGCATGGATTCCAAAAGGCTTGATAATTTGGATTATTTGGATTATTCGGACTATTGTCCTTATTTTTATTGTATACGTTGTGCAGATAACAATAAAGATGAGGACAATAGTCAAATGTAAAATCATAATAGAAAAGTTGCTTGCATTTACTTTTGAAAATAAAACATGGATTCCAAAAGGCTTGATAATTTGGATTATTTGGATTATTCGGACTATTGTCCTTATTTTTATTGTATACGTTGTGCAGATAACAATAAAGATGAGGACAATAGTCAAATGTAAAATCATAATAGAAAAGTTGCTTGCATTTACTTTTGAAAATAAAGCATGGATTCCAAAAGTTTTCCCGAATTATCTAAGTAAAAATCTTGTGATTAACGTAGAGATATTTTTATAGTTTTTGTTTAGATCAATATTTCAATCTGTTTAATTTATCTTATTTTAAATTGAATATTTTCTTTTTTACTATTTCTCTGTATTTTTTTAGATGAGGCTTGATAATTTGTATTATTTAGATTATTCAGACTATTGTCCTCATCTTTATTTTCATCTCCACAACGTTTCGGATGATGTGCCCTCCGGCCTTCTTCAGATATTTCTTGTCGGACTCGGGAACCATCTCGAACTCGGGAACCTTCTTTTTGAACTCGGGAACTTTCATGTCGTAATCAAAAACCTTCACGGAACTTTGCACCTAACCTTTTATTCAATCCATGTTCTCATTTCACTAACTGTGACTGGGTACAAGTGTTAAGTTGTGTTACTTATTATTCTATGTTACTGTCACCCTTAACCAGGATTGAAACTGCAGCCCAGAGATAACTGTCACTTAGAATTGTATTAACTCAACACCTATATCCACTATGCCATGTTCCCAACCCTATTGCCCTTATGGCAAGCCCCAACCCCTTTTTATCATATGGGTGCTAGAAGGCGGTGGCTGCGGGTCTATATGTCCTGGGAATGACGTTAAACTCTATCTGATGGTGAGGTTCCAGTTTTGGAGGTTTGGGGAATGTGGAGCACCCCTTCATCA
This sequence comes from Doryteuthis pealeii, assembly GCA_023376005.1. NCBI lineage: Eukaryota > Metazoa > Mollusca > Cephalopoda > Myopsida > Loliginidae > Doryteuthis > Doryteuthis pealeii. The sequence continues at coordinate 45,780,203 of CM042146.1, forward strand.
CCATTGCTCCCTGGTCCACTCTGACCCGGAGTTGTAGTACCTGTTAGGGTCCCATCTATGGGTTAAATAGAAAAATGTATTTATAAAAAAATTGTATTATCCATTAAGAATTGATTTATTTCAAAACTTTATCGGCATTAAATGACCCACTGAGGTTGATATACCGTAAAACAAAACAAACCAAACCAAACTATGCCATGTGCCCTTTTCTATCTTAATTGATACAGTAGTACTGACACACCTACAGCTTGGAAAAATTCTCACTTTATTTTATCAAAGATCAGTTTTCCATATGATTGATAATCTGTCTATAGCAGTCCATTGGGCTTGAATAAATTCTGGAAGCAGCACCCAAGAAAAAAAAAACAAAAAACAGCTATATGTCCACTTGCTTCTTATCATACAAACCATCCAAGTAAGATGGACAAGACATGCTGGACACTGCTGAAGAATCAATGACAAATCCATAAATAACATTCTCTCATGGACACCTACACATGGACACTTCAGTGTAGGCTGACCAGCAAAAACCTACATCAATCAGCTCTGTGCAAATTCTGGATGCCATGCAGAAGACTTGCCAGGAGGCGATAACTGATAGGGATGTGTGGTGAGAAAGAGTCATGGGTGTCTGTGCAGTCAGCATGACCTGATAATGCTGATAATAATAATAATATTTTATAGGTGTAACTGTGAGTTTTACAACAATGCTGTAGTTTGGTTTGGTTTGGTTTCTTTGTTTAATTGCATATCAACCTTTGTGGTTTATTTAATGCCAAATCCATCCTTGTAGAAGAACAGTAGTGGTACTATTTAACCAATAGCTGGGGGTTGGTGAGGAGGTTCATAATAACACAACTGGAGTTCAAACTCACTTACTATAATGTTACAGTCCAGCACATTAGCCATTACGCCATGGGGACTTCTCCCTTAATTACACTATTATAATTGCTAGATAGGGCTGGTTTAGCTCAGTCGGTAGAGCGTTGGACAAGGAACTACAAGGTTCCGGGTTTGATACTGGCCCTCACCAATTCAGCGTATGAGGAGCTGACGGTAGGTGTGGCTCTCCACCTTAAGACGCCAAAAACAATCTTTTTGGTCTATCGCTAGTGAAAAGAGGATAGACTCCCTCGCTGTTTGGCTGATACCAACTTTAGGCCACCCCAACGACTTTACTTTTCTTTACTTATAATTGCTCGATTAGATCTTTTATACTAAATTAAATCTTTTAATTCTACTGAACTTTAGGACCATTTTACTTTTAGGCGACTCTTTTTGATCTCGATTAAGAAGGACATGTTTTTTATTTACACCATTAATATCCGGTTGTTTGTTAGGGTTAGGGGTTAGTTTTATAATTTTTTTTTTTAAATCTAAAAATCGTCTGTTAAAATAACCGGATATTGACGGTGTAAATGAAAAACATGTCCTTTCTTAATCAAGATCAAAAAGGGGTGCCTAAAGGTCATATGGTCTGAACTTTAAGGAATAAAAAAATATGAGTGGTTACTTGACAATGTTTGCCATTTAATTTTGAAGTGATAGACTTTTTTCTTTTATTATCTATATGTTTAGCTCAGTTGGTAGAGCATCCACCTAGGAACCACAAGGTTCCAGGTTCAATACCGGCCCTCACCAACTCAGTACATGAGTAGTACAGCTTTGATCTGTGCGGTAAAGTGGGGAGCTGACAGTAGGTGCCACACTCCACCTCAGATGCAAAAACAATCTCTCTGGTCCAGCACTAACAGAAAGGGGATAGACTCCCTTTGCTATCTGGCTGATACCAACGAAAGGCCACTCCATCGACTTTACTATTATATCTGTATATATTCTACTAATATAATAATAATAATAATAATGAAATTTATTGTGTACAGTGCTCAGGTGCACCACAACTCATCAAAGTCTCATGTCAAGTACACAGAACAATGTATTAGTGTCAGGAACATGAACAGTTTACAGTAGTAATATGCATGTATGTGTGTGCGTGTGTGCATATGTATGTGGAGAGTGGCATCAGGTATAGTGTCTGCAGACTACAGGAAGCATGGAGGCTTTGAAAGACTCAGTGCTTCGGCAGCCTACAACAGATGCGGGCAGTTTATTCCATGTCTCCGCAACTCTGAGCGTGAAAAAATGTTTCCGAAAGCCACGTGAGCAGTGCTGTACTAGACTCTGAATACCTAAAGACAACAGATTTATATTAAAATCATAATCTTTTCTATATGTAATGCATACACATTGTTACCATTTAGATTTTTAAGGTTTTATAATTTGTTCATATGAAAAGTTGATGTCAGATTTGTTCATCTTTCTATTCATGCTGGTTGGATGTGCGTGGCGTAATGGTTAGAATCATAGGAAATGGACTCGTTGATCCGAGTTCAAATCCTAGACGAAGCTACAGTTCACATTGCACTAATACCCTTGGGAAAGGTATGAATCCAACTACTTTCCCTCCAGCTATGGGTAAATAGTACAGCAGACTGGGCTCTTTAATCTTGGTTAGGCAACCAGTCTAGGTGAAGGAAAAATATGAATTCAAACCTGTTAAACTCTGCTTGAAGTGGTCACTACTAGAATAAGCTCAGTCCTAATTAGTGATCTATTTCACTAATAATTTTTTAAAATGCAAATAAGTATTTATCTGTTACTGCACAAATGCTGAGGGTTTTATCCCATTAGTCTTACATTTCTAGATGTTGATATATCATTTTGATATTTTGTCATTAGGATATGACTAGATACTTTCTTTTAAACCTAAACAAACTGATATAAAAACAGTTTGTTTTTGTTTTTTACTGACTGGGTATCATTCATCACAATTTTCACGCTATCCAAGGGGAGATAATTTATAAATTAGTATGTTGATAATAAGTGTGTAGTTTGGAACTTCTTTTTAAAGAAATAATTAGTCTATGAATGTATGTCGATAAAAATATCCTCATTGATCATTAAATAAATAAATAAATAAATAAATAAACTAGCGAATAATAGAATATATAAATGAAAGAAATAATTTCTTCTCCCATTCAGAAAAAAATTCAAACATTCAATATGGCACACAGCCGAATGTGCAAACATTCAATATGGCGTAATGCCGAATCATTTTCTTAAAGTTATTTAAATAGCTTTTGATTTTAAAATTCATTCTTTATTTTAATAAAATCTTTATTATTAAAATACAAGAAATAGGATTCTATTTTATCCGACTTCAAGTTTTAATTTAGAGCTGACTGATTTTATGCAGCATTAATATCCGGTTCCGGCTCTCGTTCTAAAGCGTGCAACTTGCCGGCTTAAAGATGTTTAAGAAATTCAGTGACAAAGAAATGGTGTCTAGCGTGAATAATGCTAAGTCATCAGTGCAGAGAACGATTCGACAGAGTGTTTCCGAACAGTATCCATTCATCGAGTCCGTATTGCCTCAGATATTACCCAAGAAAGATGCCCTAAAAGTGGTCAAATGTCATGAACATATCGAACTGCTGGCGGCCCCTAATGGTGAACTGCTTTTCTTTAAACAGAGGGACGGACCGTACATCCCAACCTTAAGGCTCGTCCATAAATACCCGTTTATTTTGCCCCACATGCAAGTAGATAAAGGTGCTATTCGCTTTGTTCTTAGTGGCGCCAATATTATGTGCCCCGGTCTGACGTCTCCAGGTGCTAAAATGACGAAAGTTGGTGATAACACAATTGTAGCTGTTATGGCTGAAGGAAAACAAAATGCTTTAGCAATCGGACTGACCAAATTATCTACGGAGGAAATCTTAAATAAAAACAAAGGAATCGGTGTGGAAAACTTGCATTATTTGAACGATGGCCTTTGGAATATGAAACCCGTCAAGTAAAAGATTGCTTGTTTTTCCTGTATGCGGCAATCAGAACCTTTTGAACACAGCAGCTGGAACGTCCATCCAGAGAACCTAACCATTTTTTTTTTGGTCTGTTTTTGTGACAGACATTATTTTATTTCTATACCTGTGGTCGCGAGGAGGTGGTTACCTGCTATTATTTTGGACATCTGACATCTCGACAGTGCCTAAGTACAGGAACACTACGGACACACCTTGTTTTCTTTTCTTTTTCTTTGTGGGGGAGAGAGAGAAGAACCGTTCTGTTTGATGTGCTGCCCAATTTTCACATCTATGTATGTCATTTGTCCAGAATTTGCTTTTTATTTTTTATTTTTTTCAAAACAGAACTGTTTGTTTTCTTATTTGTGTAAATATCAGATTATAATTCAATAAGATTAATCGGTTGAATCTGACAATTTTTTTTAATTAGGATTTGTGTATAAAAGTTTAAAGAATAAGACTCAGATATCAAATTTTTAATTTATGAAAATGTTTTTCATTTTCTAAAATAATGTTGAATGTGGATATACAGTTTATACACAAATAATTTCTACTTAAAACTTGAAAATCACCACTAGTTATATTCAACCGATTTCTTCTGCCTTGCATTTAATTTCACTCAAGTCCTACAAAATTAAAAACAAATTTCCCCCACCCCGTAAATAGCTAAATATAGCTACATAAATAAAACAAGCAACAAATTTGACCTCCCCACACCCACACCCACACCCTACTCCTTCGTTCAGTCATCTGGTTTTGTATATTTGACATTTTGTCAAATAATCAAAAGTAGAGTCAGTGATAACAACTAAGGAGGAAACAAAACACAACTATATAAACATTAAAGAAAATAATTTGTTCTGATTGTCAACCAACCTGGAAAAAAAAAATGAATTGTCCCAATAAAACTCTAGTTGTGATAAATTTGATATTTTTTCAATTTTATTTTTAAAAATATATATTTACTAATTTTGGTCAAAATTCTAGTATGGATTGAAAATCTATTTTGTAGTAATCAGTTGATTTTTAAGCATTTTTATTTTATTTACCTATTTAATTTTTCTACTTTATAGACTGCAACCCATGATCAAATGTTAAATCCATTATTCAATGTCATGAATAATTTTCCTTTTGTGAATGAAGCAAGATGCTTGTGTATTTATTGGTTTCATTCAGCCTTTATTTCTAATCTTTATGAATCTGCAACAATAATTTTATAGTAAAGTTTTAAGAACTATTTTTGTTTGTCTATTAGACATTTCATTAAACCAAATAATATCCACACATTTACCTGACAATTTTATCTACAAATGCTAAAGAAAAAAAAACTTCTATTATATTATGTAGGTACACCAATAAGTCTGTGGCTGCAAATGAGAAAAAAAAAGATAATAATCTTCATTGTCAATGCACTTATGCTTCCTTATAGATTGAACATTATATAATGAAAACTTCAGATGAAAATTCAACAAATAACTTTTTAGGGATGTGAACTTATTGATCTATCTTTGTATATCCTTTAAAACATGTCTATATTACATTTAAACTAATCCTTGCACATCAACTGTAAATTTTGTGTAGCACTTTAAACTTATTCTGTGGATATTACTTGATCAGTTAAAGTGGAGAAATTGATAAATGGAAGTTGTTTTTTTTACATGAGAAATTTAGGTGAAGCAGATCAGGACAGGTCACTATATTATGAAACTGGTGTTAAATTGGTTTAGTATTTCTTAATGAATGGATATGAACAGAAAAATACATTTTTTTTAATCAATTTATTTTACTGCAGAATATTTCTATTTATCTGGGTGGATAAACATTGTAAAAAAATGTCCTTATTTTAAGTTTTTTATTAACATTTTAATATATATTTGTTGTGATTTTAGTAGTTTCATTTATAATAACATTGGTAAGATCTATTATGGCAAACTGAAAGTTGCTTTGAACTCTGGAAGTTTCCAAAGGAAATGGTTATAAAAATTAGTGAAACAAATTAGGATGGAGTTGAACTTTTTGTGCACTGACAGATTTTATCATCACTTATTTCACAAGAATTAAAATAGATCTTCCCATGTTAATTTGATAATATTGATTTCTATTCTTCAAACATTTTAATTTTTTTTTTTTAAGTATCAGTTTCTCTTTGACTTTTGTTGATTTTTGTGCAATTACGGCTTTAGCAGAAATTAATGCTGTAGTTGTTTTATTTTATGGCATACCAAACCTTTTTGGATTATTTAATGCTGAATCAAGACAAACAAAAAACTCAGCTTGCTTACAGTATCTTCTGCTGCTTAAGTGGTCACCCAATTAAATATTGAACAGTCTCATTGCTGCTTTACTTGGTTGTTTTGTTTTATGGCATATCAACCTTTTTTGGGTCATGTAATGCTGAATCAAGTCATTTAGAAATTGACTCAGGTTGCTTACACTACCTACTGTTGCTTAATTAGTCACCCAATTAAGTTTTAAACAGGCTCATTGCTGCTTAACTTTGGTGATCTAGTGGGAACTGGTGCTTTCAGCATAGAAATTAATGATAGATTATTGTTGATTGAATGATCTATTTATTCTGTGTGTGTTTATAAAACAAATTTAAAATGGCTGCATTTTTATGTTCACTATTTAATGTGATTAAGTTATTTAATTTTATTTTTTATGACTAATGCTAAACCCACCTTTTTTGTTATTTTAGTTTATATAAACTTAATTTTTGTACCTCAAAACACTTGAGAGTTTGTTATTAGAGGAAGCCATTTGCCAACAAAAGAATTGTTTGTTTTGTACCGAGTGTAGAGAGCAGTGATTACAAACTCTCAATAGTTGTATTTAATGTCCAAGTGTACATTAAACAAAAAACTAAACTAGACTTTTTCAAATGCTTAACATTTAATTATTTGAGATTCAAACCATGACTTGATGAAATTAGAAAATATATCTTTTATGACAGCAGTTTTTAAAAATTAATCCTTTTATTTTATTGTACTGCTCCGATTTGAAACTTTCTAAACATTTTGTGCAATTTTCTTTTACTAATGCCATTGGCTTCAAATCGAGAAAGGTTTGCAATGGTATTAATTTGATGTTGCTTCAAAAGTTTTGATCATTTAAAAAACAACAAAGTAGGTGTTATGTCAGGTGGGTTGTGTTGGGAGAAGATAGCACAACTTCCTAATTAGAACACTTTCTCATCTGTGTAATACATGGTCTGATATTATTGTGAAACAGGTCGACTTCTTGTGTAATTTTAAACATTTTGATTGAGTCCTTCCCAGTAAACAATAATTAATATGTCCCAGCACAGTGCAGACATACAGTAGTAACACGACACTTGTTTGTCCAGCTTCATTTTCATATTCAAGAAATTACCTGAGGGTGGGGGGGTTGATAATCGTTTTTCAGGGTCAGAACTTGAACATTTTCAAAATATCTGGCATGTTGAATAAAATCAAGAATTGAAAAAATCAACAATCTGTTTCTTAAAATTTCTTCTCGGTTATTGTCTGAATTTTTTTGAAATGAGGCTTGATGTGTATAATTTTGATTTTTTTTGGGGGGGACTGTTGTCCGGCTGTATCCTCTAGCCTTCCTCAGGTGGTCCCTGTGTATCTTGTGAATGTTTTTACATTCTACAATAAAGATGAGTACAACAGTCCAAAAAATCAAAATTATATTCTTCTCAGTTGTTCATATCCTGAAAAATAGATTCAATATTGGATCATGTGATTCAAGTTTTGCTCTTGTGTAACTGGTAGCTAAAGGGTTGGGGGAGGGGGTAATTTCTTCTTAACCGTCAAAATTTGATAAAAAATCGGGCATAGATATATTGTTTAAGGAAAAAGTTGATTCCATTCATTAATCATTTTGTAACTTTTCCACTGATGAGTTTGAAAATTCTTTTTATTTGTGTATCAAATTACCTTTTAACTTTATGATATTAATATTTATATGAATGAAATATGTATTAGTCAAAATAAAATGTGTTTGTATAAGTTCGGAATTTTATCGGTTAGACTTGAAATATAAAACTGCTTGACATTCTTTCTGTTAATCTAACTTGAAACTATTAACCAAGTACGTAAAAAACTTTAAAAATATATTTTACCCAGGAATGACATTTTAAAAATTGATAAAGGGAGATAATTCTTGAATTTTCTCTTAATTTGTTTACAGGATACTTTGCTGTTGGAATATGGTTAACAAGCTAATTTAGATTGCTCTTCACTGGGTGCTTTGTGATAAAGCTAAACTTGATAAATATAAATGGTGCATGTTATCTATCTCTATAAAAAGATTGTCTTGTAATTGTGTTCAGCTTGACATTGGGAATTTAAAAAAAAACTCACTTTATATATTTTAATGTAGGTATGGGCAAATGGTTAGAGGGAGATAACTCTTTTTTTTATCTGAAAAAAAAAAAATTTATGCTAGGACAAAATCTACAAAGGCCTACATGTGCAAAATTTCATATACGTTGCCAAAAAGTGTAAGAAAAAATAACTACACCAGAACACATGTAATGAAACACTTGTTTCTGACTGCAGAGTGAAAATCCAGGTTTTTTTGTTTTTTCTTTTTAATAAAAAGGGGAATATTTAACATAGATCCCCCGTAAATGAAAAAGAACAGTCATTAGTGATGATATTTAAATATATAAAAATCTTGGAAAATATGTTGCACGGAATTGTGCATTTTCAATCATACATTTTTAGATAAATTGATTCCACACAAAAATGTTGTTCAATATGCCACCTTCCAGACATTTAAAATTCACTATAAAATTTTTAAGAGAATAAAAACAGGCCAATTGAATCGGTGATAAAACTTTTTTCTTGTTTTTTTCATCAATTCAAAGATAAATATTGTTTTTAAAACTATGAAAAGAGAAAACGTGCTACAAAAAATATTTTTTGAGTTAAAAAAAAAAAATAACTTAAATTTTCAAATAACCTTTTTCAGGTGGTGAAATTTTTAAATTTATTTTTTAGATTTTTTATGTGGTCTTTTGGATTTATCTTTCCCCACTAGAACCATAATTGATAAAAAAAACATTTCTTTTTTAAATTTAAAAAAAAAATAAAATAAGCTATTCATTATAAATTAATTCCTTAATAAATAAAGTGCTGAAAATTTCATGAAAATTGGCCAATTTACTGATTTTTGGTAATTGTTTTAAGATTAATTTTGCTATTATCTCCCTTGAAAATAATTGCACATACCTATTTTAATGATAGATTGATTTCTGAATCTCTTTAGTGCCAACCTTGAAAAATGAAACAGGTAATATTTTAATAATAAACTGACTCCATAGAAATTGTAACAGAAAAATCATTAAATGAAAAGTAATACACAAGTTATGATTCTTAATGATACAATTTATAAATACAAGAATGAAACTTGCAAAACTTTGTCAACAATAAACTGTTTGTGTGGAAATAAAATGTGAAAGGAGAAAAACTTCTGTTAAAGAATGCATTTTATGTTGAGAATTTTCAAAGCTTTAGGAAGGAAGGAAAAGAACCTCAAGCAATTGTTCAATCTGTTACAGTTTAGCAATCTTTTTATAGTTTTTTGACATTCAAAATTGTTTGCATTTTCTAAGCTGATTTTTGTTCATTGAACATGGAATAAAATGCCTGCTCTATACAAATTTTAGACTGATATAAAAAAAAGAATTAATTTAATATGTTCACTGTTATTTAGGATATTTAAACACTTACATTATGCCTCAGAATGTTTGCTATGTAGCAATCAATGTGCAAGATGACCAAATATTTAGTTTAAAAGGAATTTTAAATATTGTATTTTTACTTAAAAAGTAACTTCATATTCAGCCTGGAGGACAAAGTTTAGGGTAGGTCAATGGGTTCATCCAAATGAAGCATCATATACATTAAACTCCATGAGCGAGTTTCATCCTCACTGGATGCCTCATACTTGTGACCTTGAGACACATCCTACTCGTGGTGAATAGGTTGGTTAAATACTTAGTAACCCTATGATTACCATTACATAAAAAATTTGCTTAAAAAAAGATTAAATTATCTATGCATGCAGCTGACAAAATGTATTATTGTTCTTAGTTTGTTGATAGTTGTGAGTATTTTCCCAGCCTGTTTTCCAGGGGTCAGATGTGATACCAGATCTCGAGTACGAAGCATCCAGCAAGTATCAAACTCACTTTTCAGTAGGTAGTAAGCGTGACTAGCTTGCTAACCATTACACTATGATGGGATGCCTTAATTTGTTGATGGTTATGTAAAGAGAATATTTTTGTCAAAACAAAAATGAATTTGTCAAAAACAGGAGGGAAAGCAATTTGCATACAAACTGATATTGGAGACAGAATTATATGAATTTTTTTATATTCAGGGCATTTTATCAAAAGATTTATATTGCTTTGAAAACTGTTTCAATGTTTTAATTGTAAGTATAAAAAGTAAGTAAAGTCGTCGGGGCGGCCTAAAGTCGGTATCAGCTAGTCAGCGAGGGAGTCTATCCCCTTTTCAATAGCGCTAGACCAAGGAGATTGTTTTGGCGTCTGAGGTGAAGCACCACACCTACCATCAGCTCCTTACTTTACCACACAGATCCCTGTGTTACTCATACGCTGAGTTGGCGAGGACCAGTATCGAACTAGGAACCTTGTGGTTTCTAGCCCAACGCTCTACCGACTGAGCTAATCCTGCCCATTAATTGTAATTAGATAATATTAATTCAATGTAAATGGTGAATAACTCATTTGGAATTTGGAAGCTCATTTCTTTTTGTACAGAAAAATATTGTCATCAATATAGTTTGCTGTTTTAAAAGTCAATTCTAATAAAAAAAATTATTTTGTCTTCAATTATTAAAATGAATTGCATAACTACAATAAATCAATAATCAACTTCTAAGTTTGAAATAGACAACCAGATTCTGTAGATATGAATCGTGTTACAATTAACAATTTATATATTTAATTTCTGCAATAATTATGAAGCTCTCTTTTGAGCATAGACTCAAAGAGAAATAAATTTGGCCCAAATTAAAAAGTTGTCCAAATGGTTAAAGAAAAAATGTCAATTCATTTTGTAGACTTTGACATTTTTAGGAAAAGAGGATAATGTCCATTTTTTTTTTTGTGTTATCAGATAACAACAAAAATTGACAATTAAATAAAATTTCTTTCAATTCTGATCAATTGGAAGAAACTAGATTAATTTAGGTCAGGTGACAGGACATTAGATACCTCTAAACAAGTCAGGTGACACATTTATGGGAGGAGTTCATGCCTTTGTATATTTTGTGCTACTCACCTAAAGATTTTTAGTGTGAAACTTGGAGTAATGAAAATAAGTTTGTTAGTTAATACATTATATATATATATATAATTAATGTATATATATATTTATTACTGGCATTTCATGCAATACATTTCTCATTACATTCATGATAGTGTGAGGTAAGGTAAAAGGAAAAGTGAACAAAAAATAATGACTCTAACAAGTAGAAGTAGGAGAGAAATATTTTGTCCTTTTTATGTGAAGAACATCATCAGTCTAACTTTATTTAATAAAGTTAGACTGATGATGTTCTTCACGTAAGAAGGACAAAATATTTCTCTCCTACTTCTACTTGTTTGAGTCATTATTTTTTGTTCACTTTTCCTTTTACCTTACCTCATACTGTTGGATTTTACTCTAACCCTCCTATCTTCATTCATGATAGTATAGCAAGATTCTTTTACAGATACAATGATAGGCAAAAAATAAATAAATTAAATAAATAAGTTTGCAAGCCAACTTACTTTGTAATGTCCTACCAGAAGACTTTACTATTTTCACACCATTTCTCGTGCTAACAATTTTATACCTATTCAAGTTATTGCCCAAAAAGACTGACTACTACGTTTTTTTTCTTTTAGCCTTGTTATATGATAGTTAAGCTGAAATATTAACAGCATATAATGTAATAGCATACGGTCTCCCCAAAGAAACGGTTGCCGTTATAATGATGCTCTACACAGACCCTAAAGCAATTGTACGCTCACCTGATGGCGACACAGATTTCTTTGACATCGCCACTGGAGTCCTACAAGGAGATAAATTAGCACCATATATTTTTATAATATGCCTAGACTATGTACTCCGAACATCATTAGATACCATAAAAGGAAAAGGTTTCACACTAAGAAAGGCAAGAAGCAGGCGATATCCCGCATAAACAGTCACAGATGCAGACTACGCTGATGACCTCGCACTTCTTGCAGATACACAGGCACAGGCTGAGTCACTACTACATAGCTTGGAGGAGGCAGCAAAGGATATTGGCCTCTATGTGAACTCCGATAAAACTGAGTTCATGAGTTTCAAAAAGAAAGGAGACATCCCCGCACTATACAGCCTCTTAAGCCATTAGAACAATTCACATACCTAGGTAGTAATATCTCATCCACAGAAAGCGATGTTAATACACGAATAGGAAAGGCATGGTTGGTCACAAACAAATTATCAGTCATATGGAAATCCAATCTCACTGACAAGCTAAAGCGACAATTATTCCAGGCTGTGGTTATATCAGTACTGCTGTATGGCTGCACCACTTGGACCTTAACGAAGCACCTTGAGAATAAACAGCACAAGAATGCTGCGTGCAGTCTTGAACAAGTCGTGGAAACAGCACCTCACCAGGAAGCAGCTGTATGGTCACCTGCCCCTCATCTCACAAACCATCCAAGTGAGATGGACTAGGCATGCAGGACACTGCTGGAGAAGCAAGGATGAGCTCATAAGTGATGTTCTCCTGTGGAAGCCAACACATGGACATGCTAGTGTGGGCTGCCCACCAAAGACCTACATTGACCAACTATGCGAGGATGCTGGTTGCTGCACAGAAAACCTCCCAGGGGCAATGAATGATAGGGAGGGTTGGCGAAAGATTGTCATGGATATCCGTGCTACATATACGACATGATGATGATGATATTTATTACATGGATATTTTAATGTACTTTAGCTACTGTTATTTATATAAAAAATATCCCATCATGGACTATCATCAGGGGATGTGTATATTGTAAAAAACAATACAACTTTATAAGCATTCTATTTATACTGGTGGAATCTGTAGTTGCATTTGTTTTTTTAAATGTGGTTCTATAAATAACAGTTGCTAAAGACATTTAGGTTATTTCCTATAAATCTAACATAAACAAAGGGGAACCACTCTTGACTGATAAATTATTTATTTTCCCATTAAACTAACCGTAAACCCTAACCTTAACCCCGTCTTCTTTTTTCCTAGTAGATCAATAAATAAATAAATAATTTATCAGTCAAGAGTGGTTCCCCTTTGTTTATGTTAGACTTATAGGAAATAACTGACATTTAAGTACATTAACACTGGATTCGAAATTAATTCTATTAATGTTGGGACTTTTATTTCTAATGTGTAGAGCTTTGAGAATCTGTAACCTCTGTTTATTATTTTGATGTTCTAATATTGAATTATCTATAAAAAAAATTGAGAAATTTGGATGTAAGGCAGGAATACTTTTTTAGGGCAATTGAGCTGATGTTGGAATGATGCATAGTAAGACGTCTTGATAGGGTTGTTGTGGTCGAAACAACATATATTTTTTTTATACATACAATCTCCCAAAGGACATTTAAATTGATATATAACATTTGTTTTTTGCACAACTCCAATTGAGGGGAAGGAATTATTGTTAACTAGCAGAACCTGTGGATATACCACAGTATGATAATCTAATTATTACAATGTTTGATATGCTTACTTAAGAGCTATCACCAAATAGTTTAATATGTAAAAAGTATAATAATCTTGATTTAACTATCTTGCTCTCTCACTCTTTTTCTCTATCTTTCCTTCATCGATTGAAACTGATTAGCATTATTGATTATGCATTCTCTCTCTCTCTCTCTTTCTCTTTCTCTCTCTCTCTCTCTCTATCTATCTTTCTCCTACTCTTTCTTATTATATTTTTTCTGTGTATCATGCCCTTTCTTAATACGTATAAAAACAGAATGATCCATTATTTAGCTCATAAGAAATAAGAATTTGGTGGATAAGTGACACCAGATAATCAGTATTTACAATTTCATCTTGGACAACTTGGATGGTCTCATTTTTAACCAAAGGATGTTGCAAGATGATGACAGACAGAAGATTAAGGAACAAGAGTATTAATATATAGAATATTATTGTTAATTAAGGTTAGAGGTTTTAAATTTATTGTAGTATATGATAAGTTTTATTCTTTTTTATTAGGGTCAGTGGAGAATATATTTCTTTATATCAAGATTTTAAAATTATTTTCATCACCATGAAGCCAAGAGGACCACAAGAAAGCGGCGGCAACAAAGCACCGGTACATCAACATCTTCAGGGGCAGCCTTCACATGCAACATCTGTGGTCAAGAATGTTTTTCAAACATCAGACTGCACTGTCACAGGAGGTGCTGTAACTTCAGGGGCACAGGAACTACATAGTCTTCCAAGACTGCAATGCCAATGATGACATCTGGTTGCAGTAAAAAAAAAAGTTTTATAAATGTGTGTTTATTGGATGGAGCGTTGCAGTTTTTATTTTGTTGGTTAAAATTTTTAATTGCATGTTTAATTTGTTTAACAACAATGCAGTTAGGAAACTCATTATTAATGATATATATATATATATATATATTGGTTAAGAGGTTGATTTAGAAGGCTATCACAATGCAGGTGTAAAGAAAGAAAAAATAATAATACGGTAATAATGATGTTGTGTGTTAACCTGTATTTAATTCTTGAATTTTCGAGATAAAATCTCTTTTTCAAAAGATCACTGGAACTGAAGTAGTCTAGTTATGGCATTTCTTTTTAAATGATAGTTAAAAAAAAAAAAAAAAATTATTTAAAAAGAAATGCAATAACTAGACTACTTCAGTTCCAGTGATCTTTTGAAAAAGAGATTTTATCTCGAAAATTCAAGAATTAAATACAGGTTAACACACAACACCATTGTTACCGTATTATTTTTTTTTTTTTCTTTACATCTGCATTGTGATAGCCTTCTAAATAAACCTCTTAACCAATATATACACAAGGCTTCAAGCAAATTATAAAACTCTTATATATATATATATATATATATATATATATATTTAACTTTCAAATAAAGAAAAACTTAACAAACTGTCATCCCATTATTAATTAATTAAAAAAAAAATTTTTAGTTTCTGGTTGAAATAAATATGATAACAGGATGACGGTTTGTTAAGTTTTTCTTTCTTTGAAAGTTAAATATTAATCTGTATATAATATTGATTATTATACATTAAACTCTCTTTTGGGATTTATAAAAATCCTTGTATGAATATATGTTTGCACCTACAAGAGCATACAGTATGGTTATACAGTGAGATTTTGAAGATCCCAAATAGAATCATCCCTTACAACCAGTCATTTGGATAACCTTACATTTATATATATATAAATGACTTTTTTCTCCGCTCTTGACAACACGGAGTATAAACAAGCTCTGAAGATGATTTTTTATAAAATCGAAATATTGTTCAATATCAGCTATGAATATGTCATAAAATGTTTTCACTATAACAGCATTTTGTGGTGTTTTCATATCCTTTTATCTATACTCATACCGTTGGATTCATTTCCTTTCTTTTAACTTATATATATATATATATATCATCCATCATGATCATCAAGATGTTCTGACAGTGGATTCCCTGGACTCTCTTTTGCCTATCAGTCATTGCTCTTGGGAAGTTCTCATGATGGCATCCAATGTCTGCATAGAATTAATGAATGTAAGGTGATGAGAACTGCACAAGGATGTTGTGTGGTTTTTTGAACAAATCCTGGAAGCAGCACTCTACAAAACAGCTGATATACAGCCACTTACCTCCTATCTTACAAACCATCCAAATAAGACAAGCAAGACATGTTTGGCACTGCTAGAGATATAAAGACAAACTTATAAGTGACGTTCTCCTATCAACTCCTACATATGGGTACACCAGTGTTAGCCAATATATATATATATATATATATATATATATGCATCAAGAGAAAATGTCTATGCGTGTTATTTTTTAGACTAAGATGTAAACAACACGCATAGACATTTTCTCTTGATGCATTAAAAATGATAAATGACTTTTATTTTTTAGACTAATATATATATATATATATATATATATATATATATATATATATTAATAAGTCATCCACAGATACGTGTTTCAGCGTTTCATGCCTCTTCAGTGTGGCTAGGCACAACAACTATCCCTGGCTAGGATCGAACTCCGACTGACTGTTTGACAGCCTGATTTCTTAACCCCTCTGCCACTGACAGCTGCTGTAGTGGGGTTGGTGTTTAAACTATTAAATACATAGGTTTGTTTATATATTTTATGATCACAGAAAGATCTAGTTTGCGAGCAAATGATCAGTGCTCATATGCTTAGCAGTGAAAGTTAATTTAAATCACCCCTTAGAGAGCTCATACCAAATTTATAGAAGCATATATTAATATATATATATATATATATATATATATAATATATATATATATTTAAAATGTGAGGATTTCACATATGCTTCACATATTAGATGACAAGATGATAAAAAAACAGTACATTTATTTTTTTATATCCTTGTCATTCATATATATATTCTACTTGCAATATATATACACATGTATATATACATACATACGTATATATATATATATATGTTATTTTGGAAAAGGTGACTTACCAGTGAAGATGGTCACAATGGTTAGTTGATGCAAAATTCAGAAAGTTAAGACAGCGATCTAACAAATAAAAAGTGCTCAATACATTAGTAGAGCAAATTCATTGTAATGCAGGTACAAGTAATAACCTACTCGAGTTTCACCATAAGGATCTTCAGGGTTAAATCCACTGGATTAATCAAGATATTGATTAATTGCAGTCTATTACACGTGTGTGTCTTTGGTGATAAACGGTTCATAAACAATTCATTAGCTAAAGAAGCCTTGCAAGATTATTCCTCTTGCTGAAGTCCAAAGATTTCTAAGTAACAAAAATAACAAAATTACAATTGAATAAAAAAACTTAAAAACAAAGTAATTAAAGGAAACACAAATAAAAGTAAAAAATATAAAATCACTTTTTCTTTTCTTATTTTTTTTTCTTTTTCTCCTTTTTTCTATTTTTTCCAGTCACCAGACAGACTTTATAGCCTCTAGGCTACCAAATAAAGTTCTTAAATGAGAGTAATAATTCTGAGGGACAAAGTTTTCATACAGCAACCCTGTTCTATGGAAAACTCTTAGAAGACCAATTCTTTTTCTTCTTTTTTCACCAATAAACCAACTGAGTCCCTCAGAGACTCAAACCTCCGCTCTTTAGTGGAAGAGACCTTTCGGAAAGGAATCTGCAAAGTTCGACGAAATTTCTTGGTAGACAAATTCTTTCTCTTAATTCTTTTTCGAAGAAACCAACTGAGTCTCACTGGGACTCAAAACGTCTGCTCTTTGGTAGATGATACTTTCTTTGAAAGGAATCTGCCAAACCCTTTTCTCCGAAGGCAGGCTCTTTGCAGGGTCAAAATCTGGAACATGGCTGTGGAAAATCGAACTGGGTGCGAACTACACTGCAGCTGGTGTCCTTGTACAAAGAGGCAGTTCAAGGGTTAACTGGGCCTTAAATACCCTTCCTCTCAATCAGCAGCAGCATAGGGACCAAGTGCTCCAAGGGAAGCAATTCAAACTATCTTTATCCCTCAAAATTTTTAAAATATATATATTCTAGTTGCAATATATATATATATATATATATATATATATATATATATTATATAGTTTTTTTTCCGTAGTTAGGGTCTTTCCATGTGTGGTTTAACCAAGCTGATGCAGGTATACCATAAGGAGAGCTCAATGTGCCTAATACCAGTGAGTAAAAGGACAGAGCAAGAAATTTAGTAAATGAAGAAAAACTCTAAACTTGCTTCATTACATGTAATGAAGCAAGTTTAGAGTTTTTCTTCATTTACTAAATATATATATATATATATATATATTTACACACACACACACACGTATATATATATGCATACATATATATAGAGAGAGATATATATAGATATATTATTGAAAATGACAGGCAAGGATTTAATGTTTAACATTTTATTTATCTTTTCTTGTAGGTGAACGAGATATCTCAACTGTGGTTGTATACATTTCAAAAACTGTCTTTGTCTTTTGATGTAGTTCAAGTACAAGTTCTTTCGATCATTTCCTATGATGATAACCATTACACCATGTTTGTTTCAAGAGATGTAAACAGCCTTGTCCAGGATGTTAACTCATTTTGTAATATCTATTACCAAAGACAATAACCATTACACCACAGGTCTCTTTATTTATGTTTTTGGGAGGGGGGGGTATTTTTTAACTGTATTTATTTTCCATCTTGAAAGGAATTAAAGTTGATATTTGTCAGAATTATCAAAATTATTTGGAGTAAAGAAGAAACTATTGACGGCTGTTGAGACCAAATCTCAAAACAATGACTACAAATAAATAATGAATGAATAAATTATTAAATAAACTAGCAAGAATATGCACCTTCCAGGTGTAAGTATTTAAGTTTTAATGTAATGAAATATATCAAATTAGCAGGACCTGTGGAGATACCACAGTATGATAATTTAACAATTATAACATTTGATATGTCTACTTAAGAGCTATTGCCAAATAGTTCGATATGTTAAAAGTATAATGATCTTGATTTAACTCTCTCTCATTCTTTCTTAAAAGGGAGGTTGTAAAATATGTACATTGATTTGGCAATAAAAATGCAGGGGTTGGAATATCTACATTAATTTGCCGACAAAAACATGGTTCGGAAAATATCTAAGTTGGGCCAGAAATTTGCCAGATGCTGGCTCATTAAAACATAGTCTAAATTAAGGCAGGAGCCCGGGACAATATAAGATCAAAATTACCAAAATATATTCCATAATTCAAAATTTCAATATTACAAATAAAACAAACATGTAACTTTTTTTTCTTTTTCTTTTTTCAATTCATTTGAAGTTTACGTTGAACATTTAAGCGACGCAAGGCCATTTGGAATGTTTCAATTTTGAAATTGGGTGAAATAAAATGGGTCAAATAAGAAATCTGTGATTAAGTGATACTAGATAATCTGAATTTACAAATTTGCATTGCATCTTGAACAATTTGGACAGTCTCATTTTTAACCAGAGGGTGTTGCAGGATGATAACAGATGGAAGATTTAGGAACAAGTGTATTAATATATAGAAAGACGAACAAAATTAAATAAAAACGCATATGAAAAGATTTCACTTAAAATAATCATATTTTAATTGGTTTCTATATAAAATCATTCATAGGATTGATTTTAATATGCTGGTGAATAAAACAATCATATTAGAGATCAATAACAGCAAGTAATTATTTATTAAACACAGTTTTGTTAAAACCAGTATGCAAATTAACCATGCTATATGTTATATAAATGTTTATTTTTTAGTGATGTATAAAACACATTGCAGGATTTTAAATTTTAAATGTGAAATTAAAATTGTGGACCACATCAAATGTGAAATCAAAATTGTGAACCACATCAAATGTGAAATCAAAATTGTAGACCATATCAAATATGAAATTAAAATTGTGGACCACATCAAATGTGAAATCAAAATTGTGGACCACATCAAATGTGAAATCAAAATTGTGGACCATATCAAATATGAAATTAAAATTGTGGACCACATCAAATGTGAAAAGACTGACAATTTACATCTATGCAAATAATTTTATTTTCAGGAACTTTTGCTTTGTAATAATTCAGAAGTATACCCTTGTGCAAATGAATTTAAACAAAACAAATAATTCCGTTATTATTATAATATCAGCAACCTTTCTGTAAGGCTTGCCAGTGTATTTATGCAGCATTACAATTTTTGCATGTGTTATAATAGAAATAAGATATCTCTTATGATTCACAATCCTTACTTCACAATACATCCACTCGCCAACAAAACAAATTAAAAACAAAACAAAACATAAGTTGCAGACACCAAGCGGATGTTAACCCAACAGTACCCTAAAACAAAGTGACCAAATTAACATGGATCTACGCATAGGCTCCAAAAAAACTTCCGGTCGAAAAATATCAAATATAAACAATTAAAAATATACTCTATTCAATGTTTTTCAACCAATAAAAAAACTCCACCCCCCAAAAAAACGCTTCAAAAGCATTTTGGATCCTATGCCTTGCTATAAAAAACAGCTGACTTAAAGCTAAGCACAGTTGACCGAGGGCCTCCACGCAAAGAACATCACCCGATAAGCAGGATCAAAGAGCCGCTATACTCTACCCGCACCGCAGCCACGTCACGCCATACTATACCCACACACACACCGCACCTTGCGTTCCGCAGAGCCAGAACTGACTTCTAACCCACGCCTACCCTCATTTCACCAAGCAGCGAAAAGGAATTACTACTATTACTACTGACGACAATACCAACGATTCCAGCTTTTGTTTATTTTAAATTAAACGATATTAATCTAAACCTTCTCGTCCATTTCTTCTTTTGCAAACCATATGCATTTTGAGATATTTCATTATATCACATGCTTCTTTGGAGTAACGTCCATCGCAGACAATGGTCGTAGGACAACTAATCGACAGTTGAGACAATAGTATCTGGGCGTGATAAAAATCTGATGCAATCATGGATGATGCAATATTTTTCAATGCCAAACAAATTTCATCATACACTGTGAAAATAGATTCATATTATATTTTGACGGTGTAAATAAGAAAAGTGTCCTCGTGCATCGAGATCACGGAAGGGGTGCCTAAATGTCATATGGTCCAAATTTTTTTCCATAAATGTAAAACTGTGTAGTGTTTAGAATAGATTTATAGGCCAAATCCTTTTAGTCTTGCAAAAATATTTGTTTTGATGCTGTGGCGAGCCAGAAGTTCTTGCTTCAACAGACAGAAATCAAATGACAAAAATGGGTAGATTGCGCACCTTAGTAAAATTAAAATTAAAATAAAAATTCGTAAAATTGAACCAATCAGAGGCGTTCCCGCCTAATAAGAAAAATTATAGAATGGAGCCTCACAGAGCCTACCTGGATTCTATAAATACCCAGACTTTTTCATTTTCAAGCAGAAAGATTTCGCCTGCCTAAGAGAATCCTTGTCACATGTTTTAAGAACTTTTAATGCAGAAGGTACGAACTATCTATCTATCTCTCTCTCTTTAAATAATTATCGCTTTAAGAGACAAACTAAATATCAGTACAACTATTGCCTGACTGCTGATTATTGTGACCTAAAAACTTTAAACGTTCTTTCACATTTTGTGAATTGTGAAATATTATCTTACATTTTACATTGAACTTAAAAAAAAGAACTTTTGGCTGAACATCGCCCAGTATTCAATGCTGCCTTTTTGTATACATTTTGTTAATGCAATTTTGTTTGTTTCATCAAGAGTTTTGTCTTCTATGCCATGTGCTGGATTGTTTTATGGTCCTTTAAATGTTTGAAGACTTTTATTAAATATTGACATCAAACAGCCCATACCTAACCCTATAATGCTATTCAAAATGGTAGCAAATCAAACATAGTGTTCCAGGTTTGAACTGGCATGAAATTTTTGAGGCTGAAAAGTGCAAACCATGTGAAATTTACAGAAGATGTGATTTATTTGGAGAAACATGTTTTAGTCAAAAGAATGTTTATGAATGGGCTAAATATGGATTTACTATGATGAGCTTGAGTTAAAAAGACAGTCCATGGAGTAGAAACATACTGATCTTCCAGTAAAGAAAAAGTTCCAGGCACAGCATTCAGTAAAGAAGGTCATGCTGACACTCTGAGAAAATAACACATCTTTATTTTCCTTGAAAAAGGTGCAAATGTAAACTACTCCCCATTGCCAACCTCTTAAGCAAACTTAACTTTATTTATTGAATGCCATATATATATATATAATATATATATATATATGTGTGTGTGTATATATATATATATATATATATATATATATATGTGTATATATATATATATATATATATATATATATATATATTTTTTTGGATGTTTGTTTTTTAGAAGCATTGTTGAATAAATTATTATTTATATTTTGCTTGAAGGCAATTATAATGCATGTATCGCATAAAATTCGATAATTATAGAAAATAATCTTGACAAGTGAATCCCAACAAAGGATGGCTTGCTATGCAGAACACCGTACAGACTGTTTTGACTTTATTAAGTCTCATCAGCGATGTATACTAACGACTCCCCTCCGACAGGAATCAAAACCGGGACCTCACCAGGCATAGTCAGAGACCATATTGCTTCAGCCACCGGTACATAGCGAACAATCCCTATGACTATGCCTGCTGAGGTCCCGGTTTCGATTCCTATCAGAGGGGAGTCATTAGTATACATCGCTGATGAGACTTAATAAAGCTGAAACAGTATGTACGGTGTTCTGCATAGCGAGCCATCCTTTGTCGGGATTCACTTGTCAAGATTATTTTCTATAATTATCGAATTTTATGCAATACATGCATTATAATTGCCTTCAAGCAAAATATAAATAATAATAATATATATATATATATATATAACCGAAAATACACGCACACTACATAAAGAAAAAAACAAAGAAAAACTTCAAATAATTGAAGCTTTATATATCAAACAAAAAAAAACCTATCTTAAACAAAATAAACTTCAAATTAAGTCAGCATATTCTCAAATGCTTATAATTATCCGCCTATCCTTCCACTATACCCCTCCCCTTCTCACAACTTGTACCCCCCTCCCACAAAAAAATCACTACTGCATTGCTCGCTCAAACCACTACCATTCCTACAACCTCCCACTACCAATTGTTATTACCTCCCACTTCTAATTCCTTGCTATTACTCGTTCTCGTTAAAAACGAGATACGAAACCATACCATCGTTTCATACCTGATGATGGCAAACTGTATTGCCGAAAGCGCTCGTTTTGAAACCTTTGGTGGACTATTACACAAGTTACACGCCGACACCAAAAAGATGGCTTGAAAATTAGAAAGGATCAACCAAAAACTTGTCCGACAAGAATTGTCTGTACAGTTCAACAAAACTTGTATAAAAGAAAAAGTGCTGCCAAAATACACTTATATATATATATATATATATATATATATATATATCTTATATTGGAAAAGGGAAATAAAGAGCTCAGTCACTGGTGTAAGAGGTATATTCATTTATGATATACTGTTCAATTAAAAAACATTTATTACCATAGGTTTCAAGGCAGTATATTAGCTACCTATCATCAAGACTATTCAAAGTGATTTTTCTTGATGAAAGGCGGCTAATAAGCTGCCTTGAAACCAATGGTAACAAACGCTTTTTAATTGTATGGTATTTCATAAATACATAAATTGATATATATATATATATATATATATATATATATTACAACAGTGTATGTTTATCACTATCTTACTTGGTGAGTCAGTGGTGAGCCAATAGTTGCTGTATCATTAGGAGGGTGCTCAATGTGATAGAGCTATTATATATTAATAAATAGATATATATTAGTTTGTGTATATATATATTTACCAACCCCTCCGCACGAACAGGATGCAACACAAGGTCAATTTCTTAAGCGGAGTTCAGCAGGTTTGAATTCAGAGTTTTCCTTCTCCTAGACCGGTTGCCTAACCAAGGTTAAAGAGCCCAGTCTGCCCTACTATTTACCCATAGCTGGAGGGAGAGTAGGATTCATACCTTTCCCAAGGATATTAGCGCTAAATGAAATGCAATTACCACGTCCAGGATTTGAACTCGGGGCGACGAGTCCATTTCCCATGACTTTAACCATTATACCACGCGCATCCTACTTAGTTTGTGTATATATATATGTGTGTGTGTGTAATTAAATATATATATACACAAACTAATATATATTTATTATATATATATATGTGTGTGTGTGTGTGTGTGTGCATTATAGTCCTCTGCACGGCATGAACCTTGAGTCAAAGTGTAAACTTCATCACCAAATATTATTACTTTATCATTCAGTCTTTCTCTACCCACCCCCACTCTCTCTCTCACACACTCTCTCTCTCTCTCTCTCTCTTGCACATTTTGATTTTTGTCATCAAGTGTAATTTCACTTTTGTTTGGATCAAAATAGAAAATTTTGTTCTCATTGAATTACTTACCACAAGATTAACATGTGTAATAAGTGTAATAAAAGACAAACAAAGTAATTGCTTTACTGAAGCTTTATTTAATATAACTTAACTGTGGTCCAGTTAAGATGAAGGTTCTTTAGTATTTATAGTGAACTGTTTCAGGGGGAGATAACTTTGTTTGACTTCATCACAGATAGATAAATAGTGTTATAAAAGACAAACAAAGTAATTGCTTTTCTCAAGCTTTATTTAATATAACTTAACTGTGGTCCAGTTAAGATGAAGGTTCTTTAGTATTTATAGTGAACTGATCCAGGGGGAGATAACTTTGTTTGACTTCATCACAGATAGATAAATAGTGTAATAAAAGACAAACAAAGTAATTGCTTTACTCAAGATTTATTTAATATAACTTAACTGTGGTCCAGTTAAGATGAAGGTTCTTTAGTATTTATAGTGAACTGATTCAGGGGAGATAACTTTGTTTGACTTCATCACAGATAGATAAATAGTGTAATAAAAGACAAACAAAGTAATTGCTTTACTCAAGATTTATTTAATATAACTTAACTCTGGTCCAGTTAAGATGAAGGTTCTTTAGTATTTATAGTGAACTGATTCAAGGGGAGATAACTTTGTTTGACTTCATCACAGATAGATAAATAGTGTAATAAAAGACAAGCAAAGTAATTGCTTTACTCAAGATTTATTTAATATAACTTAACTCTGGTCCAGTTAAGATGAAGGTTCTTTAGTATTTATAGTGAACTGATTCAGGGGGAGATAACTTTGTTTGACTTCTTCACAGATAGATAGATAGTGTAATAAAAGACAAACAAGGTAATTGCTTTACTCAATACTAGAAGCAGCTACCCGGCCTTGCCTGGGTAGAGGAAGGGTAAAAATGTAGTCTCGCAGATCTATTATTATTGAATCATGAGTTGAATCCTCACAGGGTGCCCCATTAAAATCCCAATGTAAAAAAGACCTTGCATTGATCCAGACACTCTGAAAAGAAAAATTAATGTCTCCTATTTAAAATACTAAATGCAAAAAAAAAAAAGAATGTTATCCTCTAAATTTTATTTTTTAATTATCTTCATGAATATAAATCAAATCTTCATTATTTTTGTTCAAAAAGCAAGATCTGGTGATAGTGAATGTGTATGTATATTTACTTTGTCATTACTTGCTTTATTTTCTTAGTTTCCTCTGGATATACATACACAGACTGCCCTTTATAGATAGATAGATATCTTAACTGTGGTCCAGTTAAGATGAAGGTTCTTTAGTATCTATAGTGAACTGATCCAAGGGTAGACAACAGTTTGTTTTTTTAAATTTTTTTTTTTATGGAACTTTTATATTGTGTTAAGTTATTCCCCTTTTTACTTCAAAAACCTGGAATTTTACTCTGTGGACAGAAACAACTGTTTCATTATGCATGTCCTTGTTGTGTTATTATTTTTTCTTACTTTTTTTTTTAGCTACACAGTGTAACTTTCGTCGAGGAAATTTTACACATTTTGTCCTTTGTAGATTTTATCACAGCATAAACCTTCTTTTTTTTTTTGCTAGATAGTAAACATGAAAAACAACAAAAAAAGAGTTATCTCCTTCAGATTTTTTGGACATTCCTAATTGTTTAGTTCTCATTGAATTACTTACCACAAAACTGACATGTGTAATAAGTTTAATAAAAGACAAATAAAGTAATTGCTTTACTCAATACTAGAAGCAGCTACCCGGCCTTGCCTGGGTAGAAGAAGGGTAAAAATGTAGTCTCACAGATCTATTATTATTGAATCATGAGTTGAATCCTCACAGGGTGCCCCATTAAAATCCCAATGTAAAAAAGACCTTGCATTGATCCAGACACTCTGAAAAGAAAAATTAATGTCTCCTATTTAAAATACTAAATGCAAAAAAAAAAAGAATGTTATCCTCTAAATTTTATTTTTTAATTATCTTCATGAATATAAATCAAATCTTCATTATTTTTGTTCAAAAAGCAAGATCTGGTGATAGTGAATGTGTATGTATATTTACTTTGTCATTACTTGCTTCATTTTCTTAGTTTCCTCCGGACATACATACACACAGACTGCTCTTTATAGATAGATGGATAACTTAACTGTGGCCCAGTTAAGATGAAGGTTCTTTAGTATCTATAGTGAACTGATCCAGGGGGAGATAACTTTGTTTGACTTCTTCACAGATAGATAGATAGTGTAATAAAAGACAAACAAAGTAATTGCTTTACTCAAACTTTATTTAATATAACTTAACTATGGTCCAGTTAAGATGAAGGTTCTTTAGTATTTATAGTGAACTGATCCAGGGGTAGACAACAGTTTGTTTTTTTTATTTTTTTTTATGGAACTTTTATATTGTGTTAAGTTATTCCCCTTTTTACTTAAAAAACCTGGAATTTTACTCTGTGGACAGAAACAACTGTTTCAATACGCATGTCCTTGTTGTGTTATTATTTTTTCTTACTTTTTTTCTAGCGACACAGTGTAACTTTCGTCGAGGAAATTTTACACATTTAGTCCTTTGTAGATTTTGTTACAGCATAAACTTTCTTTTGCTAGATAGAAAACATGAAAAAAATATATATATGAGTTATCTCCCTTTGATTTTTGGGACATTTCTAATTGTTTTTTTTTTCTTCTCATTCACATACCAATAGAGATTTCTTTTTGTAAATGAAAATTTTAATCCTTTCCCTGCCACAGTATATGTGCATGAAGGTATAGTTTAGAATCTCATAGCGCAATTGATATATTTTGGTTTGAAAGAATTTCAGAATAATTGCAATGCAATGCTATGATGAAAGGAATAATATAGTATGGACCAATCTCAAACAGAAAGATGTCCATAAGTTTGTTGTAACTCGAGGATCAGGGTTAATAGAGAAATAAGAGGAAGAAACACAACGGGTATTAAGGATAGGGAAATAGATTTATTAAGCAAAGATACAAGGTGAACAGAATAATTAGCAATTGCTAGGTTGAATTAACAAGTCCAGTGAGATCTCATTGTTTATCTCTTCCAAGCTTTTGTCAGACATTATTTATAGGAAAAACAGATGATTCCATTCTCATTATTTAGGTATGACAGTGTTGTATTTCTTCTTTGTTGAAATTATTAAAAGAAAATACAAAATGTTGATTTAATAAGGTTTTATTTTTTGGTTTGAGAAAATTAGGCTTTTACATCAAGTTGTACTAAGCTGGGTTGTAACCTCTTAAACTTGTGTATCCAGGAGCTGAAGGCTGAGCTGAGGTTCACCGTTGTTTTCGTGGAAAACTGGTCTGTCCCTTCTGGGGTCTAGTCGTCAACTGCCTTCTCCCACGTGCCCCTTTCAGTGACTCCTTACAATTACTACTATCTACCTCCTACTCCTATTACTATCTACCTCCTACTCCTACCTCTCATATTCCCATTTAAAAGAAACAGTTCCTTATTTTACCGCCCAAATTTGAATTCTTGGTGCCAGTGTGTCTACATTTTTCTATTTTTAGAACACTAGCCAAACGCCATTTTATCAACCATTACAACAGCTTACTTGGATACAACCAAGATCCAAACATGGAAATATTCTCGATTACATTATCTCCAGGGAACAAAACTTTCAGGATTTGCACGGTTTGAGTAATGAGAAGTACAGAGTAGAGAATAGAACACATGCTTGTATGTGGAAAATTAAAACGCCTCACTATGTGTAAAATCAAATCTAAGGAAATAAAAGTCTCTAAATGTATTGATGTATTGAAGGAATTAAATATAAGGTAATATTCAAAAAGTTATTAAGGAAATAGAATTTGAAGGAACTGATGGCTACAATGTTGAAGGTTGCACTTGTAGCGTTAGTTTTGTATTTGCCTGGGAGAGTTGTCTGCCCGTTTAGTTTGCTGGTGCCCGCTAGGGGAATTAGTATTTAAGCGGCTGGTTCAAAAGGCTTCTCTCTCTTTTCCTGTTCCAGTAACCACGAGAATCATGGGCTAGATACTGTCTATCCCTTCTCGTTGGGGCTTTTGGCCCCACTTACATTACTGTAAGTTCTTCACAGCATGGACTATCCCTAGTCTCATGTCTGTGCTTTTATATGTTATCTTGTACCATTCATGAATGTGTATTTATCGTTCTATATGTAACATTGTTTTACCCCTGTATTTTGTATCTCGTCATATCCATGTGCTGTATTATATTAAATGTTTTGTCTGTTAACCTTCGTCGGAGTTTTTTATATGCAAGCATATAACCTTGCACCTTTCTTACACACTGTTCAAGTCATGGAGGGTGCTGATTCTGGGACATACCATATGCTCGTATATGACAAATTGAAACATTGGTTATTTCCTATTAGTCTAACATGAACAAAGGGGAACCACTCTTGGCTGATAAATCATTTATTTATAGACGGAGTTAGAGTTAGGGTTTAGGGTTAGTTTACTGGGAAAATAAATAAATGATTTATCAGTCAAGAGTGTTTCCCCTTTGTTTATGTTAGACTTATAGGAAATAACTGAAACATTGTATCAGATCTGGGAGGAATAAAAGTCCCTAAACATATTGATGTCAAATTTGAAGGACTCTACTGTGTGTGGAAATCTTCAAAAAGCTATTAGGGAAGTAGAATTTGATGGAACTTGGGATCATTTTAAACCCAAGCTCTACAATGTCGGAGTTGGGGTTCTTAGTCTCAGGGAAAGAAAACATCTGAATTGGTTTGATGAAAATGATCAGCAGATCACTAAACTTGGGGAAAAAAAAAATATGTTGCACCAAAAATATCTCAGTGCATCAGATAAAGATTTAAAAAAAATCTTTACTGCTGTCTCTCAGGTGGGTAAAATCCTCACTCCAGTGACAAATTATGTCAAATGAAAAACCAAGAGTAGTCAGGCATTTCTAAGAAAATTCAGAAAGCTTACATCAGTAAAGACTTAAAAGAACTATATCAATTGTCTTTGGTCCGTAATCTTCATCTGTGGTACCATTCAAGTCTAAGGATGGTTCTTCTTTCTTTAAGGACCATAAGGGGCATTATGAAACATTGAATTGGGCACTTGGATCTTTTTTTTACAATCCATCAGTTATTAATCAAGAATGTCATCAATAATCTGCCTCAGAAGGATATCTTTGAGATGTTGGACCATTCCATTATTGATGAGATCCAAAAAAATAATGAAAGAAATTAATAGTGGAAAGGCACCAGGTCTTGACGGTATTGCCATTGAAATCCTTCTCCATGGAAGTAACAAGCCTACTCTATCTATAAGGTTAGGAGTTTATTTGGGTGGTTATTTGTTTTTCCTTTAGCCCTAACCCGTGTTGTCCTTCCTTTTGTTGTCAGGCTGAAAAAAGAGGAAAAAGAGACAAAGATATTTTAAAAACTCAACTTTTATTTCCAGATTCACAGCTATATCTTTGAGAAGAATTTAATAGCTGTGTTCCTAGTCAAGGTCATAGTGTGATCTGCCATGAGTTTTTTTGGGGCACCAGGAACTCCCTATTTTCCGAGCATGTCCAGGTTGTTATTCCTGTCAGAGGCTTCCAAGAAGATTGTTATTTTTTGTATTTATTTATTTTGTGTTTTTTCATTTTTATTTTATTATCGAATCCTTACACATCTTATATCAGACATTTGTAGGAAGCGCGTCGTGTAATGGTTAAAGTCATTGGAAATGGACTCGTTGCCCCGAGTTCAAATCCTAATTGCATTTCACTTAGCACTAATACCCTTGGGAAAGGTATGAATCCTACTCTCCCTCCAGCTATGGGTAAATAGTAGGGCAGACTGTGCTCTTTAACCTTGGTTAGGCAACTGGTCTAGAAGAAGGAAAACTCTGAATTCAAACCTGTTGAACTCCGCTTAAGAAATTGACCTTGTGTCGCATCCTGCTCATGTAGAGGGGTTGGTAAATATATATATCAGACATTTGGTTGGGCGTTCCTGTTCCCCAGGATTGGGTCATGGTTTTATTTTGGATTTTTTGTGGAGCAATGGATATGATTTTTTTCCCCAATTGTCAACTCCAAGAGAAATGCATCAAACATTGCATAGTTCTTTATAAGGTTTTTGTTAAGACTCTAAATAGGACAGCTCTCTTTACCATTTTCAATAAACTTACATGTCCACCATAATTTGCCATGTTTGAATCTATCATGACATAAAAGTTTGTGTTAACTTCATTGGTTCACTCTCACAACCAATTGACATTGATAACAGGATTACAGAAAGTGATATTCTTCCCCAACACTTTTTCTATATATTTTACTGTAACTCTTTTGTTGCGTTTGTGCCTGTATAGGCGTTTTTTTAAGTTTCTGGAGGTTTCACCTATGTATTTCTTGTGGCAGTCTGCTCAAGGAATCATGTATACACCAGCTTCTGATTTTACATGTTGTCGGGAGTTTTTGTTTAGTATGTTGTGTATAGTTTTGGAAGCTAGACTGACTGTCTTTATGTCTAGATTGTTAAGATATTTGCTGATGTTGCTGTTGGTATGGTTATTAGGTATAATTAAGTATCTGTGTGGGGAGTTGGCCTGGGTGGGGTTCTGGAATTGGTTTCTGGTGTGGATTTTGAAAGCTTTGGCCTTAGCGAGTTGTATAAAGGATGTGGGGTAATGGAGGTTTTGGAAGGTGTTCGTTATGTGGGTGAATTCCTCATTCAAATGTTTGGGTGTGCAGATGCGGAGGGCTCTAAGGTGAAAACCTATTATAATGCCTCTTTTGGTGTGGGTGTCGTGGTGTGAATAGTAGTGTATGTGATCATTTTTTGCAGTGGGTTTGTGGTGGATTTTAAATTCTAATACGTTGTTGTTTTTTATAAGTAAGATGTCTAGGAAAGGTAGGGAGTTGTTAGATTCTAGTTCGTGTGTGAATTGTATGGTAGGTTCAATGTTGTTCAGTCTGTTTGTGATTTCGGTGATGTTTATTTCGCTCGGGTACACAATCCAAGACTTTGACACCGGCATTTATATTTGTTTCAGAGCTATAGACTGGGATCTAATATACTTCAATGCAAAAATCGAAGACTTTCCAGACACTTACTCTAATCTGACACTGCAAGATATAATGGACATCTTCTCCAGAATATGCAAGGCTTTTTGACTTACCTAAATAAGACCGAGGTCATATTTGATTATCTTGTTGATGTAAGTAAATTGGGTAAGCTGAACATTAGCTACATAAATGAGAGTACCCCCCACTTTGTTTCATTTTGAGGAAGCCGTGTGTTTTGGTCGGCCATTTTCATTTCACTATAAATCTACAATGAAAATACGAATTTGTTCGAATCAACACAACTGCATGTTTTAACACGAAAATATGAATCTAATTGTTATCAAGAACACATTTTATGATATTTTCGTGTTAAAACATGCCGCTATATTGATTCAAACAAATTTGTATTTTCAGTGTAGATTTACGGTGAAATGAAAATGGCCGACAAAAAAAAAAAAAAAAGGCTTCCTCAAAGTGAAACAAACAAGGGGAAATTACTCTCATTTATGTAGCTAATGTTCGGATTACCATAAAATGGTCACTTCTACATGTAGACTTTGCCAAGCATGAGCAAGCAGCTTTTGGTAGAAATTGGGCAAATTGGATTGCAGGACAAAAAAAATTTAATTTAAGACGGTCTCGACATCACTTACTGGATAAATCAATGCTAAGAAACGACTGACTTATCTCTTGATTCATCTTTTAAATCCCATATAAATTTAGACAGCAATGTGCTGTTGGAATAGAATTTGTGGCAAAAATATAAAATCTGTTTCCCGGATCTTTCGTTTGACCCGCTATCTTTTTAAACACCTTCTCTTATTCAGTTTGTGTCTTGTTAAAAATTTATGTATTACTTGAATTTATCTATTTACATTAACATTTATAGTGGCTCAATCCCATTGTATAAGTGTTATATACCCACATACTGGGTATATAATATGAAGAGAGTTCTTTCTATTACTTACTTTCTCTCGGGGAGACATCCGTGAATATATCTCCTGAATATTTAAGTCTTTATCTTATTTTTCTTTTGGAGTAGCTGGCTGGTACCTTATTTCTGTAGCCTGTAATATGCTGGCCTGACTTTAAGATGGTTTTCCAACGCTGCCATTAGTTCACTCAGAGACAACACAAGGCTTATCTTTTATGTGATCACATTTTCATTCAGAACCAGACTTTCTCAACTACAGTGGAGTCGAAACCGGTACATCACAACATAACCGGCCTAACTAAGCTATGGGCCTTCGTTCCCACAGTCTGTCTGTAACCATAAAGAAGGTTACCTAAAGGTTATTTCCTATCAATCATTTAACTCGACAGATTTTGAATTTCAACAACTTTAAAATCTAACTTTACATGAACCATCCAAAAAACGGTTAATCAATATACAACAGAAGAGACAAAGTCAATTGTCTCTATTTTCTTTACATTGCAAATATATATATATATATATATATATATATATATATATATAAAAGATATGAAAACACCACAAAAAGCTGTTAAAGTGAAAACATTTTATAACTTAGCTGATATTGAACAAGGTTTTTGTTTTGAACTCATATGACTTTTGTTTCCGCTCTTAATAACACGGATTATAAACAAGCTCTGATGACGATTTTCATAAAATCGAAATATTGTTCAATATCAGCGAAGTTATAAAATGTTTTCACTTTAACAGCTTTTTGTGGTGTTTTCATATCTTTTTATATATACTCATACCGTCGGATTCATTTCCTTTCTTTTAACTTATATATATATACATATATATACATATACACATATATATACATATACACACGCATGCATGCACCAGTGAAAATTCCAGCACTGTTAAGTGCAACAAGCATCATCTCAGAACAGAAATTTTGTTCGTTTTTGATTTGTCATGATTCATCAAGCTGATAATTTTCGGACTGAATTATTAAAAATAAAAAACATCCAGAGTGGGTTTCATTCACTAATTTTCAAGGTATAAATGTTCTCGATTTAAGAGGTCGAGTTTTTCTTGTGTAGTTTATTTGTAGCTAAAGTGTCAATACTGGCAAACACGTAACTTACAGGGGGGCAACATGAAGATGCTGGATTCAAGTTGGGATTGTTATTGGAGCCGATATGATGCACAAGAACCTGTAATTGGTGATGAAGATAGTGCATCACTAACAACCATACTGTATGCATCCATAAGATGTATCGTATGACTAACATGAGAAAATAAAGACACATCAAAATTTTCTTTTTAACACTCAAAGAACTTAACTCTAATACAACAAATGCAAGTAATTTCCTTGTTTCTCTTTTTAAATGCACAATGAGGCAAAAAGATGAAAGAGGCTTCCATATTAAATTTGATGTAACATTTTACCACACAAATTAAAATTCACTGTATAAGTTTAATATTCAGCCATCAGTGGTCCAGTACCAAAATCTAATTCAATGTTTGTATCATTGAATATGCATTTCAATGGGATTAAAATTGTTAAACTTTTAACTGTTTTGAGAAGTGTCATTTTTCTTTGTGGTTTTGATGACTAATCTTTGTATAACAGCTGACTAACCACCCTTTTCTCGAATGTGAAATGTGATACTGTAATTAATTTCTAACATTTCTGTATTTAATGTTCATAATCATAATGTTATTGAGGCTAGCTTGGGAAAATTCAATTCAGACCAGTGAAAAAAAAAAAAAAAAAAAAAAAAAAAAAATATATATTTTTTGTTCATGGTTCAAATAACTGGTGTGGTTAATAATTTTCACCTTTAGTTGTCAAAATTCCTAGCATAAAATTGTGCGTGCGCATTATCTGAAATGAACTTAATTGTTATTAAGAACACATTTTATATTTTTGTGTTAAAGCATGCAGTTGTATTGTTTTCGAAAAAGTTTCTAAGATTTGTTTATTTTGCACGGAGACTTTCAAAATAGCTACCAGCTTGGTTCAAAGTAAAAGTCAAGGGAGGTTACTCTAATTGCCTTATTTGCTAGGAATTTTGACAACTAAAAGGTGAAAATTACCCATTTTTCTGCCCAAAGTATTCTAAAAATTGTTTAATGGCTTTAATTCATTATATTTTAAGGTGTATAGTTATTTAGCTTTGTAACTTAAAATGTGGACTTAAATGAAATTTGCGTTCATAATATTCTATGAACAAAATTTAATGAGACCACTCAGGTGTAATGAATGTTTTGTTGATTAAATAAAAACAATACAAAACCTGAACAGTAAACACCATTTACTAGATTGTTGTAACTATAAACTGCTGTTTCCAGTTTTAATTCTTCTATGAATCAGTCCAATAATGACTTTTTTTCTCTCTCCAATTTAAATTACTGTAACAAAAAAAATATTCGATTATCAGCCGTTGACTAAAGATTTTGATACCAGCTTTTATTAGAAGCCAAATCAAAGACAATCAGTATAAAAAACTATAGGCACAAAATAGCAAGTCTCTTTAGTCCTCGGAAGCCACTGTAGGAATTATATTCCTTACTGGCCAGTTCTTCTGTTAGGTACTAGGTGGCACTGTGAACTGGTAGCATAAAAGGCAGAAGTGCCATACTCTTTGACCCTCCAGAGGTAAAACACACCAGTTGTCTCTTGTTCATAGGACAAACAATATTCAACCAACCCAATACCACTAAGATGTGACACCCAATGAACTACATTCACATCGAAGAACATGTCGTTGTGGCGTTACTTTCGTATTTTGCCTGGAGAGTTGTCTGCCTGTTTAGTTTGCTGGTTCCCGCCAGGGGCCTGTTATATTTAAGCAGCTTGTTTGAACGTCTGTTTTCCTGTTCCTCGACCTACGAGACACATGGGTTGGACTCTGGTCTATCCCCCCCCCCCACATTACTGTAAGGGATTTATACAGCATGGACTATTCTTAGTCTCATGTCTGTACTTTTATGTTTTTCCCTTCTACTTTTGTATGTATGTATGTTTATGTACACCTATGTATTATGTACCCTTTTATCCATGTGCTATATACGTATTAAATGTTTTGTCTACCAACCCTTGGAATTGTATCTGCAAGTATTATCACCTTTAAAACATTACATCGTCATAAACCTATAAATAAAAATTATTTTTATATGCATACACATTTATACTATTTCACTACCACAAAACACTCTAGGGTTATTTCCTAGAAGTCTAACATGATCAAAGGGCAACCACTCTTGACTGATAAATTATTTATTTATTTCCCCATTAAACTAACCCTAACTTCTTTTTTCCTAGTAGATTAATAAATAATTATTTTATCGGTCAAGAGTGGTTCCCCTTTGATCATGTTAGACTTATAGGAAATAACCCATAAACAAAAATTATTTTATATACATACACATTTATACTATTTCACCATCACAAAACACTCTAGCTAGAGACCTTTCTTTTTGTCTCTAAAGTTGAATAATAGTCTAAATTTGTGAAATCACAGAACCTTTGTCAAATGAATAGATTAGTTTTGAATGTGTATTGTTGCGCATTTTTCACAACAAAATTCCAATTCAGATTACTGCAACGTAAATTTGGACAAACTTTTGTGGTGAAAAATATTTGATTATCAGCTGTTGGCCTGATTTTTAGACAGTCAGTATAAAAACAATAGGTACCAAATAGCAAGTCTCTTTAACTCAACAGAAGCCACTGTAGGGATTATATTCCTTGCCAGGGTTCTTCCATTAGGCACTAGGTGGTGTTGTGAACGTAGCATAAAAGGCAGAAGCACCAAAGTCAGTATTCTTAGGCTCTTCAATCCCGCTTTATATTCTTCTTCTATCAAGTTTTCTCACACAATAAAGTGTCATTGTTATTACTTTGTCGGGAATTTTTCTTCTATATTTGTACCGTACAAGATAATAGATGATGTGCCTGTGGTGTAATGGTTGCCGTCAAAGAAAATGAACACAGTGATACAAATTCAAATTCTAGATAAGGCTGGTTGCATTTCATATGTATAAGTATGAATCCAACTATTCTCCCTCCAACTATGAGTAAATAGTAGGGCAGACTAGGCTCTTCAACCTTGATTAGACAACTGATCAAGAAGGAAAACTGAACTTAAACTTAAAAATTGACCGTGTGTCACATCCTGCTTGTGTGGCGGAGTTGATAAATACATACAAGATGATATAGAACCAACCATCATTCCAACCGAACACCACTAAGATGCGACACCCACCAAACCATGTTCACATTGCAGAATCAAATGTCAGGACCATAGCCATATTTTAAAATATCACCTAATTAAGCTAACACCACTGTAAATATAAACAACCATTTCCAGTTTTAATTCTTCAATGACTGTCCATTATAAGAAATAATACTTTTAGAATTATTCCTTCTAATGTAGAAAAAAAAAAGAAAAGATTTTAATTAACAAAGTGACAATTTTAACATTTAATTCCCTTTTAAAACTATACTATAAATTTCATGAATTAAAACATTTATCAATTAAACAAAAGTGATTATCTTGGAATGTTTTCAACAAAAGATGAATAACAACCAGAGATGCTTGATAGGTATGTGTCCCTGACTCACAAAAATCTAAAAGGATACAGTAAAAATGTATCCACCCCCCCACCATTTCAAACTGTAAATACATTTTAATAGTTTCTTAGAAACTTATTACAAAGAAGGTAGGGCTTAGACGACTTTAGCTGTTTCATAAATAAAAACCCTACAATCTATTAAGAAACTTTAGTTGGAACCCATAAATTTTCCCAGGGAGTCCTTCAAAAGAAAATATGTGCGTCCCAGGACGCACTAAATCAAAAAGCTATCAGCATCACTGAACTTAAAGTAACTCGTACTACTGAATATTATTTAGTAGTCTAGATCACAGACAATATGTTGATCATTATCAAAGTGTGATGACAGCACAGATTCTCTTGACTCACCATCCGTCCCTATCGGCCATCGCTCTTGACAGGATCCAGTATCCATATAGGTGATGAATCTAAGTTTTTGCACTGGTGTGTGTCTGCGTAGGAATCAATAAGAGAATTCATCCTTACTTCTCCAACATGTCTTGCTTGGATGGTTTATGAGATGGGAGGTAAGTGGCCGTATAGCTGTTGCTTCCTGGATTTGTTCAAAACAAAAGCAGCATTCTTGTATAGTTCCCATCTAGCTTTTTTCACCGGGTGCTTTGTTAAAATTCAAATGGTGCAAACATATAGTAGTACTGGTATGGCTAATCTAACAAAACTTACAAAGTCCATGTTTTTTTTTTTTAAGTAATCTGTGTTACCACACAGTTGTGTCTTAAGAATTCTGAATTGGCAGTTTTCTGAGTAAATCATATGTTGCTAAGAACCTGTTGCCTGCATACATATATAAATTCATTGGGTTATTTGCTAGTTGACTAACATGATATTACAGATAAAACAGAACCTAAATTATTTATTTATTTCCCCATTAAACTACTTTTTTTAAACTGTTTTTTCTGGGTCATCCATGAAATAACCATTCCTTCTTTCCCCACCCCCGGTGTCCGACCCCTGATGCTTACGTGACAATCAACACATAACTAACTTCGACCCGCACCAGGGCCTTTCTCATGGGTTTAGACAATTCAGCAGTTCTTACCAAAGCGACAACACACATCACTTCACCACTCTTCGATCACCCTCACACATAAATCCTTTTCTACCTGAGGTCTGTTAAGGACTTTGAACTTTTTCATCCTTTTTTGTCATCTTGTTCAATTGTTTGTATTTATGTACAATATAACGTTTACGTTACATCTACCGTCTTCCCTTTTTGTTATTTCATTTAATTGTTTGATGT
Organism: Doryteuthis pealeii; assembly: GCA_023376005.1. NCBI lineage: Eukaryota > Metazoa > Mollusca > Cephalopoda > Myopsida > Loliginidae > Doryteuthis > Doryteuthis pealeii. The sequence goes on from CM042146.1 coordinate 45,818,149, forward strand.
TCTTCAACCGACCGCTTGGTTAAACTTACTGTTTACAGACAAGAGAAGGAAAAATACTTGTAATTAGTTAAAATGAAGTGTGTGTGTGTGTGTGTGTGTGTGTGTGTGTAGGGGAGGAGAGTTTTGTAGAACATACAAATTTTAAAATTCACAAAAGCAAAATAAACTTCAAAAGTGATTTAGTAACAAGTGAAAGTTTTGCAGATATCACAACTTTAATTTGCAATTAAAAGATCGAGAAACATCTCTTCACATGATTCATGATTTTTTATAATTTAAGAGAGCTTCTTTAATGTCTTCTATTTGGCTCCAATAACATCTCCAAGCTAAAAAAAAAAAAAAAAAAAAAGTGGAAAACAATTAAAAAATTTGTACTTCATGATTTATATCAAAAGATTCAGATTAAATTCCATTATAAATAGATATGTCCCAGAAGAAACAGATTAATATTATATAAAGAGATTTAATATTATATAAAGAGATATATTTTTGAATTATCTATATATTTGATATTTTATATATAATTTATATTATATTTATATATATTTTATATATATTAAAATATATTATATATTTGAATTATCTATATATTTAGATTATATAAATAGATATGTCCCAGAAGAAACAGATTAATATTATATAAAGAGATTTAATATTATATATCAAAGTACTAAAACTTACTTTTTGACCATTTTTGAAGAATATAAATGTTGGCATGGCACTTATGCTATACGCGCTAGCAACATCCTGCAAAACAAAAGAGATAGAAAGAAAGATAGAGAGTGGAGAAAAAAAGAAAAAACCCAAAAAACAACACATTTTTAATCATTCTATGTATTTATGAGGGGAAAAAAAAAAAAACAACAAAAAAAAACTACCAATTCCTAAACCCACTTCACTTTCAACTTGTCCGAATATCACAATCACTTCTCCATGACTGATGAAATCCCTGTTTTATGGATCGCTTGCCCAATTGCTAGACGTAAATAGAGTCACTAATAAAGATTCTACTCACATCCACACCAATTCCAGAAAAGCCTTAGCAGGTTGTATCAACTGAACTAATTCCCTGCACTGACCATTGGCAAACATTTAACTAGTACCATTCCTAGGCAAATTAATATGACCGCCATGATGATTTTGTCAGCTCCATCTAGGGTGACAGATCTAATTTCCAAACATTCATTTGGTGAAGAGGACATAATTCTACACAAAAGCGGTTTCTAATTACAAGACTACATACCACACCAAACTCTGACACTCTTGTTGCATCTACCAATTTCTCGGCAACAATTCATTCATTTTGTTCAGTCCCTTCAAATCTGTAAAGCTTTCTTGTTATCCATAAGAAAACAAAACAACTGCTTGCTGATTGATACTTAGAATTCAAATAATCAGATAAATTTTATAACCATTGTGTGATGTATGGAATTGTCTACTCAAAACCCACAGAAGTTGGTGGAGTGGCCTATTGTCTGTATCAACCAGACAAGGGAGTCTATCCCCTTTTATTCAATGCTAGACCAGGAAGATCTGAGATGGAGTGCCACACCTACCATCAGCTCCCCACTTTACAGCCCAAATCCAAGACTTGCTACCCACACGCCGAGTTTGTAAGGGGTGGTAGTAAACCAGGAACCTTGTGGTTCACTAGATAGATTATTATGGTTATCAATCATGAGAGTGTTAGGTGTTACATAATCATTAGATACCTAATGATTATGACAATAGTGTAGAAATCATTATGGCGATCAGTATAGCTGATGGCCTTGAGAGTGAGTGACAATGCTTGACCTCACTCTGACCTTGCCTTGCGGGAATGGACCGTGAGAATCGGAAGGCAATAAAAAGCCCCCTTCCGGTTTAAGGTGTAAGCAACTCAGTCAGTTAGAGTTAGGAGTTAGAAGCGAAGCTAGCAAGATGTGAGCCTCACTGCGTGATTGTCTGGTCTGGGGGTCTACTAATAAAGTAACATCATCGTAAATCGAAGTCTTGTTGTTATTACTAAAAGCTAACAATGGCACAGGGCTTCTGATAAGGAATGATCCCCAACAAAGACCAGACCCGGAATCCCCAGATAAGAAAGACGAGACCTTAGAAGATATGCCAGATCCGGCCAGAAGAATAGACGACAGAGTAAGACGTAAGAAAGTATATAACATACAGATATTTAGTGCCGTCAAAGAAAAGGCACTACGTAACATAGGTTTTTACATACAGATAAAATATGGAACACTGAATGAAAGTGCAAGACCAGGTTGTTGGAAATTAACAAGGTTTTATTTGACAAATACATCTAAAAGTGACTTAACTAGCGGAAACTCCCTACTGATCAAGGGGAGTAACTATTTTCGTTAGGTCTGTAACCAAACAGAGAAATAACATGTTCAATTCACTGCATCTCATTAATTCAAATTCAAACTATAGGCTTATGTGTGTCTTCAATGGCTACTAACCAAAGTTAAAGAGTCCAGTTCGCCCTATTTACCCATAACTGGACACATACCTTTCCCAAAGGGAATTATGTGAAACACAATCAGCCTCATCCAGAATTTGAACTCATGTTGCTGTGTCCATTTCCTACAACTATAACCATTACAACACAGGCACTTCCGTGTAAATGAGAAATTAAAGGCTGACAAGAGAATTGTTTGAAGTTATAAGGATGGGTCAGTAAAATGTTTATTCCTCTGTGAGGGAGAGTCTTTCTGGGACTGGATATAGCAATCATATTATGTGCCCAAATACCAAAAAATATCAAATAGATTCTGGACCAATTCCAGGTTGACTAGAAATTGTCCCCAAGAAACCACTAAATCAGAAGATACCAGATATCCTCTTCATCACACCGGTAAGTCTCTCAAACTTGACTATGC
>CM042146.1:45826024-45880538 GCA_023376005.1 Doryteuthis pealeii
TTGTAATATATCAGGAAAAAAATCTAAGTACAAAACACCTAGAAGATTAGTTACTTTCAAAAAATAAATAGATAAATTAGCAGTTTATAGTTCAATTTAAAAACATTAAATAAGCACGACAAGTTTATGATAACAAACCAGGATATTTAACAAAACTAAAAATTTTTATGACTAAAGACAAAAATCATATCCTGTTTCCTGTATCTTGTGAATATTTATCAAACATGATACAAGTATTTTTCAGCTATTGTGTTTTAAGGTGTGTTATCAACAGGTTCCTATGGTGAATATTGTTTGAATAAATTAGTAACTAAGAAGTAACTAACAAGGTTTATGTTTCACAACAACAGAAAGTAATATAATTAACAATAGATGAGTAGACCTTAACTACCATTTGTTTATTTATAGGATATTTAGAAAATTTACTAGCAACCAGAGATCAAATATTATCCTTCAATGAAACTGGATCTATGGATCAGTCCCACATACAAGATTAGTTATAAAAGAAATACTAAAGAATTTGGTATTTTGTGGCACAGATAGAGCAAATACAAGTCAAATTAAAAGAATTTTTGCTATGATTGTTAAATAGTTATGGTCACATTAGATTTTATCAATTTTGTATAAATATGAAGTGAACTGCATAATAAAAAAGAAAGAAAAAAATAATCCACTATCTCAAAACAATTGCCAAATTGGCTATAATCAAAATTATGACACTTTTCATAAGTTATCAGCTTATATGCAATTTAGTTGTGACTATTTTTTTTTTCTATAAAAAAAAATTGGGTTTTCAAATATACAGGGAAATATCCACTTTAGATGGAAGCTATAATGAAAAATTATTTCAAAATTGTAGTTGGATGTTTATGGCTATTCGCAACTAACAAATACACTTATGTCTGTGCAGTAAAGTTTTGAGTTAAAAGCAAATTCTAAATATTTGGCAGGAGAAATGGCTTTTGTTATCTACTTTGTTTAAACTACATAAATGATCAGGATTCTTCTCATGACATATGTTAAATTGATAGTCATACAAAAAATAAAAATAAAATTCTTCAACGCCTGTTTGATTAACTGTCAAACTAATAAATGATTTATCAGGTATCTTCACTATATTCAGATACACTGGAAACGCCGAGGAAAGTCTGAGGATACAGTGGCTGAAACGTTCTGTTAATCACTACCACAATCACGATGAGGATAATAGTCCGAAGAATCATGGTTATTTACATCAAGCCCCATCTCAAAAATACAAAGACATTATTTTTATCTGCCTCTAGTCTAAAATAAGAATTTTGAATGTTTGTAAAAAATATGAATTTTTTTTTCAACAAATTTATGTCAACTTTTATTGAAATAATAATTTTCTATTAGTTTAAATTTTGATAATAATGAATTTAAAAAGTAATTTTCCCTGTTTACAGCTTTGTTTATCCATTTTTAGATTTTCATATAAATCAGGCTATGAGCCTAAAAACAAAAGAAAGAAAGAAAGAAAGAAAGAGAGAGAGAGAGAGAGAAAGAGAGAGAGAGAGAGAGAGAGAGAGAGAATTATTAATGTCACGAGACAGTTCTGCATCAATGCATGAGCTAATAAAAGTTAGTGCTAAGGGGATGGTAATCAGTAAGGATGTAAAAAAATTCCTTACATAGCCTCTGGATGACCTCATGACTATACAGAAAACCTACATTTAAGCTTATATAAGATCAACTGTACAGTTTATCATATAGGAGGAGAAAGCGTAGATGAATAACAAATTGTAATACATCAGGAAAAATGTAACCACCAAACTGTCATAGAATTAGTGGCATTTAAATTTTATTTTTCTATTTATTTTTAAATAAAGAGGCTCCAATTTTTATCTAGCTTAGGGTCTCACCAGGTCTAAATCTGTTACTACCAATGGACTGAAAAAAGCCACACCCTATTATGTAAAACAGAGCACTACCCATTCTGTTCTTCCAAGATTTTTATACTATCAATTAAATAAATTATGTATTCTTCCACTGTTAAATAGGTTATATTCAAACATCGCTCACACGGTAACTTAGCTACCAGAAAATGACCAGTTTCTAGTTCTGCGCAGTTTCATAAAAATAATTCAATAAGTAATGATCTGTTTCTGAACCTCTTGAAACTGAGAACATTTTCTCAGGATATTATATCAAAATTGCCCCAAAACCTACATGACTGTCCTAACTCTATTGTCCTTATAGCAAGCCCCAACCCTTTTAATTGTAAATGTGCTAGAAGGCAGTGGCTGAGGGCCTTATTGTCCTGGATATGTTAAAATCTCTGATGGTGAAGAATGTGGAGTACCCCTTCATTGCCATTAGTCCCAGGCCCACTCTGACTTAGAGTGATAGTACCTATTAAGGTCCCATCTATGGTTTAAATAGAACAAAATGAGTTCTTAAAATGTTTGAAAAATTAAGCTTAAAAGAAAATTTTGTACCCATCAAGAATGAATGAAACAAAATGTCTTCAGCATGAAATGTCCTAATGTGCTGATATGCTGTAAAATTAAACCTACCAACGAATATATCAAAATTGCTATTTACTAAAATCACTAGACAAATTAGAAACTGTTTATTAAGTTCCAAGCAAATCAATTGATATGGATGAAGGATCATAAAGTATTCAACAGCAGAAGAGTCTATCCACCATAAAATAGACAGATATCTCACTCGAGATAATTGTCATTTTATTTAAACAGTAGCCATTTTGAATAAATTTCTTTTGTGGCAAATATCCAATCAGGGTGGGAAGCAATTGATAATTTTTATCAATTTGAATTGGATCCTGCTGCAAGAATTAAGCATGAAGAACTACTAATAAACATTTTATACTTAAAATCATATTTTAATCTGAGTAGTGTAGTGTTCTAAGCTATAAGAAGTTATAGCCCTTGGCCGACCTGATGACTATGCAGAAAACCTACATTTAAACTTATATAGATCAACTTTACACCTCTATGAGAAAGCCTAGATGAACTACAAATTGTAATACATCAGGAAAAAAATCTAAGTACAAAACACCTAGAAGATTAGTTACATTCAAAAAATAAATAGATAAATTATCAGTTTATTGTTCAACTTAAACACATTAAATAAGCACGACAAGTTTATGATAACAAACCAGGATATTTAACAAAATTAAGATTTTTATGACTAAAGACAAAAATCATATCCCGTTTCCTTATCTTGTGAGTATTTATCAACCATAATACAAGTGTTTTTCAGCTATTGTGTTTTAAGGTTGTTTATCAACAGGTTCCTATGGTGAATATTGTTTGAATAAATTAGTAATTAAGATACCACAACAGAAAGTAATATAATTAACAATAGATGAATAGACCTTAACTACCATTTGTTTATTTATAGGATATTTAGAAAATTTACTAGCAACCAGAGATCAAATATTATCCTCCAATGAAACTGGATCTATGGATCAGTCCCTCATACCAGATTAGTTATAAAAGAAATACTAAAAGAATTTGGTATTTTGTGGCACAGATAGAGCAAATACAAGTCAAATTAAAAGAATTTTTGCTATGATTTTTAAATAGTTATGGTTACATTAGATTTTATCAATTTTGTATGAATATGAAGTGAACTACATAAAAAAATAAAATTTTTAAAATCCAGTATCTCAAAACAATTGCCAAATCGACTATAATCAAAATTATGACTTTTCATATGTTATATATGTAATTTGTCAGTGTTTTTTTTTCTATCAAAAAAATTTATTTTTGCTAATTGGGTTTTCAAATATACAGGGAAATATCCACTTTAGATGGAAGCTATGATGAAAAATTATATCAAAATTGTAGTTGGATGTTTGTGGCTATTCGCAACTAACAAATACACTTATGTCTGTGCAGTAAAGTTTTGAGTTAAAAGCAAATTCTAAATACCAGGTCTAAATCTGTTACTACCAATGAACTGAAAAAAAGAAAAAGAAAAAAAAAGAGCCACACCCTATTATGTAAAACAGAGCACTCCCCATTTTGTTCTTCAGAGATTTTATACTATCAATTAATTGCATGATGTATTCTTCCACTGATAAACAGGTTATATCCAAATACACACATATTACATAAATAAAAAAAACAAAACAAAAAAAAAAACAAGGCAGTTTGAAGTGTTACTCTGAAAATGTTGTGGTTACCTAGCAACCAAAAAATGACAAGTTTTCAGTGCAGTGCAATGCAGATGCATAAAATTAATTCAATAAATAAAGATGTGTCTGAACCTCTTGAAATTGAGAACATTTTCTCAGGTTATTATATCAAAATTACTATTTACTAAAATCACAAGACAAATTAGAAACTGTTTATGAAGTTCCAAGCAAATCAATTGATATGGATGAAGGATCATAAAGTATTCAACAGCAGAAGAGTCTATCCACCATAAAATAGACAGATATCTCACTCTAGATAATTGTCATTTTATTTAAACAGTAGCCATTTTGAATAAATTTCTTTTGTGGCAAATATCCAATCAGGGTGGGAAGCAATTGATAATTTTTATCAATTTGAATTGGATCCTGCTGCAAGAATTAAGCATGAAGAACTACTAATAAACATTTTATACTTAAAATCATATTTTAATCTGAGTAGTGTAGTGTTCTAAGCTATAAGAAGTTATAGCCCTTGGCCGACCTGATGACTATGCAGAAAACCTACATTTAAACTTATATAGATCAACTTTACACCTCTATGAGAAAGCCTAGATGAACTACAAATTGTAATATATCAGGAAAAAAATCTAAGTACAAAACACCTAGAAGATTAGTTACATTCAAAAAATAAATAGATAAATTATCAGTTTATTGTTCAACTTAAACACATTAAATAAGCACGACAAGTTTATGATAACAAACCAGGATATTTAACAAAATTAAGATTTTTATGACTAAAGACAAAAATCATATCCTGTTTCCTGTATCTTGTGAATATTTATCAAACATGATACAAGTATTTTTCAGCTATTGTGTTTTAAGGTGTGTTTATCAACAGGTTCCTATGGTGAATATTGTTTGAATAAATTAGTAACTAAGAAGTAACTAACAAGGTTTATGTTTCACAACAACAGAAAGTAATATAATTAACAATAGATGAATAGACCTTAACTACCATTTCTTTATTGGTTTATTCATAGGATATTTAAGATAAGCTTGTTAGATTTCTTTTTGATGTGTTAAGAAACCAAAATATATCTTGAATCATAAAGTGAATTTTTATATTGAATCAAAAGAATGAAAGACTTTACTATTAATGTTAATTCTTGAAAGACTTTAAGCACATTCCTACATTGGACAAATAATGGAATTTAAATTGAAATTTGGTATCTTTGCATATTATGATTATCGATCATCTCGGACAAAATATTTCAGTTCTATCACTGAAACTTTCTGTATGCCAACTATTTGGGAGAAGAGCTTTGGACATTTTTTTCTTCTTACAAAAATGAGAAAAACTGACAAATAAATTACAAAAAGATTTTCAACCTGTTTGTTAGAAATAATCAAAACTATGTCCATTTATTATTGTTGACCAACATTTTTTCCAAGTTGTATTCACACAGACAGACAGAGAGAGAGACAGAGACAGAGAGAGAGAGAGAGAGAGATATTAAAGTTGGCTATGATTGTTAGACGGTGCCCCACTAATTCATACAGAATTGTATATTAATACTAGCAATGGTGAAGGTTACACGAAAAGTTTTTTTTTTTCAATTTAGTATGAACAGGAATCGATATCTGAAAATAATTAAAAATCCAGTGTTTTAAAACAATCGTCAAATCGACTAGAATTAACATTACGATACTTTTCCTTCACATTTTATCAGCTAAAATACAAATTAGCTTTCTGTGAAAGCCTTCCACAGTACTTTTTCAAAATATTTTGTTAAGTAGGGTTTTCAAATACAGGGAGGGGGGATCCGCTTTAAATGTTAGCTATAGCGAAAAATTAAATTGGATGTGTATGGCTATGAGGGACTAACAAATACGCTAAAGTTTGTGCAGCTAAGTTAAGAGTTAAAACTTAGTTCTAAACAGTTGGCACAGGAAATAGTTTTCGTCAAATAGTTACGTGACTCTAGTCTAAAAGACAGGATAAAAATCATGTCCATTTCCCCGTTTACAATTTTGGTAGTATTTTTTTTTTTACCTTTGTAGACTTTCATACAAATCACGTTTTGAGTCTAAAAGGAAAACTATATTGAAGAAGCCATCCACATCAGCAAAAAAGAGTGACATAGCAAATTATTACTGATAGGAGCATAAAGCTAAAACAAATTACAAGCTAAGGGAGATAGTGATCTGCGAGGATCTAAAAATCCCCCCCCCATAACACCGTATAGTGTACTTTTTAAGGGGCTCCAATTTTTTATTATCTAGCTTAAGGCTTTACTAGGTCTTAATCCGTTACAAGTAAATGGGGTGGAGGTGGGTATCGAAATTGACAAACTTTTTAAAGTCGTAAATACCCCACCCCAAATAAAAATATCGAGGATCTTATTTGTTAGCTCAGGGGCGGGAATCTTATGCGTTTCAACTCTTATATTGGATCAAATTTCGGGGAATTTTTTAGTTTGATTTATGAAAAAAATTATATGAATAATTAAAAAAAAAAAAAAAAAAAAAAAAAAGACAAGTCATTTAAAAGAAATATTCAATATTAAACACTCATTAAATTAATAATTTAACAATTATTTAATATTTGAGCATTCAATTTTTCTCCCTCTCCATCGAGTTCGAAATCAATATTAGCGCAATAAATACCACTTTAAAAAAATTACTTTTTCTTTATTGCTATTGCAGAAATTAAACCAAAAACAGACATCGAAATATTTTCTAGAAAAAACAAAACAAGTCATAGAAAGCCAGAGATTGAAATTAAGTTGATTTTTAATAGTCTCTCTAGAGATACGGTATTATTCTAATTTTACAAGTACTACACTAAGTAGTTCGACATGTTTTTCCTTAAGGAGTTTTTTTTTTTATCAGTAGCCATAAGTAAAATAAATATATAAGATAAAAAAAGGGAAGGGGGGTTTGGTGAAGACTAAAGAAGGCAAAGAAGATTTTACATTACAACATAAAATTCGCAAGGAAAAGGGCGGGTAAAAGCTGGAATGACGTGAATTTACTAGTCGAGAAAAAAAATCACACTTCGTAAGTACGATAAAAAGCAAAATAAATGATAGTTTTCATCATAATAAAAGCAACTGATGTAAAGAAGAAAAAAAAAAGATAAAGAAAACTTAAAATAAAAAGATTTTTTTAAAAATCCTTTAAAATAATAAAGACTAAAAAAGCAATGTCGATCATTTTAGAACTGATGCCAAATTTACAGCATTTTTGATTGGGACGGTAAAATAGGCAAATAATAAAGAATGTGATAATTATGAAGTAATTACTAATCAGATGGCAGCAAGAATGACATAAATAACTCACCGAACTTTCAATTGAATGCATAATGAAGGTTGGCTAGTCAAGTGCGAAGACAAAAACCGATAAGTTCTCGAGACGAGCAACGAACGAATGGGGCATGTGGGCTACTGTTATTTAGTTATAAATATAATATATGAGTTATCTCCCTTAATAGAAGTTCCGCCATGCGTATCAATTATGGAGGTCAAACTGGATTTGAGGCAACAGTGAAATCGCGCTTTTTTCGGAGACCGGGCTTTGTGATCTACCCTTTACCTATTTAAACTGACCAGATCTATATTTAAGGCAGTGACAACTCCACTATGGGGCACTACGTTTTTGGACAAACGTTCATTTGAATTAGTTAGCATAATAAACAAATGAACTTGTATTAGTTTTAAGTTTATTATGCTAACAATTAATTATGTCAAATTGTATTAGTTTATTAAATTTGACCCTGTGCAATTTACCCCCCCCCCTACATTTAACACAATGAAACTTGCAGAAAAAATAATATTTTCTTGAAAAATTTTTTCCATTCGAAAGAAAAAACATTAAACAAACTCCTGATGATTTTTTAATTTTTTATCAGCTTACGAAAATAATGAAAATTATGATTGAAAAACAATTTTTTCATTTTTGCACTGTTAAATCAACTGAAATTTAACGTAGCTAAAAATAAGTTACGATAAGAGGATTTTTTAAAAAATTCTATGAAAAATCAATTTTCACGAAAATTTCCATAAATATTTACCATTGGATGTAAATACATCTGAAATAGTTTTTTTCTAAAATATATTAGGGGAAATATTTTTTACGAGGTCTATTCCCCCCCCCCTCCTAATTTATTTTATAAGATAAAAAAAAATGACGCGTCAGAAAATTTTTTTTTCTTTTTTTCTATAAAGATAAGAGTCTGAATAACTATATCAATGAAATTGTATGAATGTACGAGGTCTAGTTTTTTGAGGAAAAATTAATGAAATCGGAAATAAAAGGTGCAAAAAAATGTCATAATATTAATATTTGAAAAACTTTTTTTTGCTTTTATAATTGGTATGTACTATATTCTATTAAATTGTCAAAAAAAATTTTTTTTAAGAAATTAATTTTTAAGAGATTTTCAATCTTTTGTGTGATTAAATATTTTTATTTTCTGCGTGAAATAAATTAGATATCTTTTTTTTCCTGCGTCAAAAAATCGAATTTTTCACGGATATTTAAAAATATGAATTTTATAATTCAGGTGAACTAAACATTGGTCCGATACGAGCTCGATTAATATTTTAAAAAGAATTTGTAATTTTTATTGTTGAATAGTAATGTGTGATCCTTAGAATGTACGGAAGAGCATTGCTGACATATTTGTTTTACAAAGAGACGAGACGCTTCTAAGTAACCGAAGTTTGTTCCTGTTAGGCTGACAGTGTTAGCGTGAAAAAAATTATTTTATTTAACTTTTTTCAATAATTAAAATAAAAAGTAAGTATAATAGATTATTTTATCAGTTTTTCTCTTAGAAAAAAATATTCAAATTTTCATTCCATACTTTTACGGGTTAATCGTAAAAGGGAAATAATTAGTAACTTTTCTGTCTATATTACGGTCTGAAAATTACCCTTTCGCATGTAATACGGGCAGGTTTGTTTATTTTTTAAGATAACGATGTAATTTTTCCAATCGGATAATTTGATCTTTGAATTAACTATTTTTCTTTGTAACAACCCTGTACGATCTTTTTTTACGAGATTTTTTATAAACAAAGTTCGGAAATATCTATTTCCGTTTTATTCAAGATGGCCTAAACGGTTTGGTGGTACCTATAGTTTAAATATGGTAAAGACTCTCCCTTCCTTACATTACATATGTCTTTGTTTAAAGTTGTTACACACCTTAATTCTTGTTCAGCTAATTTCATGTTTCCATAATCTTCTATTTTTTAATTAAAAAAAAAATTAATCAAAATTCTTTTCAAAACGGTTTATATTGAAGATTTGTTTGAGAGATTTACAAAGAAGTTATAGATTAGCACGAGATGTCGAAATAAAATAAAATAAAATAGAATAAAATAAAAAGAAGTGGAAGTAAATGGATAAATAAATAAGATAGATGATGCTGATGTATATTAGGGTAGAAAGAAATACCTGCTTTTTTAAAAATGTATTTTATTCAATTTTGTTGCCTAAATAGAAATAGAAATAAATTGCCAGTATTAATTTTTGTTTTAAACTAAGCATGTTTTATGATAGAGATACGTAACATAATTCATGTTTTTTTCTCTAATTTTTAAAACCCATTTATGGCTATTTATGACAAAAATATTTGTTGTTTGCTGTTTAGAAAACTTTTTAGCTAATTTTTATTTATAAAAAAAAGTAAAAAATGAGTTATTTGTAGGCTTTTTTTAAAACTTTTTTTTTTACCAATGGGTAAAAAAAATTAGCTGTAAAATTTTAGGGATGTACAAATTGCGCGCACTGCTAAAAGAACCGTACAGGTACCCCCCAACCCCCCGGTAAAATAAGGTGCAATATTTCTCTTCTAGGACTTTTATTTACTTTATCGTTTTCGTAGCTTAATCTCTAAGGATGTGGTAATGAGAGAGAGAGAGAGAGAGAGAGAGAGAGAGAGAGAGAGAGAGAGAGAGAGAGAGAGAGAATTTAGTCTTATGTTCAAGCTACCTGTGACAAATGGTTAAGATTGTTTTTTTTCTTCTTTTTAATGGAGGAGATCATTAAGAAGAAAGATAAGTCTATTAAAATTAGGGGTGTACAAATTCGCGCACCTGCTGATAAGAGGGATCACAAGAAATTCTTCCAAAAATCAACTAATAATCCGATTTTAATAAAAACTTTCGGTATATGAAGTAATAAAATAACTTTTATTCTAAATAAATGTTTATTCTAAATTGAAAAGGCTAATTATTTTTTCGTTAGTTTTTGTTTCGTGCATTGATCCCCCATACAAGTGTCTTCGTAATTTTTTGGGAGGAAGAAAATGAATTTTAAATTTTTGGAAAGATAATTCAATGACGGAACATATGTAAAAGGAAAAAAAATCGATACTCTGATAAATTCGGTAGTAGGACGTCAAACATTTTGAAACTTAAGTCTCATAAATAAGAAATAATGTGTTTATCTTTTTTTCATTTAAATCATTAGCTTATTTTCTAAGGAATGTTATATTACAAGTTCAAGTTTCAGGTATTTTTAAAAATATATAAATGTAAAATAAATACTCCCATTCATTGGAAGGCAAAAGCGTATTTATTTAATTAAAGAAAATATTGTATTAAAAATATGTAGCTAAAAATAATGAGATTCCGTTTGATAATCTTTACTAAAAATATATTGAAAATAATGTTTGAATTTTTTTAATGTTTGGGGGGAACATAATGTTCTATTCATGCTTGCAGCTTCAACTGCTGCCACTGCCGCTGATTCAAAGAAAGTTCAAATTATTACAACCACAGACACTGTTTATTGTTTTCAAGCGATTAATTACTTTATTTGGCGGCAATTTTTTTATTCGATACATTTTTTTTATTAAGCTAATAAGAAATGTATAAAAAAAAGTCTTGTCTTTTTATTAATAAAGACTAAATGCTAAAAATAGTAATTTGTTTTTGCTTCACACTAAAAATTACAAGTATGATACTCCATAGAAACTCACATCGTTCTAATTTTTCGCGCCAAAATGCTAACACTCTATCAACGAAGATTAAAAATCTATCGTAAATTTATCTAAAACGAAAAGAAAAAAAACATAAAAAAACGTACGTTATATGTAACAGAAAACTGTTTTTTCTTTTTTTAACACATAAACTTGGAATTTTTCTTTTTATCAAACGTAAAAGAAAACATTAAAAAGATAATTTTTCATTTTTTATTAAAGTTTTAAAATATTCTTTTAAGAATAAGCGCACTTCGGAATGTCCGTTTTTTTTTATACATACCTAACTAAAATTCATTAATCTTTAAAACTGTAAATTTTTGAAATATTTTTTTATATGAAAGTTAACGAATACTGAGAGTAAATTTTTGTGTGTCAAAATGACTATGTACTCTTTTTTTGATGTTTTAATTTGTTGTTGATAGATTTCTAGAATTTGTATAAATGTTTGATATATTTTTTCAATCATTTTTATTATAGAGATTTTAGAGACGCTGTTGTAGTTGTGGTCGTTTTTGTGTTTTATTTACTTTAAAAGATTAATAATTCACCCATACAAAACTATCCATTTAGATTGTCGTAACCGGTTACTTGGCTACCAGGATTTACTCTTGGGTTTGCACGATGTTGACTGTAAAACCTGTAATTGCACATATTCAGCATTTTTTAATTCTTTTTTATTATATAAAACACCAGTTTGGCGGTCGGCCCGCTAAAAAATCATCGGCGTGTGGTTCGAACCGGATCTTCAGATTGATAAGACTTGGTCGGAAATACAGGCAAGGTTTGAAGCTTCGGCCCGAAATTGGCTTCGAAGGCAGTTGTCCTTGACGGACAAAACGAAGACTTGTGCTTACCCCTCCCCGATACTTTATCAGTTATCTGTACTCCCTCTGCTAGGGGATCGGCTATTGGCACTCGAGCGGTCCCTGTTTTCGCTCTTGTGGAAGAGTGACAGGCCAATGGTCTGCATACAGGTTTGCACCCAGTGACCTTGCACCCAGTGACCTTGCAATGGAGATTTGGTGATGCCAGACTTGAAGGCTTACCGAGACTGACGTTCTTGAATCGATCGTTAATACAGTAAAGTGTGGTCACCCAGAGCTTCTGTGATCCAATGAGGCCTAGGAGCGTAATTTCTGGCTGAAGGCTACCTAAGTTTAGTGACCTTCATGGCCTCGGAGGCATTATATGGAGAGAGAGAGTGAAGGGTACCGGTTCGGCTTGGCTTGTCGTTGATGGGATTTCCTTTCAGTGGAGGTGGGTGCTAGGTGTTGGATTTCAGTAGTAACGAGTCAAACTTACCTGACTCAAAGCGTCCTAGATGCCTGGCCTGCGAAACTGTCCCTGGCAAGGAAAGGAATGTGGTTGGTGGAAGAAGGGATGTGGTACGCCATTATGCCCACTCTGAGTAAGAAGTGTCAAGAAATTGGAGGGGGCAGAATGAACTTTTTATAGAGGTTGCGAGGTATTATGGGTGACTACCCATGGTGCATTGCAACTTTTATTTGACTATAAAAGCGACCTATTTTGGCCTGAAGGACACGCTGCATTTTTGTTCTTCAGTAACAGTGTCGAGAGAGTAAAAGAAGAAGTGAAGAAGAAGTGAAAGAGGAACAAGAAGAAGAAGAAAAAGAGAAAGAAAAGCTGGTGGACAATTTTCAATTTCTCAACAACTCCGATTTCTCCCTCTCCTGGCAACTTGTCCAGAATGCGTTGCATCTTGCTTGCGAGAGCTATAAAGCGGACACGACAGGCTATGCACTTTCATACCTGCTGCGACAGTGGTTTGGATGAAACGACAGAGGATACCTTCTTCCACTCTTCTAAGGTCTGTCTACTTTTGGAATACGTTAATGATGTTACTGCTCGTATCGAACCCAACCACCTGGTGCTGCTCCACGTGGGATAAGTTGTGGACAACGTCAGTCCTCCATTCTCAAGTGAAAAACGAAAGCTGTTTCCGCTTCTGTTTGTGGCATGAATGGTGATTTGGATGACGCGCTTGAGGGAATTGTATTGTTGGGTCAGTAAAACACGTTTATTCCTGTATGTAGGGTTAAATGAGGGAGCGTCGTTCTGTGATTGGATATAGAAATCACATGATGTGCCCAAAAGTTTAGGCGAAAATACCCCCCCCCCCCCAAAAAAAAAAGATCAAATAGATTCTGGACGAATTCCAGAGTGCAGGTCGACCAGAAATTATCCACAAGAAACCACTAAATCAGAAGATACCAGATATCCTCTCCATCACACTGGTAATTCTCTCAAACTTAACTCTATACACAGGAAGGACTTAATATTGCTAGTCATTGTTTTGTTCTTAAATAAATTGTTAGAATTGAACTAAGTTTTAATTCCTTTATTTGTTGCTGTTAGTCTTAGAATAAATGTTATACTAACACTAATAGCATGATAACCAGCCTTTTTCTTGTTGGGACTTGATTGATTTCTTTAAGCACCAGCTTAAAGTATTGAGTTCATCTTTCCTGCCACTGCTCATGGTCACTGTGGTCCGGTCCTCAGACTGGGAACCACACCCTAGATAGACAAAGTCTATATTGAATAACTGAAAACTTTTTCACCACTATACACCAGTTTCTCTAGCTAAGAGGCTGAATGTCATTTCCATTTTTCCAGAATTTTATCACTTAGGATTCCTAGTTCCACCTTTTTTCTTTTCCAACCTTAGGATCATATTCCTGGAGAGTCATTTTCAGTAAAGCCCAAACTCATCCTAACCTGTAAAACCCCCCTTTTTTTACTGACCATAGAGAAAGGACACATTCCACACTTAGAGGAATTGACCAGCTTGCTTTTGGTCCCCAGAAAACAGGAAGTCAGTCGGCTAACAGAAGGAAAGGGAGAAGCCCAAACGTCCTAAGCTTTGTTTTGTTTTTCCTTTCTTTTATTTATTCATTTATCTATTTATTCCGTTTTCTAACTTTCAATCCCACGCATTTCATCAAGCAGCTTGCCTAACTTTGTTTCTTAAAAAATTGTAAATATATCTAAACTTCTGTATACGGCACGGAGAGGATCAAAGTGTAATATCTGTTCCAGGTGCTATGCTCTGAGACTTTCCTCCCACCCAGCCTCGGCTGGGGGTCCAGTGTACTTCGGCCACTGGATCGGTTAAGTACAATTAATAGCATCGATCCCAGGGGGATTCCCCCAGGCAATACCTGACCCCTTGATTTAAAGGAGCAGGGCTGGGTTTATTGCCCAGCGCCTGAGGCGCCCCCTTGAGGGAGAATGCCGACGGGATCGACGCAATTTTTATGCGCCCACGTAAAAATGAGACCTTGTGTCCAGCCCTCATAAGTGGGATGAGAGGCAAATACCCTTTCCTGTCACTGATAATAGGACTCATACTAGCAGCTGATCCTGACTAATCCCAGTCGATCCTGCCACTAGTGCTGATCGCAGACAATCCTGCTTGACTGTGGTTGATCCTGTCACTGCTAACATCACGCATGTCCGCAGCTGATACTGTCTAATCATAGGCGACCCTGCAAATAACCTAGCGCTCAAAGAACAATTCAAAGTTTATGTGTTAAAAAAAAAGAAGAAAATACAGATTTCTGTTACGCATAACATACTTTTTTTTTGTTGTTTTAAATCGTTTTTCGATGAATGTTGACATTTCATTTTATTTTTTTCGCGCCAGTAATACGTGATCCTTATTTTCTATGGCAGGCCATAAGTCTAATTTTTATCACATATTATCAACAGCAGTCATCAGCACTAGAGGACAGTTTCAGATACAAATTTGTGATGTCAACGGCTCCCGTAAAAAAGACAACCATTTTTATTTCAAAAATTATTTTAAATATTTTTTCATAGAGACTACCATAATGGAATTTCATTATTTTTAGCTATATGTTTTTAATACAAACTATTCTTTAATTCTTTAAATACACCTTTGTCAGAAAGTAAATGGAAAAAATTATTTTACATTTATAAGTTCTAAAACATCTCTAAAATAGAAAATAAAAAGGTAGATAAATTAAACTTTTAATATCACATTCCTGAAAAAGTAGGCTAACGATTTTTTTTATTTACGAAGAATTTTTTTATTTACGAAGAAATTACGAAAAAACTTATTGTTCACTATTTGGAGGATCAATGCGCGAAACCAAAACAATCGAAAAAATACCTAGCCTTTTTAATTTAGAGTAAATATTTATTTAAGATAAACGCTCTTCTATCATTACTTTATATACCGAAAATTTTATTGAAATCTGACAATCTATTTTTGTTGATTTTTTAAAAGAATTTCTTGTGATCTCCCTTATAGACAGGTGTGCGAATTTGTACATCCCAAATGTACATCAAATGCATGGACAAAAACGATTTTAATATAGCCCAAATTACAATTCTGAGAACTGAAACCTGCTATTCCTTTTTTTTTCAGAGTAATTTGGGATATATTCTATGCATAAAAAAAGAAAATAAACTTGAAAATGACATTTTCATATTTTTTTTTCTTCTTCTTCTTTTTTTTTTTTACGATTTTGCCGCCATGAAAATGAGCGTATATTATGTACCTCTAGATCTACCTATATTCCTGCGATTTGTCAGTTTCGAAAAATATTGATTTTTTTTATCGATTTTATAAGGGGGATTCTGTTTACAATGTAATTACTATGTCGAAACGGTCTCTGATTTTCCGACATGCATGTATCCAGTAATCTTTCCATCGATTTTATTGACAAATATCAACTTTGAAATGGTAAAACTTGGGTCCTAACAATTTTCTCTCACTCTAACTATTATAGATTTTCCTCTTCTTCCTTTTAGGGAATAATAAAAACAGAATGATAAAAATCAAAATGAGCAAAATGAGGGAAAGATAACTCATGTACATGCATGTCAGAAAGTCAGAGATCGTTTTGACATAGTTTGTATATTGTAAACAGAACCCCCTTTTCTAAAATCGATAAAATCAATATTTTCGAAACTGACAAATCACAGAAGGCTTTCTGAATGATTAACATTAAAAGATATTGCGGAAAAAAATTTTTCTTGATTTAAAAAAATATTTTCGAAAAAACTGTTCTTTTTTTTTTTTTTTTTTTTTTTTTTTTTTTGTGACTAGACTATTTGTGCATTAATGTATTTTATTCTAAATTACATCAACTAAGTCATTTTCGCCTTTAAAAACAGAGCCCGGCCGAAACACAGTTACCGAAAATGATACTACTACCCAGAGAAATTTATACTCTGTATCAACGACCAAAAAATATAACCGCTCTACCGCCTGGGGCTATAGAATACACCGACTGTACCTCTGCAGAAGGCCTCCATCCCAATGGGACCACCTGTTGGCTGTGGGTGGCAACCATTAATGACAAAATCCTGGTGGCTAAGCAGCCCATAACATGTAACACTCCACTTTGTCCCTTACTTAAGCTAATGGGCAGCCGTGGAGGCTTCCTTCGATCAATCGGCTGATCACGTCAAGCCTTAGCACCTATATAACTGTCCCGACCCTATTGCTCTTATAGTAAACCCTAACCCTTTTATCATATATGTGCTAGAAAGCATTATTGTCCTGGGTATAACGTTAAACTGCATCTCGAGGTAATGTTCCTTTTCTGGAGCTCCGAGGTATGTAGGGTACCCCTTCATCGCCATTACTTCCAGGTCAACTCTTACCCGGAGTGGTAGTACATGTTAGGGGCCCATCTATGGGTTAAATAGATAAAAATGAATTTTTAAAAATGTGTTTAAAAATAATTGAGTTTGAAAAAAGAATTGAACAACAAAAATCAATAAAACAAAACATCTTCGGCATAAAATAACCCAACGGTTGACATGCCGTAAAAACCAACCAACCAACCCAACCAACCAGCCAGCCAGCCAGCCAGCCAACCAATCAACCAACCAAGAATATAACTTGACGCATTCGTTTCAAATTTCTCTAAGTTTTAAAAACTATTGAATATCGATTAAAAAATATTTTTCTATTTTTACACTCATTCATATTCACACATACTCACACCTTTTACAAAGAATTTTGTTTGCCCCCCCCCATCCCTTCAGCTATACCTCGACTGTTCTTCTACAAGGATGGTTTTAGCATTAAATAACCCACGAAGGTTGATATGTCATTAAACAAAGAAGCCAAACCAAACCAAAATCTTTTATACGCGTTGTTACACCCGTATAAGCTTTTAACATCACTACATAATGTATTCATTTCAAATACATATGTAGCGTTAGTTGTATTCGCCTGGTGGAGTTGTCTGCCCCTTTTAGTTCGTTGGTGCCCGCTAGGGCACCATAGTACTTAAGCGCCGGATTCAAAACCTTTCGGCCTCTTTTCCTGTTTCAGCAACTACGAGCCACATGGGGTAGATTTTATCTAACCCCTCTCGTTGGGGCTCCGCCCCCTTACATTACTGTAAGTCTTCACAGCATGGACTATCGCTAGTCTCATTCTGTACTCTTTTATGTTTTAATGTACCATTCATGAATGTGTCTTTATCTTTATTTGTGTACCCCTTTTTATATGTACTCTTTTACTATGTACGTTGTATCTACTGTTATCCATGTGCTGTGTATATTAAATGTTTTGTCCGTTAACCTTCGTCGGAGTTATTTGTATGCAAAGTATCTAATAACTTTGCACCCGCCTTATACATATATAAAGGAACTTTATTATTCATTACTTACAGAACTTTGCATTCATATTTAATAAACCTATTTTGTGTTTTATATACACACCAGTTGAAATATAAAACTTTTCACCCTCTTTCTGGCCTTCGACAGCAGTATTGAGGGATGGAAAAAAGACACGTCAAGAAAATTGTTTTGAGAGCCTTTTTTTTTCTAGTCTTTGTGAGGTAGAAGACAAGATTCTGAGGTTTTTTGCACCTCGTTTATTTGTGCACTTATCTAACATTGGAGAGGTAGAAAAAGACACGTTTGAGAAATAGATTTATCAGAATCTATAACCGGCTATTTCCTATAACTCCAACCTAAAAAGGGGAACCACTCTAAGTGAATTTTATAAACTATTTATTTATTTATTGATCTACTAGGAAAAAAGAAGACGGGGTTAGGGTTTAGGGTTAGTTGAATGAGAAAATAATGGGTAGATTAATTAACGGATAAAATTATTCAGAGTGGTTCCCCTTTTTAGGTTGGAGTTATAGGAAATAACCCTATAACATTTATGTTTGTAGTAAAACTAAACAATACCAAGTTTCTGCCTTTTATGAAAAAAACTATTACTCGTTTTCTACCATGGAATGAGATTTTTTGAATTTTGTAAAGTCAAGCAGTTAATGTAAGCTTGGCTGCCATTGGCTTATTTTAAAGTTGAACCGTTTGCTGCTCCTTTGAGAGTATTTAAGTATTTTTGTGCGTTTATTTCGCCAGTCAGTAGAAGAATATCGTCCCAGATAGACGTATATCTAACGGCTCCACCGGACAGAATTGGTGCGGTGTAAAGTTTATGTATTAACTCAATGAGAAATTAATTGATTTCCTCATATGATGAGAAGGCAGTGTATTGGCTTCATTCTGGAGAAATAAGAAAAGTTCCAGTTTTACATACTTAATAAGTTGTTGTATACCCTTCATTACTTCTTACTTCTTACTTCTAGTCGTCTTTTCTTCTGGCCGGCTTTGGTTCTATCTTCTAACATCTTGGTCTGGCCTCTTCTAAGATCTGGACTTTCTTGGGGACTTTGGGTCTGGTTTCTGTTAGGGATTTCTCCTTATCAGAAGCCCTGTGTCATTGTTAGTTTTTAAGTAATAAACACGAGACTTCGATTTACTTTTGATTTTATTTTATTGTTAAATCCCCAAACCAGACGTCTGCGCAGATCCTTACATCCTACGAGCTCGGCTTCTGACTTCTAACTGACTGAGTTGCTTACTATTCTTAAACCGGAAGACAGGGTCTTCCATGCCTTCCGGTTCTCACGATTTATCCCCGGAAGGCAAGGTGAGAGTGAGGTTAAGCGCCGTCACTCACTCCCAAGGTCATCAGCTGCACTAATCGCCATTATGTTTCTACACTACCTTATATAAGTATTAGGGTTCCAATAATTATGTAACAAAGTGAGAAGTTTTGTGTCCAAAAGGGTTATCTTCCCTTACTGCAAGGGTTTCGCCAACAGGTAGCTGGTATTTAAACAGCAGCCCAGAAATTTCTAACTCTCTTTCTCTTGTTCTAGCATCCACAAAACATGGGCTAGACGCGTGGTGTCTCTGTTCATTAAGTGGGGGTTTTGCACCCCAACTATAAGTAAGTCTCATATTTCTTATGAACTCTTCCTCACTTCTTTAGGACTTTAGTCCTATCTGTTTTGTATCTCGTGTATTTTATGTAAGTCATTCATCCATGTGACCAGACAATAAAGTCTGTTTTTTTTTGTTATATGTATATCTTTGTTCGGATTATTTTATGTATATATGTACCTACGTTGGAAGGTTACTTTGAGCCTTCTAACGTATTATAAGAACACATATCTTATTCTTATTCATGCAACTAGCGATCGAGCTGAAGTAAGACTTTCCAAATCTTTCCTTCTTTATTTTTGTGAAAGTTAAATGTTTTTTCATAAACTATGCATGACGAAATTAATGCAATTGCCGCATGACTATTATCTTTGTTAAATAATCTACGGGAAAAAAGTCATTAATCTTATTATAATTTTCATTTTTTTTTACATGATAAAGAAATTAGAGCCAGTTAAATCAATAAAATGAATGTATTTTCATATTCTGTGACTAACAAAACTATGATTAGACATATTATACCATTATTAAGCCATATATTGTCCTTTTCTTAAAAAAAACAAGGATTTTCAGCCTTCATTTTAAAAATCATCACGGAACCAACCTAAAATGACATCCTAGGTCAAAGATTTCATCAGAATTGTAATCAGCAGAGAAAACACACGTCTTAAGTTTTAGGAAAAAAAGTATTCATTTGCCACCCCTAGTTGTACTGGGATAAAATTCGTTTGTTATGCTCTGAAATATAGTCTATTTCTTTTTTTAATGTTGGACACCCTCCCAGTCTCTTTGAAGTTACCGGGATCTCAGTATTCTTGACTGCAGCATTTAACTCATTCTTCACCCCCCTCGTTTCCTTTCGTTTGATCTCACGGGTTACAAACTCGGGGAATTTGGACAAGATAAGAGACACGCAGAAGAAATTTGGACTGAATTTTGAAAGTTTACATAAAAGAAGAACCAAATGAACAACCTGGCTTCCTGATACGCTTTGAAGAAAAACTTTCCATCAAACTGAATACTTTCAGGGCACAGTACCAGCAAATGATATATTTCACGTGTGGTGTAGTGGTTAGAGTCGTAGAAAATGGACTCCTCCTCCTCCTCAAAAAAAAAAAAAAAAATTGAACGTGGCTAAAGTCGAATTTAACCAAATGATGGAACTGGGTATTATCCGTCAATCAAGGAGTGAGGGGACATCTTTTTTCTACATCTAGTACCTATTGGAAAAATTAGGGATTAATTATCTACTCTTGGCGCCAGGGGACGAATCAGTCAATACCGTAGATTAGTGCCCAAATTGATTACCTGTCTAGTGTCACTTGTAGTGTTGACAGCAAGACGTCTAAATCCAATCTCTCCAAGAACTTAAAGGAACTCAGCAAATATGTCTGACAGCAAATGCCATTAAGTTTGCAAATTGTATTTTTATGAATATATGTTTTTATCTTCAATTGTTTGTTGTCTTCTTCA
Organism: Doryteuthis pealeii; assembly: GCA_023376005.1. Taxonomy (NCBI): domain Eukaryota; kingdom Metazoa; phylum Mollusca; class Cephalopoda; order Myopsida; family Loliginidae; genus Doryteuthis; species Doryteuthis pealeii. Next base: position 45,846,870 of record CM042146.1, read on the forward strand.
TCCGAATTTAATGGCCTACCAGTTAATCTGGGAAAATATATGGTGCCCAGCAAAAAAGACCATATAACCGAAAAGTGGCGGCATATGGCGCGTTTGTAGGGATTATAGAGTACTCTACTCTGCCACTAAACCTGACCGTTACCATAAATCTCACATTCATGGTGTAATAGGTATAAATCAAGATAAGTCTATATTTACTAAATTAGATATTATCAAATATTATCAAAGTCTACCATCAAATTCCAGTAGAGCCCGACTATATTCTGAAAATTGCAATGACAACACCATTTGAGTCGTTCGACTTTTAATGTGTGCTATTTTGTTTAAGAAATGCGGCGCAGTATTTTCAAAAAAAATCATCGACCGCGTATTACATGGGTTACATTTTGCCTGTGTCAATGTGGCAATGTTCTCATAGACAGTTCCTCTATGGATAAACACATCAAACATTTTTGAGCGCTTTGAAAAATTTTGAGTTGTTATCAACCCAGTAAAGTGTGAATTTAAAAAATCGAGATGTAATTTTTCTTGGACACTACATTAAATCCGCTGGAATTTTTCCTTACACCATACTGTTACATAAACAATAATAGATATCTCTCGATTCATTAATTACCAATTCAATTCGCGCGCACACCGCAATAAAAAAGATACACACACTTGCCAACAAGACAAAACATAAGTTGTGACGCCAACCGGAAGTTTACTCCATGGTAGCCTAAAAAGAAGTGACCAATTTAACACGTTTTTGCACATAGGCTCCAAATTGAAGTTCCGGTTGGAAAACAAGAATGCCCAAAAAATAAAAATAAAATAATTTTGTAAATAAACTCACATTTCATCCAATCGAAAGCTCTCCCCCCAAAAACAAAAAGGCTTCTGTGATCCGATTTCGGATCACACAGGCCTATATAAAATCGGCTTTGAAAAGCCGAGAGCAGACTAAACCAGCGACACGCGCAGACCACATCACAGGCGGCCGACTTACATCATCAGCTACCTCTACCCAAATATGACCGACAGTCAACAAGCGAACAATTCCACATCGTTCAGCGATACCAAGAAAAATACGCCAACTATCATACACAAAATTCTACCTACATCACCACCCCACTATCACATTACCACGGTAATCCTGACATTTTTACTGACTTTATCATTCATTTTACTACTATCACCAAATCAGACTTTCTCACTTAAATTCAATTTTAGCTTTTCGTCGTTCTCATGTTATTTTTTCCAATACAATTTTGAAACTTAAAATCTGTGTTTGTTTTTCCTTGCCACCATACGCTTGCTACTAACCCTGTTTATTACAATACGAAAAATATATTGTCCTAAGCAATTAAATTGTCAAATATTGTTTCAGGTTTTCGAAAATTTTTCTACTTTCAGAAAAATTCCGACCCTTGAACTTAAGCCAACGTCGTCAAAGAAAATGGTAGGGAAAAATGAAGCTACGAACGGTCTTGCTTGATAGTAAAAAAAAAAAATTTATTCACAAATATCTCCGCAAAGGAGGCAAAAATGAAATATTTACAATTCAGATGAAATTCCCATGTATGACGTCCGCTAAATAGATAATTTGGGCGCCGAGTAAGAAAATACAAAAATAGAATAAAATATGTATAAAAAGAAGGAAGGTTCCACTTACTGTTATGAAAGGGTGTATACGATAAAAGAACAACCCTTTAAAAAATATATTCTCTCACACAGGAGAGGTAAAAAAAAACCCCATATAAACAGAAAGATAAAAGTCCTTTCAATATTCTCGTTCTTTCTTGCCAAAAAACGAGGCTCCTGGTTGAAATACGGATGTCCCCGCTGGTACTTTTTTCTCACGCGTTGTTGTCCGTTTTCGCTGAAAAGGGTGGACAATTTACAACAATGGTCTTCTCTAGTCAGAAGTAGATGTGAGCAAAGAACAGCGACCTTTCTCGTCAAAGGAATTCTCTAGAACTTCTGTGCTTCGTTTTTCAAGGGATTTGACTGGCATCCGATAGCAATAAGCCACTTTTCTCAATGAAGTTTCGCCTAGGGACCGGCCAACGTCTATATTCTAGCTGCTTAGGGCTTTGTCAGTCAGCGCTAAGAATGGACACTTTGCTGGTTGCTCGCCAGACTTATTGAGGCGTTCTCTCGCCTCGAGTTCCCTGATCCAAAGAGGCCGATTTAGGGGGCACGTGACCAATGTCCAGCTTCCGGAGCCAGCCACAGGGGCCCTTTTTTCGTTTGTTTTCGTAGCAAGATACGAAACAAGAGATATAGAAAGGCAGACAAAAATAGGCATTCAAAATACCATACATATTTTTTTTTTGATAAAATAAAATTTCCAACAAGGTAATCAGCTGTGTTTGGTGGTTGACGCCTCTTCTACTAGCGTGGGGGCCGCCCTGCAGTAGAAGATTGACGACCACTGGAGACCAGATTCCTTATTTTCTAAGAAACTGACACCAACCGAAACCAGGTACAGCACATTTGGACGCAAGCTTCTTGCAGCCTATTCGACTGCCCGTGACTTTGACATTTGTTGGAAAGACGAATTTTGAACTTACTGACAGATTACAAGCCGGGAGCCTTCCAGTGAAAATTTGACAGGTGCTCCCAACGTTAAACCAGATATTTGGACTATCTGATGCGATTCACTTTAGATATACGCTTTAACAAAAAGGATATTGAGAATTCTGGGGTATGGGGGTTATCGTGCTTGTCTACGAGCCTCTATTTCGAACCAACCAATCACGAGCCAGCATACTTTGGCGGCAAAGCCGAATTAGGCAAACTCGCCCTCTTCTGATCCAGCTCTCAATGGGAATAGACCTAAAAAAAAAAGGGTCGCTCCTCTTCCTCAACAACCAGCATCGGAGTCGGACATCAAACAGAACGTCTATCATATCCGAACTAACAGAAGGTCGTAGCAAGGGCTCTGATAATACCCTATCTCAGGATTCAGATAAGCGACAAATTATAAACATTTGTGCAGACGAACTAAAGTTTACAATCCTATTGTTTTATGTAATACACGTCTTTTATTCCTATTTCTAGTTGTTTGGTTATTTCTTTAACTCTCAACCTGTTTGCCACAATCGTGGTTAACTCCATATTAGCAAACTTGGAGTATTGTCGTTTCATTCGTTTGTTTATTTATAAGGAAAACATATCCGCTCACCTCCAAGATCCTACCCATCTCCTGATGAACGGCTCGCACATGTGCAAATGAATACCATTAGACAGCCTTTTTTTTAATTAGAAGAAATAACCATACATTCATTACAAAAGTATTCATACTTCCGCTTTACTGTTTCTCTGCTTACGTTTTTCTTTTAACACGAGCCATTCATAAGCTTCAAGCTTTACTTCAGTTAAATTGTTTAATTCAATGCTTACATCTACGTAGGGTATAAAAAATAACAAGAAAAAATGGGGTAAGCAGATGATAAAAGGCGGGTTATGATGTCAAGGAACAAGAAGTACAACGATATGAAATGCAACAGTTTTAATACATATATTTGCACATTAAAATGGTACACAAAGAGAAGAAAGTTCTTAGTTTAGTTCGGACAAGCAACCCGAGGTTTAATAACAGTTCTTTTAGAAGTTAGCGGCACCTGCTCGTGAGGTATTGCCGTATGTTATTATTTTAGTTCTCAGCTCCTTAAGGTCTTAGCCGTAGTCATTAGTTTAGTTTAGTTTGGGTAATTGGTTACAGCACCGTTCGAGGTAAGCCGTAATTAGTTGGTTGTGGGTTCGTTTAGGGTTGCAAAAAGTTTATTTATGCTAGCAGCCTTTCGACTGCATTGGTATCAAAGGGTGAAGCTTGTCCGAGGTTGCATTTATCTCGTCGGCTCCCTTAGTTGTTATCCTGGTGATAAAAGGTAATTGCTATCAGCCTTCATGGGTCAAAAGAGAGCAATTTCTCAAAGTCCAGAAGCAGGTTATAGATGAAGTCCGTCTTGGGTATTATTCTATCCGTAGTCCAGTTCGTAGTAAGAGAGAGAGCAAAGCCCTTACCTGTAGTAGCAGTCAACCAAGGGGGTGCGTGTGTGGAAGAGGTGTCAGCCCCTTGATGGTCACAACTAAAAGAGAGGATGCGGCCGAAGCCAGCAGTCAGGAGGGTTACAACTAAAAGAGGAAGAATTATCAAAGGCATGGGCTTTTATAAGGATCACCACGTGACTACAGAATGTTAGGGATGGCTGCTGCTGCTGTGTCGGTGACATTCGACCACTGTCCTTCTAGGGACACAAGTGCCAGTGAAGACCGAATAACATAATATTTCAATAAGGGATGTGCAAATTATCGCTGGCTCTATAAAAAGGTGATCACAGGAAATTCTTCTAAAAATCATATAAAATAAACTAACTATCCGATTTTAATAAAACTTTCGGTATATGAAGTAATAAAAGACGAACTTTTATTGTAAATAAATGTTTACTAAATTGAAAAGGCTAATAATTTTTTTCGTTAGTTTTTGTTTCGATTACTAAGTAAAAATTACTAAGATCTTTGTACGGGGGATCAATACGATCCCCCGTACAAAGATCTTAGTAATTTTTTTTTTTGTACATAAATAAAATTTTACATTTTTGGAAAGACAATTTAATGACGGAACATATGTAAAAAAGATAATTCGCTACTAAATCGGTTTGGGAAATAGGGCATCTTAAACATTGAAACTTAAATCTCGTAAATAAGAAAAAATATGTATCTTTTTTCTTTTTTTTTTAATTGTTTGATTATTTTCAAAAGAATGTTATATTAAAAGTTTCTATTGTCTACATTTTTATTTTATTTTTCAGGGATTTTTAAAAATTTATAAAATGTAAAATAAATACTTTTGTTTGAAGTACAGCAAAATCGTATTTATCTAATCAAAGAAAATATTGTATAAAAAATATCTAGCTAAAAATAATGACATAATATATGTCGGTTTTTATTTTATAAATTTTTGAAAATAATGTTTGAATTAAAAAATTGTCGTCATTCTTATTACGGATGGATCTAAGAGAAATAAAAACTCTGGGTATTGGGGAAAACTGTTGTTGTTATTGTTTTCACTGGTGTGTTCTGGGTACATAAGTTAATAGGTTCAAATCCGTGACGCTTGTATAATTATACTCTGTAAAACTCAAACAGTGTTTGAAGAAATTTATTATTTTATTTGGAAACAAATAATTCTCCCGTTTATATACAGAAAGCAGATATTACCGTTCAGTTAAAATTCTATTATTAAAATTTTATTATAAATAATTTCTAACATTCTAATTTTGATTTTCCCAACTCTCTTTTTCAATAATATTAAGAGTTAAATCGTGAGGCATCAAGGAAATGCTAAATTAGTAATTTGTTTTTGCTTCAGAAAAGAAATTATTATACGTATTATCATCCATACTAAGAAATAGTGCACACGCCAAGATGCGATAATTGTCAACAAAGATTAAGAATTTACGGGAATTTACTTTTAAATGCAAAAATTTAGGTTTTATGTAAGGGAAATTGTTTTTTCTTTTTTATAACACATAAACTTGGAATTGTTCTTTATATTAAACGTAATAGAAAACATTAAAAAGTTAATTTTCCATTTTTTATTGACGTTTTAAAATATTTTTAACAATTATGCGGACATTTTGAAAGCTCGCGGTTTGCACATGCCTACATCTACGTGATAGTATGAAACTATTTGTTGCTGGATATTTGTTTTCTTTGGGAGGTTTTGATTTTGCATTAGGGTCATACTTCGTAGATAGATTATCGGCATGATTAAAAATTGCAGCATTTGATAAAAGTATTTACTCAAAATTTATTGTGAATCATGACGTAGAATTACAAAGTAATATGAACAAATTTGGAAAAGTTTGTTACAACATAAGAGGGTTGTGCACCGAAAAGACACTGGACGAGTTAACTCCCTTGCTAAATTTCCTCTTCGAATGTAAGTTTCGATTTTTTTTATCGTAGTTTTATTCTAATAATTTATGAAATTTTGATTGTCAGTGTATGTATCAGTACTTTTCAGATTTTGTGGTCACTTCTGAAGCGTGTTTAGAAATACTGGTTTTACGGTCTGATTGCAAAAACCGACACGCGTTCATTTAGTCATTAAAAAACTATGTCATTTGTCATGCTATCAGGCTGAGCTGATACTATCAGCTATTACAAATCATTTTATTTTATTTCTTTTATTAAAAGCAATTGCCGAAGCTAATTGAATTGATATACTTTTTGCGCTTTTAAAAAAGAAAGGACTCGACTCTGTTTAAATTAGATGTTGCAATTGAAAACAAAAGATAATTAAAAAAAAAAAAAAAGAATCTTATGAAACATCGTTTTGTTTTTATTTATTAAAAAAAAAGAAAAGGGATTAACTGTTGTTCATTCATTTGCTTTTCATTTACTTTCTATTTTTTATTTTATTCTTCATCCTTAATTTATTGTAGAAGTTCGATAGCTGGTTGACTATCAATTTCTCGTACGGAATATATTAGGGACCAACAATTCAAGCGTTAAAGTTCAATTTGACAGTATTAAAGTCATTCCCTGCAAGAAAGAAAAAACAAAAATCAAAAAATCAAGGAATTATCAGATTTTAATGAAATTTTCAGTGTTTATAATGAACGAAAGTTATAATGCACCAGTTATTTTATTTAAAAACTTTCACATTATTTCAGGCCAGTTAGTTTTGCCCTCGCCCCATCTTTAGGGCGCAACATATATATTGTAGCTACTGACAAAATGAGCCTAAAATGCGTTTTTGACAAAATGACTTTAGCCAGAAAATAATTTACCAAAAATCAGGGAATTATCGAATTTTAATGAAATTTTCAGTGTTTATTAATCAATGAATGATCTTTATAATGCATTATTTATTTTATTTCAAAACTTTCTCATTTTTTTTCAGGTCACTTATTTTTTACCCCAACAACATAAGTAATATGTTTTCAAGTTGGTTATATTTTGTACTAATTACAGTATAAATAATGAGATAAAAGACCGAAGTTATGAATAGAAACAAAAACAAAAAAAAAAAAAAAAAAGAAAAAAAGATTTACGGTGGTTATTCTATGAAAAAATAAGTACCGAAAATCGAAAAATAAAATTTAAAAAAATAATAGATAATTAATTTTTTGGAGATTTTTTTTTACTCATTTCGATAATCATTTAATTGGCTATTATCTTATAAAAGAAAAAAATATACATTGATATTTTTTCTGCTTTCAATAGAGTTTTTCTTCAAAACTTATTACTTTATGTGTCTAAAATAAGGTTTGGATTAAATAGATATTTATTTCTAGAATCTAAAAATATAAAATTTTAAAATTAACATCAGAATATTTTTATTTTAAATGAATTTCATATATTAATTTTTCATAGCAAAAATACTAAATTAAAGTTTTGAAATAAAATAACTGATGCATTATAAAATTCATTAATTGTTAAATCAATACTGAAAATTTCATTAAAATCGGATAATTCCCTGATTTTTGGTAATTTTATTTTTTTGCAATCGCGAATGTTACAGTAAAATTGTAAACAAGCACTTAAAACCATCGAAAAATAGACAGAATGGCGGATCGGATTGAAATTGACCAAAAACAAATAGTTTTAAATCTTTTAAAAATAAACTGCATATGTAATGATATTTTTCTTTTTTCAATGATGGTTATTATGTTACTACTTATCGATTTAGACAAAGTTTGACCTTAAATGATAGATTTAATTATTTTTAATTCGCAAAAGTGCCTACGACTAGGACTCTAATTTCTACATAAATAAAAAGAGAAAAGACTGCTGAAGATATGAAGAGAATAAAAAATATTTTTCAATTGACAGAAAAGGGAAGAAAATAAATACTAAAAATCGAAAAATTAAACTTAAATTTTTTTTTCAGATTTTTAAAAATTACTCTGATGTACGTATATGAAATATAATCTTTGTGATTATCAGAAAAATAATTCTATAGGTATTCAATTTTCCCTGTGAAATTCACCCCCCCCTATTTAACACAATGAAACTTGCATAGAAATTAATATTATCTTGAATTTTTTTTCCATTCGAAAGAAGAAACATTAAACAAACTCCTGATGATTTTTTAACATTTTTTTCAGCTTACGGAAATAATGAAAATTATGATTGAAAAACAATGTTTTCATTTTTGTACCGTTAAATCAACTGAAATTTAACGTAGCCAAAAATAAGTTTCGATAAGAAGATTTAAACAAAATTCTATGAAAAATCAATTAATTGTCCGATTTTCACGAAAATTTCCATAACTATTTATCTTTGGATGTAAATACGTCTGAAATAGTTTTTTCCTAAAATATATTGGGGGAAATATTTTTTTCTACCCCCATCCCCTATTTTATTTTATAAGATATTAAAAAAATGAACCGAAATTGGGTATACCTATCTCTTATTTTCTCCCCACTCACTCATTGGTGTTCCTATATTTTTTTAGTCCGGTCATGGACCGGGTACTTTAGCTAGTATATATAAAGAATGTTTCTGGTATGTACGTGTTGACTTATAACTCCGAAAAGAGATGTCATTCTGATTTGAAATCTTGCAGAAACATTGATATGTTTTTAACTAAGAAACACACACAATTTGGTTATTGATTTTTACTGATTAAGGGATATAAACAATTAATTAAACCAAAATCAACCAATTTGCGGAACTGTCCGTATACCAGCCCCTGCTGCTAATAAGATATTGTTCGCTGCCTGTTTTCTATTATAAGCGATCAGCAGGTTAGTGAACAAAATTTTAGTAAACAAAATCGCAGTCTAAGCCGTTCAGCTCGGAATCTCTCGCCTATTTATGGTCCAACCATTAAAAATATTTATATGGTTAAAAATAAAATAAAATAATCTTTCTAAATATGTAATTTGTATGTGTTTTTATCCATTGAATTATTTTTTTACAGTGAGTTAAAAAAATTTTTTTTGCTTCGGACAGCTGATAAGTATAATTTTTTTTCAGACTAAATTTTAACGAAAAATCAAATTCTTTTTTCTCGCCTATATATGGTTCAATCTTTAAAATATTTATATGGTGAGAAAGAAAAGAAAATAATCTTTTTAAATATGTAATTTTATCCATTGAATTATTTTTTTACAGCGAATTAAATAACAAATCAAACGAAAACAGTTAACGATGATATATAATGAAATATCTCAAAATGCGTATTGGTGCAAAGAAAAAAATAGACGAGAAGGTTTGGATTAATATCGTTTATTTAAAATAAACAAAAGCTGGAATCGTTGGGATGGTAATTCCTTTTCGCTGCTTGGTGAAATGAGGGTAGGCGTGGGGTTGAAAGTCAGTTCTGGCGCGAAGTGTGGTGTGGGTGTGGGTATAGTATGGCGTGATAATAAGTCAGGAAGGGCTCTGTGGCCGAGTCAGTTGTAGTGGATAGTGATGTGGGCAGTTGAACCAGTGAATAGTAGTTGTAGTATCGTGTTGGCAGGGTACGATGTAGCTAGGTAAAAGTTGTATGTTGATTTGAAGTATCGGGCCGGTCGTAGGTTGTGGCGTAGGGTTGAAGCAAAATTGAGTTGGTTGGTGAGACACGGGTGTGTGTTGTGGTCGGTTCGGCGTTCCCTTTTACGTATCTTGCCTACCGGCCGGCGATACTCATAACTTGGAAACCCTCGGTCAACTGTCTTCGACTTTAAGTCGGCTTGTTTATATAGCAAAGGATAGGATCCAAAATTCCTTTGAAGGGTTTAGCGGGAAAAAATGTTATTGGTTGAAAAACATTAAATAGAGGATATTTTAATTGTTTATACATTTTGTTTTTCAACCGGAAGTTTTTTTGGAGCCTATGCGTAGACCCATGTTATTTTGGTCACTTCGTTTTAGGGTACTGTTGAGTTAACTTCCGCTTGGCGTCTGCAACTTGTTTTTTGTTTTGTTTTTAAATTTGTTTTGTTGGCGAGTGGATGTATTATGAAGTAAAGATTGTGAATCATAAGAGATATCCATTTCTGTTATAACAACGATAACTCAACTTTAAAAAATTAAAACTTTAATTTTAGAATAATCAGTATGACTAAAATCTTTTTTGTAAGAAACTATTGATGAAATAAACATCTATCTATCCACAGAGGTTTCATGCATGTGCACTATTTTTTTTAACCTAAAAATTAAAATTTACATAGTTATGTAGTATGTATGGTCGATTTTCCGTCGTTCGTTAATGTAAAGAAAACCTTTTTTTTTTAAAAACTTTGAGACACTCGTGTTACAACAGACAAGTGGGTTAGAATTAGGCTCCTTCGGGAGTTTCCGTAATCTAATGTTATTTATTCGTAAAATACGATTCTAATGATATTATCTATTGCGCGCTATTCTGTATTTGTACCAAAATCAGAACTGTAATTTGATATTTAACTTTTAAGCACATTCAAAATTATTTTTTTAAAAGTATGTGTCATTTTTTTTTTCATTTAATTTTCTTCTCTTTTCTTAATGTTTTCAAGTCAGTGCACTTTTCGATTTAAAAAATAATATACTATACATAGTATAGTATATTATTTTCATCAAATTGTTATCAAATTTATAGTATTGTATACTATAATAATTTGATATCCGATCGGCTACGCTTTGAATTAATAATGTTATTTAAAAAAATATTATTTATCGTTTTACATTAATTTGATTACTTTATTTAATTTAGAAAAAAATATTAATTTGAAATTTATCAAATCGCGTCATTCATATTTTATTTAAAAAATATAGTTAATCATTGAATTAAAATTTCTTACTATATCATTATGCGATGTCATTCTCTAAGATCTAACGATAAGAAAATTCCCTGACCTCCCACCAGGCCGGATTAAGTTAAGATCTTTTTTACGTGGTGATTTTTATGGGTCATCCTGCGAGGATCGAACTAGCTATTCAGTAGTAATAGATCTGCAAACAATTATTAAACCATGTTTTTATCTCCTCTACCCGGGCTTAGCCGGGTAGCCGCTGCTGGTATATATATATATATATATATATATATATATATATATATATATAGAATGTCGTGGTATGTACGTGCCAACTTAAAAAAATAGATGTCATTGAGATTTGTCTCTCTCTTTCTGTGTCTATGTCTTTCTTCATATCTATCTTAATTTGTTCGTGTTTATTTCTCTCTCTCTCTCTCTCTCTCTCTCTCTCTCTCTCCCTCTCTGTTGCCCCTTCTCTCTCTATCTCTCCCCCCTCCTCTCTCTTCTACCACCACTTCTCTCTCTTTCTCTCCCCCCTCTCTCTCTCGCAATATTTTGAACTACAACTCATTAATATATATATATATATATATATATATATATATATATATACGTGCACGCGTGTATATATATATATATATACGCGCGCGCGTGTGTAACGTTATGGTTATAACCCGTCGACCACTGAGCTAAAGGGCTCACTGAATATCCGAAAATGGCTGTCAAGATCGGATCTTCTCCACCAACCATGGGTTGCAGTGTTTTTACACTTACTGAAAATCTGGTCGAATGCCCACGCTGTGTTCTGATCTCAAACGACCAGAAATCCGCTACAGAAACTGATACTCCACGGTTAACGGTGGCTTAGTGGTCACATAAAGAAACAACGACTCTTTTTCTTTCAAAAACAGCAAACATTTATATTCAATAAGAAAATACAAAAGTATTTCTTACTCAAGGCTGTCGGAGCGATGGACCTTTAATTAATATGTTCTGGTCAGAATATAATCAAGGGCTCTGCAACGATATTGCTCAGGCAGTTCTTAGAGTTCTTCAATAGTCTTGGCTGAAGTCACTTTGTCTGTCGGCTCTCGGCATTTGTCAAAAAAACGGCCCAGTTAAATAATTTCTCAACCGGAAACTTCTGATTTCCGCCTGGCGTGAAGATATTAGCAATTATTTTTGGGCATCCCACTTTGGCAAAAATACCGCCCTCTCTACTCCTAATCCGCCAATGGAATTCACTTCGCTCACCAATCTCCATCGCCTAAGTGCTATCTCTTCCGGTCATTTCAAGAGGGCCCCAACAAAATGTGGGGTCTTTTCAACATCTGGATTTATTTTATCCAAGTTCTTCTTTATCTATCTTTTTTTTAAGTAGAAAAAATCTTTTTTTTATAGCTCTTTGGATCAATCGGTTTATCATTTCCGGTCACTTTCAAGTGGTTCTCAACAAAGTGTGAGGCCTCCCCAAATGGAACGTTTGGGTTGTTTGGGTTGTTCCGTCTTTATCTTTTTAAGTGGAAAAAAAAAAGTTTCTTTCTAAGACCCAAGGTAATTCTGGCCAACCGATTTCCTAATCACTTCCCCACAGGGGACTTCCCAAACCACTTGACTTAGTGTCTACTTCCCTATGCCAACAAATCTGGTTTGATTTTCACTGAATTCTTTTATTTTTATTTTCTCTTTTCTTTTACTCGAGATAAAATCTGACCAAAAACTATTAGAAAGATTTTAAAATAGTTTCCGTTTGTTTTTTATTCCGTTTTCTCAAATGATGAACAGGGTCACAGGGTAACGTGGTAGTTTAAGTGGTGCAATATACATGAAGCCCCAAAGCATCATGTGTTGAAGAGAAACAGTTCTATACCTTTCTTGCCTTCCTGAACATTTGTAATCTTGTACTGTCAACTGTTTGTAATTGTGAATTTCCATAAAGATCGCAAACAAATTGTTCAACTGGTTCAAGCTCACCATAATTTAGTCGTTTTTGCTCTGGTAATAGTTGGATTGGTCACAGTTGTTGTTTCAGGGTATTTATCAATTCCATATTTCTACCTGCAGTCACTGCACTAAAAAGATGTTGAAGAAAATTCTGGCCTGCTTTAATAGTTTTTTTTAAACATTCAGTTCAAACAAAACAGTGGATATGTAAATATTTGAGAATGTTTTGGGGGTTAAGTTGGGTAGGGCATCGTGAAATCCCACTTTTTGATCTACTAATTTCTCTCTCTCTCTCCCTCTCTCTCTCTCCCTGCCCTCCTCCTCTCTCTCTCGTTATTAAGCATTTGTTTTTTTCTTCTGTAAATTTGGGGAAGACCGAAAAAGAAACAAAGGCCCTATAGAGAGAGAGAGAGAGAGAGAGAGAGAGAGAGAGAGAGAGAGAGAGAGAGAGAGAGAGAGAGAGAGAGAGAGATTAGTAGATCAAAAAGTGGGATTTCACGATTTCTCTCTCTCTCTCTCTCTCTCTCTCTCTCTCTCTCTCTCTCACTGTCTGTCTCTCTGTCTCTCTCTCTCTCATTATTGAGCATTTGTTTCTGTCCTCTGTAAATTTTGGGAATTTGTAATTTGGGGAAGACCGAAAAAGAAACAAATGCCCTATAAAGAGAGAGAGAGAGAGAGAGAGAGAGAGAGAGAGAGAGAGAGAGAGAGAGAGAGAGAGACAGACAGACAGACAGACAGACAGAGAGAGAGAGAGGGAGAGAGAGAGAGAGAGAGAGAGAGATTAGTAGATCAAAAAGTGGGAATTCACGATTTCTCTCTCTCTCTCTCTCTCTCTCTCTCTCTCTCTCTCTCTCTCTCTCTCTCTCATTATTGAGCATTTGTTTCTGTCCTCTGTAAATTTTGGGAAGACCGAAGAAAAAAAACAAATGCGAGAGAGAGAGAGAGAGAGAGAGAGAGAGAGAGAGAGAGAGAGAGAGAGAGAGAGAGAGAGAGAGAGAGAGAGAGAGATTAGTAGATCAAAAAGTAGGATTTCACCATTCCTCTCTCTCTCTCTCTCTCTCTCTCTCTCTCTCTCTCTCTCTCTCTCTCGTTATTGAGCATTTGTTTCTTTCCTCTCTGTCTTTAGCAGCCAGCAGATCATTGGCTATTTCTTCTGAAACTCAACCTTTTCTTACCAATGACACCTGGGATAGGCTTGACCCAGAAGAATGAAGTTGTTTATTTTCACTGTGTGAAGTCTAAAAAACATGAAATCTTTATGAGGTGTGATACTAATTTTCTTACATCTACAGTGTCATTCGACTTGGAAAGTTATCAGAACGTGTAAAAACGTCTTCTTCCTCGTCCGCTTCAAAGTTAGATAAAACTTATATATCTTGTGTGCAATGCGTGACCGTTCTGACCACGTGATGCAAAATTTGTCCCTTGATTGGTCATTCCTCGTTATTCCACTAAACTATTGAGTATCTGGTAATATTTTCTTTATCCATTCTGTAACCAGGTCTACAGGAACTTGGTTGAAACCCTTTTTGGTCATCTCCACAAAAAAAAAAAAAAGAATGTCGTGGTATGTACAGACACACATACAAACACATACACACACACACACACAAACACACACACACACACACACATATATATATATGGAGAAAGGGAGACAAACACGGGATGTTGTACAAGATGGATGTCTATTGTAATGTGGTGATGTTGACGTTATAATCTTTCGGTCTGTGAGACCAACTCGAGGACGTGGGATTGAGTTCTTGCTTCAACGGTGGACATTTTCATACTGGTGAGTTAGGAGGTCGTGAATAGGGGAGGGGTGGTCAATTGCTGGTTCTAGTAGGAGTGTTTAAGTGGGTAGTTCTATTTTTTCTGATGGTGTGTGTAGCTAGTGAATAAATAAAATCAATCTTATATATATATATATATATATATAATATATATATATATATATATATATATATATATATATATAAGAATTTTAAGAACATCAGGGAGTGAGTGGGCAAGAGAGAGAATAAGAGGGAAATGATTTATAGACCGTGAATTTGTATATTACAATATTTATTTTTGGAATTATTTTTTTTACATTTAAAATATTATTTTACAAATTACCTTGGACAAAAGTAGCATTAGATATATCTGTACAACAAGGCATGTATAGTTATTATAGACTACACATCCAGATATTTTGATATCTCCAAACTAGAAAACTATGAATCGCCCATAATAATTAAAAAGCATAAATACTTTTCACCTGATTCGGTATTCCTTTAATAGTGATTAGTGACCATGGGCCAGAGTATAAATCAATAAAATTTAAGCAATTTGCAAAAGAATGGGATTCCAAATATATTACTGGTTCGAACTATCCACAAGCTAATGGACTAACGAAAATAAATATACAGATTATAAAAAGGACACTTAAAAAAGCATTTAAAAGTCATCAAAACCCATACTTAGCAATGCTAGCACTAAGAACTATTCCTCTTAAAGACAAATCACCAGCCCCAGCTCAACGGTTAATGAAAAATATGCTGCGTACAAACCTTCCCAATATAATGCACAACAAATAAATGAAGACTTGTCGAGGAGATAAAAACATGAATAAAAACAAAGATTTACAAACTCTGAAAACAAATGATAATGTCCGTATAATATTCCAGGGAAATTGGAACAGAAAGGGAAGAATAATAAAGAAATTAGAAGAACCCCGTTCATATTTTGTTCAAACAGAGTAGGAAAGTATATATGATGTGTGACATAATACGAATATGTCAACTAGTAGATATCGGTTTTTGCAAAATTGTAGATATAATGTGTGGGCGAGCGAAAAGATCATTCATTCTATTTAAAAGAAAATTTGTCTCATCGTGGTTAACACTTCCCCACTGTTGAATGTTGATTTTGACCTTCCCCGTTCCAATAGCGGAAACGGCAAACGGAAATATGTAACTGTATTTGATCCAATATGGACAGCATATAACCAGAATTGTAAAAGTACTAGCGATCCCTAAATTTCGCGCCATAAAGGTGATAGCAGTTTAACTTGTTGCTATGACGACCGACCTTAAGATTCCCGCCACGAAGACGAGATTCTACACAGTTGGGGAAATTCTATTGTCACGAACGGGCTTTGATCTCACATATTTTGACGCCAGTCAAGACGAAGCGACGGAACGAATTTTGGACATTCTAAGAATATAATGCCGTCAACAATTACATATCTTCAACTATAGCTAAAGAGAAAATCATCTTATCGTTGAGCATCTGATTAAAGAAAAGAAAAAACAATTATGAAAACGCCTACGCTGTTGAAAGTATAACAAACTTTATATTTGTTTGAATCATCCTAAAGACTCTGACGAATGTCTGGTACATACTAAAAAAGGGGGAAAAAAAGAAACGAAAAGATATTCTTTCTTTCACACCACCAATGATATCACAGTGAGTTGAATCTCTCCCTTATTTTGTATATGTCTTTTAAGATTGGCTAAGTGTTGAATGTTCGATCGCTCGTTTGCACATATATGATAAAATAGATACTTATTCAATATCTTCCGTTCCCTATTCCCTATATATTTTCTTTTTGTTGTTGTTTGCCTTTGTCTATTCTTTTATTGTCAGTATTTTTGTAAATAAACTTATCAACGAGATCTTGTCTAGTTGTCTTCCGTTGCCTGGCATATGCATTCTGTATTACTCTCTCGTACACTTATCGAAGCTGGTGAATTCCATGTCCCTTGTGTTTTTAAAAACAATCTCCTTAGTCTAGCGCAAGTGATAAGGGGATAGACTCCCTCGCTGATTGGCTGATACCGACTTTAGGCCATCCCCGACGATATATATATATATATTTTTTACACTCGGGATCTCTTGTTTTTACATTCTTTTTATTATTATTGTTACGCCAGCGTTCTTGTCCTACCCAACGAGTGCGTGCACGTAACATAATTGGGGGCTCTTCGTCCTATAAGACTCCAGAGAGAGAAAGAGCGCAGTTGCGGGATAGCGGAGGACGCGCAACCAAGATGTCGGTGATAGACTCTTTCTTAGATTCTCCCACATATGAATATTAACTAAACTAAAAAAAAGATAGCATCCTCGAAATAGGTTTAAGTCTAGAGTTAGGCGAGTTATGAAAAAAAAACACAATTAGTCAGAATAGTGGCAGAACACATTGTTGGCAATGATATATTTGAAGAGAGCGTACTGGATGACCTCAGAACGAATTCACCTGGACTTTCTCATGCTCAAATCGAACTGGAGAAAGACGAAATCGAAGCCGAAACGAAGAAAGCCGAAATCATAGCACAAATAGAATTAGAGAAAGCAAGGATAGCACAAGAAACTCTATTCTGAGAAATCGAGGAGAGAAGAACGCTGCGCGATGAAAGACAGGACGATTTCGACCTTGTTCAGCATGTTAAACTCGTACCTGCGTTTAATGAAACGGATGTAGAAAAATACTTTCAACACTTTGAAAAAATCGCCTCAAGTCTAAAATGGCCCATAGAGACTTGGCCAACGCTGATATAAACAGCCCTCAGAGGCAAAGCACAAGAAGTATACGCTTCTCTTTCGATTACAGATTGCGCTGACTATAATATTGTAAAGACAGCCATTTTACAGAGTTATGAAATGGTACCTGAAGCATATAGGCAGAAATTTAGATATTACAAAAAGGAGAAGAAACAGACATATGTAGAATTCTTTCGCCAGAAGGAAACCTATTTCGACAGGTGGAATTTAGGTCGGATTACGACTAACTCAGACAGTTGATACTAATGGAGGACTCCAAAAGGTGCGTCCATGACGACCTTAATGAGCGACAGATTGACACAGCGTACTTTATGGCTACTTTGGCAGACGAATTACCTTAACACATAAACGAGGCAAGGTAAAGAATGACGACCCATTTGAGAGTGGAAGCTGTTTAAATCTCTGAATAGCGGCCAGTGTTAGTCCGAACATGAGATCAGGTCAAGTAAATACGGCACGATCACCCAACCCAAGAAATAGATACCCCAGCCACAACCCCCAGCATCTCGTCTATCGACCGTTGGATAGAGGTAAACCCCCGACGTGCTATTACTGTGGGAAAGTAGGACACAAGATAGCGAGTTGCCTACCAAGAAAAAGTGCTGAATCTAGGAACACAGTCCCAAACAAAACACAATGGTTTGTTTTTGCGTAAGAATCCCATGAAAGGAAATGAAGATAGTATTAGAAAAGAATATAGACCGTTCGTGTCAAACAGCTTTGTGTATCCTGTGGATAATCCCACGAGGAGAAATCGAATTAAAATCCTAAGAGACACTAGGGCGACCCAATCTCTGATCTTAGAGAAATGTGTGTCACGGGCGAATTTGTAATAATCCAAGGAATTGGAAGCAATTTTATCAGTGTCCCACTCCATAGAATCTCCCTTGACTCTAACATGGTATGCGGACCCATAGAAGTTGGAGAGGTCAGCAGTCTGCCTATGCGAGGCATATCCATGTTGCTTGGAAATTACTTGGCTGGCGGGAAAGTTATAACCTCCCCAAGAATGACGGTAGAACCGAGCTTCTCGGAACAGACAGAGAAATTAGAAGAGAAATATCCCGGAGTATTTCCCTCGTATGTAGTAACCAGGACAGGAACTCGAAAGAGAGCTGAGGAAGAAAGCCTTGAACAGGGAAATGGTGAGGAAGGAGTCGAGATAATCGATTTCTCTCAGACGTGCCTGAGCCACGAGGAAGAATCGAACCTTATACCTTTATAACCCTCAGCACCAAGCCACTGTAATGATAAAGAAGTCTTAGACAACATTCGCTTCATGTGGAAGTCAATCGCGGATGAACAGAAGGAAGATGACGAAATCGCCCCACTTTTCAGAGAAGTGTTACCTGAAGGGGAGTTAGACAAAACGCCATCCGGATATTTTGTTAAGGGCGAGATTTTGATGAAGAAATAGAGACCTTCACACACATCCGCCCTAGAAGACTGGTCAACGATACACCAGTTAGTTTTACCGAGAAAGCATAGGACTGAAGTATTAAGAACGGTCCATGAGAGGTCACTTAGGCGCCCGTAAAACATTCGTTTATGTCTAGTTGTCTTTCGTTACCTGACATATGCGTTCTGTATTACACTTATCGAAACTGAGAAGGAGAATTCCCTATTCCTTGTGTTTTTATTATTATTACGCCAGCGTTCTTGTCGTACCCAACGAGTGCGTGAACGTAACAGATGTTATAACATCTGTTACGTCACTTATGAAAAACCATTAATCCCTCAATATGTTATATGATGGATGCAAAATGACCAGGACATACTTCACTGACCACATGGAAGCCATATGGAAGGCATGGGAATTTAAAATGTCTACAATGAGAATTGAAGGTGGGAAGTTTGGAGCTCACTTCGTTCACATTGATTTTCCATAAGGCGTTTGAAGCATGTGGTTTTGCAAAGGATTTTGCTCTTGTTATATGTCTCTTGCTGTTGTTACAATAATATAGGAAGTCGCGGACTGTACATTGGTTACTTCTGCACGCACTCGCTTCCTGTACACGTTTTCAAATAAGCAGCAATCTACACGCTCGTGTTTTACACCCTGTCTTCTCGTGATTAATATATCAACAAAAGTTATTATCAATTGATCGAGATATTAATCCAGCATCTGGTAAGAGCTTTATTTAGACAATCTTCATTGTGATATTGTTCTAGCTTTATAATTTTTTTTGAAAGTTCACTGAAATAGCCGCAACAATCCGCCCCCACCATCCGGGGGGATGTTTTGTAAAAAATTATATTTTTTAGGTTCAACAATTTTTTTAATTTTTTAAAATTTGCACAGCGAATTTTAGAAGCCCTGTGATTGACCAGTTGTGGGGTACCTGCAGGCGACGGGCAGAATGCCTGACTTGGAACGACCTCTTTTTGCTGTGGCTGCTGTGAACAGCGGACGGGAGTCTTGGCCTTCCGGGCCCAAGAGCCCTGTTTTTTTTGACAACTTCGGATTGCTATGTCCGTACACATTTTTTTCTTTCTTTTCTCCCTCTGAAGAATTCTATTCAACAAAAAGATTGACTTTGGGGCTCGAACTTCCTTTCGGGAAAAGTTCTCGAGATTTTATGAAAAGATACTTTGAAGAAGAACCAAAAGGATACGGTTCGTGAGCGAGTCGAGGAATAATTATGAGAAGAGATTTCGTGACCGAATCTCTGTATTTTTAAAAGAACTCTGACCACAGGGTCTTAGCATTGTTGAAAGAAAGAAGGAAAAAGGAAGGAAAAGGTTAAAAGCAAGTTGAAATGAAGAATTCGGAAAGAAAGAAGAGAAAGAAAGGAAGAAGAACAAAGAGAATAAACACAAGCGAGGGTTTCTCAATCACGACTGCTGGAAATAAGAAACAACCATAAGGGTATTATTCTCGTACCCCACTTGTACAAGGTCAGGCACAAGGCCCTATTAACGTGGGACCACCTACAAGCCGAGGCTCATTGGTGGCGGGTTTAAAAATTGCGTCTATCCTCTCGGCATTCCCCTTCAAGGGGGGCGCCTCAGGCACTGGGCAATAAACCAGCCCTGCCCCTTTAAATCGAGGGGGCAGATGTTGCCTGGGGGATGGCCCCCCTGGGATCGACGCTCTTGGTTTAAACCCGGGGCGGACAAGAAAACCATAAAAGCTATTTCGGTGTTTCGTTTGTTGCCTATACGGCAAGTAATATTTTTGTAATGTTTTTGTTGTTGTATTGTTTTGCTTAAATGTAGTTTTTTTAATTATTAATGTTAAAGAAAAAAAGCCTGCACGAATAAATTAGTGCAATTAGCAGACCAGCCAGAAAAGAAAAAATATTGAATAAAAGTCTAGCAGAATTTAAATTGTAAGTGTCTCTCTCGTTTTTGGCTCCAGGTTTGTTCATTTTCCTCTGTTTTTATTTTCCTATTTTTTTATTTGTTTCCTAGCGTCGAATTTAGTAAACGACCGCAAAATTTAGACATAACTTATATTAGCAAGAAATCGCTAATTCCCACGTTCGTGCGAACGGTGATATAACAGCTATGGATAATATGTAGTGTTCTTGTTTTATGGTTGTGTTTATATTACGGGGATCAATGCAAAGACGTAAAGCACCCTTAAGTTTTCCCACAACTTACAGAAAAGATATCCAGTCCGTTAGTTCAGTTACGAAAATATTATGCTCATCTGAGTCATATGCTGGAGTCCATGATTGAGGGGTTTTTTTTTTGTTTTTTTTTTGAGAGCAAAAGGTAATCTTCCCGTGGAATTTATGCTTGAATTACTTTTGGATTTACCGTTATGGAGTGAAGTTCAGGTAACGTGCCTATTTCACCCAAACAATATTAACATTCTGAGATTAAAATTAGCTCGTTCTTTGAGACGCTGAGGACCCCCTGAATAAGATTCGGAATTGCGGTTGTTTTTAATTCGAGTATAGGAGAGGCATCAATATAATAAACATAATATTAGATGATACATTTTATGTGAAATCTGGACTTTGCACTGCTATGGAGGTCTTGTTGTATTCAGTGAGTTTTGTGCTGATTCGTTTTTAGCTTTGTTGCGTCCTCAGGTCGATGATGTGTCCTTGGTCGGGAATATGTTTGCCTGTCTATCTGAGTCAATTTTGAACACCAAGTACGTTTTTTTTTTAAATTTGCATTAAGTTTGATAGACCCGTCCTCAGATAGAATTTACCCTGTAAGATTTTCTCCTATGTTTTTATGAGTAGTTTTACAGAATTGAAAGGCGTCAAAGCTTTAATCGACTCCCGTGATGATTTAATGGGAGAAATAGATTTAATAATATAAGTAATGGAACAACCCGACAAAACGATGGGGAGGGGCACATTCGACCAAGAAGTTGCTATTCTGCGAGAAACACAGAAGGAAATTATGACTTTGAATGATAAAATCAAAGCATTGTGTGAAAGCGGATTTAGACTTAGCAGAAAGCGGTTTTCTTGCGAACAAAAAAAAAAATCAAATTTCCTTTCGGACAGATACCAACAACCGGATTGGAATAATTGAAGATTCTCTTTGTGTTACCGCCAGCCCCACCCCCGAAATAAAGATGTCAGCATTCTTGAGATTCCTAGCCCTAAACTTCAATGCACAACCTTTAGCGGAATAAACCCATCAAAGTTTGAATATAAGAATTTTTTGGCACAGTTTGAGAATTGCACTGGAGCAGTGAAGTGCCAAAAGTACAAATTAGCCTTACTAAGAAACTATTTAATTGGACATGCTTTACAACTGGTGTCTCATCTTTCCATTGAAGAAGGAAATTATGACATAGCCATAAGTATGCTAAACAAGGAATTTTTGGATGTTCCATTCATAATAGACGAAATATTTTTAAAAATCTCGAATACCACAATTAAATATGATAGTGAATTTTCGTCGGTGAAACGTTACCTCGCAGAAATCCGAGCAGATTTGTCGGAGCTAAAAACTTCCTACGGACTAGATTTATTCGAAGAAAATACTTCAGGATTTATGAGATAGTAAGCCATATTGTACTGAATAAACTTCCTGTGACTGTCAGAAGGGAGATTAGCCAGAGAATTGGCAATAATTAACCCAACTTAACTCAAATTTTTGAAAATTACAGAGACGCTATTGGAGCGTTGGCATTAGCTAAAAAACAACAATATGCAACACAGAATAGATCCCACGGAAAAATTCAGGCGGCTGTACAAAATGTCGGACATCACGAAAAGGATGAAGCACCCTTACAGAATTTTACCACCTCCACGCAAGAAGTGCAATGCAAGCTATGCGACGCACGTGGACACAATATGATCAGATGGGATAATTTCATTACACACACTGCTAGAATACAGAGTTGCCTAGAGTTGCATTTATGCATCCATTGTAGCAGCAGAAGACACAAATCCGAAAGGTGCCTAGGATTACAAAACAAATTGAAGTATCCCTGTAAACACTGCTCTTCAAATTCGCATGTGACACCCCTGTGTAAAACTCCCTTCAATTGAGTTTCTTTATTCTCACACGAATGGACCAATCGAGGAAGTTAGGATAACGACATGTTGCCGATAACATCAGTCACGTTGGTACACAAAGGGAGACAAAATAAACACATTTTAAACAGACCTATACAAGTATATAAGTTTATATAGATAACACACTATTCTATTGCATGTTTCTTTTCTCTGTGGGAGAATAAAAGAAATAATGACATTACACAGTTACCGCCCCTTAACCATCGCCTGATAAGAGACCTTGCCCCTTAACCATCGCCTGATGAGACCTTGTGTGATTGGTTAATAGCCATTGTCAGCGACCAATCAAAACACATATTACTAGGCTTAGTTTGGCTTAAGGGGCCGTAACTGTGTAATGTCATATTATTTCTTTTAGGTTGGACAATTTTTTTGTGACACAGCCAATGAAAGCCTTTTTCATTATGCTTAGAAGAAAAATCCTGTTTCTCACGTGATACTTCCTGTTATAGACAAGGCTTATGGTTGCAGGAGAAAATGTAACGGATGAAAGGATAGGATTTAATTTGTTCCTTTGATTTGAGTCTACTCGTATAACACCAGTTTTATATATGTGCATGGTAATGAAAAAAATTATTTAAAAAAAAATAGTGAAATAGATCACTAATTAGGACTGAGCCTATTCTAGTAGTAACCACCCCCAAGCGGAGTTTAATGGGTTTCAATTCAGAGTTTTCCTTTTCCTAGACTGGTTGCCTAACCAAGGTTAAAGAACCCAGACTGCCCTACTATTTATCCATAGCTGGAGGGAAAGTAGTTGGATTCATACATTTCCCAACGGTATGAGCGCTATGTGAACTGTAGATTCGTCCAAGATTTGAACTCGGGTCGACGAGACCATTTCCTACGACTCTAACCTTTACACCACGGCCTCCAACTAATGCGGGATCAGAGGCAGAGAGAAGAGGAAATGCTAAATAATGGAAGAAGATAAACAACAAAGATTAAAAAGAGGAAAAGTATATTCATGTAGACAACATTAAGGAAGAATATACACAAAAAGAGAGTTCTTTGAGGAACGATGAAAGAGAGTTTGTTGATAAAGAGTTCTGCTTGTGTTTTGTAGGTAGTGTCCTGGCTATCGCCATTGATTGTTTCTGAAGTTGGTGTTTCGTAGTCAGGATGAAGTAGTGGGTTCTTCTATTTTAACCCAGGTCCGGGGAACTATTAGAAGGGTCGAGATATGGATAACGATATATTGCGTGAGAGTATGGTGTAGGAAGAGGTTTTGGGTGTGTTAAAGGTTTAAATATAGCTGGATATTCTGGTTGCGTGTTCTTAGTGTTTTTGCCTTGTATCCCATCTCATTTGGTAGTCACGCTGAAAATAAGGAATTTAAGGAACGAAAAAGAAAGAGACAAAGACAGGATGTAGTTCTATGACTTAGGCTTTATTGACCGAGTCATAGTCGCCTGTAGCAAGTGAATATCTCCCTGGCTAGCAGAAGCGACTAGACCCAGTTACGGCCTAAACTAGAAAATGTCTGAGATATTCTTTTGGGGGTCGGGAGTCAGTCCTTTTTGTCGCACATACGCGGATTATTCACGTGAAGGCCCATGGGAGTTTTTTAATTTTTTAAAAATTCTAATTTTATTCTAGTTTTATTTAATCCCCACAGGAGAGAGGATGACAGGATTGAGCCGTAAAGGGTAGATTGAGCAGTTGGATCTTCTAATCTCTTTCGTTGCACATGGTGATGTGGAAACGAGTTATGACTGGATTTGTGGGTCTCCGTCTCGTCCCCCTCTCTCTCTCTCTCTCTCTCTCTCTCTCTCTCTCTCTCTCTCTCTCTCTCTCTCTCTCGATAGCCAGGACACTACCTACAAAACACAAGCAGAACTCTTTATCAACAAACTCTCTTTCATCATTCTGCACATGTGGGAAGGGGATATGACGGAATTTGACCGTTTGACAGGATTAAACCGTCATGGGTAAGTTGAGCTGTTGCATCTTCTCGTGTGACAGGTTTTGTAACTAGCCGTGCGTACACGAGGGTTCCATAAATAGTCTGGGTGACTGTCTGTTGTGTTGTTACGAGAATGATACACCATGTGTTTGTTGGTCGTAGACAGAGTGAACACGTGTGTGTTAATTGCTGGAGAGAGAGAGAGAGAGAGAGAGAGAGAGAGAGAGAGAAAGAGAGAGAGGGGGGAGACGAGACAAGAAGATAGATATATATATATAGAGAGAGAGGTGGGAGAAAAGAAGAGAGAGAGAGAGAGAGAGAGAGAGAGAGAGAGAGAGAGAGAGACGAGACGAGACGAGACGAGACGGAGACCCCTGACTAGTGTATTGCTTCAAGAGTACTGCTGGTGACATTTTCCCATTGGTCACGGGGAGTCAAGTGACATTTCCCCCTACCTCGTCGGTAGAGTAAGCTGCTATCCAGAAAGTCACATTTCGGGTCTGACGAAGCTGCTCTGTATGGTTAGTGGGATAATATACACGGTGTTCAGGATAAATTTGACATACTTATATTTGGTTATTTTTCTCCGTAGGTTGGCTGTATTGATGCACACTACGCATCATTTAAAAGCTTGAACCCTTCTTCATTCATATACGTGATGACAGATAGAATGGATGACTGGAACCCACCTGAATCATGGAAGAGTATAACTTGTATCATGATGATCTATGCCGGCCATCAAAATAAGAGATTATGGTTGCTGCCCAATGCTCCCTGAACACTGTAAGAACAATCAGGCATGAACTGGTGAATTGCAACGGAGACTACGAGGATGTGGCTAGAAGAAAGCAATATAACAGATGATCTGATTGCGTTTGTACAGCAGAATTCCTCGAAAATCTGCAGAAAAATGTGTTGAAGGACACTGGCATTGGAATTTGGGCTTTGTCACGTGAAGTGAATATTTCAGCCTCTACCATGAAGTTTGCACTAAATGAAGACCTTCGTTACTACTCATACAAGCGTCACAGAGGTCAAATGCTCCCAGAAAAGGCCCGTGAAAATCATCTGACAAAGAAGAAGAAACTTCTGAGCAAAATGAAACATCCTGCTGAACCACAAACAATCTGGCTCTTTTCCGATGAGAAAATTTTTGCCAATATCAAAAGCACAACACGCAGAATAACAGATGGCTTGCATCCAGTCCAAAAGACACTCCTCGTGTCATGCAGACTAAATTTCCCCCAACTGTGATGGTTTTTGGATGTGTGTCCTCTGAGGGTAATGTGATGCCTCCGCATTTTTTCAGAGAGGGTATCTGATTGAATTCAGATGCCCACATGGAGTTGCCAAACACTGTAGTCAAGCCCTGGATAACAAGGGTAGCCAATGGTAGGCCATATATATGGCAGCAGGATTCGGCCCTCTGCCACACTTCTGGAAAAAGTAAAAAATGGTTGTCGGCGAATTTTTTTGACTACACCAGTCCCAATATTTGGCCTCTGAACTCCCCAGATCTTAACCCTATCACTGCCTAGCGTTTTTTAAGGCATGAGACTGGGACACAATTCTGCAAATAGCACCTAGAAAAGGAAGATCATTGGAAAAAAAGTGACATATCCTGTAAGGGGAAAGATAACTATGAATGCAAAGCTTGTAGAAATTGAGTAATTTATTAATTCATTGAAAAAAAGTGATTGCTTCAAATATAAGTCGGCAGGGTGGCTTAATATCAGTATCAGCCCGACAGTGAAGGAGTCTATCCCCTTTTCACTAGCGCTAGACCAAAGAGATTAATTTAGCATCTGAGATGGAGCACCACACCTACCATCAGCTCCTCACTTTATTGCATAGGTTCCTGTGCTACTCATACTCTGAGTTGGCAAGGGCCAGTATCAAACCAGGAACCATGTGGTTCCTAGGCGTATGATCTATCAACTGAGCTAATCAGGCTTGGTGTGTATTATTTTGATTTTTCTGACTGTTGTCCTCATCTTTATTGTGGTATGTAAAAACACATTTCAGCCACTGTATCATCTGCCCCCCCCCCTTTTTTAAAAAATGATAGTGACGCTTCTTGTTAGCAAGTCAGAATGGTAGGTGTGCAGTAACAATGAAGTCATTATTTAAATGAGATCTACAAAAGTTCTTCAATGCCTTGTTTGATCAACAGTCAAACTATTCAAAATGATGTCCAAGGTTGGGTCATTGCTTTGTTCGGATAAACAGGAAACAGAGGAAGGATGGAGGATACAGTGTCCAAAACTTGTTTTTATATACCAGGATAAAGATGAGAACAACAGTCCAAAAAATCAAAATTATATTTGTAGATTGTTCCTTGTATATATTTACCAATCCCTCTGTACGAGTAGGATGTGACACAAAGCCAATTTCTTAAACGGAGTTTAATAGATTTTGATTCAGAGTTTTCTTTCTCCTAGACTGGTTGCTATACCAATGTTTAAAAAGCCCTGTCTGCCCTACTATTTACCCATAACTGGAGGAAGAATAGTTGAATGCGTACCTTTCCCATGGGTATTAACACTATATGAAATGCAACCAGCCCTGTCCAGGATTTGAACTTGTGTTGCCGTGTCCATTTCCTATAATGATAACCATTACACCACGAGCGTCTAGATTGTTCCTTGTAGTGACTCTGCAAAAATTAACAGTAGGAATTTTTGATGGTCCTCAGATTCCTAAACTCATGAAAGATTTGAATTTAATAAAATTTATGAATGTACTTTAAGCTTCTGCCTGGTACAATTATGCCTCAGTTGTTCAGAATTTCTTGGGCAGGCAATTATGAAAAAGTGCCAAAGATATTTAATAACTAATATGAGTAATAAAAGGCACAGTTTTTTCATGACCACTTGGGCAGATTTCCAGAAAATCTTTGTAATTTCAGTGAGGAACAAGAGGAGAAGTTCCATCAGGAAATATAAGTAATAGAAGAAAGGTATCAAAGCTGATAAGATAGGCATATAATCGCAGACTACTGTTGGAGCCTTTGATGTAATTTGTCCTTACGACTCACCTAAAAGAAAATCATTTTCTATGTAAAACAAACTAAAATAAAACATCATTATGTATTTCAGTTTGACTTTTGTATAATTTGGTTCAGTTTCCATGTAATTTGTTGGCAGGATACCATCTAACTATTTTTTTTTTGTTGGTTTTATGATGTTTTTAATGAGGCTAAGACTTAATGATACAAAAAAAAAATGATTTACCCTACGGGTAGGATTTGACACAAGGTCAAAAGTATGGCATATCCAGTGAGGATTGAACTTGTTTTTCAGTAGTAACAGATCTGTGAGACTAGCATGCTAACCATTTTACACTATCATGATAAAATAAAAGTAAAATTAAATCCAGCATTAAATCTTAGATTAATTAGATGGGCTGACAAGACAAATTTAGCTACACAGTATGTGCTGATATATATACAGGGGTTGGACAAAATAATAGAAACTAGGTGTTTCCATTATTCATATATATATATATATATATATATATATATATATATATATATATACACAAGGTGTGTCAAAAAAGTATTGAGAGTTTTTGTACTTTTTAACACACCTTGTATTCTGAAAAAAATTAATGTATATTCATGTTAGGCATGAACCTGTTAGAATTTTTTCAGGGCAACTTGCACTGGCCACTAATTTACATGGTAGTTATGGTAATGGTGACAACTAACTATGTAAATCAGCCGATTTCTGTGGGTAGTAGTAGTAGTAGTAGTAGTAGTAGTAGTAGTAGGAGGAGGAGGAGGAGTAGGAGTAGTAGTAAACTAAGAAAAAAAAAACTGTTAATGATATACAGAAATAACAAAATGTATATACATGACAATGACAGTGGCTTTTAGAGGCATTGTCATTATCATGTATATATAAAAATGTTTTAATATTATTGGCAATAAAATCAGTGTTGATCAGTAAATGTTCTTATTTGTCTGAATTTTTTAAATAAGGCTTGATGTATAATTTTGATTTTTCAGACTGTTGTCCTTATCTTTATTGTGGTATGTAAAAACACAATGTTTTGGCCACTGTATCCTCTGGCCTGTTCCCTGTCTATCCAAGCATATCAACCCTAACCCTAACCCTAACCCTAACACCTTCGATGCCTTGTTTCATCAACAGTCAAACTATTCAAAAAGAGTTTCCAGGTTGGGTCATATATGTTCAGATAGACAAGGAACACCTGAAGAAGGCTGGGGGAAACAGTGCCCGAAATGTTGTGTTTTTACATACTACAACAAAGATGAGAATATAACACTGTGGTGGTGTTATGGAGTGACTGGTGATATCTCATTAGATAGTGAAAAAAAAAAAACAATTTTGGATATAAAAATAACAATTGTTTTTAGAGTCATACAAGCAACTTAGATCAGAGTACAAGTCAGTGGTGGGGTAAAGTCAATACAAGATAAGAAAAATTTACCCGAATAATTTTGAACAAAAGAAATTCTAATGGCAGAAATAGGTTGATATAAAATGAACGGCTGTTTTATACATGTTATCATATTGTCATTTACGTGAGGACTGCATAAGATAAGAAAATTTATTCAACAAAGACATTTTAAAGATTGAATCTTAAAAATGTTGATTTAGTTAAGAATAATAATTTGGCGGGTAATCTCTTCGACCAATTTCTGGGAATTATCATGGCAACTGACAGATAAGTCTGGCACAAGACCATTTATACAATAAAAAAAATATTATCAGGTGCCTCACCAATCAGGAAACTGAGGTGGAGACTTGTTGCACCCCTCCAAGATGTGTAACCCAAGGCCATGATTTCGATTGGCTGTCCAATCAAATGCGACTGCGTGGGTTGGTTTTTTGACACCCCCCTGATGTTTACACTGTAGGGCCATTGGTCCGGTGTTTCTATTGCCTGGCCAATCAGAGTCCTGGATTCAGGGGTTTGGAACCCATAAAAGAGGTCCCAAAAGGGTTCCAGGCAGATTGGAGAGCTGGTTCTTGACCAGATTGGAGAGCTGGTTCTTGACCAGATCGGACAGCTGGTTCTTGACCAGATTGATGGCTCCGTCTCACAACCCTTGTCGCCGTCTTTGCTTTGTCATCTTGTTACTCAAAGTCCTGAATTTGAATCAGAACTCAACATATATCGCCAGTCAGTCCATAAAATTCTGACTCAACTTCAACTTCGACACCTCTTTGTGGTTGTACATGATTTTTATCACTGTATAATTAATAAAGGTCGTTTTATTGTTAAAAACGCGTTCGTATTAATTGTGGAACAACATTGGTGAATTTGGTCACTTTCAGGTACAGCCCGGAACAAGCCCTTCAACTTTTCTGTGGGTCAAAGAACACCCATCGTGTTAGATTCGGTGCCGCGACAGCATAGTATTACATTTGGTCCCATGACCAGATCATAGTATTACATTTGGCACCCCGACCAGCATAGTATTACAAGAAGCACAGTCTGAAAAATTAAAATAGTAAAGTTCTATTCATTGGAACTTTTCCCTCTATAGTTACTCCTTTTCCCTCTATAATTACTCATTTTCCTTCTCTGTTACTCCTTTTTCCTCTATAATTACTTTTCCCTTCTATAGTTACTCCTATAATTACTCATTTTCCTCTATAATTTACTGCATTTTCCCTTCTATAGTTACTCCTTTTTCCTCTATAATTACTCATTTAGTTACTCCTTTTCCTCTATAACTCATATAATTACTCATTTTCCCTATAGTTACTCCTTTTCTCTATAATTACTCATTTTCTCTTCTATAGTTACTCCTTTTTCCTCTATAATTACTCATTTTCCCTTCTATAGTTACTCCTTTTCCCTCTATAATTACTCATTTTCCCTTCTACAGTTACTCCTTTTTCCTCTATATTACTCATTTTCCCTTCTATAGTTACTCCTTTTTCCTCTATAATTACTCATTTTCCTTCTATAGTTACTCCTTTTTCCTCTATAATTACTCATTTTCCTTTCTATAGTTGTTACTCCTCATTTTCCCTTCTATAGTTACTCCTTTTTCCTCTATAATTACTCATTTCCTTTCTATAGTTACTCCTTTTTCTTCTATAATTACTCATTTTCTCTTCTATAGTTACTCCTTTTTCTCTATAATTACTCATTTTCCCTTCTATAGTTACTCCTTTTTCCTCTATAATTACTCATTTTCCCTTCTATAGTTACTCCTTTTTCTCTATAATTACTCATTTTCCTTTATAGTTACTCCTTTTTCTTCTATAATTACTCATTTTCTCTTCTATAGTTACTCCTTTTTCCTCTATAATTACTCATTTTCCCTTCCTCATTTTCCCTTCTATAGTTACTCCTTTTTCCTCTATAATTACTCATTTTCCTTCTATAGTTACTCCTTTTTCCTCTATAATTACTCATTTTCCCTTCTATAGTTACTCCTTTTCTTCTATAATTACTCATTTTCTCTTCTATAGTTACTCCTTTTTCTCTATAATTACTCATTTTCTCTTATATAGTTACTCCTTTTCCCTCTATAATTACTCATTTTCCCTTCTACAGTTACTCCTTTTTCCTCTATAATTACTCATTTTCCCTTCTATAGTTACTCCTTTTTCCTCTATAATTACTCATTTTCCTTCTATAGTTTCCTTTTTCCTCTATAATTACTCATTTTTCCCTTCTATAGTTACTCCTTTTTCCTCTATAATTACTCATTTTCCCTTCTATAGTTACTCCTTTTTCCTCTATAATTACTCATTTTCCCTTCTATAGTTACTCCTTTTTCCCTCTATAATTACTCATTTTCCTTTCTTAGTTAGTTACTCCTTTTTCTTCTATAATTACTCATTTTCTCTTCTATAGTTACTCCTTTTTCCTCTATAATTACTCATTTTCTCTTTATAGTTACTCCTTTTTCCTCTATAATTACTCATTTTCCCTCTATAGTTACTCCTTTTTCCTCTATAAATTACTCATTTTCCCTTCTATAGTTTACTCCTTTTTCCTCTATAATTACTCATTTTCCTTTCTATAGTTACTCCTTTTCCTCTATAATTACTCATTTTTTCTATAGTTACTCCTTTTTCCTCTATAATTACTCATTTTCCTTTTCTATAGTTACTCCTTTTTCTTCTATAATTACTCATTTTCTTTTCTATAGTTACTCCTTTTTCCTCTATAATTACTCATTTTCCTTCTATAGTTATCCTTTTTCCTCTATAATTACTCATTTTCTTTCTATAGTTACTCCTTTTTCTTCTATAATTACTCATTTTCCTTTCTATAGTTACTCCTTTTTCTTCTATAATTACTCATTTTCTCTTCTATAGTTACTCCTTTTTCCTCTATAATTACTCATTTTCTCTTATATAGTTACTCCTTTTCCCTCTATAATTACTCATTTTCCCTTCTATAGTTACTCCTTTTCCCTCTATAATTACTTCTTTTCCCTACATAATTACTCCTTTTTAAATGTTGGATCTTCTTGAATATATCTTTATAAATGAATATTTTGAATGAGTCTGTTATGCTGATTGTACATTCGTCTCTCTGATGTCAGCTTCATATTGTTTATTATTCTTGTAAAATCAATGCAGAAAGGCACCATTTTTACTTTCAAGTGCAAATCTACTCTCCCTCTGATGTATTTTGTTTGAATTATATTCTTAACTATTACACAAATACTTTACTTTTGGAAACAATTTAAGTTTCATTAAAAAAAAATATTGATGTATATATTTCATAGCATGGGAAGATTCATTGTGTTTTAGAGTACTTAATTTAAAGTTTTGAATTAGGTCTTGTATTCATTTTTAATGATTCTACAAACAATAAAAAAGGAATGTCAGCTTTGTCTTTATTCACATGAGAGAAATCAAAGCTTTTTTTTGTTTTGTTTTAAGTACTTTCCATTTTCACTGACCTAGGATAGGTAGTTATAGAAATTTACAGAAAAGGAGGTTAAAGGATATATATATATATATATATATTATATATATATATATATAAATGGTTATATATAAAACAATGCAAGCAAATCTAATGAACATGTATAACATGAATTGTAAATAAAATTAGTTTTATACAAGGTTAAGTTTTTGTATTGAGGCGATTGCTTCATTGTGTGTGAATATAAATAAGAGTAAGTTAATTGTTCTTTAAATATGTGAGTATTGAAGTTTTCATTTGCTGAAATAAAGAATATCCACAGATTATAGCAGCATTGAGTTATTAGGTGACCTAATATATATATCATTTGGAAAGGTTTTTAGAATGAACTTTGGTTGGTATAAACTAATGACTTTAGTCATGTGACCTATCTGAATTGTATTAAAGTAATATAGGTATGTATTATCTGGATCCATTTTAGCCATATATAAGTAAAGTAAAAGTAAAGTCGTTGGGTTAGCCTAAAGTCGGTATTAGCCAGACAGTCTATCCCCTTTTCACTAGTGCTAGACCAAGGAGATTATTTTAGTGTCTGAGGTGGAGCGCCACACCTACCATCAGCACTTCACTTTACTGCACACATCCTTGTTCTACTCATACACTGAGTTGGCGAGGGCCGGTATTGAATCTTCTGGTTCCCAGACGGGCACTCTACCAACTGAGCTAAACCGGCCCTATAAAGCCCTATAGCCATATATAAAGCTTGATAAAGGTGGAAGCATGTGGTGTAATGGTTATCGCCATAGGAAATGGACTTGGCGACTTGAGTTTAAATTGTGGCTGATGCTGTTTGCATTTCACATATCACTAATACCCTTGGAAAGGTATGCATCTAACTATTCTCCCTCCAGCTATGGGTGAATAGTAGGGCAGACTGGGCTCTTTAACTTTGGTTAAGCAGCCAGTTTAGGAGAAGGAAAACTCTGAATCAAAACCTGTTAAACTCCACTTAAGAAATTGACCTTGTGCCATGCAGAGGTGTTAGTAAATATATATATATATTTACCAACTCCCCTGCATGAGCAGGATACAACACAAGGTCAATTTCTGGTCTGTGGAGTTCAACAGGTTTAAATTCAGAGTTTTCCTTCTCCTAGACTGGTTACCTAGCCATGGTTAACGAACCCAG
>CM042146.1:45880738-46010738 GCA_023376005.1 Doryteuthis pealeii
TCCAAATATATTTTCCCAAAAGTCTTTGCTAAATGTAAAATATTTCCAGTTTTCTTTTCTTTTTTTTAAATAAAAACAGTTTTCTATTGTGTATTTAGTTTCTAGTTTAAAAATAGGAATGCTAAAACTTTTGCATACATCTAATAAGTTTATATTAAATGATTTGACAAAACTGTAATTCAAATCTGATATCTTTTTTTTTTCTGTGCTGCTTCTGTGTGAGTAGGATACGATAGATAATTACACACGCGCACACACACACACACACACACACACACACACACACAAAATCAGAGAAATAGTAAATTTGATCATTGTTTAAAAAGACGAGTAGAAACTACAGAATTCATTTGTAATTGTAAAAATGATAAATTTCAGGAAAACATTTGAGCTAAAAAGTAAAGGGAAAATTTTTTGGAAAATAAAGATTATTTCAAAATATCAATTAAATTACTTTCAACATTTGAGGATTTTAATGGGATGCATTCATCATGAGCAAATGCTTTCCTCCGTCTTCTATGTTGAATCAACACTTACAATGAAAAGAAGAAAAAAAATATGGATAATAACTCACCAATGATTTTTAAAACTCTACAGATTTTTTGTTTGTTTTCTTTTTCAGATGCACAAATTAAAAGATTGAAAATTCAAAGATAATTTCATAACTTACATTAAATTCTATGAGGAAACATCAGAATATTTGATCGCTTGTTAAGAGATGGTTTTTCTACTCTATAAAGCATTCACCAATAAACAATGATTTTTAAAACTCTACAGATTTTTTGTTTGTTTTCTTTTTCAGACGCACAAATTAAAAGATTGAAAATTCAAAGATAGTTTCATAACTTACATTAAATTGTATGAGGAAACATCAGAATATTTGATCGCTTGTTAAGAGATGGTTTTTCTACTTTATAAAGCATTCACCAATAAACACTTGAATGTAAAATGAGAAGAACAGCTGCTTTACTGATAAGATAAAGAACATTACAGTGACACAGCATTACAGTATTTTTTATTCTTTGTTTTATTTCAGTACGAAGCAAATAAGAACAATGATATTCACAATGAAATTATCTACACACTCTAAAACATTGTCACAACTTGTCAGTATCAAATATCTTAACATTTTTTTCATTATTCTAAACATGAAAATGCAAAATTGACCTTTAAATTCTGGCTGAATTTTTAGTTCATGAGAAAATAAAAATGACACTTGTGTAGGAAAATACTTTGAAAACTAAAAATATTCTATTGAATTAATGTCAAAGTTTTTTTAAGAATTAATCTTTCAACTCCACAAATGTAAACATTGTTATAGAATTGCATTTTTAGCACTTGTGATGGCAAGTAAAATTATTTTGAAATTTTTGAAAAAAAAAATTTTATTCTGAAAATTTTAACTGAATGCCAAAACCGCTAAATCAAGGATATTCTGCCTTCTCACTTGTGCAAAAGAATTGGACAGTAGTTTAACCAAATGGTGGCAAAAGAACATAAAACTGTTGGGTCAGTAAAATGTTTATTCCTGTGTGGGGGGTTAAGTGAAGGAGAGGCTTTTGGTGATTGGTTATACCAATCACGTGATGATCCCAGAAGTTTTGGCGCAAAATACCAAAACCGGGCAGATAGATCCTGGACCAGCTCCCGTCATGCACGTCAACCAGAAATTCTCTCCAAGAAAGTACTAAGATA
This sequence comes from Doryteuthis pealeii, assembly GCA_023376005.1. Classification (NCBI taxonomy): domain Eukaryota; kingdom Metazoa; phylum Mollusca; class Cephalopoda; order Myopsida; family Loliginidae; genus Doryteuthis; species Doryteuthis pealeii. Next base: position 45,882,434 of record CM042146.1, read on the forward strand.
CCAGATATTTTCCCAGTCACACCGGTAAGTCTCTCGAACTTCACTCTATACACAGGAAGGACTTTATATTGTTACTCATTGTTTTTATTTGGTCTTTAATAAATTGTTAGAATTGAACTAAGTTTTAATTCATTTATTTGTTGCTGTTAGTCTTAGAATTAAATGCTATGCTAACACAATAAAACAATGAAATAAGAATATTAAAAAACAAAACTCAAGACAGTAAATATAACATAAAGGTTAGGCATTATTAACAAATACATCCATTTAAGAAGAAGAAATAACTGGAAAGGTATAGAAAAGTTCAATGTTCTTCACCAAGCTTAGATAAAAAAAAAGATTAAGAGATGTGGAATGTCTCTTTGGAGAGTCATGCTAAATTCATCTCAGAGGAAACTGAAGAAAGTTTCAAAGTAGCGCCAAAATCTAATGACATAGTTGAATCCTGAATTGACAGTTTTAAGGATTGTCTTAGTATGTATGCCTGCTGCTATGGGGTTTTGACCTATGAGTCAGAGTGCATGGCCTTGGATTGACAGAGATAAGAGAAAAGGTGTGTGTGGTGGGGGAGAAAAGTTGCCTTGATGAAGGAAAAGATCAAGGATGGGCTAAAAAGAAAAGATATGGGGGTGGGATAAAGGCAGAACAGAGACACTAAGCCTCCTCCAGGTAAGTAAGTAAGCAACCTGATTCCTTTGTTTTTTTTTTCAAAATATGACGATTCAGGATTAAATGACCCCAAAAAAGATTGATATGCTGTGAAGCAAAAACAACCAATCAACCAAACATTCTACCTTTCTCTTTCTATTATCTTTTTGTTATGACCTGTTAAAGGGTCAATAAATAGTAACTCAACACGGGTATAAAAATGTAGGGAACAGATTGTATTCAGCAATATATATCACATACAATGGAAGGGTTTCCTTGTTCAGCATACACAAAGACTGTTTCTAGAACTACTCGACTGAGTAGCTTTACTCTGCCACATATGTACCCTTTGGGTAAGTCCATGTTCGTGTCATAGGTGAGTCACCTACAACACTTTTAAAAGAGTTTATAGTGTCACACCTTCAATATAATTTGAGACAAGGCCCATAGTGCTTAAATGAAATGAAAAATCCCAATTAGAGATCAAATACTTTTTTAAAAAGAAACAGAAAATGTAAAGTAGTTGCATTAATAAAAAAAATAATTTTTATTAAATCCTTTTCATTTTGAAAACAAAGTTTGTTGCATTTTTAAAAGTATAATAGGATAATTAAGAGATATTGAAATTATCACTCTAGTCAGTACTTAATAGATAGTTAGAATTCACTGATAGTAATTGTCAGGTAATCCCATTTTTGTGCATAAGGGTCAGGTTATCTGCCCTTAGTTTTTGTTATCTATACATAGATAAAGGGCAGTTGATGTGTATGTATGTCCATAGAAAACTACAAAAATAAAACAATTAATGACAAAGTATATATATATACACATTTACTGTCACCAGATCTTCCTTTTTGTCATGATAATTATGAAGATATGAACTATATTTTAGAAGAGACTTAAAATTAAATTCATAGTAAGATAACATTAGGATTGTGCTTCAGCTATTTTTAAGTGTTTCTAGCTAACTCCACACATAAAATAAGTCCAGTCATTTTTTTTATTTACCTTTTAAACAAATTAAAAATTCTCTTTAATAAAATAAATTTTGATTTTTTTTTTTTTTTGCATTTAATATTCTAGATAGGAGACATTAATTTTCTTTTCAGAGTGGTTTAAACCTGTCCACTTTTTAATCTAAGAAATAATATACAATTATTTTGATATTCGATCGTCTCTAATGCAGAAAATTGAGCGGCCTGGCGCCTTAACATGAAGCAAGGCACGAAGGGGGGTGAAGTGGAGAAGAGAGTAGCCTTGACAGCAAAGAGAGCCACAAAGAGAAAGAAAAAATAGCAGCCCCAGAAAGCATCACAGTTTGTGTGCAGTCAGTGCACCAAAGACTGTCACTCAGGGATTGGCCTGCACAGTCATTTGTGCTGAAGCAGATTTTTTTTTTTTTTTTGGACACTATGCCATCATCCTTAGTGGACGGAAAGTTGCCAAAAAACAACAGTAAAATTATTATTCATTGCTTGTTATCAAATTTTGTCACTTACTTTTTTAAAGAATTATTTAAACTTGTAATTATACTAATATTAAATTAGATAAGGCCACAAGCCGATATTCAAGCAAAAAAATTAGAAAAAAAAAATTAGTGAAATAGATCACTAATTAGGACTGAGCCTATTCTAGTAGTGACCACCCCAAGTGGATTTAACAGGTTTGAATTCAGAATTTTCCTTCTCCTAGACTGGTTGCCTAACCAAAGTTAAAGAGCCCAGTCTGCCCTACTATTTACCCATAGCTAGAGGGAGAGTAGTTGGATTCATACCTTTCCCAAGAGTATTAGCGTTATGTGAACTGTAGCTTTGTTCAGGATTTGAACTCAGGTTGACAAGTCCATTTCCTATGACTCTAACCATTATACCATGCACAGCAATTCTTCAAACAAATGATAACCTTAAAACCGAAGAAATTAGGATTTTAAATATCTGCAATAGCATATTTTAGGAAAGATAATTTTTGATATAGCATTTTAATTTAATATATAAATCTGTCTCAATCTGATACGTCTTTCCCTAAGTGTATTAGAAATCATTTGTATTGAAATATTTCCAGATATTTTCAGTGGTGTAAAAAAATTGTTTTCCCACTGCAAAAAAGCTTTTTTGGCTGCTGCAACTGCTAAGTTATTTATAATAAGTCCATAGAGTAAACTAGAAGGAATTTTGAAGTCCATATTGGAATGTGAGTTTCATCAAATAAATATGTGAACTAATCATGCAAATCTGATTGCAGTGCACCTTAAAATTGATTGTTATTTAGATAATATAAATTGTTAATTCTGTATTTTAAAATTTTAAATTTTAAATTAAAAAAAAAAATTGAAATAGATCACTAAGTAGGCCTGAGCCTATTCTAGTAGTGACCAGTTTTCCTTCTCCTAGATTGGTTGCCTAACCAAGGTTAAAGAGCCCAGTCTGCCCTGCTATTTACTCATAGCTGGAGAGAGAATAATTGGATTCATACCCTTCCCAATGGTATTAGCGCTGTGTCTTTGTCCAGGAACTGAACTCGGGTCGACAAGTCCATTTCCTGCAACACGTTTCAATAGATTAAATTTGATTTTAATAGATTATATTGTTTGATTCTTCATTAATTAATTAAATTCTTCATTTTAATTGTTTCTTCAAGTGTTTCTAATTATTTTAAGAAAATAAATGTGAACAGAATTAATCTGCTCACTTTTAAGGAAAAAGTATTTACTTTTAGTGTGACTAGTTCATTTCTGTTTTGGTTTGTTTTGTTTTACGGCATATTAACCTCAGTGGGTCAAATTTAATCTATTGAAGCGTGTTGCAGGAATGGACTTGTCGACCGAGTTCAGTTCCTGGACAAAGACACAGCACTATACATTGGGAAAGGTACGAATCCAATTATTCTCTCTCCAGCTATGGGTAAATAGCAGGGCAGACTGGGCTCTTTAACCTTGGTTAGGCAACCAGTCTAGGAGAAGGAAAACTGGTCAACTACTAGAATAGGCTCAGGCCTACTTAGTGATCTATTTCAATTTTTTTTTTGAATTTAAAATTTAAAATTTTAAAATACAGAATTAACAATTTATATTATCTAAATAACAATCAATTTTAAGGTGCACTGCAATCAGATTTGCATGATTTAGTTCACATATTTATTTGATGAAACTCACATTCCAATATGGACTTCAAAATTCCTTCTAGTTTACTCTATGGACTTATTATAAATAACTTAGCAGTTGCAGTAGCCAAAAAAACTTTTTTGCAGTGGGAAAAATTTTTTTACACCACTGAAATATCTGGAAATATTTCAATACAATGATTTCTAATACACTTAGGGAAAGACGTATCAGATTGAGAGAGATTTATATATTAAATTAAAATGCTATATCAAAAATTATCTTTCCTAAAATATGCTATTGCAGATATTTAAAATCCTAATTTCTTCGATTTTAAGGTTATCATTTGTTTGAAGAATTGTTGTGCATGGTGTAATGGTTAGCGTCATAGGAAATGGACTTGTGAATCTGAGTTCAAATCCTGAACAAAGCTACAGTTCACATAACGCTAATACTCTTGGGAAAGGTATGAATCCAACTACTCTCCCTCTAGCTATGTGTAAATAGTAGGGCAGACTGGGCTCTTTAACTTTGGTTAGGCAACCAATCTAGGAGAAGGAAAATTCTGAATTCAAACCTGTTAAATCCACTTGGGGTGGTCACTACTAGAATGGGCTCAGTTCTAATTAGTGATCTATTTCACTAATTTTTTTTTTCTAATTTTTTTTGCTTGAATATCAGCTTGTGGCCTTATCTAATTTAATATTAGTATAATTACAAGTTTAAATAATTCTTTAAAAAAGTAAGTGACAAAATTTGATAAAAGCAATGAATAATAATTTTACTGTTGTTTTTTTGGCAACTTTCCGTCCACTAAGGACGATGGCATAGTGTCAAAAAAAAAAAAAAATTATCTGCTTCAGCACAAATGACTGTGCAGGCCAATCCTGAGTGACAGTCTTTGGTGCACTGACTGCACACAAACTGTGATGCTTTCTGGGGCTGCTATTTTTTCTTTCTCTTTATGGCTCTCTTTGCTGTCAAGGCTACTCTCCTCTCCACTTCACCCTCTTTGTGCCTTGCTTCACGTTAAAGGCGCCAGACCGCTCAATTTTCTGCATTAGAGACGATCGAATATCAAAATAATTGTATATTATTTCTTAAATTAAAAAGTGGACAGGCTTAAACCACTCTGAAAAGAAATTAATGTGTCCTATCTAGAATATTAAATGCAAAAAAAAAAAAAAAAATCAAAACTTATTTTATTTAAGAGAATTTTTAATTTTTTTAAAAGGTAAATAAAAAAAAATGACTGGACTTATTTTATGTGTGGAGTTAGCTAGAAACGCTTAAAAATGGCTGAAGCACAATCCTAATGTTATCTTACCATGAATTTAATTTTAAGTCTCTTCTAAAATATAGTTCATATCTTCATAATTATCATGACAAAAAGGAAGATCTGGTGACAGTAAATGTGTATATATATTTACTTTGTCATTAATTGTTTTATTTTTGTAGTTTTCTATGGACATACATACACATCAACTGCCCTTTATCTATGTATAGATAACAAAAACTAAGGGCAGATAACCTGACCCTTATGCACAAAAATGGGATTACCTGACAATTACTATCAGTGAATTCTAACTATCTATTAAGTACTGACTAGAGTGATAATTTTCAATATCTCTTAATTATCCTATTATACTTTTTAAAATGCAACAAACTTTGTTTTCAAAATGAAAAGGATTTAATAAAAATTATTTTTTTTATTAATGCAACTACTTTACATTTTCTGTTTCTTTTTAAAAAAGTATTTGATCTCCAATTGGGATTTTTCTTTTCATTTAAGCACTATGGGCCTCGTCTCAAATTATATTGAAGGTGTGACACTAGAAACTCTTTTAAAAGTGTTGTAGGTGACTCACCTATGACACGAACATGGACTTACCCAAAGGGTACATATGTGGCAGAGTAAAGCTACTCAGTCGAGTAGTTCTAGAAACAGTCTTTGTGTATGCTGAACAAGGAAACCCTTCCATTGTATGTGATATATATTGCTGAATACAATCTGTTCCCTACATTTTTATACCCGTGTTGAGTTACTATTTATTGACCCTTTAACAGGTCATAACAAAAAGATAATAGAAAGAGAAAGGTAGAATGTTTGGTTGATTGGTTGTTTTTGCTTCACAGCATATCAATCTTTTTTGGGGTCATTTAATGCTGAATCAAGTCATATTTTTGAAAAAAACAAAGGAATCAGGTTGCTTACTTACTTACCTGGAGGAGGCTTAGTGTCTCTGTTCTGCCTTTATCCCCCCCCATATCTTTTCTTTTTAGCCCATCCTTGATCTTTTCCTTCATCAAGGCAACTTTTCTCCCCACCACACACACCTTTTCTCTTATCTCTGTCAATCCAAGGCCATGCACTCTGACTCATAGGTCAAAACCCCATAGCAGCAGGCATACATACCAAGACAATCCTTAAAACTGTCAATTCAAGATTCAACTATGTCATTAGATTTTGGCGCTACTTTGAAACTTTCTTCAGTTTCCTCTGAGATGAATTTAGCATGACTCTCCAAAGAGACATTCCACATCTCTTAACATCCTGTTGAGAATTTTCTAAGTTCAAAGCCCCATTCCTATAAGGATATATATAAATGTCTAAAAATGGCCTTTTCATTTAAAGTTACCTGTTATTTCCCATAAATCAAAGACTGCTAAATATATTTAATATTACATTTAAACAAAGGCTATCATTTGGGGTGGATTAGGAAAATGAATGTGACTTCTGGCCGGGTGGAATGGGTCGGTATAGGACATTAAGAGTTTTAATCTTTTCTTTTTTATCTAAGCTTGGTGAAGAACATTGAACTTTTCTATACCTTTCCAGTTATTTCTTCTTCTTAAATGGATGTATTTGTTAATAATGCCTAACCTTTATGTTATATTTACTGTCTTGAGTTTTGTTTTTTAATATTCTTATTTCATTGTTTTATTGTGTTAGTATAGCATTTAATTCTAAGACTAACAGCAACAAATAAATAAATTAAAACTTAGTTTAATTCTAACAATTTATTAACGAACAAATAAAAACAATGAGTAACAATATAAAGTCCTTCCTGTGTTAGTATAGCATTTAATTCTAAGGCTAACAGCAACAAATAAATGAATTAAAACTTAGTTTAATTCTAACAATTTATTAAAGACCAAATAAAAACAATGAGTAACAATATAAAGTCCTTCCTGTGTATAGAGTGAAGTTCGAGAGACTTACCGGTGTGACTGGGAAAATATCTGGTATCTTAGTACTTTCTTGGAGAGAATTTCTGGTCAACGTACATACGGGAGCTGGTCCGGGATCTATCTGCCCGGTTTTGGTATTTTGCGCCAAAACTTCTGGGATCATCATGTGATTGGTATATCCAATCACCAAAAGCCTCTCCCTCACTTAAACCCCCAAACAGGAATAAACATCTTACTGACCCAGCAGGTTTATGTTCTTTTGCCACCATTTGGTTAAACTACTGTCCAATTCTTTTGCACAAGTGAGAAGGCAGAATATCCTTGATTTAGCGGTTTTGGCATTCAGTTAAAATTTTCAGAATAAAAATTTTTTTTTCAAAAATTTCAAAATAATTTTATTTGCCATCACAAGTGCTAAAAATGCAATTCTATAACAATGTTTACATTTGTGGAGTTGAAAAGATTAATTCTTAAAAAAACTTTGACATTAATTCAATAGAATATTTTTAGTTTTCAAAGTATTTTCCTACACAAGTGTCATTTTTATTTTCTCATGAACTAAAAATTCAGCCAGAATTTTAAAGGTCAATTTTGCATTTTCATGTTTTAGAATAATGAAAAAAATGTTAAGATATTTTGATACTGACAAGTTGTGACAATGTTTTAGAGTGTGTAGATAATTTCATTGTGAATATCATTGTTCTTATTTGCTTCGTACTGAAATAAAACAAAGAATAAAAAATACTGTAATGCTGTGTCACTGTAATGTTCTTTATCTTATCAGTAAAGCAGCTGTTCTTCTCATTTTACATTCAAGTGTTTATTGGTGAATGCTTTATAGAGTAGAAAAACCATCTCTTAACAAGCGATCAAATATTCTGATGTTTCCTCATACAATTTAATGTAAGTTATGAAACTATCTTTGAATTTTCAATCTTTTAATTTGTGCGTCTGAAAAAGAAAACAAACAAAAAATCTGTAGAGTTTTAAAAATCATTGTTTATTGGTGAATGCTTTATAGAGTAGAAAACCATCTCTTAACAAGCGATCAAATATTCTGATGTTTCCTCATAGAATTTAATGTAAGTTATGAAATTATCTTTGAATTTTCAATCTTTTAATTTGTGCATCTGAAAAGAAAAACAAACAAAAAATCTGTAGAGTTTTAAAAATCATTGGTGAGTTATTATCCATATTTTTTTTCTTCTTTTCATTGTAAGTGTTGATTCAACATAGAAGACGGAGGAAAGCATTTGCTCATGATGAATGCATCCCATTAAAATCCTCAAATGTTGAAAGTAATTTAATTGATATTTTGAAATAATCTTTATTTTCCAAAAAATTTTCCCTTTACTTTTTAGCTCAAATGTTTTCCTGAAATTTATCATTTTTACAATTACAAATGAATTCTGTAGTTTCTACTCGTCTTTTTAAACAATGATCAAATTTACTATTTCTCTGATTTTGTGTGTGTGTGTGTGTGTGTGTGTGTGTGTGTGCACGTGTGTAATTATCTATCGTATCCTACTCACACAGAAGCAGCACAGAAAAAAAAAAGATATCAGATTTGAATTACAGTTTTGTCAAATCATTTAATATAAACTTATTAGATGTATGCAAAAGTTTTAGCATTCCTATTTTTAAACTAGAAGCTAAATACACAATAGAAAACTGTTTTTATTTAAAAAAAAGAAAAGAAAACTGGAAATATTTTACATTTAGCAAAGACTTTTGGGAAAATATATTTGGATTTTAAATGGAAGTTGAAGAATTATCAACTTTAATAAAGTTTTTGTCTTTTAACTAAAAAATAATTTAACAATTCAGTCAACTTTTTATTTTCAAATTTTGTTTTTCTTTTGAACATTAAATAAAAATGAATATAAACAAATTGTGTAAGTGAAATACATCTTGCTGTTTAATGTGTTAAATAATTAGTTTCAATCAAAACTGATTTGTACAGCTTGTGGGGTTTTAAGGATTTTAATATTGCTGGTTATTTCTGGTGCGTGTTCACAGATTTTCCTTTTAACCCAATTATATTTGGTGGTCGAACTGAAAAAGAATTAAAGGAAGGAAAAAGAAGAGACAAAGACAAAAGGTAGTTTTAGGATTCAGCCTTTATTTATGGGTCATAGCTGCCTCATGGAGAGGAAATTTCTTCCTGTCCAGTAATAGTGTCTGATCCTAGTTGAAGCTTGAGTTAAAAGGTCCGAGAGATTATTTTGGTGGTAGGAAGTGGGTTCTTTTTCTTGCACAGGATTTTTCCTGTCTGAAAGCTCATGGGAGATTGTTATGTTTAATTATTTTTTATTTTAATCCCCACAAGCTCTGTTATATAAATAAATATACAAGGTGAATAAAATCAGATGGATTAATCATATTGTGAAGATTTTTTCTTTATCTTTCGATAAACTGAATAAATGAACCATCTTGGGATAAGTTAAAGGAAAATGCTATTTCACTGAGTTTTATCTATTTTCATTTATAGTTAAGTTGGCAGAGTGGCCTATTGGTTCCTAGGTGAATGCTCTACGAATTGAGCTAAACTAGCCTATTCTCTTCATTTTCATTTTTTTGTTGATTATTATTTAGCCAATGTATTTTCCAGTCATCTTCAGGTGACAAAGTCAATGAAATTTATGCAATTGCTTATATGGGTGTTTATTTTTAGGAGGTGCGTGGTCTAATGGTTAGAGTCGTAGGAAATGGACTCGTCAACGCGAGTTCAATTCTTGGACAAAGCCGTTGGTATTTCACATGGCGCTAATACCCTTGGGAAAGGTATGAATTCTACTCTCCCTCCAGCTATGGATAAATAGCAGGGCAGACTGGACTCTTTAACCATGGCTAGGTAACCAGTCTAGGAGAAGGAAAACTCTGAATTCAAACCTGTTAAACTCCGCTTAAGAAATTGACCTTGTGTCGCATCCTGCTCGTGCGGAGGGGTTGGTAAATATATATATGGGTGTTTATGGTTGCACCACTTGGACTCTAACAAAACACTTAGAGAAAAAAACTTAGATGGGAACTACACAAGGATGCTGCATGTGTTGCATACCTCTTTACTTACTTCTATTCTTCTTCTGCTGTTCATCTTTTCTATCTTGTTCTTCTTCTAGCGTCTTCTTCTAGCGTCTCTTCAAACATCTCTTCTAGCGTCTGGACTTCGTCTTGGTGGTCGGTCGCACTTAACTCATTTCTTCTTCTAGATCAGTCTTGTTACCAAGACATTCACCAACCACAAAACCGTGTTATTTTCTTAAGCTTTTATTTACTTATCTAAACATTTCATGTAACTAAACATCTGATTAACATAGCGCGCGTATGCAGTGAGTTCCAGTTAAGGCAGTACATCTCTGCCCGACGTCCAAACTGAAACTGAGGACCCAACCAGATCCCACGTGACTTCATGTATTTCGCGGGCTTTCTGTAATATTCCATGGAAAGTCCCGCCCATGATATGAAAAGGGCCATCCCTTTAGAAATACAGGGGATTGACAATAATCTTATGCAACCGCATAGATTATGTAACACATGCTGTCTTGAACAAATCTTGGAAACAGCATCCCACAAAAAAGTAGCTGTATGATCACTTATTTCCTATCATATAAACCATCAAAGGAAGAAAAACAAGATATTCTGAACATTGCTGGAGAAGCATATATAAACTTGTTGATTTGGAATTTCTGAAAATTGGAAAAAATTTTTCTGTAAAAGTTGTCAGGGTGGCCTAAAGTTGGTATCAGCCAATCAGCGAAGGAGTCTATCCCCTTTTCACTAGTGCTAGACCAAGGAGATTGTTTTTGTGTCTAAGGTGGAGCATCACACCTTCCATCAGCTATTTACTTTACTGCACAGATCCCTGTGCTACTCATACACTGATTTGGCGAGGGCCGGTATTGAACTAGGAACCTGGTGCTTTCTAGCCGACTGAGCTAACCCAGCCCTAAATATACTTTTTCACCAAAATTCACACAAAAAATTGAAATTTTCTTGTTTAAAGTATTTTTTTATGAAATAAAAAAATTTGAAAAATAATTTTATTTTTAAAGAAAAAAAAAAAAGTAGCTGTTCTAAGTTAAAAATAAAATGGATAAATTGGTTTTCTTTTTTCTATTTTTTTTTTTTTTGCATTTGAGATCCATTTAAAAAAATTTTAAATCTTCATAGAAAAATCCTTCTGAAAAAATTGCTTAATTACTGAGAGAATTTGGTCTAAAATGATTTAAAAAGAACAGTTTTTGTGTCTGGTTTTGTTATTGAGTTTTTGAGTCTTGAATAAAGAATGAGGTGTCTGTTCAAGAAGAAATTCAAAACAATTTCTGTAACTTAATAATTTTTAATGATGTGTAAACCCAACAAGAACAAAGATACAAAAAAAAAAAAAAAAAAAAAAAAAAGAAATAAGAAAAAGATTTAAGTCATCATTGATTTTATTTTTTAATGGAACAATTTAATTTTAAAGGGTTAGAGTTTCTTTAAGGATTGAGAACATTATTTTATCAAAATTATTTTGTTAATAAAATTCAGTTGGATTTTGTTTTTCTTTTTTCTTTTTTAGGATATCCCTGTAAGATTTAAGGTTCTTATAATAAGTTGGAAGGCCCAGAGTAACCTTCCAACGTGGGTACAAGTGTGTACAGGAAATATTCCAACAAAGAAGTTATATAGAATAATAAACATAGACTTTATTACATGAGCACATAGAAGATTCAGGACAGGAATACATATACTAATTACAAGGTACAAGATAGCTATACAAAACAGATACATAAATGCCTTATAAAGGAAGTAGGATGTAGGACTTACGTCCTAAGGAATGTCACTTACTGATAGCTAAGTGGAGGGTAAAGCCCCCCACATAAGGATAAGGGGCACAAATGCATAAGCCATGTGAAGGGGTTGCCTGTCCCAGAGAAAGAGAACTCAGAATTCCTGGGCTGCTGCCTAAATACTCTCACCACCTATCGGCGGAAACCTGCAGAAAGGGAAGATAACTCTTCTGGACCGCACATCAATCAAAACAGGGGCAGACAATTGCTACACCTCTTCTGAAAGGTGACCAAAGGACATTCCCCTTGTAAATGTGTTCCTTTATGTAATATTTTATCTTTTGTTGAAAAGATTTGCCAGGTTTCATTTGAACATTTGTGAACAATCAGTAAAAGTTGCTACAATTAAATATAAATTAACCTAGACTAAGTAGCCAGCACATGACCAGACTAAAAGAATTTTTGGAACACCTTTTACTAAAGGACTTACTTATGAAGAACTTTGAAGAGTTTCATAAATTGATTGATTTTTAATTATTGAATTATACCATTTAATCAGTAAACATCAAAAAATAAATTTTGTACTTTTCCTTATAATAAACATATTAATGTGTATGTGTGATTTTAATGCTCAGTGACATCTATTTTCTGAGTTATAAGTTAACATGTACATACCAAAAAAGATGCAACCCCTATATATATATATATATATATATTATATATTATATATATTAATCAAAAGTAAGGAAATGAATCCGACAGTATATAAGAGTAAGATGATATAAAAAACACACAGATGTTGTTCAAGTAAAGTTGTTTATAATGCTGATATTGCAATATTTTGATTTGTTAAAAATCTTCATCAGGGTGTGTTATGTTGTGTTGAAAAGAAGACAAACAATTATGACTGGTCATAATTATCATAAATTGTTTGTCTTCTTTTCAACATAACATAACACGCCCTGATGAAGATTTGTAACAAATCAAAATATTGCAATATCAGCATTATAAACAACTTTACTTGAACAACATCTGTGTGTTTTTCATATTATATTACTCTTGTATATATATAGATGGAGAAAATTATTTGATTTTTATCACTTGGACTTATATCAATCTGTAGAAAATATGTTAAAAACCATTAAAACCATTGCAAAGGAAAAAGTTCTTGTTATTATCATCAACTAAATTAAAACACATCCAAATCACCAATGATTTTTCTGCTTTTCAACACTATATACAGATAGACATGTCATAGACTTGAAATGAAAGTAAGAAGAGATAGAATGAATAGAAACGTAGGTAGACTGAAGTCTTATAGAAATCTATCTATATATTATTAATACTAGTGCAAAATAAAAAACACTCTCCGGGCGATGTAAAAATAGATATTTGAAACATATTGCCTGAGGGGTGGGAGTAAAAAATTCAATGTCAGTGAGTATGTACCCTAAGTAAGTAAAATCATCAAATTCATTAAAGGATTAAAAAATAAAACAATTTGAAATGTAAACTTTAAATATGTATTAAAATAAAACTATATATAGATATATAATACCAGTCATGTATTTATTAAAATTTGTTTTAAAAAACAATGAGGACTGTTGCATGTTCAAATTTTGAGTGTATTTATTCTATGTTATGACGATTTTGGGTAATGTGACGTAAGCAGTGACGTAAATTTTTGTTACAGACAAAAACCGGAAGCGAATCTCCATTATTAATAGATATAGATAAACAATTTGGATGGTCTTATTTTTAACCAGAGGGTGTTGCAGGATGATAATGGATGGAAGATTTAGGAACAAACGTATTAATAATATTAATATGTTTGTTCCTAAATCTTCCATCCATTATCATCCTGCAACACCCTCTGGTTAAAAATGAGACCATCCAAATTGTTCAAGATGCAATGCAAAAATGTGAATTCAGATTATCTGGTGTCGCTTAATCACAGAATTCTTATTTGTCCCATTTTATTTCACCAAATTTTAAAAATGAAACATTCCAAATGGTCTTGTATTGAAAAAGAAAAAAGAAGTTACATGTTTGTTTTATTTGTAATATTGAATTTGTGAATTACAGAATATATTTTGGTAATTTTGATCTTATGTCATCCCAGCCTCTTGCCCTAATTTACACTCTGTTTTAATGAGCCAGTATCAGGTGAATTTCTGGTCCATCTTAGATATTTTCCGATTCATGTTTTTGTCACATTTTTGTTGGTATTAATGTAGATATTTTAAACGCCTCCCCCCAGATTTTTATTGGTAAATCAATGTAAATATTTTACAACCCCCTTTTAAGAAAGAGTGAGAGAGTTAAATCAAGATTATTATACTTTTTACATATTGAACTATTTGCAATAGTAAACATATCAAACGTCGTAATAATTAAATTATCATACTGTGTCATATCCACAGGTCCTGCAAGTAGATGATTAAATCTATAGACATGAAGAGACCGAGATAGATAAAAGCTCACAAGCTGAGATAGATACAAACACACTGGGATAGCAATAAACAGACTTAAATTTAATAGATTTCTTTTTGTGCTTATTTACTGGTCATTTTCTTGTTTTTTTTTTCCCGATTGATTGGCAGGTGGTCAGATGTGAGAATCAATGACCTAGTTGTATGTATAAGTAAATTCATATTTACACTGTGACTGCATTGAGGTGTTGAACTGCGGCTTTCTATTGAGCCAGCGCATCCTGTGATCATCATCATCGTCAGTGTCCTCCATTTCTCGGCAGGCATAATTGATTATTTCAACATAGAATGGACCTTTCTGGACAAATAGTCCAATGGTGACTTGGGTATCCGAGTGCACATTTTTTAATATTTCAAATACTAACAAAAATCAATTCACTACTTTTGGATCGGAGCTGACATGGCTTTGTTTGATAAAAGACAAATTCTTCCCAATTGGATCTTACTGTTGTATACTTTCTTTCCTTACTTTCTTACTTCTATTCTTCTTCTGTTCATCTTTTCTATCTTAGGTTCTTCTTCTAGCGTCTGGACTTCGTCTTGGGGACTTCGTGTCTGGTCTTCCATTGGGGATTTCTCTTTATCAGAAGCCCTGTGTCATTGGTAGTTTTTAGATAATAACACAAGACTTCGATTTACTTAGATCATATTTTATCCTGAAATCCCCACCAGACTACCTGTGCAGATTGAGTTGACAGTGTGCATAACACGACTTACCACCGTCGTGATTTTGGCCGATCTGACTAAAATAATCTCTTTCTAATCTAAACCGGAAGAGGGTCTTCTCCACCGATTCTCACGGTATCCACCGGAAGGATCAAGATGAGGTCAAGCCTTGTCATTCAATTCTTCAAGGCTGCCGGCTACAACTTATAACATCCATTTTGGTTTCTACACTACTGTACACAAGTATTAGGAATCTAATAATTATGTAACATTACTGCTGTAAAGTCAAATGGAATTGGTTAAGTAACTGGTCGCAAATGAGTTTAATTAAGATCAGAATAGGGTGTCAGTAGTATTCTATACGATATGTTCGTGAGCAGAGAGCCAGCTGCTTAATGGCTACTGATCGCCGTTTATATTTCATCTGTATAGCTGCACGTGTGCGTATTTATGCAAATATATGGTTCTACCTGCTAATGGTGTCACCTCAACAAAACGTCCCCTCTCATAACACTTCCAGCCACTCTACAAACAGAGAGTTAACTGCTTAATGGCTACTGATTGCCACATGTGCATGTATCTATGCAAATATATGTGTCTACCTGCTAATGGTGTCACCTCAACAAAACGTCCCCTCTTATAACACTTCCAGCCACTCTACAACTGCATGAAAAAAATAATACTATGAAATGTTATTGTAAAAATTCTTGTTGAATCAAACATTTTCTTTTTTGTTTTGTTTTTTGTTTATGCTGAAATGTCTTTAAATGATGTTTACTTTTTATTTTTATTTTTTGTAGAATTTGCTTCAAGGGAATTAAACAAAATGGAATCCAAATTTTGTGATAAAATCTATGAGTATCCATTGGATAAACTTGAAAAATTGTCAAATCCTCAACTACCAGTGTTTTTCACTTCTGGAAGCCACTACGATGTTGGTTACGCAATAGGACATCAGTTCAGTCACCAGATCCAAACGTTCTGTTCCACCTTCCCCGAGATGAAATCAACTCTTTTGCCTTATTATGACTGCCGAGAAGGAAGAGATGTATTTGATGGTTTCCTCAATTCATCTTCGAAAATTTTTCCTCAGTATCTTGAGGAAGTTCGAGGTATGTCACTAGGGTCAGGTGTTCCGTTTGAGAAACTCTTCTTACTCAACTGTCTTAACGAAATGGTAATGCTTGGAAAAGATCCAAGTAAATTTGAAGATAAAGTTGCCGGCTGCACTGCTATGTACATCAACCAACCTGACCTAAAAATATTAGCACACAATGAAGATCATAGTCCATATATGCAAGCTTATGCCTATATTGCTTCATTAAAAATTGATGATAATACAGTGCAGAAAAATGCTGTACAAGAAACTAGAGAATACATTACAGCATATTGCTATCCAGGTTTTCTACCTGGCGGAACTTTTGGCTTTAACTCTCACGGAATGGTTTTCACTTGTAATGGCCTCTATCCTACACAAGCAATGAAAGAATGTATTCCAAGACGATTTATTGACCGAAGTTTCCTCAGTGCACCCAGTGCTGCACAAGCAGTTAAGATTTTGGAACGAAACTCACTTGGCATGGCCTATGGTGTATGTTGCAATATGGCATCAACTAAAGACATAGAAAATATGTGGGCTTTAGAGGTAGGACCAAAGCATCAACATTATTTGCATACCATTCCAATGCAGACCGATCCACTCAAAGACAGTCATTTCATTCATGTAAATGCTTACCAATTCCTGCAAATTGAAGAGATTGATGCAGTTCGTTTGGGAAGTACAGCCAATCGATATAGGAGAGCATCAGAAATGCCACCTCCAAAGAGCATTCGAGAATTGTGCACCATTTTAGGTGACACAGCAAATGAAAAATATCCTATCTTTCGTTCTCCAAGACCTACTGATCGGTCGCAAACTTTAGCAACTGCAGTGTTTAATATTCTAGAAAACAAATTGGATATTTACTTAAAGAATCCAAAGGAAAGTAAAGTGCCATCTTTTTATCTGCCATTGAATATAATTTGAAAGGCCAATTAGATTGGAGATGATAAATGGGTCAGTGGAATGGAAAGAAGTAGCTCAATGGTTAGAAAACTGCAATAGAAAGAATGAGTTACTTGGTTTATGGTGGTTTATATTTGTTAGGCATATATCTTAACACAAATATAAATACAAACCTCTCATCCATGGACTAATAGGGGAGGGGTGTCTGTTGTAGTCTGTAGATGGGAAGGGATTATTTTTGAGTCATAAAGCAACTAGAGTAAATATCAGTAGTTATGATCATAATGTAAATAATATAAAAATATGGCATAAATAAATATATACTATATATATATATATACTAACTATAGTGTGAGATGGTCACGGTTTCAGCTCTTGCTGGAATGGTGTACCAAAGGCAGTATTATTGGTAGAGTGCTCAATATAAAATAGAGCTGTTATATAATATAATAAGATAAATGTCTTTGAAACATCTTCACCTGATGATTGCATCGCATGAAACCAATATGGTTGTGAATGTTCCTTTGTCACCTAATAAATAGATATGTAAAACCTTTATATATTTATCTTATTATATTATATATATATATATATATATATACATACATATATACATTACTTAAAAACAAATACAGTATGATGCACTTACAGAGAATAGCATTAATAGCATTCTTTCTATCAATCAAAGGGAATAATATTAGTGTATATAGTTTTAAAAAAATACAATAACATTACATTTATCATAAATATTAAAATGTACACTATAACTTGTTAAAGTTTATTTACCTTGTGAACTAATGAAATACATTGTTGACTATTTAGAAGTGTTTTTCTTTTTGCCTGTGGATTTTGTCCATTGATGGGGGTTCCATAAATGAGAGGTTAGACTGTAATTGAAGATTCTTTTAAAGTTGAAATTTATTCTGGATAAAATCAAATTCTATTTTCTGCAAAACTTAATCGACACAATTGGTAAACAAGTATGCAACTCAAATTTTATACCAAATTTTTCTAATTACTTTGGCCAATAAATAATTAGGCATTATATTTTTGTCAATGTTACATTTGTTGGGAATTAATTGCTAAATCTATTTACTATGAAAGGTAATGGAGATTTTAGAATTTTCAATGACATTCCTTTCAATAAACTTCACTAATCAAATACATGTTTGTAATCTCTTCATAAAATAAAAAAAAAAATAACATTACTTTCTTCTTTGTTTTTTACAGCAAGAAAATTTAAATATTTTTCTTTGGATAAATTTGATTTTTTGCACTGTTGCCCTCATCTTTATTGTGGTATGTAAAAACACATTTCAGCTGCTGTATCCTCTGGCCTTCTTCAGGTGTTCCCTGTCTATCCGAGCATAGCAATGATCTAACCTAGGAAATCGTTTTGATTAGTTTTTTGATCAATAATTTCCCAGGTTGGGTCATTGCTATGCTCGGATAGACAGGGAACACTTGAAGAAGTCTATATTTTATACCACAATAATAATAATAATAATCCAAAAATCAAAATAGTGCACATAAAGCCTCATCTCAAAAATTCAGATGAATGATTTTTTGGTGTTCATCAAGAAGGTGTTTTGGATAACTATTGTTATAAAATTAATTTGGAATTCAAGAAATTCTGTTTCAATTTTACTTATATCTTGCCATATAAAAAAATCCACTTGGAATTCATTAATTAAAGATTTAAAAAAAAAAAAAATGTTATTAATAAATTTGACAAAATTAATTTTCAATCCATTTATAGATTGCAAGAAAAATTGTTGCTATCAGATATTCATTTGACTATTTGAAGAATTTATGCTTGATAAAATTTGATAAGTAATTTTCAATCATATATAAAATATCTTTGAATCTGATATCACCTGCTGAAAATTATTTCTGTTCTATAATTTGATTGACTTTGTTAGTGATTGAAATCAATTAGAAATCAGAAAGTCTATTATATATATATTTACCAACTCCTCCGCACGAGCAGGATATGACACAAGGTCAATTTCTTAAGCGGAGTTTAACAGGTTTGAATTCAGAGTTTTCCTTCTCCTAGACTGGTTACCTAGCCATGGTTAAAGAGTCCAGTCTGCCCTGCTATTTACCCATAACTGGAGGGAGAGTAGGATTCATACCTTTCCCAAGGGAATTAGCGTTAAGTGAAAATGCAATTACCACGTCTAGGATTTGAACTCGGGGCGACGAGTCCATTTCCCATGACTTTAACCATTACACCACGCGCTTCCAAAGTCTATTATATATACTTGTGGATAGGTTGCACTTTTTTAACCAAAACTTCTGCCAAAATCAGTGATGCAACCAAAGTCCGTTTGACATAAATATAAAACAGCAATACTTTAATTTTCATTTATCAGCGATTGCAATGATGTGAAATACATGCAATATACATTTGAAAGCTTTTGAGGACTTTCATATACACATAATATATATATAAAAAAATTCCTAACACATTGCTTTAAACTGACCTGATACTGCTGTTACGCTTTCTTACCCAATCTCATTTACAATTATATTATTAAGAAATGCAACCCTTATTTCTATATGTTTGCATTATGCATCACAGTCTATGGTGAAGTGTTCTAGATCTGATATTTGTAAACAAAAAATGTCATAGGAAATGGACTCGTCGCCCTGAGTTAAAATCCTGGACGTGGTAATTGCATTTCACTTAGCGCTAATACCCTTGGAAAAGGTATGAATCCTACTCTCCCTCCAGCTATGGGTAAATAGAGTAAAATACTCGGCTCTTTAACCTTGCAGTTAACTCTCTGCTTGTAGAGTGGCTGGAAGTGTTATGAGAGGGGACGTTTTGTTGAGGTGAAACCATTAGCAGGTAGACCCATAGAGTAAATACTCTGCTCTTTAACCTTGGTTAGGTAACTGGTCTAGGAGAAGGAAAACTCTGAATTCAAACCTGTTGAACTACGCTTAAGAAATTGACCTTGTGTCAGATCCTGCTCGTGTGGAGGGGTTGGTAAATATATAAATATTTGTAAACAAAGTCTTGAAACAAAGGTGAATATTTGATAAGTTTTATGTTAGAATATAGCTAGTTATACAAACTAGCTAGATTATAATGCAGCCTATCTGCAGGTGAACCACAAATATCCACTTTGACAACAACAAATTAGGGGTGCACCCTATCCACTGGTGTGACCTATCTGCAAGTATATATGGTGTGCCAAATTTAACAACTATTATTATGGGACAGTATATTTTAGTTTAAAATCTTAATTTTCAAGATGAGGTCTGCTGAATAAAAATAACTTTAAGGACAGAAGGAAATATTTGTTTATCTTTGACCAATTATCCACTAATTCCAAGTATTCTGACTTTTGTGCATTGGTGTAAAATTTTAGCAAAGATGTCAGCTGTACCTGTCTTTAACAACATTAACATTCTATTATTCATAATTTGAAGTATCATCATGTTTTTTTAATACTCTGGTACGCAAAGGATGCAGAGTATGATTTTTTCAGTTTGGATACCTGGTTGTGGAGGTGCATTTGATACTTGTGCACCTATGGTAGGTAAGGAGTTAATTTGGTTGACTTTTTTTAGTGACTGGAATCAAAAAATCAGTAAGTCTCTGTCAAATTCACCGAAATGTAAAGAATTGGCACAAACAAATTTCATTTATTGACTTTATTGAAAATTCATTACAAAAAGATGGATAATTGAAACAAAAAATTATTTTTGATTATAAAAAAAAAATAAAAAAATAAAAAAATATTTTCATTTCCATTTTTGATAAATTCAGAAAATTCATTTTTTATTTTACTTATGTTGGAATGTTTGATGACTTAGATGTTTTTTTTTTCTTTCTCTCTTTATTGATCATAACTTTTTGATAGATGAAAATTTATCAAATATAAAAGGAAAACAAAAGTTATGAACAACAGAGAAATATTTCCTTTCAGATTCATAAGTAATATTACAAAGTAGATTCTGATGATTCTCCAAAATTAGTTTTAGTAAATAAATAAAACTTTTTGTCATAAGAAAGTTTCTTGGTTTTTCACTCTCAGATGGTGCACTTTAAGGTAACAGCAGCTTTGTATTACTTTAGTTAGAAGTTCCTGAATGAACACAAATTCATTAATTCCTTAAATACTGTGTATATATATATATATATATATATATAAAATATAATGATAATAATAATAATCAAAGTTAGGGTAGCAGAGACATAAAGTCAATGGCACTTGGTAACTGTCAGATTCTTGCCTAAGCAATCTTCAAACCAAATGTTAGTTTGAAAATTGCATAGGCAAGAATCTGACAGTTACTAACACTAACTTAAATATATAAGTTTTATCAATGATAATGAGCACTCTTAACTAATAAACATAGCAAACTATATTATCTATATATCTATCTATCTATCATCTCTCTCTCTCTCTCTATATATATATATATATATATATATATATATATATATATATACATATACACATATATACAGAGAGAGAGAGAGAGTGAGAGGGGATGGAATAAAAGAAAACAAATTAAATAGCATTCAAAAGTTCAAATGTGATATATTACTCCCATTGAAGAACATTTCAAAAAAGCTTTTTTTAAAAGTCACTTTCTCTACTAATTTGGTTTACTTTCTTCTTTAAAAAAAAAAAAATATATATATATATATCAATAGGAATGAATCTCTGAATGGCATTATTTTTTTATAAAGGCAGAAGAGTGCTTTAATTAAAAACATAAATTTTCAATTGGAGATAATGTTATATCATTGGAAAGAGTATTTTAAAATCATTATTTTATCTGTTTGTGTCATTGGATTTGTTAAGAAATACTTTCATCAAGAAAATAATAATCACAGTTTTCATTGCTTATTTATTTTCTTGTATCTCAACCTGATTTTCTTTATTTTCATTTATTTACAATTTAAACAACCGACAGTAAACTGCAGTTGAAAAATTACATTTGATTTATAATTGAAGATATTAACAAATATATACAGGGGAGAAATAATTCCAGTTGTGAATTAAAATTAAAAAGGAAATTTGTAACCAAATTTTAAAATAGAATGTGACTTAAAAGACAGCCAATCACAATTCTTTAATCATTGAATTAAAATTTCTGTTAGAAAATATTGCCAATCTGATTTTCAGAGTTTTTGATATTTCCCTGGAATTTTATCTTTGGTCATAGTAAAAAAAAAAAAAAAAAAATCTGTGATTGATAACAGAAATCAAGAAATCAACGAGCACCAATCAAGTTTTGACAAATTAATCATCAATTTATATCATATTTTCTTAGAGTAAATAAAAAATATCTTAATAAACTTATACCACTTAGATATTTAAAAAGCCATGTCTAAAATGAATATTTACTTGATTCGAAACTGACTTTCTAGACATTTCATCTGAGATATTTATCGATGATATTTTCTTTAAACCATTCCAGAGTAAATTGAAGGTGATCTCCATCAACACTTAAGAAGTGAAGACGGCCAGTGTCGTTCAATTTTTTCAGCCCAATTCGATCCTGCCAAAAAAAAAAAAGAAATAAAATTATATATTAATATGAGTGTTTATAATATGTAGTTTAAGATAAAAAAAACTCCTCTTACCTTGGGCTTGGAAGAAAATGGTGCCCGAAATTTAATTTTTTTTTATAAGAGTACAGACCGGAAATGAGGGGGTTGGTGGGAGTGGAGTGGAGTCATACATAAACCAAATTTTTTGGCAGTCGGTGAGTTGTTATTTGGAAGGCAAGCTATCGCGAGCTGATCAGATAAGTTTTTAAATAAATACAAATTTGAAAAATACAATAAAAAATAAATAAAATAAATAATAAAAAGTATTTAAATAAATACAAATAATAAAAAGTGTTTAAATAAATAAAAAGTTGAAAATTTACTTGTAATTCAGATTCTATCACTAAAGCAGATTTTAATATCTGAAAAATTTGGACCTGCTGAATTTAATACCAACAAATAGATGATTTGTTCAATTGAAGCATGTTTTGATATTTAAATTATAATCAATTATTATACACTTATATTATAATCTTTTTCTTCACAATATAAAATTGTTTCATTTTCCCAGTTCATAAGATGCCATCATGAAAGCAAATCCTCAACATCCAATTGTGATCATTTCATTTCTATAATTCTTATAGCTTTTTTGTGCAAATAACATTTTTTAAGGACTGTTAAATATTGAATCTTTGATTTAAGAATGTTGTTGTGTATAAAACTGCTATGAAGTGAATTAATTTCAGGAACATACGTTTGTATTCAGGCAAATGTAGTAGCCATCTATCTTGCTACTGAGGCAAAGTTCTTTTATAGTATTATCTCATTTGCATACTATACTACAAAAACAATTTCTTTTAAATCAGCAGATGATATTTGTTACCCTGAGGAAGATTAGAGACATATGCTTAATACATATTTGTTAAGTATCTGGCCGCCATCCTTGGCCAGTTGTAAAAGAAGTAAATAAGTAAGTAAGTCCAGAGTTATTTGGTAAGTCAATAAGTCCTGTGGTATAGTATCCTTTGGTAAGTGAATCCTTTAGGTCTGTTGTCCAAGAAGATCCAAGTAGCAGTGAGCTAAGATTAGAATCAGCCAATATAAATACAACAACAGCAGCAGAGCACCGCCAGTGATTGGATAAGAGGTTGCCTTCCCTGGTCACATGGTAGTCAGCGAGTCTATATTTAGAAGTGACCATTTGCCTCACGCCTTATATACAAAAATTCCAACAATATTTATATTAGATATTGTGTTTTGATCTTAATTGAAACATTTGGTGTTGTACATATCAATAAATCATCCTCATTTTTTCTACTTTTTTTCTACTCATTTCTCAACATAATGTTAGATTCACTTCCACTTTTCTTGTCTACATAAAACAATTTGTCTTGTAAAAATACATCTATAAGATGATTGAGGGGGGAGTCATCAGCGTTGTTATTCCTTGGGATCATTGGAAATTTCTGGTTTTCAACAACGAATTTCCTCACCCAAGGGACCAATCGAGGTTGATCAAACCTCGACCCTTCCCCCTCAGCAACTGACCTCGCCTCCTGATGACCATAGATATAGTACTGGTCACCTGACCTCCAGCCAATGGCAATAGTGCTCTCTTAATTTATATCACAACCATTTTTTACTCGAGTTTGATCTTACTACCAGGGTGAACGGTTGATTTGAGTTTTCCCCCTCTTTGTAGATTTTTTGTTTTTTAAATTTTACCAATTTTTTAAATTTCTATTTATTTTCCTTATTTACAAGAGAGGGGTTTTCCCTCTTTGTTGATTTTGTGTTTTTTAAATTTTTTTTTTCTATTTTTAAATTCCTATTTATTTATTTTTCCTTATTTACAAGAGAGGGGTTACCCTTCCCATTTTTTACTGTATTTTTTCTTATCAAACCCGTTATATGTACTACAAATTAAAAAAAAAAAAATTAAAGATTACTAATACACAATATATTTGTAAATACAATTAGAAAAGGAGGTGTGTGGTGTAAAGGTTATTGTCATAGGAAATTGACTCGATGGACAGAGTTAAAATCCTGGATAAGGTTATTTGCATTTCACATAGCGCTAATACCCTTGGGAAAGGTATGTATCCAACTATTCACCCTCCAGCTATGGGCAAATAGTAGGGATGACTGGACCTTTAGCCTTGGTTAGGCAACCAATATTGGAGAAGGAGAAAGAAAATTCTGAATTCAAACCTGTTAAACTCCACTTAAGAAATTGACATCCTACTCATGCTGAGGAGTTGGTAAGTATATAAATAAAATTATAAATTCTTATAGAAAAAACAACATACCTCTTTATAAAGTGGACTATCCCAAATTGAGTAGATCTCTTTGCCTTGACCAGGTTTATAAAAGCCAAACCACTGAAATGATAACATTGTTAAAAATGAGTCAATAAGTTTCATAGAATTATTTTATCATGACTGATTTTATGACATAAATAAACAAACACAATAAAGTAGTAAGTAGTGGAAAATCATTTAGTTACGGTTCATATCCAAAGTGAGTCACCTTCTTTACAAGTATGTTTTGATGGGAATACTGAATTTTTAGTGCTACACATTTGAAAAAGTATTACATGGTTGAAATTTGAGAATTAGTGTCATTTGATTTCAAAAGATTCATGAAAAGTTTTCATTTTTATGCAAATCTGAGAGAGAAAAGAAAAGACGAAAAAAATGAATGAAAATGTCATCTACTAGTGGAAAAGAAATATAATATTGAATAGGAAATATAAGAAGAGAATTTTGTTTTAAAAGTGGCATAAGATTGATATATTTTATCTAAGACTGGAATATTTTAAAAGGAAAAAAAGTTCAGATTGTAACTTAAAATGTTTTAACTTCATTTAGTGATTATAATTTGTTAAAATTGATTGTAATGTGGAGTATTTGTTGATAGATATATATTAATCTTTTTTTAAATAATTACCATAAATAATTGTTATAATACAGAAAGGAATAAAACATGTTTTTAAAGTTGATAAATTTTTATGAATAAATATATAGATAAAGGTTTCATCAGAATGGGAAAAAAATGACATGAAAACCAAAATAAGTGGATAATTTTGGCTTTCATGTCATATTTTTCTTCCATTTTATTGTATGTAACATATTTTTACTATTCTAATATTAACAAATTAAAAATATATTTTTTTTTAATTAAATGATGATCAGGTTGAAGCGCTTAGTGATTTTTCAAATTACTAGCAAAAATATGTGCCTCCTGGGTGCAAGTATTTAAATTTTAATGTAATAAAATGATATTGAATTAGAAAGACTAACAAAACTAAAGAATGAATATTACTTTTATTCTAATGTCATTTCAGTTGATTTCTATATAAAATTAGATAGAGAGAATTGCTTTTAATACATTTGAGAATAACATGATAGTATTAGAAATCAATAACAGCAAATAATTATTTATCAAACAAAAAGTTTTGTGAAAATTATAATATAATTTGTTGTTGGCATCCTTCCGTCTACTAAGAGTCCACTTTTAAAAAAATCTGCAGCTGCGTGAGTGGCTGAACAGACCAATTTTTGAATGGCAATCTCTGGTGCAGTGACTGAAAACAAACAGTGTTGCTTGCTGGAGTTGCTGTTGTCTCTCCTTCCTTTTGGCTCTCTTTTCTGTGGTGGCTACTTTCCTCTCTTTTTCCTTTCATTCCTTGTTTGACGAAGAGGCGCCAGGTCGCATGGTCTTCTGCACAAGCCTCTCATGTGATGGTGTTGATGTGACATATCTTCATGTTCCTCTTGCAGACATCTTTAAAGTGCAGGTATGGTCTCCCTACTGGTTGGGTGCCTTCTACTAATTCGCCGCCATACAGTGGGTCTTTGGGGATGCGGCCTTTGTCCATCCTCCTGACGTGATCAAGCCAGCGCAGGCGTCTCTTGCAGATGATGGCGGGCATGCTGTTTATGCTAATCATAATATAATTATTTCCACCATATACTATGTAAATCTTTATTTCTTAGTGAATATTTCTATTTATAAAAATCATCTTCAGAGCTTGTTTATACTCCGTGTTATCAAGAGCGGAGACAAAAGTCATATGAGTTCAAAACAAAAACCTTGATGTTGCAAAAAAAAAAAAAAGAGTTATACAATAGTTTCGAATGTGAGCACTTCCGCCACATTTTTCTCGGTCACCGGATCATGTATATCTTATTGTAACAGTTTAAAAAAAAGAAGACATATTACAAGATTGACACTAGACGAATTCTCTTATTCAAACAGGATGAGTATTAGCCAGTTGACGGTAGACCTTCAACAGATTTTTAGAAAAAGAATTTTTATTTTTGTAATTAATTTTGTAATTTTTATTTTTCTATTTTTATTTTTCTTATATATAAAGTAAATAAGTATGAACGGTTGTAAGGTTTTATTTTTTTTTTTTGGATAATGTGAAAATTTAAATTTGTTGGGAAGTATATAACGGAAAATGTCATGTGAAGGGGATTTTATGATTTCTGACTACAAATGTCGCTAAATAAGGGGATATATTAAAAAACCCTTGTCTTTGAGGTATGGTTTTATGGGTAAGAATAACGCAAGATTCCATAATTCTACGTAGTGTTCTATCGTGTATGTGGGTTAATATTTTGGCACCCTTAAAGTCAAAGGTATGGTTCCGATAGACGTTTAGATAAGGATCTGGAAGTCTCGCCTACATATTTTTTGTTACAATTTATAAATATGTGTTATTTCTATAACACATATTTCTGGGTTTTAAGGTGAATCTAATTCAGGTAGACTTTAATAGAGTCATTGTTAATAAATAAGACGCTAATGCTAATTAAGATTAAGTAATGACTATTTCATAACTGTTGAGAATATAACTTAAATAAGTAAGGAAATCATGATGTCAGTGGTGACGTAGTTTTGGTTACAGACTGACAGTTACATAATCTTTATTATAATAAGTACCTATTGCTATTACTTATTATAGTAGACATTTCTTTTTGTCAGGTTAATTTCTACTTACCTCACTTTCTTTCGGGTATACCATTGAGTCTTTATTGAATTTAACAAGCACCAATTTCTTTAATCGAAGCAAATTTTCCTTGTAGGACTGTTTGGATTCCTGCAATTTGATGTGACATTATTAATTAGCAAAATATTTCTTCAAATTCAAAGAAATTATTACAGGAATATTGCAAAGGAATGTATGGAAATAAAAAAATGTGTATAAAAAAATATAACCTTCTATTTGGATACTGAGTCCCTAACCCAATGAATATTACCCACCCCCACAACATTTTTATTGCATGTACAGAATAGTGCTTACATTGAGATTTACCTAAAAAGTAATATATATATATATATATATATATATATATATATAGGTTTGGTGGTTGGTTTTGAAGGCTATCAATGCAAGTGTAAAAAAAATAAGGTAACTATGGTGTTGTTTGTTAACCTGTAATTTATTCTTAATATTTCGAGATATTAAGAATAAATTAGAGGTTAACAAACAACACCATAGTTACCTTATTTTTCTTTACACTTGTATTGTGATAGCCTTCAAAACCAACCACCAAACCTATATAAACACAATGCTTCAAGTAAATTATAAAACACTATATATATATATATATATATATATATATATATATATATATATATATATATGTGAGGTATCCAAAACTTGGTAGTAAGGGATGATTCTATATATGATTTCTAAGACACACTGTATTATTATTGTATGATCCAGTATGTATAAATACAGTGAATCTTTAAATCACTACAGAGAGCTCAATGTATAATAATCTTTTTAGATTATATACAGAGCAATATTTATCTTTGAAAGGAAGGAAAAACTCAACACCGTTATTCCATAATAAATTTATTTCGACCAAAATTGGGGCCTTTATAAATCTAAGTTGATTTAACAAAGCTCCCCAATATCAAGTCTCATCAGATGGATAATCATCAATAATTTGAATTGCATAACAGAAAAATTTTCTCAATGTAGAATCTTCTTCCTCCTCAAATTTTTTTTTACAGAATGTATACATTAAAAGGCTGTCACTATGGTGACAGGAAGTATATATATATATACAAGATCATGATAATCTTCAGCTTCTGGGATGCAAAACAGTGGCAGGATCAGCTGAGTGAGAAAGAGGTCTGATGTTGTAAAATCGAAAATTATTAATGAAACCAATCCTAAATCATTAGTGTGAATGCATCTCTGTGTATCTAGAAAATGTATTCATTGAAATGAAAAGTGTAATACTAATATTCACAATCCAAGTCAGACTAATTTTCAGTAACTTGCTTTATTCTTTATTGATCAGTTCTAGAATTACAAACTGGCCATCAGCCATAAGTTACAGGTGATTTAGTTACAACTTCTTAAAGGTTGGGGGGAGGAACAGATTAAAGAAATATGGTTAATGGCTGAATTGAAGTTAGTTGGAGATATAATTTGTCAACTTAACAGTTCTGTGAAAAAAAAAAAAAAAAAAAAAAAGAAAAAAAAAGAAAATTATAAAAATGAAGAAAAAAAAGAATTAAATGCCCGAAAACTAGTCTATATCTGGATTGTGAATGTATTATGTTTGTATATATGTTTTAGATAACTCTAAATAAGATTAATGTAAATTTCAATAGGGAAGAGGCTATTCTGAATAAGCACTCCATTATTTTCAAATTAGAAAATAGAGAAACTCTTGCAAAAGGAAAATGAAATAGGTGCCAAAAGAGAAATTTCAGTCCTCTACTAAAAGACCACATTTCAAAATTTAAATCTGAATTCTTGCAGTTGTTTCTCATTTGTAAATACAGAATTCAACTGATTTTTAAAGAACCTCACCAAATCTGCACTAATGAGTGTGTGTGTGTGTGTGTGTGTATATATATATATATATATATATATATATATATATATATATATATATATGAAAAATGAATGAAGTGAATCCGACAGTGTGAAATAAATATTTAGAAAAAACAAACACATGATGTTAAATTCGCTGACAGAATTCTGTTTCGACCCTTTATTGAAGTGGTCTTCCTCAAGAGCGAGTTGTGTATGATAGAGAGAACGGCGAAAGTGGACCGTTATGAGATGAAAGTGGTGCAGATGAAACGTTCAATATTATAGCCGGAATTTTTTAAATTTTTTTTTTAATTTAAATTTAGAAAATGCGCATTCTGTTTTTAAAATAAAATAAAATAAATTTATTTATTTTATTAAATCAGAAGCATTATAGTCCACAAAGAAAACTCAAAAGAGTTTGATGTAAATGTGTATAAAAATGTAAAAGAAAGTATCTATATATATATATATATATATAGAGGTGCGTGGGCTAGTGGTTAGAGTCGTGGAAAATGGTCTCGTCAATTCGAGTTCAATTCCTAGACGAAGCTGTTCGCATTTCAGATATTGCTAATACCCTTGGGAAAGGTATGAATCCATATATTCTCCCTCCAGCTATGGGTTAAATAGTAGGGCAGACTGGGCCATTCAGGTAGGTAACCAGTCTAAGAAAGGGATAACTCTGGATTCAAAATTCCTGAGGTCGGTCATTGATTGGGTTTGTGGCAACCCTTGATGCACCAATTCTTTCCTATTGACTGTGCCAAAAAGTGTGGATGGTCCAACGCAAACCTTCACTACTATAAACAAATTACTGTGTGGGTGTTCATTGTATGAACCCTCATGCGTTGAAAATCGACGAGAGAGTCCATACAAAAAAAAACATAATATATATATATATTTACTTTATCTATGTTTTTATAGATCATGTTATAGTTATAAAAGTTTGCATTCATGATTCCAAGCTTGCTTGTGACTAACAAAGTCAAGGTAGAATAGGCAGGTTTGCCTTCAGTTGAAGGTCAAGTCAGATTGTTCTTCTTCCTCTACAGGTTGGCATTGCAGGTGAATAGTATGGCGCCAGGTGTTGCATTCAAAAACTCGTTAATTGGCAATGAAAGGAATAGGCAAGTAAAAACATATTCAGATAACTCTTGTACTCTTTTTAAAACCTGTTTGTTGAGTCATTGAAAATCCGTTTGCCTTTAAATGATTTTCAATGACTCAACAAACAGGTTTTAAATAATCAGCATTTGAAGAGAGGCACCAAGATCAGTTTTTATAGAGCTGCTGCTGTACTCATCACTCTCTGTACAGTACCAAGTCACTTACTGTATCCACCTATCCATTATTAATTGCCCAAGATATATATCAAAGTTTTTACCTGCCTATCACTTTCATTGACCATTGCCAATTAACGAGTTGTTGAATGCAACACCTGGCACTGGTAATCTGAACATTAGCTACATAAATGAGAGTAACCTCCCCTTATTTATTTCACTTTGAGGAAACCATATGCTTTGGTCGGCCATTTTCATTTCACCATAATCAATACAACTGCATGTTTTAACACGAAAATATCATAAAATGTGTTCTTAATAACAATTAAGTTCATTTCAAATAATGCACAAGCACAATTAAGAACACATTTTATGATATTTTTATGTTAAAACATGCATTTGTATTGATTCAAACAAATTTGTATTTTCAATGTAGATTTACAGTGAAATGAAAATGGCTGACTAAAACATATGGTTTCCTCAAAGTGAAATAAACAAGGGGAGGTTACTCTCATTTATGTAGCTAATGTTTAGATTGCCCCTGGCACCATACTATTCATCTGCAATACCAACCTTTAGAAGAAGAAAAATCAGACAATTTTTACCTTCAACTGAAGGTAAGTCTGCTTATTTGTATTGAGTCAGTTGCCAATCTCCATGTTGATCTTTAGCTTCAGAAGAAATTGTTCACCTGAACCCCCTGAACGAATATTTGAGGATGTTCCACAAACCAAAAGAATGGTAACTTCAACTAGGGACCAAGCCTCGCCCAGTGTCACTCCAACCCCTAAGCCAATGCCATCAAAAATACCCCGTGCATTATCAAGATTACTCCCCTGTAATCGGTCGGGTCGAAAGGAACTGATTCCCCCTCAAAGGCCACTACGCCCGCGCAATGGAGGGGGGGGGAGGAGGGAGATGAAGAATAATTAAAGTTCCAATTACCGTCGAACTGGGAAGACAAGGCAACAAACGGTTGTAACTTAATACAAACCCGAATAGTCACAAAGTCTACTGCAGAATGACAGGGTATTTATAAGACTCCACAATGTCATTCAAATCAAGCAGTCAAGCAGCCAATCAGAACTCAAGGAATGGAATGACCCAAATCACCCAAATTCATGAATGGGTCATTCTTGATTTCTATATATACCAACTATCTTGGACACTGCTTAAGTTGTACTTAGTTAGCTGCTGTTATTCAAACCAACAGTAGACTTACTGACCTCAATACAGATAAGTGAACTGATTCAATGTTTTCAGTTCAATCTTATTGATATTAAGAACTCTTCCTGGGGTACTGGCTGGTGCAGTACCTCTGTCTTCAGTTCTTTGGACCGACTTTCAATCTGAAGAGCTGGACAAAGCAGGAGATTATAAAGCAGACTTCTCTCAAAGTAGGCAACAAAGGTAACATCAACAGCAAAAAAAGAGGTCTCTGATCAGTTGCTCTGATTTTAGAGTTTTAGTAATGGGCCTGTAATCATCAAAGTTGAACAAGATTCTATTAAGGTGATAATAAATGTAAACACATTCTTTAACCAATCAAGGTCTTCAGTGGCTTACTTGAACATCATATTGAAAAAAATGGTGAACAGGGTTGGTGCCAAGACATAAGCCTGTTTTACTCCATTGATGAACAACAAGCGCTCCAAGAGATTGCTATTGATTTTTTGTGCAGTTGGCAAACCATGATTTGTCACATTTCTTTTCTGTTGAATACTTTAGCCATGTTGATGAATGTTGTGTATAGAACCCTCTGTTATGCTTGCAGCATTTTTCTGGAAGCTGCCTGAGGACAGACACCCTGTCTATGGTGCTTATGTTGCCTCAGGAGAGAGAGAGGGAGAGAGAGAATATGGATGGTACTAGTCTGTTCAGAAGAACCCTCCAGTGATGTATGATACCAGTCTGTCTATAAAAAAAACCCTTGCAAAGATTTTTTTCCTGTGATGGAGAGTAGAAGCACCCTTCTTCTTTAAATGTTTTCCTCATAGTTCTTATACACCATGGTGATGACTTTATCACAGAGATCTTTCTCTGCTCACAGCAAAAGACAAAAAGCTCATGGATTTTAAAACATAATACAGATATAATAAGTAAAAAGTAAAGTCTTCGGGGTGGCCTAAAGTCGGTATCAGCCAGTCAGTGAGGGAGTCTATCCCCTTTTCAATAGCGCTAGACCAAGGAGATTGTTTTTGGCATCTGAGGTGGAGCGCCACAACTACCATCAGCTCCTTACTTTACTGCACATATCCCTGTGCTACTCATACACTGAGTTGGTGAGGACCAGTATCGAAATAGGAACCTTGTGGTTTCTAGCCGAACGCCCTACCGACTGAGCTAACCCGGCCCCAGATATAATACCCACACCTATATATTGTCCTGGCATATTTTTAGTGTTCTGATAATAATTTCAATATCCACATATAATATGTTGTGCATGTACCGGTATATGTGTATATAAAATCCTTTCTAATATCACTAATATGTGGGTAATCAATGTGAAATCTAGTGGATTAGTTTTCTTGAGTTGTTGTGTCCTCCCAAAAGAATTATAAGTTCCCTTGTTTAGTCATGGTAAACCTTTCTTCTCTCTCACATAGTCTAGGACTTGAATCTGGAATAAGAATCTGTTTAAGAAGAGAACAAACTCTGCTGGTAGCAATAACAAAAGTAAATAAGTAAATCAATTTAGAGTAATTTCACTTGATTCAACTTTTAAATTTAATTCTTTTGAAAAAGCAAAAATTTCCCAAAGAAATGTTGGTCATTTCCATACAAAACAAATAAAACTACATTGGAAAGAAATTGTCATATAAAAATAGATGCCTTAATAGAAACATTGGAATTTAAATTTTATCAAATACATCATAAGTACATTATTATCTATCCAGTGGTTCCTTCATAATGAAAATATGTGTGATATTAGATTTAAAAAATGAGATGCATGTTTATAATAAATAACAGATTTTAACACAAAATAATTAATGAATATCATTGACCATCTTAAACCTGTATGTAATATGGATAATTACTGCTCTTATTAGGTAAATAATTTTTTAATCATTAAAGCACTTACATTTAATGATTATGTGCAATTAATTCATTTAGTTTTGCTCTGACACAAACAGCAAGCCATGAAATGCATATATTTTTGATTTATTTACATAATCTATTCTATAAATTAATTTAATCACATTTTATTAAAAACAATTTTATTGAAAATTATTGCAATTTGAAATCATATCCAAAGAAATCTTTGAACTAAAGAAATATTGAGCTCTATTATTTGTTAATCATACAAAAAAAATAATAGAAAATTTTTAAAAAGTCAGCATGAATTGCTTATATATATATATATAATATATATATATATATTTTTAACAATGGAAAGGAGTAACCTACTCGAGTTTCATCGATTGATTCTTCAGGGTTACATTAGTTAAATTAATCGAGTTTTCGATTAATCTTAGATGGTATAATACATGTCCGTTGGAATGGGATTTATCCTTAATAGACGAACGCTTATTTATATTTTCAAAGATTGAGAACTGTTTTTGTTTATATATATATATATATATATATAAAATAATGAAACTGGTTGTTTTATGGATATGCTTTTACTCAGTTACTAGATTTTTTTTTATCTAATCTATTTTTTTTCTATTTTCAAATGAAATAAAAATTGCACCTGTACCCAAATGATAAAGATTTGAATAGATGGAATAAAAAAAGGAATTCAAGTAAATAAAATTAAAGAAACACAGAAAAATGTGCTTACTCTTTCTAGATTAATGTCAGCCAAGAAGACACTTTTTTCTTTGTATTCTTCCTCCTGAAGAGGATCATGCCAATATTCAGCCTGCACAAGACTGGAAAATGTAAAATAGAGAGAAAAAAATCAGTGACAAAATTGTACTTGTTTGAGGAAATCAGAGAAACAGCTGCATAGAACAAAAATGAAGAATTGAAATAAATTAAATCAAGTAATTAAATGAATTGATGATTTGAATGAAAAAAAAAAAAAAGAAAGAGAGAGAGAGAGAGAGAGAGAGAGAGAGAGAGAGAGAGAGAGAGAGAGAGAGAGAGAGAGAGAGAGATAGAGAAGAGAGAGAGAGAGAGATAAAAGAGAGAGAGATAGAGAGAGATAAAAAGAGAGAGAGAGAGAGATCAAGAGAGAGTGATAAAAAGAGAGAGAGAGAGAGAGATGAGAAAAGAGAGAAAAGAGAAAAGAGAGAGAAAAGAAAGAGAGAGAAAAGAAAGAAAAATACTTACTGATTTTGAATAAAACTGAAAAAGAAAGAAAGGAATGTCATTAAAAGTGAAAAGAAAAAGTAGAACATGAATGATACATTGTTAATTCATTGTTGGAATGACATTTTAACAGGTGATGTTTTGACCTGAAATGTATGAACAACTTCAGATTTTATTTGGTAACATTTAATAAACAAATATCTTGAGATTGTATTTTCATCTTAGCAATTATTAAAGAAAAAAAAAAGTTAAAACAAAATAACTTTTATTTTCAAGTGTTAAATTACTCAGTTTCTTTATTGGATTTGAAGATTTGAATTGAAGACCATGAAAAATAAATAAGTTAAGATATGTTATTTTGTATTTAGGAATCATCTTTCAGCTTTTTTTTTTTTGTCTAGCTAAGACCAAAGTGTATTATCTGTTCCTTTGGACTTCAAGTAAATTTTACTCTTAGTAATAAATATATATATTAATATATAAATATTATAAAGTAATGCTCATCTTTCCCACCATTCTAGTTTCATATCAATTGAGCAGATTGTTAATTTTTTTTACTTCTACTTCTTTTTTTTTTCAGCACTCAACAAAGATGAAATTTGCACAAAAACTTTTATTCCTTAATATATTTTTGGATGACAATACAGCAGGAGAACCTTTATTTTAAAAAATGTCTGTTCTTCAAGAAATCTGACTGTGGATAAAGTAATTTCTGAGAAATTTATAACTAATTTCATTTATTAATAAGAGATGGGAAATTTTTTGAAGAATTAAAATTACTTACCTAAGGTAAGCACCCTGGTTTAGCAATTTGCGTACCATATCACAGAGTGAAGAGTTACTTCCAGGGCAATGAGGAAATCCATAGATACCTGAGAAAAAAATGGAGGAAACCATATTTTTTTTATTATTGAATAATGCAGATTAATTCAACTGTTATAAAAACAAACCAAAATACATTTAAATGTAGCAATGTCCAATTCAGTGAAAATTGGCACAGAATTTAAAGACCATAAAAATAGAAGGACAGAATTATTATTGACTAGAAAAAAGGATAAAAAATACAAGAAACCTATCATCATATAGGTTGATAAATTAAGGAGGAATTAAGACTTAAAACCAAGTATGGTCAAAATGTTTTTTTAAAACTCATGAATTAAAATTTAAAAAAAAAATCAGAAGAAATGAATGAAAATTAATGTAATTTTTGCTGTATTATGAAGAGGAAATATTTAAAAAATCACATGTAATGTAAAAAGGTTGTTTTACAGTTTTTAAAAGAGAGAATTTTATAAATTAAAATCTGTATCTGTCAAAATGGCAGAGTTTTACCGTTTTTCTCTCACTCCTGATATGCTATATGATTTTAAGTGATTTATTTCATTGTTATAATTAAAAAATTCATAGAATTTTTTAGGCTCCGCTCTTAAGGAAAAGAATTAGTGACACTTTACAATTTTAATTTTTTTAAATAAAAGTTTAAAAGAAAGAGGGAGGTGATATCATACTGAAATGTTGGTCACATAAAGTTAATTTCAAAATGCAAATGATGAAACTGATAAAATTTCTGCAGGATGACTTTTTCAAAACCTGTTAGGTGAGAGATAGTATCATAGTGACACATATTTAGGTTTGTAATCTCTTCTTTAAATTCAGGATGCACTAAGGGCAAGATGCATTTTCTCTCTTTGTGGTTGCCATTTTAAAGACTTTTTGACAATGTCATTTAATGTTACATACACTTAAACATGACACAACTAAGAATGAACAAAAGGAATTTGGCCAAGTATATATTTCTATTACAAAAGATGAACATTTTTTCTTCTATTGTTTTCTTCCTCCTCTTCTTCCTATTATTGGATTTTATCTTAACACCAACTAATTTAGAAATGTTGAAAATCTACAGCAAAATGACCAACAAGAAACTTGCCTCTAAAATCTATCATACAATCATCAAAATGCTTTAAAAAATCTACAGCCAAGCTAGATAACTGATGTAATGAATATGCATATACCTGGGTCCCCCCTCACTGTAATATGATTGGCTACTGTCAACTATAAATACCGAACCATGTAGAGGTACAATTGCCTACTACTATGATGTCGCACCAGCTTACCTGCTCGAGTATAAGAGAGAAAGTCTGTTTTTGGTGATTGTCGTAAAGTGAATAATAAAGTCAGTAAAAGGTCTGGTGGCCGTGATAATGTTGTAGTGGGGTGGTGATGTAGGCAGAATTTTGTGTTTTGGTATTCTGAAGTCGATAGCTGGTTGTATTGTGTATGATAGTTGGCGTAATTTTGGTATCGCTGAACGATGTGGAATTGTTCGTTTGTTGACTGCTGGTCGGTCAGATTTTGGGTAGAGGTAGGTGAGGATGTAAATCGGCCGCCTGTGATGTGCTCTGCTGCTGTCGCTGGTGATGTCTGAGTTGTCAGTTCTT
Organism: Doryteuthis pealeii; assembly: GCA_023376005.1. Classification (NCBI taxonomy): domain Eukaryota; kingdom Metazoa; phylum Mollusca; class Cephalopoda; order Myopsida; family Loliginidae; genus Doryteuthis; species Doryteuthis pealeii. The sequence goes on from CM042146.1 coordinate 45,919,655, forward strand.
CAAAGTCGATTTATATAGGCCTGTGTGATCCGGAATCGGATCACACAACCCTTTTTTATTTGGGGGGGGCGTTTTCGATTGGACGAAAATGTGAGTTTATTTACAAAATTATTTTCTTTAATGTTTAGGAATTCTAGTTTTCCAAACGGAAGTTTATCTCGAGCCCATGCATAGAATCGTGTTAATTTGGTCACTTCGTTTTAGGCTACTGTAGAGTAAACTTCCGGTTGCCGTCACAACTTATGTTTTGTTTTGTTGGCGAGTGTGTGTATCTTTTTTATTGTGGTGTGTGTGCAAACTGAATTGCTGAATTAGTGAATCGAGAGATATCTATTATCGTTTATGTAACATCCCTTACCTGGATATATCAATAACCGTGACAGATAGTTTAAATAGACCAATTGACTAAGATAATCAGCAACAAATAATAATGGAAAATGCAAGGGCCCAAGAAAGTATTTACAAGATTCATTCTATAACAGAATTTAAAAATAATGCCACAAATAGGAAAACTTCAAATAAATCAAACCAAAATATCCAGAAAAGAAGAAGTAATATTATCCAGACTAAGAATAGGACACTCATACATTACCCATTCATACCTCCTCAAAAAAGAAGCAGCCCCATATTGCAGACGATGCCAAAAACCCTACACAATCAAACACATAGTAACAGAATGTAACAACCTAAAACAAATACAAAAAAAATACTACCAAAAAACAAATCTAAAACAGATATTCTACCAAATCAACCCAGAAAAACTACTTGGATACATAAAAGAAGCACACATCTACAACAAAATCTAAAAATCTTCCAAAAAAAAAAAAAAAAAAAAAAGAAAAAAGGAAAACACAAAAATATGTTAAAAAAAATCATCCAAAAGTTTCATTCACAAAAAATATGTCAAAAAAACCCAAAAAAAACCTTTAGAAAATTAAACATTATCACCAATTCATTTCAAAAACGTAGTCGGCATTAAATGACCCATTGAGGTTGATATGCCGTAAAACAAGAACAAATCAAATCAAAATTTAAAAATGAACTTAGTAAACAATAATAAACAAAAAGTACTCAGCAGCTGGTAGCCTGGTTTCAGACTAAGCAAAGCTTAGTAATAAAGAGTGGACAGCATTAGAAGACATTTTTATATAATCAAGTATTATAAATGTTATTATACAAAAAATTAATAGGGTAAGCTTTTTCAAATTTAACAGAAATCAATAAAACTTAGAGAATGAAATACACATTAGTAAAAGGATTTCTATTCTAATAAAAAAATTGAGATTAGTACTTTTCCAGAAGACTAAATGCGACACCACCCATTCTTTGTTCTCAAACAGTCTCTTCACCAACAATGACCTGACTTCCCCCACATTGTGATTGCTTTTTTTTTTGTTTTTTTTTTTCAAGATAACTTATCAGTGTCTTGTTGAAACTACAAGGAGACAGGGATGGTGTGAACAAGGGAGAAGATAAAAAGTAATTTAGCTTTGATCAAACACTTTTTATCAGAGCATCTGGGATACCTAGTTTCCCCACTGCCAAGCTCTCGTTTATTGTACCCCTTTTGACACATGAAACTGATATTAGCAACTCAGCTCAAAACAGATGGCACACTCTATTCCCAACTCCCAGACTTAACTCTTGGTGATGTCAAGTTTGTCTTTTGAATGATGACTATTACAGAATGACACCTAAACAACTATCCTACCTGGCTCTATCTGAATCACAATCTCATTTACACTCTACACCTATTTTGAATCCATGATGCAGGGTTGGATATATAAAAAACCAGAATGGAAACTCCCCTCTTGCAGTCAACACACCAACTGGTCACCAGAAAAAGCTCTTTTGTGAAAACCCTTTCCTTTCCATTCTGGGTCACACATGCAATCATAAAGAAAATATAAAACCTAGATGAAAAGATAATTTAAAATATCCAGTGTATTTGCCTTGGCATCCTTCAATGACAATATATAAAGGAAAATACCTCTGCTTTTTCTAAAGCACTCTTTTTAATGATGGCTGGTGATTTAAAATTTATTAACCTTTTCACTTGAACTGACTATTGTGTGGGAGTCTAAGTCTCAAAGTTTCAACCCCTGCGTTACACCCTGTGTACTGTAGTGTAGTAGAATTTAAATAACAGTATTTGTAAATGGAAAATTACCATTGAATCATAGACTGACCGTTATAGAAGTGATTAACAGTAGTTCACCTTTCCCTGACCTAGTCATTGATTTCTCATTGGCTTAAGTCAAACAGTGTGAAGAGAACTGAGTTAGGGTTAGAATTTGCTGGTTTGTTGATGGGAGCAGATGCAATGGTCGTCTGTTCCGAAGTAAGCAATCTTCTCGCCACAGTGGTTGAACCCTTTTTGGGATTTTGTGTTTAATAAAGACGTCTGATAAAAAAATAAACTAAGTCTTGCGTTCATCATTAAAAAACAAAAGTAATGAGAACAGATATACTACAACTGGAGCCTACAAAAAAGAAGCCTGAGCCAACCAGAGGAAGCGACCAGTGAAATCAACCCAAAAGAAGATGGCCAGTCGGCAAAATAGAAGATGACCCTTAGAACCAGTTAAGGCCTCCAATATGCCTTTTTCGGGAGACCATAGTATTATACTAATTGCCCAACATTGGTGTGACCGGAGATTAAATCCATCCTTTAACAATGATATGTGTTCTGCCTTCATCGTATCCCCCCCACACACACCATCTCTCTTCTTTAGCCCATTTCTGTCAGTCCAAGGCTATGATTCCTGACTCATAGGTCAAAAATCCCTTAGCAACAGATATACATATCAAGGCGATCATTAAACCATCAATTCAGAACCAACTAAGTTATCAGACTTTGGCGCTTCATTCGAGACCTTCTTCAGTTCCGCCAAGTTTGTCGTTAGAACCAGACACATCTGGCATAACCCTGACCCTGGAAAAGGACATTACACATTCCCTTGATAATTCTTTTTTTTTTTTTACCCTGAGGCTGGCAGAGAACATTAACTTTTCTCTACCTATTCCTTCTATTTTTCTTCTTCTTAAATATATATATTTGTTAATGATACCTAACCTTTACATTATATTGAGTTTATATATACGAGTTTTCTTTTTTATTATTTTTCTTTGTTTTATATTTTTTCATTGCTGTTTGGTTAAACTACTGCCCAATTCCTTTGCACAAGTGTAAAGGAAGAATAATAAGAGTAAACAAAAAGAAGTCTTTACTGCCATAAAAATGGTGAAAGTGAATTACCTTGATGCTGTCCACCCATAGAAATCAACTTTTGCATTGGAGGCACAGGACAGCGCTGTGCTACAGCTCGCCTAAAAAAAAAAAAAAAAAAAAGGAAAAGGAAATAAGTATATTTATAAATCATAAAATAAGCATGACTGGATTTGGAATCATAAAACCAAAGTCTTAATCTAGTATTTGTTCATTCAAGTTTACATCCATTCACATTCATAGATGATCAACTAATAAATAAATAAGGAAAATCAAAAAAAAAAAAAAAAAACAAAAAAAAAAATAACCAAAAAAAAAAAAATAAAAAAAAAAAAACAAAAAAAAAAAATAAAAAATTAAATGATTTAACTGAACATTAAATTTTTGATGAAAAAAAGACTTTAACTGATGGATTTACTTTAGAGGGATAAACTGCAAATTTTTTAAGGGCAGCTTTTAAGCTAGTTAATTAATTATTTTTGTTATCATAATGCTAGTGATATTTTGCCATAGATAAAATGTCTGAATTAGCCAAATTTTACAATAAAAGAGAGGTAATACTTGTTGATTTACATTTAATTAATAGAAAAATCACAACAATAGGTTCCAATACTCAAGTTATAGGTTTCCAAAATTTTCACTATAGGAAGTTCAACCTCTATTAAGATGTCTTGTTATTAATGAAATTTGCTGAATTTTATCAGAGATTTCTATATCAAAAATAGCAGTCCATGTTCTTCTAATTCTTAGATGAGTTTCCTAATTTTGAACTTCATGATTTTTACATGAATTTTAAAAATTGATATAAAAATGTATTCAAATGATTTACAATAAATGCAGAAAATAATAAAATTATTAAAAAAAAAGAAATTTTGATAAATTACCTCCTGAAGTATGGAAAACAAGGAAATTTGAAGTGCAGTATATAACCAAAACACCACAGAGAAATGGATGAAAGGCTGCACCCTTTCCTTCTTCCTGAAGAAAAGCGACCTCAGAATCAACACGAGTTGCTAAGATTTATAATGTCCTAATTCTCAATCAAATCCGACTTGTTGAAGTGTTCTTAGGAAAAATCAGAACAGTTTTCAGATTAATTAACAGAATGATCATGGAAAATTACAGAAATGGAAATATAAGTATGGCATGTATTGTAAGATGACCTTTGACAGCATGTTTCACATCTGATTCCTAAAAGTTTGAGAGATCTTCAAAATATCTCTAGTAATAATTAATTGTTATATAAATGTGGCATACTAATGTCACACTAATGTCATGCTTATAAACAGGATATTGAAGGCTGAAAACTATTAAAATGTCAACTGTGAGGTTTTCAAAAGTTGTTTAGTTAGAAGTGATGAGAATTCTTAATTCCTTTTCCTTCTTTTTATTTAGATAGCAGGAGTGGCTTTTTTTAATGCCCTGAACCCGGATTGTATAATAACCAGATTTCTTTGTTATAAAAATGCTTTCAAACAGCGAAAAAAAAATATTTTAAAGAGGATTAAGATATTTACATTTACTTGTCGAGAAAAGACTTTAAAAAAAAACATCTCCTATAAAAGATTTTTTCCATGTACTGGAATTTTCAAATGTTGGTTGGGGATAATGGGCTGCAAAAAGATGAATAACTATTTGGATATATGAAAAAAACATTTCTGTCATGAAAAATGACAAACTAATAATGGGCAAAGTTGAGAAATAATCAACTTTGATCTAGAAGAAAAAAAAAATGCTAACTATTGGAAAATACCATGACTGTTGCTATGTAGAGTGGCTGTTGGGAACTCGTAGTTTTCTAAAAAAAAAAAAAATTCATGGCTGTTGAAAAAAAACTTAATTAAAGATTCATTCTCTGAATTTCATATACAGATAGTCGACAGAGAAATAATTCCTTAGTGTTATTTCTATATGTAAATATAAAAGTAAATTTTCTTTCTCTGTTCAAATTCATTTTAGTAAATAAATCAATTAAGACCATAGACTCCATTTTTTCTCAGTATTGTCAATTTTGGATGAAAAAAATAAAAAATAAAAAAAGTCTAATTTAAATAAAATTCTTTATTTGTAATTCTTATATAAAATTGGATTATTATTCTTTGACTGTTAAAAAAAAAGGATGTGAGCAAATATTGAGATTTCTTTTTCAAATAAAACAGATAAAAGAAACTAATAAAAAGGAAGAAAAAGGCATGGAAAGTGAAAATAGATTGTAACATCATATGAAAAAATAATTTTGGTAGTTAGTCGTCGGAGTGGCCTGAAGTCAGTATCAGCCAGACATCGAGAGAGTCTATCCCCTTTTCACTAGCACCGGACCAAGGAGATTGTTTTTGCGTCTGAAGTGGTGAGCCACACCTACCATCAGCTCCATTTTACCACACAGATCCTCGTGCTACTCATACGCTGAGTTGCTGAGGGTCGGTATCGAACCAGGAACCTTGTGATTTCTAGGCAAGTGCTCTACTGACTGAGCTAAACCGATCCTATTAAGGACTTTAAGGAGATTAAAAAAGGCCTTTAAAAATTGAATATATTTAATTCATAGTATTTTGTTTGTGTTAATGCACATAATCAAGAAGATCAATTAAACTAGGACAGATTTGAATTCTGTCTGTTCTCAAATTTACTTTACACTCAATCATGTGATTTTGATGGAATATAATATTTTATGGTCTACTTACTGGTAGGCCAATGCAATCCCAATGAATTATTAAAAAAAAAGTCTGAGCCACATGTTTTAACAACTACTCTGAATGCTGATTGGCATTAACCAATCAGATGTTCAGAAGCTGAGGTATGTGTTGGCAAAACTCCATTTAAAGCCAGTTTTTTTCTGTTAATGTTAAACAGAAACACAGGTAGCACATTAGAAGTTGATCATCTCTAATGGGGTCTAACTGGCAAGGGGGGTATTATGTTGGAAGACCCCAAACCCCCCAATGAACCAGTTAATAACATAACTGACAATGCTACCCAGCACTGCTTAGTCAGGCGTATCTTAAACAGCTGAGGAGATTTAGTAGATAAGTTGTATGCATTTCTTTTTGGTGAATCTTCCAGATAAAAAAAAAAAATTAGTTGGTGCCCATAAAAAAAAAAAAGAAGAAAGCAAAAATGAACTCACAGAAATTGTCCGCCTTGAGAAAAGCCTATAGCATTGTAACCATCGGCTAGTCTCTTATCAGAAGCTAATTTTTTGCATACTTCTGTTATTTGATCATTGACATTCATCAGAAAACCATTTTCTGTGTCCTGTAAAATTTAAAAAAATAAAAAATAAATAGTTTCAATACAATAAAATATTATGAAATATTTATCAAAATGCAAAACTCAATTTAAGCTGTTTGACTGATTGTTACATTGTAAATAAAAATCAAATTCCATTATGATTCATGGCCCTTTTAAACAATAATTAAAAATAAAAGTTTAATGAAATTTAATTAAAGTTTAATGAAATTTAATTAAAGTAAAATTTAATTAAAGTAATGAAAATTTAATTAAAGTAAAATTTAATTAAAGTAATGAAAATTTAATTAAAGTAATAAAAATTTAATTAAAGTAATAAAAATAAAAGTTTAATGAAATTTAATTAAAGTAAAATTTAATTAAAGTAATTAGCAAAAATTAAACGCCCTCTGGGTGGTGTAAAAATCAATTTTTGAAAGATGTTGCCTGAGAGGGTGAGAGTTAAAAATTCAATGTCAGAGGGTTTGTATCATAAGCAAAATCATCAAATTTGTTAAAAGAGTCAAAAAATAAAACAATTTGAAATGAAAACTTAGTTTTCTGTCCACATCAAATAAAATCTTGAGTGCATCTGTTAATTATTAATTACATAATTTTGAATATTTTACAAAAGACAGACAGTGAATCTCCATTGTTAATAGATTAAAAACAGAACTGGAGAAACATACCTAAAGAAATAAAACAAAAACTGTTTTTTCATCATTGTTAAAAATAGAATAAACAGTGGGCTGTGCAACCTCACCAATTGTCCAGGCAACAGCATGGTTGTAGTGGGAGTGCCTAAGTTTATAATCAATCCTTCTGGTTAACTGTGAGTTAAGTTTGGATTTGATCCTTAGAATTCCTTTCATTGGATCAATTTATTAGAACCAGCCCTCTTAACTCCTTTTTCTTGGTTAGTCTCTCTATGAGTCTCTTCTTTCTGACCATACAAAGGAAAACTCTACTTTGCGTGCAATACACAATGGGGTCTGTCGTCAAGTCTCCAAAGGGGTTTCCTATGATGAGGTGGTGTCTCTACCAACCCTGTCACAATAGCCCTTACTCATTACTTGTGACCATATACATATATTGAATTATTAAATTTGAGGGCTTCAATTCAGCATCAATTGTTAAACTTAATTGTTAATCTCATAAATAATAAAAAAAAAAATGTATAAGTACATTGTGTAACACTTTGACTAGTGTGGCGTTCATAAACTAAGTGAAATCTATGTTGAATAATTATACTGATGGTCAGCTGAAAATATAGATAAATAACCATTCCTCTAAAAAAAAAATTTCAATATCCATCCCTAGCCTGTACAAGATATCACTAACTTTGTAACAGAGCAACCTTTGACGTGTATTAAAATAGAATTAAAGAATTATTGTTAGTATTTACATCATAAATTGAACCCATTTTGCATTAGTATAGTCATAGGTTCAGAGAACAGAATTTTATTTTTTATTAATGTCTTTAGCAATTAGGTGGTCCAAGTAGGAAAATCCTGGAAGGTGGAAGACCATAGGTACAGCAGAGTTATAGCAGTAGTTCCATGAGGTATTTAACAGTTAGATACAGGGAGTGAGAGCTGGCCAACCCCATCCTTTGTGGACTGGATCAATGGTTTCTGCAATTCTGATCAAAATTGACAGTCTTCTTCATTTTAAAAAGCAAATACAACACGTTGGTAAGATTGTATAGACCATGGATTGGGATATGTCACAACTGGTGCTTGTGACCAAGGATAGACCTTTAGGAAACATGAAAAAGGTGTCACAATTGGTGTTGTGATGAAGAATAGACCCTGAGGAAATAAATGGATAGTGGACAGATCCTGAGTGAAATAAAATGAAATAACCAAACTTTTATCCTCAAAATGGAATTGAAGAGAAAAGTTGCCCAAAGTAAAAAAAAATAATGTTAAAAAATGATATAGAAATGTATGACAATTCACCAAAGTAATGCATTTTTGTGGATAAAATAAATCAATAAAGATTTCTCCACAAAAATATCTTAAGAAATAAATAAGTAAAAATGTTGTATTATATATGATTTATGGTATATTTATATATATTATCTTTAATAAATTACCTTTATATATAGTTGTATAAATAATTGTAAACATATAAAGTAAAATTTTAAATTATACATAAACATATATTATAGTTGTATAAAGGTATAAATTACCTTTATATATTATTTATATATAATATATTTAATATATATTTATTTATGATTTATGATATATTATAAAATATCTTAGGAAATAAATAAATAGTGTTTTGTGAAACACTTTCTTTGATTAAGAAAATAAAAAAAAAAAAAAATGTGGGAGTTTGGTGCATGAGTGGGAAGTATGTTGTCTCAGATTCTGAGTGGAAACTTTTATCCTTTGTTGAGTGAGTACCAAGGGTTGTATGTTTTTGTGTGAAGAGAGAGAGAGAGAGAGAGAGAGAGAGAGAGAGAGAGAGAGAGAGAGAGTCTATATATGAACAAGGTGTCTGAAGTAGGTCATTTTGGGGAGTTGCTTGCTTTAATTCTCAGCCTTGCATTGTGTAGTGATTGTGGAGGTTAGGCTGGCAGACCACCATTAGTGAATCTGAGTCGCACTGGGTGCCTCGTGTTTTTGGCCTTGTTAGTAAATTACACTTTTTGAAAAATATCACTAGGTTGAAATGGTTCATCATATTGTTTGAGATTAGGAGGCGCGTGGTCTAATGGTTAGTCATAGAAAATGGACTCGTCGATCAGAGTTCAATTCCTGGACGAAGCTGTTTGAATTTCACATAGAGCTAATACCCTTGGAAAGGTATGAATCCAATTCTCCCTCCAGCTATGGGTAAATAGCAGGGCAGACTGGGCTCTATAACCTTGGCTAGGTAACCAGTCTAGGAGAAGGAAAGTTCTGAATTCAAACCTGTTGAACTCCGCTTAAGAAATTGACCTTGTGTCGCATCCTGCTTGTGCAGAGGGGTTGGTAAATATATATATTGTTTGAGATTGATTAATACCATACAAATTGACCCATGACTTCAGTTTTTTACCAAAACTGACAGCCATCTTTTTAAAAAAGGAAATAATGTGGGGGAAGTCAGCTATGTGACTGTACAATTGTGGATCAGATATGTCACATCAGAAAACCAACAAAAACTAATCATCACCATTTTGTAGACCTGAATTGAAGGGTATAATTTTCATCATATCACAGAAAATCCAAAACCCAGCAGTGTGAATGCAAGGTATTATAATTAACACTATAACTGTAGTGTAGCGTGTTCACAGCCCCATAAAAGGCTTACGTCATCTAGTAGTAGGACTGGTCTCCTTGTATGTCACACATAAGCAGCAGCATTCAACATAGGTAGTGGGTTCCACAAAAAAACAACATACAAAAGAATAGTGGATTGCAGACAGGCAAAAAGGGATTGTTTATTTCTCGCTTGAGAAGGAGAGTAAGGTCAAACTTTTTTATCATAAATTCCATTCATTACCACTATTCTCGTGACTCACAGTCAGCCAAAACACACTGCTAGCAGAACCTGAAAAACGTCTGTCTCATCGTGAGACACCCGGCGAAAAAAAAAAAGAAGAGTTTTCTTTACTTCCGTTTGTGGTTCCGGGGTAGGGAAGGGACATATTCGTATCCTTTCTTCTGCAGAAAATTTGGGACTTCAGTTTTTTTATTTATATCTAATTTAGGGGTCATTGACTGTTCACTGGCTGACATACATTGAGTGCTTATCACCTTAAAACTTTTTCTTTTGTCCTTATTTCTTTTTTTTATCTTTAACCAGAAATTTGATTACTGTTTTCTTTTCAATTTAAATTTTCTATAGACCATTTTAATTACACTACATGTAGATCATGACCAGGTTAACTTCTAATTCTCATCCCCTCTGTTAATTCACTAGTACTGGATCTATTGTAACATGATCCTCTGCAGATGAAGATGGCACCAAGAAGCAATATGTAAAGTGGTGCACTGACTACTGCGTTTGTGGCGATGCCAACTTTTAGCGAGGGATGTGGTCGTTTGTTTACCAAAACAAATTCCTTTGGGTGGACAAATTTATTTGGGTGGACAGCCAAGAGTCTATGGCTGATATAGGCTCTTGGCTGTCCACCCAAATGAATCCTTCCTCTTTTGGGTATGGGAGGGCTACTGCTAAGGACTACTGTCTCCCGTGATGGTCAGGGAATCTGGGTAGCCACTTACTGTTATTCTCAGAGTGGAAGAGGGCTTAAAGGACATGTGTCGTCTTGGTCAATTAACTTAAGTCAAGAGATTATCTTTCTCTCTGGTTCTCATCTTGGATTAGGGTGAGATTGTTTTGTTTTGTTTTTTACTCGCAACATCCCATTCACAAATCTTTGCGGAGCAATGAAGTTTGTAGACACAGAAATTGATTTTCTTAAAAGATTTATTCTTTCAGCCAGGGATTAGAGAGAGAGAGAGAGAGAGAGAGAGAGAGAGAGAGAGAGAGAGAGAGAGAGAGAAATCTCATCAGTATCTTACTTAAGTTTTCTTTGTATTCTTCGTTAATCCTGACTTAACTGATCTGTCTTTGGCTCTCATTAACTTAATTCATCCGATCCAAGTACCAGCCACTTCAAATATACTTCTGACTTGTCCAGGTCAAACGCCTCAACTGCCTCTCAGCGAAGCTTTTTTAAGTATTTTTCCATTTGGAAGGTTCCAGAAGATTCTCAAACCCTTTGAACATGTATTCTTCTACTTTGATTTCTTGGTCACTCCTAAGCCACCTGGTTTCTAAGATCAAAAAAGACTAATTCCTTTCAGTCTCCACTAAGTCTGATATTTTAGCAAAATTGTTTACAAAAGAAAACATAGGATCTAGTTTTGTTTATTTATAGCCAGTAATGAGAAATTAATATCTCTCTCAATCAACTTTTTTTTCTCATTATCATATTTTTCTCAGATGTTAGGGACACCTGTTTATCCCTTTAACCCTGATACATTACACTATTGACTGATATTCTGCACATTCTCTGCCTACTAATTTAACAGCTGCTCTTGATTCAGAAGTAAGGAGTACATTTAATATTGGGATCTGAATACCACCTGACACCTTGATGGCATTAATTCTGATCAAAAGATTAAATGGACCAAGTCACCAACAGGCACCCCAGCTGAGATCAGTTTTGAAAGGAACTGAATTTTGCTTTTCACTGGTTGTCGGTAAACAAAATCAGCAGCCAATAAAAAACGAAAGGCATGTTTTTGTACAAAAATAGTTTTTGATTTTAATAAGAAAATTATTTATTTCATGTTGTTGTCGTTAGCATATGTGAAAAAATTAATTTTGCACTAAAGATAAACTAATATTGTTATTTAAAAAAAATAAAACTTAAAATGAAAGACATGTTTATTTATTTTCTATGTGCCTCAACGGAAAGATTTATAAAAAGTATATTATAAGGTTATAATAATAACTGCTAACCCTATTTCAGAATTTTAGAATTAAAATTTGATAGCGAATCTTTTTTGTTTTTATCGGCTACTGATTTTGTTTACTGACAATCGGTGAAAAGCAAAATTCAGTTCCTTTCAAAACTGATCTGGGCTGGGGGGCCTATTGGTGACTTGGTCTGATTAAATCCCAATTGCCTTTCAGGACATCAACCTCAGCAGTTTCTATCACATAGACCAAGATTAATGACTGACTCCATAACATGCTGAAACTTACCATTAATAGGTACAATAAATATATCTCCTTTTCATGAATAGTACATTTCCTTGCTTACAATGGAGTGAGGAAATCCAGTGTCAGCCAGAGGTATATACTGGATCATATGCATGAAGATGTGTCATAGGAAATGGGCATAGTGAGACGAGTTCAAATCCTAGACAAGGCTGTTTGCATTTCACATAGCACTACCTTGGGAAAGGTATGTAACTATTTTTCTTTCTCCCTCCAGCTATGGGTAAATAGTATGGCATATTGGATTCTTTAAATTTGGTATAGTAACCAGTCTAGGAGAAGGACAACTCTGAATTCAAACCTGTTAAATTCTGCTAAAGTAATTGACCTTGTGTCACATCCTACTCATGCAGAGGAATTGGTAAATATGTATATACTGCATTGCATCAATTTGGATCTAGATCATGGGTAGTGCCACATTTACATGTTGACTGGAGAGGAGACTGGTACTGATATCTTTTCCATCTCCTTGTTTCTAAAATATTCTCAAGAAACATGGCCTAAACCATAACAATAAAGACATTGTACTTCTATGTTCAGTCTTCATCCTTTACCTTTACATATCCCTCCTCATTAATGTAAATAGTCTCTTGCAACATGATGTAGCCTGTCACACTTATAGCAAGTGACCTTAACACATCCTTGGTCTTCAGTAGGAGGTGTTGGCTTTGAAGCATCATGTACCAGTTGTACAGCTGCCAGAAAAAAATCCTCCTACTTCCATATCATCTTTCAATATTGCTCTGGTCCAGGCTAATTGCCAGTCAAATAGTCATAGCATCAATTCAGGAAGAGATATGAAGAAGCTGCTTAACATAGTCTGATAATATCATCATGAATACACATGCCAGTCTGCACATAGTTTGCTTAAATCTGCAAGAAACAGGTACACTAATTCACCTGAACATAGTTGCCTATTCTCATATACCATGAAAGAATTGGCTGCAGAGGTTGTACCCAGAGAATTAAATTATTAATAATGTGTACTTTTACACTATTTTTGTCCTATAATAATGTAATTTATATGGAATTTGTGTATAGAAGGAGCTTTCAAAGTATTTTTGACTTACAAGATTAGAGCCCCTTTGGTTTGAATTCAGAGTTTTCCTTCTTCTAGACTGGTTGCCATACCAAGGTTAAAGAGCCCAGTCTGCCTTAGTATTTACCCATAGCTAGAGGGAGAATAGTTGGATTGGTATCTTCCCCAAGCACTATGTGAAATGCAAATGGCCTCGTCCAGCATTTGAACTCATCTCACCGTGTCCTTTTCATACGACAATAACCATTACACCACATGCCTCCAACTATATTCTTTATGTAATAAACATTAAAACTTTTCTCTTCACTCAAATAATGGTAAACATCAAATGCCCTGTCAGATCAAGTGGACGTATTTGTTCAATTTTCTTCACTCCACACAAATTATACATTGACTTGGCTTTCTCTATCCATTCTATAATGAACTGGTTGATTGAACCTATTATTTGCCACTCTTCTCAAGTCACCAACTAAAGGTTGGCACAGAAACTGAAAATTATCAGTAATACACCAACGGCAACAATCTATCATTTCAGCAGCACTAGATAGACCAAGTACTTGAGTGATTCCAAATTATACACGAGAAGGAGAAGGCATCTCCAACATCCACTTTGCTAAACACATAGTTGAAGTTTAACCAACAAAGTAGATTAAAAGGCGACCACTTGGTGCTCTAGTCTTCTTTTTAAAGAGTGTGCATCTCAAGAGATACCACTAACCTGTCAGCAGTGTTTGTTGATATTACAGGCAGTTACAATGAAGCATTGCGATCAATTGTTGTAGCATTTCATTACAAGATATGGAAGAACATATTTGACTGTATTCAAAATCATTAAAGCTACCAGTACTAGGATGAGATTTGAATAAAGCTTATTTCATTGTAGCAGTGTTTTCTGGCAAACAACAGCTGCAACAACAGACAATGAGTGCTGGTTCTAAAAGCATGTGTGAGCTGGACATTGTCACAATGGACAAAGAAATCAATAAAAACTCTTTTGTATTCAGTATAGTGTTATCAACTCTAATAATGTAATTAACACAGATCTAAATATCCTTTTGAAAAAAAATACAGGCCATTCACTGAAGTACATTAGCTCTACTCACTTTTGTCAGATAAATATCAGGGTTCTTCAAATAAAGATATTGGTCAAGTCAACGCAATGGTAGCCATTTAAACCTTAGACAAAGGTTAAATCTTATTATAATGGAGTTTTTATAATAATGTATGTTTTTCTGTCTGTAACCAAAACTATATTACTACTCAAGCCACAATTCCCTTAGTTATTTACGTTATTCTTCATGATTTTATTTTTATTTATACCTCAATTATTGATAAAATTGTTTTATATAATTAATACTGTTGATAATATCTACATACTAATAGCATGCAATTGTATTTATATATACAACAAAATAACGGGTTTAAAGTGTGAACGGGAAGGCTAATTTGCATATTGTTATTAAAAATTTGATTTTAATAAATATTATTGATTTCTAATTGTCTGGTTTTATCTTAATGAATAAGAGCAAAAATTTTGGGGATAAATCTTAAAAGAAATCGATTAACAAGAAGAAAAAACTGTAATTTTATTCTTTACTTCCTATTTTAACTAAATAGTTAAATTAGGAAAATTTTGCAATAAAAGACAGGAGTGATGAAAGAGTAAGTTTTAGTTGTTTTTTGATTATACCTCCTTTGTTTCAAATCTTTTTATCTACATTCTTATTTATTAGCCTTTCTATTAAATATAATATTACATCAAAACTTAAATATTTGTACCTGGAGGGTGCATATATTTGCTAGTGATATTAAACCTTGTTTGAATAGTGTGGATAGAAGAGCAGATATTTTCAGGTAAAAGACGAGAAGGGTCACCCAGTGTTGCCTGGGTGAAAGGAATAACATCATATAACAGCATAGTTTTTTTTTATTAGAAAAAATGAATGAATGGGTAACAGACTAAAAAATATATTACTACAAAGTTTTTTTCTAAGATAAAAAATATAAAGATTTTTAAAAAAAAAAAAAAAAAAAAAAAAGAAAATTTTTGTATAGTTTTAATAATTTTTTCATTAAAAAATAAATCAGGACATATTTTCTGCAAGAAGCGTTTTCTTTTTAAGGATTTAAATTTTCTAAAGACTTATCTTTATAAGAAAAATATATATCTTCTCATACAGAAATGGTTGGTTCTTTTGAAAATTTAAAAAATATTAGATTAAGTATAAGATTTTAAAAATATATTTCTAAAGTTTTTCTAAAATAAAAAAATAATCATTAATTATTGAATAAATTCCAAAAATGAAATTAATTCACAATAGATGAAATTATTAAAAAAATACAAACAATTATTGCAAAGAAACACTTATGCAATTAAGAAAGTACAAAAAAAAAAAAAAGAAAATAATTATGTGATTATTAAGAAAAGAAAAGAAAATCATTTTTTTAAATTATTATCAGTTTAAAAAAAAAAAAAGAAAAAAAAATTTGTTTAATTTCCTATTTGTTTTTTTTGTTCACAAAAAAGATAAAATATATAAAAAAAACAAAACGAGAATATCAATAACCATCATTTCTGTGAGAATAAATAATTTTTATAAAAAAAAAAATTGTCATTTAATTCTTTCTGTTTTCTTTCACCTGATTTGTCATCGTTTTAGCAATGCAACATTTGAAGAAAGACTGAAAGAAAAAAGACATAATAGTAAAGGTGTGTGTAAATTTGAAAATTTTCCAAGTTGCAATTCCCATAAAGTACCCATAACTTGGCTTCTGGTAGCCGAATCGACTGAAAACCAATTTTACTTTCATGACTGGGCAAATCTAGAGGTATCTTATAGAAATGTTTATGCTAAACTGTCTGATTTTTCCAATAATTCTGTTAGAAATAGACACAGATTTAATATTATAATAGATATTTTGCATAAATTATATATATTCATTTGAAACTTGAAAGTACTATCAATGACATTTTATAAAATAAATTCAATATTTAAATATAAATTCAGCTATATATTTATAGTACTGTATGTTTAACACAAACTTGGTACTTTTCATTTTATGAACAAATAAATCAATGATATTATTCATTTATATTGTAAAATTCTCCCTCCAGCTATAGATAAGTAGTAGGGCAGACTAGGCCCTTTAACTTTGATTAGGCAACCAGTATAGGTAAAAGAAAACTCTGAATTGAAACCTATTAAACTTGGCTTAAGAAATTGACCTTGTGTCACATCCTACTCATGTGGAGGGGTTGGTAAATATGTATATTGATATGTATATAAATTATCAAATAATCTTGGTTGTCAAAATGTACATGAACAAGAGAAGAGAAACTACTTGCATGTACCTGAAAAGTTGCAAGCCCAGAGAGACTTTTAAAAAGCTCTGTTGCAGAATATACATGCAAGAAGTTTGGGAGAACTAGGCCCAGGATCCCCAAGATGAATTACAGATCATATTGCAGTTTGGACATATGTTGTTTACTGCATTGTAAACTGTTATAATCCCTGAGAAGACTGGCAAGATACAGAAAGGTTGCTCATTGCTCAGGCCAAAGAATACATTTAAAGGGGAATAACTTACAGGCAGTGATCATATATACATTTCTCCCCCTTTAAGTTCATACTCCGTATGTCTGCTACAGACATGACAGTTTCTCAGATACAGAGGCTGTTGCCTGGGTGGGTATCAAGTCCCAAGCTCTTCTGACCTTTTAGGATCTTGCGTGGGTGGACAACTGATTGTTACAAGGAAATGCTACTGGCACTTTGTTGTGGTGGTTTCGTTCTTCTACTGACATTTGCCGGTACCTGGTTGTTGATGGATTCTCTATACTCGTGGCTGGGCGAGTGTCTGTGCTACTAGGGTTTATCTCTATTACTGGCCAACGTTTATGTATGCATTATCTGTCCATTCCACACTCATATGGCTTTTCTTCTTCCTGTATGTATCCTCTATGTAGTGAAGAAGAATTCTAATCTCTCGATGTATCAAGGCCACCCTTCGAACCCTGTATATTCCTCCATTTTTGTATATGCAGCCATTTCTACTTTTATTTCAATGAGAAAAATACTTTAAAAACAAATAAAAAGGGAGGTGATATTCTAAGTCTCTCATAATGAGAAATGACCCTTCAAAATAGGTATAACAATTTTTTCTTGTTTTTTTTGTTTTGTGGATTCAACAGTGCCTTAACATTAGCCCACATCAACAACAAAAGGTAAAGACAAATTTTTGAAGTAAGTGCCATTACTGCTTTAGAATCGGCGCTTGACCTCGATCTCACCTTGCGTTCTGCGGATGGAACGTGAGAACCGGAAGGCAATAGAAGGCCCCCTTCCGGTTGAAGGATACTAAGTAAGTAACTTAGTCAGTTACAGTTAGAAGTTAGAAAGCAAGCTAGCAAGATGTGAGTCTCACTGTGCAGTTGTCTGGTCTGGGGGTCTACAAATAAAGTAACATCATCGTAAATCGAAGTCTTGTGGTTATTACTAAAAGCTAAAAATGACACAGGGCTTCTGATAAGGAATGATTCCCAACAGAGACCAGACCCGAGGTCCCCAAGAAACACCACGACAAGACCAGAGCAAGATAGATGACAGAAGATATACCAGGCCAGAAGAATAGACGACCAGAGTAAGAAGAAGAAGTAAGAGAAGTATATAACATATAGATATTTAGTGCCGGTAAAGAAGGCTATGCAACAAGTAGACCCGGCCTTTTCAACATTTCACCATTTTTAGACAAAATAATCATTAATAGCTTTAAGACACCAAATCCAAACCAAATTAGCAATCCAAACACAACATAAACATCCCAATGTATTAAAAAAAAAAAAGAATGAAAAATACAACAATTATCTCCCACCATAAAAGGTTAACCAAATTCTTCAAATTAGATACCCCCAACATCACTGCATACACTCATGCCCTGTATTCTCCCCCTACCACCTCGTCATCACATGCAGTATGGTATCAACATATGACCAACATTCTCCCCTACTACCCCTCAGTTTTATCAACCCTATGAACTCAACTCCCCCACTCTCCCAAAACCGCTACCTCAAGATCAATTATGTCCAGACAGCTACACTGAATGACACTGATTACCCCAGCTTCACCAATATACAACCAGCACTGCTCATAACCCTACATGAAGGCTCCTAACATCTCCACACAAGATTTCATAATGTGTCCTGAAAAGAGTTGCAAAAACCGAAACGTTATAGCATCGACATTACCATCAATAATAAATATTCATCCTTTGGAACACTTAGTGTTTTTCTCTTTTTTCTACATTTAAAGGGAAGTAACTCTTACTGGCAATGATTATATATATATAACATAAACTCTGGGTTCTGTTTGTTGTTGTTAGATGGTTAGCCAGACCAGACTTAAAGGGACAGACTCTCTCACATGATCTACAGGTAAGGTTTTCCATATTGTGAATGTCTATGGACTCACCTTTCCTGACAGTATAATTTATCTGCTGATAATCTGATCAGATTCAAACTTTTTTACAAACTGATAGATGGTGATAATCTGTCAGAAGTTAATTCCTCCCAGTCTTCTACATGAATGGTAGAGTGCCTCAGAGTCCTTGAAGCTCAATTTGGGTTTGAATGGATTATGTTTACCATATGAAATTTCTCAAAAGAATTCCTTGTGAATCTTGATCATCCATACAAATGAGGTGACCAGACCTGCAAAGAAAAGATTTAAGGATCACACTCTCAAATGTTAGGCCGCTGACACCTCTCAAGTACCACAGTATTTAGTGTAAAAGACATCCATTTCATGGAGTTATGATAAAATATCACAAAGGTTTTGAGATGTCGTCAGTCCACAACCCAGAATTCACAGGTGTAAAAGAGGACAGATAGTATGCAAGCTTGATAGACACAGAATTAAGAGTTATTTCCTATAAGTCTAACATAAACAAAGGGGAACCACTCTTGACTGATAAATTATTTATTTATTTATTGATCTAATAAGAAAAAATAAGTTAGGATTAGGGTTTAGGGTTAGTTTAATGGGGAAAATAAATAAATCAGTCAAGAGTGGTTCCCTTTTGTTTATGTTAGACTTATAGGAAATAACCAAATTTAAAACCTTTTTCTAGCTTGAGAGTGATCTCTTTGTCAAGAGTATTGACTTGAGATAATGTCCAACCAAGATAGACAAAATGATCAACAACCTTGAGATGTTTACCATACACAAACATGGGAGGATTTAAAAAGCTCCAGCCAGGTGTGGGTTGATAAATGACAACAGTCTTATCCACATTGATTCAGGTAGAATTACATTGTGGAATGGCTGATTCCTCAGGAAGCTTCAAGCACCAGCAGTCCCTACCCCTATTCATAGTGCTTTGCCTGAACCCCCTAAACCAACGTTCGAGGATACCCCACAAACCAAAGGAATGATAACAACATCAACTAGGGACCTGGCCTCACTTAATGTCACTCCACCCCCTAAGCCAATGCCAACGAAAATACCCCATGAATTGTCCAGCTTGCTCTCCTGTAATCGGCCAGGTCAAAAGGTACTAATTTCCCATCAAAGGCCACTACGCCTGTGCAAGGGAGAGGGGGGGAGAGGAGAGATGTAGAATAATCATACTAAGTTCCAATTACCGTCGAATTGGTAAGACAATGCAACAAGTAGCTATAACTGAATACGGATCTAATCTTGTTGCAATTCTACTGCAGAATGCCAGGGTATTTATGAAGCCTCATAACATCATAGAAACCAAGCAGCCAATCAGGACTAAAGGGATGGAATCACCCAAATACATGAAAAGACTATTCTTGAGTTCCATAAGTACTAGCTATCTTGGGCTTAGTTTGGTGGTGCTTAGCCAGTTGCTGTTGTCCAAACCAACAGCATACAGACTGACTTTGTAGGACTGTGCAGACTTTGGATCTGCACAGTCCTGCATCTTACTGTGTGTGCATGCATAACCAAGTCAGTCATCTGCATAGTGTAGCTCTCGTATGAGAGCTGTATATATCTTCGAGCTAGCATCTTATCTTTGAAACATTGCTGATTGAACAGTTTACCAGATGGCCTGCAGTGATGCTGATAGCTTTTTAATTTAGTGAGTCCTGGAACCCATGGATTTGATTTGAATGAGTCTCCAGGAAATTTAATAGGTAAAGTTTCTTACCCTGTCTAACCCCTACCTTGTACCCTATCCCCTGTAATTTGCTTCTAAGAAAATATTGAAATGTATATCTCATCACTCTTCACACAAAATTTAATTGTTCAGTTAAAGGAATTGGTCAAATGGCATTACAGTTAGCTTAAAATGGTGGGGAAAAAAATAAAAAGATTTAAAAAAAAAAAAAAATCAGGAGTATTTGCAGCAGGGTCGAGCAATACCCGAGGCCAGAAATTCTCTTATGGATATTTTCAGTTTAAAAAAAAAAAAAGAAGCTACTTTCTGCCAATTAATGGAGAACTCACATCCCTGAACTGTTATGAGTTGGTTGTGTGCAATGTATTAAGATCTTTTTAATGAAAAAATTGCTTCCCAGGTGCATTCCTGGGACAAATAGATAAGATTTTACTGCATCCTTTTAGTTTTTTATGTGACAGGGATATAGGACACATACTTATCAGCTTCTCTGGGGCTGTAATGAATATAAATACCAATGATGATAGATTTAAAAGCAATAAGCAAAACAGGAGAAAAGACTCCAGAAAACTGTGCTGTAAGAAAGCAACCCTGTTTGACAGCATTTGTAACCAATATAGGGTCTGTAATGGTACCATCAAATGTTAACCCAAGCATTCATATCATAAAGAGATCAAATAAAAGATACAAAATTGGAATTGTTGAAGTGAGTTAGTGTACTGTTGGTTTGAACAACAGCAACTAGCTAAGCACAACTGAACCAGTGTCCAAGACAGTTGGTATTTATGGAACTCAGGAATAGTCCATTCATGCATTTGGGTGATTCCATTCCTTGAGTCATGATTGGCTGCTTGGTTTCTATGATGTTATGAGGCTTCATAAGTACCCTAGCATTTTGCAGTAGTATTGCAGCAAGATAGATTCGTATTCAGTTACGACTACTTGTTGCCTTGTCTTACCAATTCGACGGTAATTAGAACTAGTATGATTATTCTACAGGAATGAGAACCTAACTTAATTAGAATCTTCCTGGGTGCTCTGTGATTGACTGTCAAAGTCCTTTGTTAGGTTCATAAACCATTGATAGAGATCAAGATTTTGTTCAATGCACTTTTCTTGCAGTTAGTGTGTTGATAAGATCATGCCTATTGTGCTACATTCAAAGCAAAAACCAGATTTGGGAAGGAGGGGTGTTATGTGTTCTTCTAAGCAATTTCTTCTAAAATTAAGTATCACAAAGAATCAAGTTGACCGATTCACCAGTCAGGCTTTTTTATGGAGGAGAGAAGAGTGCGAACAAAAGGAGCTGCAGAGATGTTCATAAAGCGTTGGTTAGGGACACTTAAGGAACTGATCAAAGAGTTCAATCATCAAATGAAGATCAGTATTGTGCTAATGATTAATGGGGCAGACCTAATGACAAGGGTGAGGAAAAAATGGTTCAAGATGCATAAGAATCCTGTAAATGCTCATAAGGTCATTAATCATCTTAACAACAGCAACCTTGAGCACCTTTTTGATCTCCATCTCTCCAATACACGCGGGCATGCCTACAAAGTCAGAAAACAGCACTGTTCACGTGGCTTTCGGAAACATTTTTTCACGCTCAGAATTGCGGAGACATGGAATAAACTGCCTGCATCTGTTGTAGGCTGCCGGAGCACTGAATCTTTCAAAGCCTCCATGCTTCCTGTAGTCCGCCAACACTATACCTGATGCCACTCTCCACATACACATGCACAAACATACATACATGCATATTACTACTGTGAACTGTTCATGTTCCTGACACAACATTTTTCTGTGTACTTGACATGAGACTTTGAGGAGTTGTGGTGCACCTGAGCACTGTACACAATAAATTTCATTATTATTATTATTAA
Source organism: Doryteuthis pealeii (assembly GCA_023376005.1). Lineage (NCBI taxonomy): Eukaryota > Metazoa > Mollusca > Cephalopoda > Myopsida > Loliginidae > Doryteuthis > Doryteuthis pealeii. Next base: position 45,941,907 of record CM042146.1, read on the forward strand.
ATATAATTGCTGTAGTATGTAGTCCAATAAATGAAAAGAAAACTGCATGATTTCCACCATTTTGAAGTGGACGAAATCCTGTTTGTGACCAGGAAAGTAGAGCCCCACATTACTAGAGATGATGTTAAGTGCATGGTAAAGAGATGTCAGTTAACTCTTAACATCCTGTTAAGAATTTTCTAAGTCATTCCTATAAGGATATATAAAAAAATGGCTAAAAATGACCTTTGCATCTAAAGTTATCTATTATTTCCCTTAAATTAAAGACTTCTAAATATGTTTAATATTACATTTAAACAAAGATTATCATTTTGGGTGGATTAGGAAAACAAAGGAGACTTCCAGCCAGGTGGAATGAGGTGGTATAGGACTTTAAGAGTTAATAGACACAGTTCCAGGTAGACACAAACCTGGTAATATTCATGTGGAGAAGAGTTAGTACCAGTTAGCTATTGATGTAACCCATTAGTATTAGTGGCTGTCTGGCAAAAAATTTCTTCAGAATATTGCAACTAAAATTTCCAAGGTGCTGGAGGATATATTTTGGATGGTTAGTGTCGAGTTAGATTTTGGGTTTCAAGTTGTTGAAATTCAAAATCAGAGGCAGTTAGATGATTGGCATGAAATAACCTTCTTTCCGGTTACACAGACTTTGGGAAAGAAGGCTCAGGGCTTAATCAGTTAAGCGTGAAACTTCCTAAGGTAAATATTGGCTCCACTTACTCCACACACATGATTGAAGGATCTTAGGTTGAAAAAGTTCTGGTTCTGAATAAAAATATAAGACAAATCAGACAAGCATCTTTAACCAGTTAGAAGAAATGAAGATAGCAACATATAACAGCATACAAGAAACTGATGATAAGAAGTCCAGCCATGAATCCAGCTACTCAAATAAGTAAAAAAAGATTAATGGGAGTATAACCACGGATGATCTCATAACTCATAGTCTTAATAGAAAAGAACTCTCGCCATGTATATATACGCCAACAGGGTATATAACAATAATTGCTGAAAGATATCATCAAGTAATTAAAGTCACTGCAGAAAAGAGTCATATTTCACTAATTGTTATAGGTGATATACCCTATAGACTAATGGAATGCGCCGACGGTTACTATAAGTAACAGGGACAATTATGGCTTGAGAGTAAGCCAATGCGAGTCAGCTCATAACTCTATTTATCGGACGTAATTCCCACTTCTCTGTACTGTAATTGTCTAATCTTTTGTTAATACATTTTCCTACATTTGTTACCCGTTGTTTTGTTCTTATTTGACCCCTTAAAACCCCACAACACTAATGAAAGCTGTCTTTTGGCATAATATTTTACCAAAGACAGAACAAGAAGAATAATCAATGCCATCAAGAGCAGTGTTCAAATATGAATGGTGCCATCTACAAGCTATGCCTATTTCCAATGCAAATCGGTTAAACTTGCAAATCGTTGTTGTTTTTAATTACATATTGCTTAAAAAAAAAATTACTATATATTTAATTAACCATTGAAATTAACTATTGAGTCCAACAGTAGACACATTAGTCTCAGTTGTTTGTGTTAATATTGCAATGTATAATTTCAATTAAACTTGGTTTAAAAAAAATTATTTTTCAACATTAAATGTATAGTAATTCGTTTTTTTGTTGTTTTTTTTTAAGCAATACGTAATTAAAAACAACCTTAATCCCCAAACCCCTAAACCGTAACCCAATTCACAAAAAAGTTCATTCATACACTGTAGTTAAACTGTCATGGATCACAACCAAATAAGTTTCCATTTTAATTTTGATGATGATTTGCAAGTTTAACCTGCAAATGAAGAACAAACTTCTATGCAAATAGATGAAGTGTGGGTCAAACCACCTGATTCTTGATGAATATAACATTGGAGGCATGTAGTGTAATGGTTATGGTTGTAGGAAATGGAGTTCAAATCCTGGACATGGCTGTTTGGATTTCAAATAGTGATGATATCGTTAGGATAGGTACAAATCCAACTATTCTCCCTCCAGCTGTGGGTAAATAGTAGGGCAGATTGGGCTCTTAAACCTTGGTATGGCAATTGGTCTAGGAGAAGGAAAACTTTGAATTCAAACCAAAGGGACTCTCTTCTCTTAAGTCAAAAATTATTTTTAGATTTCCTCCCCTCTTGTAAAAAAAAAAGGGAGGAAGCTCTATAACCAGCATACAGTCTACAAATAATATAGATGTCGATGGTGTTTCTTGACATATATTGGATGTACGATGGGTGTTCCTGTTATCAGGTGATGTCCCCAATTTATGTAGGAGTGTCCAGTGTGCTGATTGGTTGGTTTTTTAACTAATCAGCAGTGGCCTCTTGCGAGAAAAGCCCGACCCAGAAACAACCATTCTCCTATTTTTTGCATGATATACTGCCCATCTAACCTCTGGTCCAAAGTACTATTGCATAGCCCTTTTCTAAAATTGACATACCTCTTATAGTATACCTGTATACCCGTTGTTGTATACAGATATACTTATCTTCTATGGATCTGAGTAGCTGTAAACTTATCTGCATGGCTAGATCTGTCTGTCTCTTAGTTCTAATATCATATATCTGTTGATTCTGGGACGCTTGTTCTGTTATCCTGGATCCGGACTGGATCTTCTTTTATGTCTTGGCCTCTTGTTTGTTCTTAGCAAACGAACACAAGACTGTTTTGTTTCTTAGAGCTGCTATTTTATTTCATAAGATCCAGATAAATGAAATGTGCGTGGAGATTTTGGTTTAGAATGGGAAACAGCCATCTTGCTTCGTGCCTGTTCAGTGCCCAACCAAAATTTGGTTTTCCTAAACTCTTTCTCACATTCACACTGGCAAATGTAGAAGGAGGTCAGCACAGGGTTAAAAAGTATCAATCAAATCCCCTGTGTTTTTCCACAACTAATAGTAAGAATTAAGCTACACTATTGTACATAATTATAAGGCTACCTATAAATTATGCAACAGTACATACATCTTATCTTTCACAGTAAAAAACACATGCCATCCTGATTCTTTTCGACCTATGAGGTAACTTCACTATAATGATGAACCACATATTTAATCTCGCACAGTTGATAAAATGAGCAAAAGAATACAGGTTGCCTCTTTGAGTTAATTATGAAAAAGCCTTTGACAGCGTAGAGATTAATAGTGTTATGTTCTCGGACCATATAACTTTTAAGCATCCCATCTGCGATCTCGATTCATAAGGACATATTTTTCATTTACACTGTCAAAATCCGGTTGTTTGTTAGGGATTAGGGTTAGTTTTATAATTAAAAAAAAAAAAATTCTAAAAATCGTCTGTTACCAAAAAACGGATTTTGACTGTGTAAATGAAAAACATGTCCTTATGAATCAAGATCGCAGATGTGGTGCTTAAAGGTTATATATATTTACCAACTCCTCCGCACAAGCAAGATACGACACAAGGTCAATTTCTTAAGCGGAGTTCAACAGGTTTGAATTCAGAGTTTTCCTTCTCCTAGACTGGTTACCTAGCCATGGTTAAAGAACCCAGTCTGCCCTGCTATTTACTCATAGCTGGAGGTAGAGTAGGATTCATACCTTTCCCAAGGGTATTAGCGCTAAGTGAAATGCAATTACCACGTCCAGGATTTGACCTAGGGCCGACGAGTGCTTAAAGGTTATATGGTCCAAGTTATCTAGCAAGGAGTTGAGGTACACTACATCAAATTGCTCAAAGAGGTGAACTCAAATTGTAGCACCAATAGAGCTTTGTTATCATCACACATAACAATTCCAATCAATAAGGGCTTTACTTTTGTCTCAAAATGGTCATCAAGGAGGGTAGCATCAACCTTAGGGGTGAGTTATTAACCTACTTCCAATTCTCAGATTATATCCTTAAGATAAACTGCATGAATACCAAATTCAGGAATTCCAAATATGTACCACATGGTCATATAGTGGTGGGAAGTGATGAATCAGAGGAGGCGAAAGAATACGTCTACTTAGGATGGATGGTGAATATGTGCCGAGATACAGATGCAGAAATCACACAAAGTATGAGATCAAGGTGAAACGTATTTACCATAATAAAATATGTGCTCAGGGCAAGGCTGGACAAGACCCTACATACCAATCTCTTTAATAGCACTTTTTTGTCTGTGATGTTATACTCAAAATGCAGGTGCATGGTTACCGTCGTAGGAAATGGATACGATGAGACAAATTCAAATCCTGAACGAGGCTGTTTGCATTTCACATAGCGCAAATGCCCTAGGTATGAATCCACATATTTTCCCTCTAGCTATGGGTAAATAGTAGGGCAGACTTGGTTAGGCAATCAGTCTAGTAGAAGGAAAACTTTGAATTTAAACCTGTTAAACTCCGCTTAAAAAAATATTCAAATCCTGGATAAGGCTGTTTGCATTTCACATAGCGCAAATGCCCTAGTATGAATCCACATATTTTCCCTCCAGCTATGGGTAAATAGTAGGCAGACTTGGTTAGGCAATCAGTCTAGTAGAAGGAAAACTTTGAATTTAAACCTGTTAAACCCCGCTTAAAAAAATATTCAAATCCTGATAAGGCTGTTTGCATTTCACATAGCGCAAATGCCCTAGGTATGAATCCACATATTTTCCCTCCAGCTATGGGTAAATAGTAGGGCAGACTTGGTTAGGCAATCAGTCTAGTAGAAGGAAAACTTTGAATTTAAACCTGTTAAACTCTGCTTAAAAAAATAACCCTGTGTCACATTCTGCTCGTGCGAAGGAGTTGGTAAATATCTATACACAAATGAGATGTGGGCTATCATGCAAAGGGAAGAACAGAGATGGGTTATAACACAGAAAGATCCATGTTTGGAATATTGTTGCATGAGCGTATCCAAAGTGAAGTAATTTGTGAGCAGAGCAGAATGAAAGACGTTATCACAGAGTATGTAAAGCAGAAGTTCTATTGGGTTGGTCATGAGGTTAATAAACAGGTGGACCTTTGAAATTGTCAAGCGGTAAAACACGACTGGAAGACTAGAATGAAGATGGGAAGGTGAAATTATCAAGCTATTTGGGCCAATATGGAGAAGTGTGAGATTGAGAATGAAATAGAAGTGCATTGTGGCCAGTGATGTAGAAAACATAAAAAAACATAACCAATAAAGGAGAATATATATATATATATGTTATCTACAGACACCGTGTTTTGACGTATCATGTCTCCTCAGTGTGGCTAGACTTAGCAGGCTACTTCCAGCCAGGATAGAAACCTGACCAATTTTTTATTAGTCAGGGTTCCTAACCTCTGGGCTATCAACCACCTGCAGGCAATGGGTAGAATTTAACTGATAAATACAGACATAGGTATATATGTTACAGCCGTTAGAACTCACATCTGTTTTATACGAGAGCCTTGCCATTTAAGCTTAATTTGTGGCTGACAGGCAAATTCTAACCCCAGAGAGCTCAACCAACAAAATCTATATATATAAGCAAAAGATGTATACCATCAACTAATGGCTAGTAAGCCAATCTTGCAAACCATTTGTTAACGAGTTGTGCTTGATCTCTGAATACCTTACTATTATATTTCTAAGCAAAGCTAAAAAAAAGCTAAGCTTAGTAAATCAGTTTTTGATGATGAATATTATTTTACAACTTACCTCAAAGACATTGCTTCCAATCATCAAAGATCTGACGTAGATCCCAGGTAAATTCTTTTCAAGGTGTGTTTTTATTGAACCCATACTCATAGGATTACAGCAAGAGTCACCTATAAAACAAAGAACAAAAAAGATTTGTTTTTGACAATTTTATTCATTTATAAAACTGAAAAAGAAGAAAATTGCTACTGGTAAGTACTATATGATAAAAAATGACAACTCAAGTTTTTGTACTTTTAAAACAGGGGTCAGCAACCTTTTGGAGAGAGGGGGCCAATTGGCTATGCAGTGTCTCGGTGAAGGGCCATGGTATTAAATATAATGCAAATAGATTTTCTCTGACCCAATCCAAAAAGTTGTCTTTTTTTTAAAGGTTTAAATAAAAAATCTTTGCCTCTGGCCTTTAATGAGTTAACCTGAATTGAACTATTGTATTTCTATTCGATACTAATTGGATAGTTAGAGTCCAACTGTTAAGTTGGTGGGCTGGACGAAAACCACTAAAAAGCCAGTGGGCTGGGGGTTGCCAAACCCTGTTTTAGAATATTTTGAAGTAAAAAATAAACAGAGTGAAAAACATACAAATTTTTAATTAACAACTAAAATGAACATTCTTGAAAAATGATCTTAAGCATTGATAAAGGAAGAATATAGATTAAGTTATTAAAATAAATCAATTTTCTTTGTGTGAACTACTGTTATTTAACATTTTTTTCTGATATAAATTATTTAAGATTTAAATTTAGACACTTAAAAATAAAATTACAGTTATAGTTTTTTTTGTTAATGGATTTTTAAAAAAGATTTATTGGTGGGACCTTTTCTCTTATTTATTAAAATAAAACCAAACAATTAGAAATCAACAATACCAATCAAATTTTTAAGATCAATATGCAAATAAGCCTTCTCATTTATATTGTAAAGCATTATTTGGTTGTATATATAAATACAATTACATATCATTAGCATGTAAATAAGGACAACAGTATTAATAATATGTTTTTTTTCTTGATAATTGTGATTTAAATGAAATAAAATCATGGAGAATGTGACATGCATAACTAAGGGAATTGTGATGTTGTTGGTGGTATTGTTTTGGTTATAGACAGACATATAATCTCCATTATAATGAGATATACTTACATCCACAAACCAGATAAGACTCATTTTCAGTCATTTACAACATCTCTTTTTTTTTTCACTGAATAGTTAAGTTCCCAAATTTTAACTTCAGCAAGCTACAATTCAGCCATCAACCATATTTCTTTAGTCTGTTCCTCTCCAAGCCACTAAGAAAGTATTGGTATGGTTGTAGTCAGCTGATTTGTAATTTTGATACTTAACTGTAATTGTTCAGTAAAAAAAAAAAATGACTTAAATGACTGAAAATTAGTATGATCTATATTGCAAATACAAGTATATACTTTTTAGGTAGATAAAATTAATGTAATTTCAATAGCGAGCTATTCTGACCCCCCCCCCCCCCAAAAAAAACTTATTGCCTTTTCAAATCCTGGACAAGTCTGTTTGCATTTTACATGAGACTAATACCCTTGAGAAAGGTATGGGTAAATAATAGGGCAGACTTGGCTCTTTAACTTTGGTATGGCAACCAATCAAGAAAAAGAACTGTATTCAAATCAAAGGGGCTGTAGTGTTAGTTTCGTATTTGCCTGAGGAGTTCTTTCTCTTTTCCGGTTGCTCGACCCACAAGACACCACCTTGGGTTAGACTCTGGTCTACCCCCCCTCTCTTGTTGGGGCTTTAGCCCTCTTACATTACTGTAAGTGATTCACACAGCATGGACTATTCCTAGTCTCATGTCTGGCTTTTATGTTTATCTTTTTACCATTCATGAATGTGTCTTTATCTCTACTTTTGTATGTATGTTTATGTACACCTCTATGTATTATGTACCCCGTTTATCCATGTGCTGTACCATATTAAATGTTTTGTCTACCAACCCTGTCGAAGTTGTATCTTCAAGTATTATCACTTTTACCCTTACAGGGCTCTCTTCTCATATTTCTATTTGGACCAAGGCTAGCCTTGAATTGGACTTTTTAGATCTTTGCAATGGCAGCTATGTTGTCTTAAAAGTTATCAAGGAAACACAAATCAAAGGACAGTCGCTCTGACAGAGAAAAAACATTCCTGTAGGTGTTGAAATAAACATGATTTTGCAAATGAGATTGTTGGCTACATTGCCATAGAGCCCAGTGTTCTTGAAGGCTATCAGTTTGAAGATGCATAACAATCTGGGAGACATCTGTGTATTTTACACACAGACTTGGACACTTTGAAGTTTGCAGTTGTGACTGACATCATATAATGGGACAAAAGTATTATACATGTAATATTCCCTAAGGTAAGAACATGGTCAACAAATCAATCCATATAGAGATTCTTACTGATAATTATTCTTAAATTATTACTGTTACAAATGCTGCTAACTCCAACTGCTAAACTTCTATGCTAGACATTTTCTCTATGACCACCTTCATTATTTCCTATAATTGAGCCAGGTAAAATGCCAAGAAAGAGGGTAAACTTTCTTTGACAAGGCAAGAATGACATACACAAAATAGCAAGGAAAGGAAAGCCAGGGAAGTTTAATAAGATAATGGTAAAACCCCTGCTTTATTAAATGCATCCTGATTTTATTAGGTAATAGAAACAGGGAGTATATAGGTACAGCTCACACATAGGTTTGGTTTTGTTTTGTTTAATGGCATATAAACCCTTTTAGGGTTATTTAATGCCAAATCTTTGTATATATTATTTGCATGGGAATAGTTTGTTAGGTAGTTTGTTGAACAAATTGTTAGAGCGCGAGACAACAATTGGTAGTCTGAAAAGAAGGTTCCCGAGTCCGACAAGAAATACCTGAAGAAGGCCGGAGGGCATATCAGCTGAAACGTTGTACAGATAACAATGAAGATGAGGACAATAGTCAGAATAACACAGATAATACTAGTTGGTAATCAATTCTGCTTTACAGGTGTATTTTTGTATTTTTGTAGATGGGACTCTAACAGGTACTACCACTCCAGGTCAGAGTAGACATGGGAGTAATGGTGATAAAGGGGTACTTCACACTCAACAGAGCTCCACAATTTAGAACTTCACCACTAGATGCAGTTTAATGTCATACACAGGACACTAAGACCTTCAGCCACCGCCTTTAGCACATATATGATAAAAAGGGTTAGGAGTTTGCCATAAGGGAAATAGGGTCGGGACAATCATATAGGTGCTAGGGCTTGACGTGACCAGCCAATTGATTGGCGGGGCCTATCCGCCTAGCTAAGGGCTAAAGTGGTGTGTTGTATGTCATAGACTACTCAGCTACCAGGACTCTGTCCTTGAGCATCATGGATTGCCACTCACAGCCAACAAGTGGCCCCATTGAGGGGATTTTGCCCCTCTGCAGAGGTGCAGTCAGTATATTCTACAGGTTGAGTTCACACATAGTAGCATTTGAAGTAACAAATACACAAAAAGTATATCTGCATGAGAGGAAGGCCAAATAACACAAAAAGTCATTACAGAATTGGGAGACACAAAAGGAAGCACTTATTAATGTTGGAATTAAATTTCTCATTTAGTAGGGGACATGAGAGGTAACTACCTCCTGTATCTGCCAGTAGGCACTAGAGGACATGAGAGGTAATTACCTCCTGTATCTGCCAGTAGGAACTAGGGGACATGAGAGGTAATTACCCCTGTATCTGCCAGTAGGCACTAGGGACATGAGAGGTAATTACTCCTGTATCTGCCAGTAGGCACTAGGGGACATAGCGAACAGCATTATAAATGTGGAAGTGGCAAAGTCAAAGGCTCTTTTAGCTTATAGCCTAAAAAAAAGTAACACACACCAGTTGTGTCTCCTGTCTACAGGACAAGTGAACTTCATGCCCTCAGCATTTCATGTTGCATGGCAGATGAAGACATGCTCAACATGTAATTCTTTATACTTTCCTCTTTTACCAGCAGCCTCAAGACTTTATCTACTAAAAGACTATTTTCCTATTAGGACATTTCTCTTATATAACAATGTATAACCTCTTCCTTATATCTCTTGTCATGTCTATATTCTCTTCTATTAAGTTTGCTCAGGCAATAAAATATCCCTGTTAATTCTTCATCATTAATTGTTCTTACATTTATTTCATACAAGGAAATGATATACTCAACCAAATATTGTTCTTCCACACTAAATCTAAATGAACTGTAGCGTTGTCCCTTTTTTCCGGGCACTAAAATGATTACTGTAACGTGGCGGCGATATATTCACGGTACTAAAAATGTCTTCTGCACGTAGTGGTCACTTGTTGATAAAAATTACAACGCGAGAAATATGTAGTCACAACTGCTAGCCTTTATTATCGTGTTCGTCTAGTGGGCTCGTACCAGAGAGGAGGAAAGGCAGAGAAAAGAGAGAGAGAACACTACTTGATTACTGTGACTCCATACTAGCCACTAGAGGCCTGATCCATACCCTACGACAGTGGAAGGCAAAAAGAGGCTGATACCTTTCTTCGTTGTTCCATGTCACCACGTGACTTCCGGTCAACACACGAAACTTCCGGTTCCTGTTAACACCCGACTTCCGGTTGACACTCAATTCTCAGTTCGGGGTCATGCTACGGTCAAATCATCTTTCATCCTGTTTTGGCTCATCACTATTTTTCAAACCTTTATCATCTTTTATTTCTTCCTCCTCCTTTTCTAATATAGTAGTTCTCGCTCAATGCAATCTTGCTACATGGACATGTCCTGTGATTCAGAGATCAAAAAAGGTTTTTTTTTCATTATAGGCTTCAGGAAACAAAGAGGCACTTATATCGACAGTTCTGGATGCGTGTGGTGTTGTAATAGTTAATGTTATAGGAAATGGACACAATGAGTTCAAATCCTGGATGAAGCTGTTTACATTTTACATAGCACTAATACCTTTGGAAAAGTATGAATACAACTACTCTCCCTCAAGATATGGGTAAATAGTAGGGCAGACAGGCCTCTTTAACATTGGTTAGGCAACCAGCCTAGGAGAAGGAAAAATCTGAATTCAAACTGTTAAACTCCAAGTAAAAATTCACCTTCTGTCACATCCTGTTTATGCGGATGGGTCAGTAAATATCTATATCGACAGTTTTCTCACTGACTTTCTCCTCTGTGTTTGGTTCGATTGTCTCTACGTTGTCAATTTACTTTCATGCTCTGGTTAGTAGTAACCTTAGTTTGGTATTGTCTCTCATCTCATAAATTAATTTTAACTTTTTTTTGAGTCTACACAGAGTTGAGTTAGCTGTCTATCTTCACTGCTAATTCACTCCCTAGCCCTGTTACTCCTCGTTCTTCTGGCTTCTAGGCCTTCTCCCAGACCATACATCCATTAGGCTGAAGCTCCCAACATAGTCTACTTTCTGGGACAGCTGTTTATTCTCAACTGATAAAAATGTGCTTCCTTCTGTCAGCTTGTTAAAAATGCTACTTCTGTGCACCGATTTCTGTCACTAGGTTCCGGGTTGAAGTGCGAACTTGCTTCCTCTGCCTACTTTTTGTAATAGTAATTCTAGGCAAAGGAAGAAAAAAACAAAAAAAAACAGTGGGAGATATGTGCGTCGTGATATGACGCAGAAAACAAAACAAAAAATAAGGATGTTTATTCAGAATAGTTCAATTTCATTAATTCTTCGCTAATATAACAAATCAAATGTAATACTATATCCAGACTAGACAAGAATAAGTTTCAATAATTTACTTGATTTATTTATATCTTTTTTTTTTACCTTAAGTCCCCAAAAGTATATATCGGCAATCGGCCATAAGTTGTAATTTTAGTGATTAGGGGAGGGAAAGACTAAAGAAATATTGCAGTTTGATGAATTGTAGCTAGTCGAAGACGTAACTTTGGGATATGATTATTACCTGAATGGTGAATGCAAATATTACACTCTTTTACAATATTTTCTTAATTGCTGCAGAATCAACCTACAATTCTGGACAATTAACAGAAAATTTCATTGTTGGGTTATTCTGGACAAACACACAAAACCCGCCCCCAAACAACAATTGTAAACAAAATAAACGTAAAAACAAATACAGAAAACAAAAAACAAAACGCAATCGTAATATAAATATAGAAATACATTAAAAACTAATAAGACTTAATTTTTCGAAGGAAAATATAGCAACATATTCTTATTCTAAAAAAGTTAATCAAGCTGAAAAGTGAAAACTATTTTGAAAATTAAAAAAATGGGCACCTGACAAACAAACAGTAAACATTAACAACTATCTGCCTCTTACTTACGCATAAAGTCCGATCAAGTGAGAATATCTAATAAAGTCCTATTTGTAAGAATGATATTAAAAATACATACCCATTCCATGCCACAAAACGACAGGTGCGAGTAGCCCAAAGACATTACATACACAGTAGAATAAAAATATAAATAAGAAGCCGAACTTTGACATGCTTGAACAAATCGCCATTTTTTTCTTCTTGTTTAGTTACAATAAAGATATAGTTTCGTATATTTAACACAGCTAACTTATAGTATCGACAGAAAAAAATTATAATTGCTTTTTGATTGAAAAATCAAATTAGATATTTATAAGATGTTTATAAATATGTGAATTATAAATTTTAATTGAAATTCGTATTTAATAATATTAATGTCAGTGCTAGCTCAGTAAGCATCACGTTTGCTGCTAGATTTCACTGTCGTGTCGTCTGGCACCGCAGTGATAATTTTTTGTCTTTGTTCTGAACACGTTGTTTAAAGATCTCATTTTAGTTTTTATAAAAGCAGCTCCAAATGGCTGGTGTAAAACCTTTGATAGGACGATTATGTTGGCAGGGGGTTTCTTTTTCTTCACCTGCCTTTAAGAAATATCACATATCTTGTGCTGCTTTGGGCAGATTCGGTAAGGCTCGACCGCCGGTCGCCCAGAAACACTTGTTTCTCAAAGACGAAGATGCTAGGGATTTCATTTACACATTAAAGGCTAGCGAACGGAATATTTTACTTTCGCAACTCACCAAATTCGAAGAAGAAAGATTGAAAACAGCACCGATAGGTAAACATAAGTATTTCTATCCTTTAACTTTCACATATTTCCTCCTCCGAAAGAAAACGGATTGAATTTTAAAGTTTTTATTTATTTACTAAAAAACAAACAAACAAGCGAAACAAGCAAACCCTAAAACAAACTAACCACAACAGCAAAAATCGAGAAAAAAAAAAAAAAAAAAAAAAAAAACTGGCGATTGGATCCTTTAAAATTTAAATTTATTTATTTAAAAAAATTATTTTACATTTAAAAAAAAATTTTTTTAGTTTCCAGCATTCAAAAGAATTTAATTAGAATTCAATTGTCATATTTTTTTTTTTTTTTTTTTTTTAGAATTTTTTATTATTTGTCACCAATTTTTTTCCTCAAAAGTTGCCACAATTTAAACTAATTTTTGACTTTTTATTTGTTCAGATAACAAAAATTGTACTTTTCTCAAATTTTGAAAAAAGCAGATTTTAAAGTTTTAAAAAGCATAGGATTTTTTTTGTACAATAATGAAATAAAAATGTACATTCTTCAAGTGAAATATTCGATAAGTTTAAAAATTATGAAAGAAATATACATTATTATTCCGAGTAAAGCAAATGATTCTTTTCTAATTTTATTAATTCAATAGTTGCCAAATTATATGACACTGACTGACTGACTGACTGACAGTAGTAGCATACGCTTTTTTTTTCTCTCTATCGAGGAATTACACAAAATATTTACTAAGGAAATACTAAATTTAACTATATTATTATTTTAGAATATTAATAAAATAGATGGATGATATCTATTTCTGTGATATTTAAATTTACAATAATTGGAATTATTGGTTTTTGCTGTAAACCATTTTAGGATGTAACTTTTCCCATTTTTATCATCACCGCCAAACTTTGTCCTTCAGAATCCCAAAGAGAGAGAAGACAATTTAAAGTCATTTCTATATCCAGGTTTTCTTTGTTGAGTTGGTGGTTCTTTCTTCAAATAAATTAATTCATTATATTGGTTGCAGAAACAACCTTGATATCTTTAAAAAAATCTATCCTAAAACAGAATGTCAAAACCATGAAGTTTATATTTATTTACCCTTCCCACCTTTCTTCTAAGAATTAAAATGATCGACCATTCACATTTCCAACTTGTTTGATTTCATCTTTTAATTAAAACAGATAAAAAAAACAAATTGAGACTAAGAAAAGATAGAAGTATTTATTTTATTTTATGAAAAAATTAGATTTAACTAATTAGACAATATTTGTTTACTAATTGTTTGATAATAAAAAAAAAGTTTAGTTGTCCGTTTTCAACATTTTCTTTTTTAGCTTGTTAATTTATTGAATAATTAAAAAAAAGTATTTTAACTATTATTATTTATTTATTTATTTAGTATTTACTGACTTCAGTCTTGTTATTTATTCATTTTTATTTGTTCCCATTTCCATCGTTGAAATTAAATTTACGAGAAAGAAAAAAAGTTGATGTTCAGTTGTTTATTTATAAAAATGAATAAGAGTGGATTTTTTTTTAAATGCTGACATTATCATACCATTCTTTCTTTATGTTCTTCATGCCATCCATGTGTTCAAAGTGAAAATTACAGACCCACGTATTGTTGGGTTGGTTGTAAGTAGTGAAAACTAAAAGATGAAAAATCAAAGACTTCCGACAAATTATGTTTGTTTTTACTTTTTTCTTCAGTCATCATAGTTATTAGTTTCAGTTTCTATTAAAAAACAAACTTTATAACAAATTATGAAATTTATAAAACATCATCTTTACCAACTAGTAGTATAGTATACCTAAACCATAAAATTGAAAGCACGAAGAAGACCTTGATGAAAAAAACAAAACAAAACCAAATGACAAATACACGAGGACCATGTGGATAGTAATATGTTTTCCCTTTCGTGATGACATTTCTTTTCTTATTGATAACAAAAACATGTTTCTTTATCGTTGTAACGCGAGAAAGAAATATTAATGGTATTTTTTAGTTATAAGTAATGAACTACTTTGAAATCTAGATTTAGCAATCGTTCCTTTTACCTGCAAAAAAAATGGCAATTAGTGTCACCGATTGTATTATTTGGTATGTTGAAAACTGTAATGTAAAAAGTTTATTATGTCTCACATTTTTGGGGTTTTGTTTTGTGGATCTGTCGAATGAACGAAGAAAGAAAAGATTTTAATTTTCAAGATTTTTTTTTCTTGTGGTAGTGCTTTTGAAATATTGCATTAAAAATATAAATCAAAATATAATTCTAAAAAAAGAAAGAAAAAAAAATGAGAGAAAGAAAAAATCAATGCCGTTTGCACTGTTGCACATTTTACTTTCTTTTTTTTTAAAATAACAATAGTGCCGAAAAAAAGACAAGTAAAAATAACGACAATTTAGTTAGGACAAATGAAATCTCAAAAATCGTTACAGAAGTGTAGCGACTTGGTTCTTGTAGCGGTTGCGATAAACCGAAGAAACGTCGAAATTATCTTTCTTTTTTTTTTTTTTTTTTTTTTTTCGGAGAAATTTGTAAGGAATGAATGAGGTTGTGAATGTTAGGTTCCTATCAGAAATTAATTTCAAAGTCTATTCTGTATCAACGTTTTATTGATGAGACAGCCACATAGGAAAGGTGTGTGTGTGAGAAAAAGAACAATGTGTAAGTGTTTGAAATAGTTTGACATAGTTCACAAAGTTCTTTTGACTGGAGTCTGTGTATTGGAAAATATTATAATAAAACTAAACGCCTTCTCTTCACGGCATGGCTGAATTGGAAAGGGGGTGAAATTTGTGCTTTTTCCTTTAAATACGAGAATGTGTCACTATGGCAATGGATTGTGTCGTCTCCTAGCTAACACCCGGAAAAATCCTTCTGCAGACAAGGGAGATAATTCCATAAATATTTCATACAGATTGGGAACAGTTAATGTTGTCCGTATGTAAAAATGCTTTTAAAATTATCTGTAGCATAACAAAGGACAATTTTGAATTGTTGAGATGCGAGAGAACCTGTTGACGAGAAAGGTACTTATAGGTTTTGAATTCAGAGTTTTCTTTCTCCTCGACCGGTTGTCATACTAAGGTTAAAGAGCCTAATCTGCCCTACTATTTACCTATAGCTGGAAGGAGAAGACTTGAACTCAGATCGCCGGGTCCATTTCCTACGACGATGACCATTACACAACAAGAATGGTTTATTGGTAGAATGTTTTTGGTTGAAACAACCAGTGTGACAAGGTGACCTTGGTGTTTGCATATATTATTTCATGTGTGACCAGTGGTGATGAGGTGTGTCGTGTTTCTGAACGGAATAAATACGGTAGTTCAAATAAGTATCGAGATCAATGGGCGAAATAGAAATCGATTGGGTCTGTGAAATACCCTGGGTTGGATTGAACTCAAACATAACCAACTAAGATGGAGTAAAAGCCGGTATAACAGAGTTTCATCCTTCCCCGCCTCTGTCGACGTTGTCTGGGTTTTGTATTCACTTTTTATCAGGTGATGCCGAGTGAACATTCTGACTTTCTCCAAAATATACCAAGAAGGAGATAAACTAGGGAAAGATGGTTTTGGAGAGAAGATAATCACAAGTGAGTGTCTGGATTCTCTATTCACTATCAGATTTCCACGTTTCCCAAAATATGTTAAAAAGATATAAACGCGATAGTTTGGGTAGGTCTAATCATTGGTACTCAACCGGGGTCCATGTGGACCCCGGGACTATATAAATTCTTTTTGGGACCAAGGCAAGCAAAATATATTTAACTATAAAATTACAATGGGATTTTTAAACATCGAATGGCTATGGGGGGTCCATCAGAGTAAAATAGGGTTAAAAGGGATCCATGGTAAAAATAAAAAGGTTGAGAACCATTGGTCTAACTAAACCTAAACTATGAGTGCGTATTTTCTTTTAGCTGAGAAAATGGGAGGGAATAGATATTATTTTGTTAAATAAGTTAATTGCGGCTAGACTTGATATCTTGAACTGGACTCTTATGATCTTATATCAGGGTATTTGCCCCTCATCCCACTTATGAGGGGTCGTGACACAAGGACATTTTTATGTGGGCTCACCCACGAGCCGAAGCTCATGGGTGGTAGGCACAAAAAATGCGTTGATCCCGTCGGCATTCCCCCTGAAGGGGGCGCCCAGGCACTGGGCAATAAACCCAGCCCTGCCCCCTTAAATCAAGGGGGTTGATATTGCCTGGGGGAGGATAGCCCCCCTCCCGGATCAGCGCTGTTAATTTTATTTAGCAGCTCCAGAGACCGAAGCGCTCTGAAGCAGGCTTCAGTAATTTTATATCAGAATGACACCAGGGTGTTCATTTTATTTTAGGCCGGAGAGAAATGGACACAGTGAATCCTTGTTTTGTTTATAAGATAATTATGAATGATTTTGTGATATAGAAGGATATATAAGAAGTTGTATCATGAAGAATCCAGGAGTTCAGTACAGAATAGGGTAGAGACTAAACCAGGAGACTGCTTGTAGTTTTTCCACACTTACCAACCCTCAAATTCAGAAGCCGTAATCTTCTGTTGTTAAGAAATCGACGCAGCTCATCACACAGGCTAAAATGAAAGCATGTTAGTAATGTATTCCAGTTTTACGTTGATTTCTATTGTTGAATTTCATCTGTTTTAATACTGTGATCAGAAAACCACTGCCTACGGATTTTTTAAAAAATTATAAGTTGGTACACAACATGATCGGTGAAAGAGATGTTATTCTATCTGTGGCCGTACTGAGAGATCGACCCCCCTTCCCACGTGTCATACTTCAAGAAGAGTGAACAACCAGCTGACAAAAAAAAAAAAAATCCTGAACAGGCTGGATTAACACAAGTCTTTTAAACGTGTGGATTTTTTTTGTTTTTGTAGAATAATCATACTAAGTTCCAATTACCGTCGAATTGGTAAGACAAGGCAACAAGGAGTTTTATGGGGAATCCAGTGAGGATTTCAGTAGTAATGGATCTTCGAGGCAACCTTGATAAGCATTACACCACAAGCTGAATAGTGAAGGACAAAGTCCCCATTTCACAACAGCAGTGAATTGAAGTTAAGCAGTGGTGAGCCTGTTTAATACTTAGATGGGTGACAAACTTGAATATCAAAATGACTTGATTTGGCATTAAATGGCATGAAAAAGGTTGATATGCCGTAAAACAAAACAATCAACCAGCAGTGAACTGTAGTGTGTAGCATTAGAAAATTGTTTGGTTTTCCAGAGTATCTATGTTAACATATTAGATCTCATGAATTTGAAAATGCTGTGGATTTGTTTTGGAGACACAGGTCTAGCAACAAGAAGAAAAAAAAAACAAGAAACTGTTAGTTGTAACTTGTGTTTAGTTAATGCTGGTAAAATTTAACCATGCCAAACTGGTACAGAAAAATGGTTATTTTGTTTTACGGGATATCAATAATTTTCAGGTCATTTAATGCTGAATCAAGTTATTTTGATAAACAAAGTACTCGGGTTGCTTACAGTACTTGCTGTTTTTTAAGTGGTCACCCAATTAAGTATTGAACAGGGTCATCGCTGCTTAACTTTGGTAATCTAGCGGGAACTGGTGCATTCAGTGTGTCTTGACCGTAAACAGGGATAAGCTTAGACTGTGGCACCAAAGCAAAATGCTGTGGTGCCATTATTCAATGCTGAAGTGCCCTTAAAAAATAAACCACATCCATGTCAATTTTTGCTTTCAACTTAGAAATTGTTTTTTTTTATTTAAAAGAGAAAGAAAATGAGAAAATTAACTCATTTTAACATTGCTGAAACGTTTTTGGAATTCAAAACGGCACACCATCATCATTCTGTGCTGGTTTCATTTCGACCAAAACAAGACATCTCATAATGTTTGATTTATTTTATGGAAATGTTCCACTGCAATGTATCATTGATAATAATTCTAGTCATCATAATCTGTTATTTGTCACTAAAGATGTATACCAATCGAGCAGGATGCGACACAAGGTCAATTTATTTAGCGGAGTTCAACTCACTGGTTACCTAACCATGGTTAAAGAGCCCAGTCTGCCCTGCTATTTACCCATAGCTGGAGGAGAGTAGGATTCATACCTTTTATTAGCGCTAAGTAAAATACAATTACCAAGGATTTGAACTCGGGGCGACAAGTATGCGCTTCAAGATCTATAAGAAACATCATACTAGTAGAAGAATCCTAATCGATTCTAAATTTTCTGAATTTTTGGGGGTCATTTCAAAGTGAAGTTGGTGGAGCTTGGCTGAGAGTGCCTTAGCATAGGTTGTCTGGGTAGAGGTCTCTTTACCTTGTTTATGGATAAACAGGGCTTCACCCATTGCTGTTATTCCCAACTCTTTTAGCATGGCCCGATCCATCATTTGAAGGTTCTCTTTCGTCAGCTTTTCCTTTGCAAGGTTGCAGCATAGCTTTTAGCTGATGAAAGAACCTTCAAATGATGGATCGGGCCATGCTAAAAGAGTTGGGAATAACAGCAATGGGAGAAGCCCTGTTTATCCATAAACAAATTTGATTTTAAAGCTTTTTATTTATTTTGGCAACATGGTGACCCTATCATAAGCCTGTCATTTTAAAACCATTATTTACTCATCTACCAGATGCACTAGTAGTATAAGCTGGTTCCTTGTTTTACATAAAAAGGACTTCATTTGAATACCACTGTTTTCTTAAACTGTGTCTGAAGGTTGGCCTTTTGGAATTCAATGTCTGCAGAAAAGGTAATTTTAACACTATTTTCCAGGGACCAACCAACTTATGACTGATAATTCCTGCCCCAAAACATAACCCCTCCAACTTAACTGAACATCTTTAGGTCCACCCTGCAGGCAGCACACATTTCACTAATCCAGTATTGCTTTACACTCATTTGTAAATATCACATTTTGGAAATTTAGTTTCATAGATTGCCTGACCGAGTTGGCACAACTTAAAAAGGTGATTTAACTTCAAAGAAGTATGAATAATTGGGTTAGTACACATTTCTAAATGCCCCAGTATGGGAAATTAGGATATTCTAGGCACATTTGGAGCGTTATTAGTGTTAAAAAAATTATTAGGTACCATTATAGTATGTGGCCTACCTTTTGAATGTGGCCTACGAAATCATGTCTCTCTTATAGTATGTGGCCTACCATAAAAAACATATTAGGTTATAATGATAACTGCTAACCCTAACCCTATTTCCGAATTTTAGAATATTTTAGAATTAAATAGATCTCTGTTTCATGTAAATTATGGATAAATTCTTTTTTTAATTATTCGTAATTACTATATACAGCTTATGACTGAATTACATTTCTTGAAATTGAATATATGTGAAAAATAATTAGTTTCTATAAATTGCCTATACTTATATCTATAAATATACTCTTACTGAGGTAGGCCACATTCAAACCGGGTAGGCCACATACTATAACAGAATCAAAAAGGTAGGCCACATACTATAATGGCACCAATTATTATCCTCAAGAGGATGCTTTCACATCTCAGTTTTCAAATGGATTTCCATTCATGAAATGGAAGTGAAAAAATTCTGTATCTTCCGTTTGTCAAGTTGTGCACTGTATTGTTCATAACAGATTTTTTTATATCCTATAATAATCTCTTGCAAGGAATTTAGCAATTTCTAATGTTGTTTTATAATCATGAATCACTTGAACAATTTTGTTCTTGTCATCATTGTTAAAACAATATTTATGTTCCATATTGCATAAACATCGGAAGCAATGAAGCAATATATCCAAAAGGGCTGTGATTTATTTACTGTTGCACAGAACCATGATTACGCATGAGTGTTGCCATATTTTGTGTTAAATTAAGTTAAAATACCTGTAACAAGATATTTTAAATAAAATGAGACTTGCATAAAATTTTGGAGTGCTCTAATATATGTAATTGGTTTAGCTCAGTTGGTAGAGCATCTGGCTTGGAACCACAAGGTTCTGGGTTCAATACCGGCCCTTGCCAACTCAGCGTATAAATAACACAGGGATCTGTGTGGTAAAGTGGGGAGCTGATGGTAGGTGTGGCGCTCCACCTCAGATGCAAAAACAATCTCACTGATCTAGAGCTAGTGAAAAGGGGATAGACTCCCTCGCTGTCTGGCTGATACCAACCATAGGCCACTCCATCGACTTTATTTTTTACTTATATATATATATATATATGGGTAGAAAAATATGGAAATAAATCCGATGGTATGTAGAAAATTTTAAAAAACAAAGTATTCAAAAAAGAAATTTATTATAGATGGTGAAGTCAATGTTAAAACGTTAGTTTTTTTAAAACCTTCATCAGGACATTAGGAAGAATAGTGGTGGAAATCTTTTCAAAATGAAACAAGAGAGGATTGATTATTAGAAAAAAAGATGTTCGTTTTTTTTTTTTAGCAACGTTCTTTTTTAAAAAGTTGACATGATTCAGAGAACATGTGAATTGTAATGTATTTTCCCAAAGAGAAATAGTATGTAAATTAAAAGAAGTAGAAAGGAAGAGAAAGACTAACTAATCCATATATTATTAAGTTAGGTTTAAAACTTATAAATGTTGTGTGTGTGTGTGTGTGTGTGTGTGTGTGTGTGTATATAATATATATATAAACAATTGTGATGGTAGATTAGTATGCAAAATAATTTGGTTAATTTACCATCACTGTTAATTCTACATCACTTTTGGACTGCTTCCTTTTGGTATGTTGTGTGGTTACCTCAAGAAAGTTCTGAGATGAAAAACTGCAATTATAGTATTTTCAAGATGATGATACTTGGCCAGATAATTTGTAGTATAACAAAATAGTTTATACAATATTAAAGATCATAAGAAATTACTGTGGTGCTCTGTAGATATTTTGTAGAAGTCAATGTATGATAAGCCAATGGTCCTTGTCAAAGCCCTGAATATGTAATTTAAAAAGAAACATCATAATTGACTTCTTTAACGTAAAAATTAAAAACAAAATCATTTTCATGGAGCAGTTTTAGCCATTTGCAAACCTATTTACATCCAAGTGAATAATAATTGTAAAAAAATATAACAATATTTTTTTACAATTATTATTCACTTGGATATAAATTCAAAAGTGAAGTCCATGTTGATATCTTTGTCAAATATATTTGATATGAACAAACAATATGAATTTAACAAAGATTTTGTCATCAAAGTATTTTAACAATTCATTTCAAAATATTAGAGACTGTAAATAAGAATCAAGAAATTTGGTCAGTAAAATTTGATATTTACCAATCTTTTAATTGAATGATCAAATTAAAAATCTGTAGAAATTTGATATTTACAAAAACACTATTTCTTGTAAATTTTGATATTTACCAATATCTAAATTGAATGATCAAATTAAAATCTGTAGAAATTTGATATTTACAAAAACACTATTTCTTGTAAATTTTGATATTTACCAATCTTTTAATTGAATGATCAAATTAAAAATCTGTAGAAATTTGATATTTACAAAAACACTATTTCTTGTAAATTTTGATATTTACCAATATTTAAATTGAATGATCAAATTAAAAATCTGTAAATATTATTAGAACTGTTCTGATTAAGCTCTTTTAGTATTATCTTTTATTTTCTCTTTATTCATAAATAATTATAGGGTTTTGTTTTCATTTCATACATCTGATAGATATTAAATGACTCTTGTTTGATAGAAAATCAATAATATTTGCAGTTGCGCTTAAACCAGCAGGTAATTTAGGATACTTTCTTATTCCTCTTTAGGCAATGGAGGTTGATAAATAATAGCCAGAGTCAGATTTGATAACAATAATTAAGTTTGGAAAAGATAGATCTCTGAGAAATAAATCATCAGTTTGCATTCAGCTTCTACTCTTTAACTAGAAGGTTTTGAGGAAAACCAATTCCACATGTTTATAATCAGTCAATTCTTCTTTTCAGTTGAATGAGATTTAAAAATAGACTAATCCTGCATTTTGCAAAATTGGAAGCTCCAATAAGCAGCAGATATGAAACTTTTAGATTTCTATCACTTAAACGAAAGAGAAAGTAAAGAATATGAAAGAAAGAAAGAAAAATATTCTGTTGTTAGCAAGAGATAAAAATTTTCAAAATAATGAGTTATTTTTATTTTTTAAAATAGAAATAACTCGGTGATTGAATGTTATAATTGGTGTTTACAATGCTTGTCTCTTTATGCATTTAGGAGATTTTTATAACTATTTAATAAAAGGTTTTGTTTTATTACCGATCATGCAAGAATAAATAAAAACAATATTGGTAATTTGCTTGAAGCATTGTTAAGTATGTTATAATATATTAATAATTTGAAGGCAATGCGTATAAAAAATAAAAACAAAAAGATGTTATTTTTGTCTTATCGATAAGACAAAAATAACATCTTTTTGTTTTTATTTTTTATACGCATTGTAATTGCCTTCAAATTATTAATATATTAAAAACAATATTATTTGAAAGACTAGAACCTTAGTTTATGACAACACACAAGAATGATCAACATATTTAAATTTAAAAAAAATTTTGATTTTTAAAATGTATCCTGTCTACATTGTTGTATTTTCTTTCAATGCATGGGAGAACAAATTCTGTACAAAAATATTTATATGCACTAAAGTAAATTCTGTGAAATATGTATTGAAATTTGGGCTTTGAATGTTTTGAATGAATGTTGTTATTAGGTTTATATTGTTGAATTCCCCAGTATCATTTTAGAACCATTTATAAAATAATTAATAGTGTTAAGTACCAAGAGAACCATTATTCTTTATAGATAAACAAGAAGGAATATTCTTAGATTTTAAATATTATTTTGTAGTTTGGAAATAGTACAGAATCATTCAGATTGCCATAGAATTTAAAATTTTCTCAATGATAGACAAAATGAGGATAATATTTCTATATTTCCGAGATGAGGCATTGTTATTATTATTCTCTTCACATTGTGGACTGCTATACTCATCTTAGTTGCTATGTTTGGTTTTTGAATCTGTCTAACTTTTATTGTTTCAAATTCCTGATTGTATGATTTATACAGATCTTCGATCGGGTTTTTATCTTCCTCCCGTGTTATATTGGTCAGGAAAGTTGTGATCTTGTTGGAGAGTTCTTCATTCATTTCATCAGCTATTCACTACTAATGATCTGCTCTTTCTTTGACCCTCTGTGCTTTCCTGGAATTGATTCACAGTTTCAATGTCAAGCCTGGTTATATTGGAAGTGAAAGGCAGGATGAACTCTCAGCCACCTTTCACGAGGCTGCTCATCCCCATTGATCCAAAAAGCAATGCTTGGTGTGTTGTGTATTCATGAGAGGATAGTGAGCGTGAACCTGATAACATCCGCTTACAAAAAATATGATTGCAATAGTGCATAGAATTCACTTATGCAAATGATCCATGTTCTGCATAGCGAAATTATCAATGTTTCTGGTCTCTATATAAACAGATGGAGGCGCGTGGTCTAATGGTTAGAGTCGGAGGAAATGGACTCATCGACCCGAGTTCCATTCCTAGACGAAGCTGTTTGCATTTCACATGGCGCTAATACCCTTGGAAAAGGTATGAATCCAATTCTCCCTTCAGCTGTGGGTAAATAGCAAGGCAAACTGGGCTCTTTAACCACGGCTAGGTAACCAGTCTAGGAGAAGGAAAATTCAAACCTGTTAAACTCCACTTAAGAAATTGACCATGTGTCACATCCTGCTTGTGTGGAGGGGTTGGTAAATATATATATATATATATATATATAAACGGACGGATTTTCTGCTTTGTCAGTTGAGTGATCGCTAGTGCTACTATTGTACAAAATATTGCAATTCATGCCTATGCTTTTTGCCTCCCAGTTACGTTTGACCTTCATTTGCGCTGTCCCTGTATAGAATTCTTTGTTGTCACTTGACCTTCATTTGCGTGTTTCAGAGCAGAAAAACAATCTCACTGGTGGAACTAGCTTCTACATCTGTACAGGAATATCAGATGGTTTGATATTCAAGCTAATTTTTGATCCACCCTGTCGGCTGGGGCATTAGAATACACCGACTGCACCTCTGCAGAGGGGTAATACTTCTCCAATGGGACCACCTGTTGGCTGTGGGTTGCGACGCATGATGCTTAAGGATGGAACTTTTGTGGCTGAGCAGTCCATGACATGCAACACACCACTTTGGCCCTTACTTAGGCTAGACAAGTGATTGGAGAGGCTCCCTCCAATCAATCGGCTGGTCATGTCAAGCCCTAGCACCTATATAATTGTCCCACCACTATTGCCCTTATGGCAACCCCCAACCCTTTTTATCATATGGGTGCTAGAAACCAGTGGCTGCGGGTCTACATGTCCTGGGAATGACGTTAAACTCTATCTGATGGTGAGGTTTCAGTTCTGTAAGTCTGGGGAATGTGGAGCACCCCTTCATCACCATTGCTCTCTGGTCGACTCTGACCCGGAGTGGTAGTACTTGTTAGGGTTCCATCTATGGGTTAACTAGAAAAATGTGTTTATAAAAAAAAATTTGGGAATCCATTAAGAATAAATTTATTTCAAATCATTGTTGGCATTAAATGATCCACTGAGGTTGATATGCCATAAACAAACCAAACCAAACTAATTTTTGATGGAATTTTTTAACATTCTCTATTAGTATAGCAGTAAGTAATGTGCACAGAATAGAATGATGACAAACCTGATAGTTCAGTGGGGAAGTAATAATTATTCCCGATTACGACAAGAAGGTTCCTAGTCCGAGAAGAAATACCTGAAGAAGGCCAGAGGGCACATTGGCCGAAACATTGTACAGATAACAATGAAGATGAGGACAATAGTCTGAATAATACAAATAATACAAATAATTATTTCTATAAATTACATTGAGAATGTGGAATTATGCTATGGTAATAATATGTATTAATTATTATATCTGTATATTTTAATACAGCTTTTCTACTTTTGTGCATAATTCTGCAACTCTATATTACTATGCATGGTTCTAAGAAAGTAATGTTATCAGACATACTCAATAAAAAGTAGTAGGCTACATGGCTCCATAAATTGTAAGGGTACAGGTTGTGAGTATAAAGTGCAAATGTTACTACAGATGCAAGTAAAGATTATATTATGTCACCCTTCTTTTTTCTGAAATTTTGTCCAGGTGTTGACTATGTTAAAATTAGACAATCCTCAAAATTTGAGCCTCTAATTCCAAAAATTGGCTGAGTTACATCTATTTTTAGCTACATGATATGTAGGATAGACACCAAAAAGACTCCATTTTAAATATATTTTGTGGAATACAGAAGCTATCTATAAATATATTGAAATAATTTCAGGATGGGCAGATGCTATAAAGTAGTTTCTTTATCATCATCATGTGAGCTTAGCACTTCCTATTTGGCCTGTATATAGATTGGAATAAGAGCTTTTTCATCCTTGTTTGTATTTCAAAACTCAAATGTCTCTTGGTTACAAAAAATATTGTTGTATATGTTTAGCAATTCATTCTTCTTGTTGGACAAAGGCCAGTTAGGTTTAAATTCTTTTTTACGAATGCTTAACTCTTTACTTCCTGTATAGAATTTATAATATGGTGTTGTTATAGTATGTGGCCTACCTTTTTGATTCTGTTATAGTATGTGGCCTACCTTTTTTGATTCTGTTATAGTATGTGGCCTACCTTTTTTGATTCTGTTATAGTATGTGGCCTACCTTTTTTGATTCTGTTATAGTATGTGGCCTTTTTTGATTCTGTTATAGTATGTGGCCTACCTGGTTTGAATGTGTCCTACCTCAGTAAAAGTATATTCATAGATATAATTTCAATTTATTGAAACTAATTATATTTCACAAATATTCAATTTTAAGAAATGCAATTCAGTCATAAGCTGTATATAGTAATTAAGAATAATTAAAAAAGAATTTATCCATAATTTACATGAATCAGAGATCTATTTAATTCTAAAATATTCTAAAATTCTGAAATAGGGTTAGGGGTTATTATTATAACCTTATATGGTAGTCCACATACTATAAGAAAGACATGATTTCGTAGGCCACATTCTATAATGGTACCTCTAATTTTTTAATATAAAAGTAATTTAAAGAATTTTGACTATATAAGCTAATGTCACTAATTGTGACCATATAGTTGTTGTGGGGTAGAATCCTTTTCTCTTTTTACTGTTGCCAAATGTAGCCCCAGAGAGATGTAGGTGTTATTTTCATGAATTCAGTGGGGAATTCTTCTAGTGGACTCTTCTGGTCAGAAAGTAAAGTCACTAGTGATGTTGTCAACTTCAAAGACTGAAATGAACACTCAGTTAAAAGTTTCATCATCAAGTTATGATTACAGTATGTATACCCATGACTCTCTCTTGCCACCTGTCCCTATTGGTCATTGCTCGTGGCAAGTCCTCCTAATGACATCCAGTATCTGCACAGTGCTGATTAATGGTCTTTGCTGGTCAGTCCACTCTGGTGTGTCCATATGTAGGTATCCACAGGAAAACATCACACGAGTTTGCTTATACTTGGTAATTTATGAGGAAGTGCGTCCCGGTCTCCTGCCTCAAAAATTGCTACCCGGTGACTATTAAAATAACGACCCAGCTCAGTCTATTCAAAACTATCCATCTTCATATCTATCTATCTATCTCAATTTGTTCATATTTATCTATATTACTTTAAATACTAACATTTTTTTTTTATTCATGTTTGTTTAATGTCTTGTTTTAGTTTAAATAAACAAGAATTACGACAAAAAAACATGCGACCCCCCCCAAATACATTTACTTGTCGAAAATATCTATCTCCATTTGTTCATATCTATCTATATTATTTTGTTTGTTTATCTATCTATCTATCTCAGTCTATTCCAAACTATATATCCACCTTCATATCTAAACAAGAATTACGACAAATTACGATAAATAAATAAGAATTACGACGAGCTGGTGTTGTTATTTTGATAGTCACCAGGTAGCAATTTTTGAGGCAGGAGACCGGGACGCACTTCCTCATAAATTACCATACTTTTCCAGCAGGGTGATACATGTCTTGTTTGACTTACATGGATGGTTTGTTGTATGATATGAGGTAAGTGGCTGTACAGCTGCTTTTTGTGGGGTGCTTCTTCCAGGATTTATTCAGGACAATATGCAGCATCCTTATGTAGTTCCTATCTAGCTGTTTTTCAATTCATTTCATTAAAGTCCCAGTGGTGCAGTCATATAGTAGCACTGATATGGCTACAACTTGGAAGAATTCTCAATTTATCTTGTCAGAGATATCAGATTTCCACATGATTGATACTCTGTCTATAGCAGTCCATGCCTTACCTATGCATATATTGATATCACTTTCTGTGGATGATATTACTACTATTGAAGTCAGTTAGCCTACTGTTGGTTTGAATAACAGCAGCTAAGAACAACTCAAGCAGTGTCCAAGACAGCTGGTATAAATAGGACTCAAGAATGATCCATCCATGAATCTGGGTGACTTGGGTGATTCCATTCCTTGAGTTCTGATTGGCTGCTTGACTGCTTGATTTGAATGACATTGTGGAGTCTTATATATACTCTGTCATTTTGCAGTGGACTTTGTAGCTTTTGGGATTGTATTGAGTTACAATCGTTTGCTGCCTTGTCTTCCCAGTTCGACGGTAATTGGACTTCAATTATTCTTCAACTACCTAATGTAGAATACTGATAATTGTTATTCTGTGTTACTTTCACCCTTAGCCAGGATTGAACCTGCAGTCTGGAAATGACTGTTACAGATTGTTAACTATTGGACAGTGGAACAGTCAAACACCTCCTCAGCTTAATGGACTCTTCCTGGCAGTAGTGGCAGTAATTATTTAAGCTGTTATAGTGGGTTCATTGGAGAACTAGTAACTGCATGGTTAGGCTTGGCCAGTCACATTGCTCAAACCAATTGTTGACTGTCTAACTGACTTACTTCAATACCTAAGTATGTGAATTGGTCTACTAATTTCAAAATCTTGCCACAAAAATTGTGATGTTTTTTGCCTCTAAGTAAGTTTGTTTTTGGTTTGGTCTCTGTTTTTCAAACACTGGGTCCAGAGTTCCAACCTTAGTAGAATGGCACCTCTTGTTGATCTGTGTGAAGGGCAATGTGATTTGAATGTTTGGTTTGATTTCTAGTCATGTCTAATCTTTTGTTGGCTGTTTTTTGTTATCTCATCAATAGATGCCACATTTAGAGATGAGTAGCAATAGTTTCCTGTCTGAATTGTTTCATCCTGCCCATTGACCTATAAGGTTCATCCACCCAGCATCTGATTGAATTACACTGATCATTCCCCCCCTCCCCCACTATTGGTTTTCATTGCAAGATTGGCTAATCTGCTCAAATACTATGGCAAGGATAAATGACTGGGAACAATGTTCTCAAGCCTTCAGTTACGCATCAGTACTGGACTTTAATTTTACCAGTATTTTGCCCCTTGGGTTCAGTAGAGAATGGAGAATAGGTACTCTCTTCAAAGAGTTTACAGCACTGCTCTGCACATATTTTTGTAGCTTTAGAAATTGCAAGGGCCGGGTTAGCTCAGTCGGTAGAGCATTCGGCATGAAACCACAAGGCTCCTAGTTCGATACCGGTCCTCGCCAACTCAGCGTATGAGTAGCACAGGGATCTGTGCAGTAAAGTAAGGAGCTGATGGTAGGTGTGGCGCTCCATCTCAGATGCTAAAACAATCACCTTGGTCTTGCGCTATTGAAAAGGGGATAGACTCCCTCGCTGACTGGCTGATACTGACTTTAGGCCGCTCTGTTGACTTTTTTTTTTTTTTTTTTAGAACTTTTCCACAGTTTGGATTTTTGTGCCATACTTATATACAATAAAACCCTGTTTGTTGGCCATGACATAATGTTTTCCTTCTAGCCAATGAAGTAGATTACATCTTTGAAATTTTTCAAAATTCTCTTTCATTAAATAATAACCAGTCATGGTTAATGGAATAAGAAGAGTCTACCCCTGTGGATTGAATAAAGGGTTTGGTTCGAAGTTCCTTGAAGGCACCTGATTATGACATGAAGACTCTTCAGTTCAACAAAAGGTACAGCAGTTTGAAAAGAAGTTTCCCAAATCTGACAAGAAATACTCGAAGCCCATGTGGATGAGCAGTTCATGACATGCAATACTCCACTTTGGCCTATCTTGGGCTAGACGGGCGGTCGGAGAGGCTCCCTCGGAACAATCGGCTGGTCATGTCAAGCCCTAGCACCTATATGATTTTCCCAACCCTATTGCCCTTATGGCAAGCCCCAACCCCTTTTTATCATATGGGTGCTAGAAGGTGGTGGCTGCGGGTCTACATGTCCTGGGAATGACGTTAAACTCTATCTGATGGCGAGGTTCCAGTTTTGGAGGTTTGGGGAATGTGGAGCACCCCTTCATCACCATTGCTCCCTGGTCCACTCTGACCCGGAGTGGTAGTACCTGTTAGGGTCCCATCTATGGGTTAAATAGAAAAATGTATTTATAAAAAATTGTATTATCCATTAAAAATTGATTTATTTAAAAACTTTATCGGCATTAAATGACCCACTGAGGTTGATATGCCGTAAAACAAAACAAAACAAACCAAACCAAACAAAATACTTGAAGAAGGCCAGAGGGCACATTGGCTGAAACATTGTGTAGGTAACAATAAAGATGAGGACAATAGTCTGAATAATACAAAATATCAAGCCTCATCTCAAAAATTCAGAGAAATATTCTCTTCCTCATTCATTTCTTTTAACTTATAGTCTGTTAACATCATATCTCGGATATACTTGTGCATCAACATCAGTTTCCCCATTTTCTAGTCAAGGTTTTTGGGTTTCTTTCTTGTCAAGTTTAGGAAGAAGCCAGAGTACCTTACAAGGGAGAGTGTCCAGGTATTTATTTATTTAATAACCTTGAAATTTTGAACAAACTCCTTTATTCAATTCATAGGGTAGTTTGTTCACACTAGAAGTTATTTCATATTGGTTAGCCTTAGTTATTGTATTTCCCAGTGTCAAGGGATGCACTTCAAATTTGAGTGGAAATTTTGTGAAAAAAAGAAAGATATATAAACAAAATTAACCTTCCATCTGTAGAATGCAGGATAAATTCTTGAGACTTATGTTAAGAAATACAAACCTTTTTAATGCTGGTAAATACAATAACTTGTCTTTGTAATGTCTGCTCATACCACTGAACCAGAGTATATGAATTTCATTATCTCATGACCATAAAGTAAACTTCATACAATTAATCAAGACTTATATCCATTAGGCCATTATTTCATATGACAATCAGATAATTGTTGTTGATTTTTAGCTTTAAACTCAATGTGTGTTGTTTCTGTAGTGGAAGTAAAAAGCAGGATGAACTGTTGGCTATCTTCCATGAGGCTTCCCATCCCTGTTGATCAAAAAGAATGTTCGCTTGCTAAAAATATGGTCACAGTGGTGGGCTTAAGCAGAGCCTAGAATTTGCTTAGCGAAATTAATATAAACAGACAGATTTCTACTTTGAGGGTCAGTGAGTCACCAGTAATACTACCGTTTGGGAACATCATGATTCTGATTTCCTTTTTGTTTGTCCTCCCCTCTGCTTTCTGAATCCTGGTTATGTTCAACCCTCATTTGCACTATTTCTGTGTTGAATTCTTTGTCACCTCTTCCATGGACGTGTCATTGGGTTGGTTTTTTTTTTTTTGTTTTTTTTTGTTTGTTTCCAGTGCTGATGTTTGTTCTACATGATCAACACTACCTGAGTTTATAGTCTTTCCATTGACTATGGCTTTTTTTATGTTGTTCCACTCTCATCATTATATTCCCTGATACAACTACATAGAATGTTATACCCACAGTTCTTAGTCATCCGATAGAAATTTGGCTCTGAAGGGTAAAGCTGCTTATGAATACTGTCATGATGGTGTATGGGTTGCAGATCTTCTGAATCTTGTTGAATAAACATCATATTCACCTTCACAGGATGGCTGTGACTAGCATCCAGTCACAAGATAAAAAATAGAGCGTAACTGAATATGCTCTGCACCATCTACCAGAACACAGTCAAGTGTTCAATATATATGGATAAAAGTGTCCATTTTGAAACCAGCAACCAACAACAGCTGAATATTGGTCACTCAAATCTTTACAAATCCTTTTTGATGCACCTCTGTATAGAAGGGGGGAAAAATAGAGGGGGAAAATAGATATTTGCTTCAACAAGTTCCTGCTGAGGGGGGAACCAAAAAGAAGCGAGTTCACTGTCTTCTCGCAGGCCAAACTTTCTTTTGGTCAACACAGTCTTCGACCAGCAGTTGAAAATCCATCACCGTCGTCGTCAAAATAATATTTTCTGTCTCACGTAAGCCGAAAGCTTCTCTCCTGGTCACCCTGCTCGCTTTGGTTATTTATCGGCATATTACTCAAACATCCAGGCACATCAGTCAAACCTCGCGTCCGTGCAACACACAATTCACGTGCATTTGAATGGATGCATGTAGGCGCCAACATCCGGGCACCTGAATTGCACCTCGCGTCCATCCAGTGCCTAAATCGCATTTGTTTTTGCATGCGAGAGGACGCGGGTTCGATCCCAGCAGGCAAGACAAAGTCTTGCACTTTTTTGTTCTCCGTCACACTCTGTTGTAAACTTTTGCTGATAGAAACCAATATTATTTTTGTAGAATAATTGTTATTCTTAAAGGTTTTTTTTTTAAAAACTGATCATCTTTCACTTTCATTCTGATTGCCACTTAAGAAACTTGAAGATATCCTATTTTGTCAGTATTGATTCAATTAACTTTATTTTATTGAGTATATATATATATATATATATATATATATATATATAATGGGCCGGGTTAGCTCAGTTGGTAGAGCATTCGGCTAGAAGCCACAAGGTTACTAGTTCGATACTGGTCCTCGCCAACTCAGCGTATGAGTAGCACAGGGGATCTGTGCGGTAAAGTAAGGAGCTGATGGCAGGTGTGGCGCTCCACCTCAGACGCTAAAATAATCTCCTTGGTCTAGCGCAAGTGAAAAGGGGATAGACTCCCTCGCTGATTGGCTGATACTGACTTTAGGCCGCCCTGACGACTTTAAAAAAAAAAAAAAAAAAATATATATATATTTACCAACCCCTTCGCACGAGCAGGATGCAACACAAGGTCAATTTCTTAAGCGGAGTTTAACAGATTTGAATTCAGAGTTTTCCTTCTCCTAGACTGGTTACCTAGCCATGGTCAAAGAGCCCAGTCCACCCTGCTATTTACCCATAGCTGGAGGGAGAATTAGATTTATAGCTTTCCAAAGGGTATTAGCGCCATATGAAATGCAAACAACTTCATCCAGAAATTGAACTCTGGTCGACGAGTCCATTTCCTATGACTCTAACCATTATACCATGTGCCTCCATGTATTTTGTTGAGTTATATATTGCTAGCAGTAGGAAGCGCGTGGTGTAATGGTTAAAGACATGGGAAATGGACCCGAGTTCAAATCCTGGACGTGGTAATTGCATTTCACTTAGCGCTAATACCCTTGGGAAAGGTATGAATCCTACTCTCCCTCCAGCTATGGGTAAATAGCAGGGCAGACTGGGTTCTTTAACCATGGCTAGGTAACCAGTCTAGGAGAAGGAAAACTCTGAATTCAAACCTGTTGAACTCTGCTTAACAAATTGACCTTGTGTCGTATCCTGCTCGTGCGGAGGAGTTGGTAAATATACATATATTGCTAGCAATTACACAGCATAAACCTTGAGTAACTTAGTTTTATTTTTTTAATATTAGTAAATTTTCTAATAATGGCAGTTTTTATAAAAAAGTCTTTTATCATAAATGGGTTTTGCAATTATTTTTCTCTGTTCAATTTTTATTATAAAGTTTTGAGCATGGAATCATGGCATTATTGGAATAAAATCTTTCCCTATATATATATATATATATATATATATATATATATATATATATGTGTGTGTGTGTGTGTAAAGTGATTTTATATCTAGGCTAGCTAAGGATTTGTTCTCCATATTGGTGTGTCTGATTTTTCTAATGAGTTCACACACACCAATATGGAGAACAAATCCTTAGCTAGCCTAGATATGAAATCACTTTACACAAACATACCAGTAGACAAATGCCTATATATATATATATATATATATATATATATATATATATATATAGATAGATAGATAGATAGTTGTTCACTTGTTAATATTTTACAATTTGGCATCATAAGGAGTGGTGTTCAGCTATCATCTTTATCTGATTTATAGATGGTTATAGTCAGTAGCAATTTAGTTTATTACTCATTATTGTTGACATTTCTCTCTCTTTTCTCATATTCAATTGCGCAATCATTTGTATATTTTCTTGTTTTGACACTCTGCCATTTTTCTAATCATTTAACTTGTTCCTCAGCCATTTTCTATAAGCTGATCTGTTTTGAGTTGGCCATGGATGTTAGCATCATTTTTAGGTGGTTCATATAATTTCATAGGCACTCTCCTTTTGATTAGAAAAACAAAACAAAAAAAGAAAAATGTGTATTGATCATTAAGTGATGATGTTAGACAAAGCAATCATTTGAAATGAATACTGAAACATTAAGTAAAAACTACTAAGGTTTTTCCTAATTATTTCACCTTTTGTCTTTTTTAGATCATCTTTTTTATTTGACCTATCAAAATAGTCTGCATTTAAAGAAAATAGATTTAGATTACATTTATTTCAGAGGCAATAAGATGATGTTATACAGTTTTGTTTTAGCCTCTTGAATTTAAGAAAATAACGGTACCATTATAGTATGTGGCCTACGAAATCATGTCTCGCTTATAGTATGTGGCCTACGAAATCATGTCTCGCTTATAGTATGTGGCCTACAAAATCATGTCTCGCTTATAGTATGTGGCCTACAAAATCATGTCTCGCTTATAGTATGTGGCCTACAAAATCATGTCTCGCTTATAGTATGTTTGAATGTGGCCTACCATAAAAAGCATATTATAAGGTTATAATAATAACTCCTAGCCCTAACCCTATTTCAGAATTTTAGAATATTTTAGAATTAAATAGATCTCTGATTCATGTAAATTATGGGTAAATTCTTTTTTAATTATCCTTAATTACTATATACAGTTTATGACTGAATTGCATTTCTTGAAATTGAATATATATGAAAAATAATTAGTTTCAATGAATTGCCTACTACTTATATCTATAAATATACTCTTACTGAGGTAGGACACATTCAAACCGGATAGGCCACATACTATAACAGAATCAAAAAGGTAGGCCACATCACCAAAATAATTATAGTATGAAACAATTGATGATTGATTACTGTTTATTAGCTATAATATATTACTTGGTATTTTCAAAGAAGGACTAAGTAGTAACACAGAAAAATATTTAGGGTTCTTTTCCTTTTAGATAAGGATCAGTAATCTGAAAAATAGCAGGAGGTACTGAAATGCACAGATTAAATGCCATAGAAATAAATGTTTAGGCTCAGTGAGTTATAAAAAACAAAAACAAATCACTATTCATTTATAATTTTGTATAATTAGCAGCATATTAAATCTGATATTGGGATTTTTCTATAACTATATTAATACAGTTAAGTAAAATCTTAAACCTGATTTAAAGTCATCTGTTTTCTTTGGATAGAATTAGTTGTGGAAGTTGGTTAGGCAGCAGTCAGTGAAAAGACAGACCATATATATCCAATCAATAAGAAGCAATTGTTTTTTTTTTTATATTTAATAAGCCCAGCTGAATTAGGTAGTCTACTTTTATTCTATATCTTTTTGCATTATTTCATTTATTTAGATCTAAACAAAAGAAGCACATACCATTTTAGCATGAGATGTTTATGTGTTATATGAGTACAAGAAACATACATAAACATAAATGGACTGCAGAATTGATGTAATTATTTAGATGCAAACTGTCCATTCCATTGCCTGAGATGTCTCAGACAGGCCATATTGACTAAATAGCTGTTTAAGAATTGTAATCATTGAACGGGTGTCCATATGTTGTATCAGAAAGGTTTCTGGCTATTTGGAATGGGAATCCACAACCATAAGAAAGCTAAAGACATTGATAGGGCCAGCGAAATTCACATGTACCTGGGACTATGGTTCTTCTGATAATGTCCTGTTTTCAGTGCATCCATGCATAAGAATTTTGTACTGAACAAATTCTTTTTCTTTTTTTTTTTTTTAATCCTTATTTTTATTATTATTAATACTTAATGAGAAGACAGAAGATAATTGATCTTCATTAATTATTTGATAGTTTTTAAAAAATGTTTCTTACTACTGTAGTGAGTTACATTATTATACAGTGATGCTGATAGCTTTTTAATTTAGTGCATCTCGGGATGCACATATTTGTTTTGAATGAGTCCCCAGGAAAAAAGTATGGGTTCCAACTAAGGTTTCTTAATAGATTGTAGGATTTTTATTTATGATCTGAGGAAATAACTAAAGCTGAACTCTACCTTGTAACCTATCCTGTGTAATTCATTTCTAAGAAATTATTGAAATGTATTTACAGTTAGATTGAAATGGTGGGGGAAGAAAAAGTAAACTGGGACGCACAGATATGATTTTACTGCCCGTTTAGATTTTTGTGCATCAGGGACATGGGCCGCATACCTATCAACATCTCTGATTGGGTTAATATCAATTCATGAATAAAAGGAAAAAATCCTAGAGAACAATTAGCTGAGTATAAATTTATTAAAGAATGTAATAATACTTTTAAGTAAAACCATCACCCACTTAAAAAACAGTTATACAGCTGAGTTTGAGTTTTGTTTAACGGCATATCAACCTCTGTGGGTCATTTAATGCCAAAAAGGTTATTTTGGATTTCAGACTTTAAAGTAGTGGTTCTATGGAGATAATTGGTTATGTTCTGTTATATTTTGTTGAAAAGGTTGCTTTTTTTTATAAAATTAAAAATGTTTTCAGGGTTTGTATTCTTAAAGATGTCTTTCAGGTTTCTTGCTTGATAGTAATTTACACGGATATGTTTAAGTCTGTTACAATTTAGAGTTATACAGCTGAAGAGAAAAACATTTATTCTATCAAATGGATATAGAAATGAATTGGTTTCTTTTTTAAAAAATTTTTTTATTATTGATACAACAACGTTGGATTTCTCAAGTTGTATAATTAGTATTTGTAAATATTCTTGATTTGTTTTTGTTGTTCTAATTTAGTTGAATGACTGAATGAATTTTGTTACTTCACAATTGTTTGATTTATGATTCTTGTTTTATATGAAAATGAGAAACATAAACTTGATTTTCTTTTGGATTACTATTTTTAACTGACTTTCATTCTCTCATTTCACTGATGAATGTATTTTCACTGAATGAAATTGTATACTTTGTGGTTAGAGAATAAATTAACAATTTACCAAAGTGAATCCAGCACAGAATATATTATGAATTCAGACTTCTTTTTTCAGTGGTGTAGAATAAACATCATACTCAACTCCACGGGAAGGGTGTTACTAGCATCCAGTAACCAGACAAAAAGTAACACCCTTCCCATGGAGGTGAGTATGATGTTTATTCTACAAACGGCTCACCAAATTTTTATTGCATTGAATGTTGAAAAAATATCCCTTCTAAAAAATGTTCTAAATTTAGCTGATTTTTTTTTTTGTTGTTGCTAGAAGAATCTGGTTTGCTATTAAATATTTAGAAAAGTTCAATGCTGAAGAAAACCCTTTTAGGCAGGTGAAAATATGGTTTAACCTCAAAAAGATTGCTAAAAAAAGGTTTTTCAATGTTTTTTTGTAGTATCAGTGGTGCTTAATAACATATCAAAAGTCTACCACTGTTTGGTCACTGGAAAGTTTTTTTTCTTTTTTCAAGATGGTGATCAAAATAGCAGCAAAACCCTTAAAATGATCATTATTCATTATTCCTTCATCATAGAGCAGTGATGCTGATAGCTTTTTAATTTAGTGTGTCCTGGGACACACAGACTTGATGAGTCCCTGGGAAATTTGATGGGTACTAACTAAAGTTTCTTAATGAATTTGTAGAGTTTTTATCTATAAACAACTAAAGCTGTCTAACCCCTACTTTGTACCGCATACAGTGTAATTCATTTCCGAGAAAATATTGAAATGTATTTACAGTTAGGTAGAAATGTTAGGGGAAGAAAAAAACCTGGGATGCACGGATACAATTTTTCTGCATCCTTTTAGATTTTTATGCATTAGTAACGCAGGACGAATAACTATCAGCATAGAGAGAGAAGTGATTTTGGTGTTGAACCTCATGTTTTGATGGATATAAGAATCCAGTTAGTATATTTAGATTATAGTGAAATGATTACAATAACAAAATAAATACATATGAATAATCATTGTCACACTTTTCCTTCCATAAAGGTTGATTATTTGAATTATTACAGTTTTTGCTTTTACATAGTCTACAAGCAGGTGTGGTCCATATTTTCTGCAACTACACTATGGTGTTTGGCAGGCAAATGTACAATTACAGTGGACCACCTGCAGCAAACTTTTTTGGAGCAGAAATGTTCTCGGTCGTAATTGGCCTTCAATTTCTCTTTACAATCCACCAGTTTCATGTTACTGTTTTTTTTGTTCAACCCACACCATAATCCGGTAATACATTCTAATGCAGTGATATTCCGGTGAGGACTGAGTAGGAGGTAGAAAATTGTGGGTAACAAACGAATGTACAGAAACGATTTGCTTGGTAAAAAGGTTGTTGTGCAAAGAGGCAAGTGAATTGATACTATCACCACATGGTAACCATTTGTTTCCAAGATCCTCTATGACATTTTTGTTTTGTTTGGAATGCTGACCTTTTGTCATTCCTATAAACATGCAAAGTGGTATCACATCTTGAATAAAGAGCAACAGACAACACAAATAAATACCCAGGATTCAGTGATGTTGTATACTTTGGAAACTGTGGACTTAATGAGGCCCTATTGTTTGTTGCAGTAGAGAAGAAGAATGAATAAATATCTATCCTCTCCTATCAAGGTCATTGGTTGATTTTCTTATACCTTGGTTGCAACCTTGACTATGCCAATGTCTGCATCTCTCAGATATATATATTGAAGTCAGTTAGTCTACTGTTGGTTTTAATAACAGCAGCTAACTAAGTACCACTCAAGTAGTGTCCAAGACAGCTGGTATAAATAGGAATCAAGAATGATCCATCCATGAATCTGGGTGATTTGGGTGATTCCATTCCTTGAGTTCTGATTGGCTGCTTGACTGCTTGATTTGAATGACATTGTCTTATATATACTTTGTCATTTTGCAGTGGACTTTGTAGCATTCGGGTTTGTATTTGAGTTACAACCGTTTGTTGCCTTGTCTTCCCAGTTCGACGATAATTGGAACATTAATTATTCTTCAATATTGATAATATCATATCCCTTCTTTTATAGTTCATTTCTCACAAGATCAGTTAGTGCTTGTTTGTTACAAGGACTGGAAAAGAAATCGTCCTTTCTTCCCACAAACAGTTTTTGCATTGAAGTTAGGTGGGTGTTTTCCAATGTCACACATGTGTACTGTCTTTGATAGAAGGACTTTCACTGTAACCTTTCTTCCCACAAACTGTTTTTGCATTGAAGTTAGGTGGGTGTTTTCCAATGTCACAGATGTGTACTGTCTTTGATAGAAGAAGGACTTTCACTGTAACCATTGAAAAGTATGGCCCTTTACCATAATGATATATGGTAAAGTTGGTATACAACTGAACAATGGCTCTATAACTGTTATCCCTTTTTGAGTGCAAGTGATGAATTAGGGAGCCACTATCAAGGATATGATATTCAGTTGGTGGGACAGAATCTATGAAAGTTTTGTAAGACACCTTGATTGAAAACTTGGCAGCTGCATGTGCTAGTTGGAGCTTGATCAGTTTTATGAAAGATTGTTGTAACTTCAAGCAGTTGCAGGAAATGGTCTGAGATCATTGCTCATAACCTCTTACAGTAAAATCCTTATGGTTTTTTTCACACAAACAGAAATCATTGGAATAGCAGGCTATGATCAATGGTAACTTTGATGATTGTTTCTTGGAATGATACAATCCATCTTTCACCCTGGGGTAAGTACTGCTATAATCCCCAAGCTGTGGAAGGTTTCACTGCCAATGATAGTAAGGATATTGTGCTTGTAGAATAATCATACTAAGTCCAATTACCATCGAATTGATAAGACAGCAAGCAGTCGTAACCCAATACGATTCTGGTATGCTGTAAAGACCACTGCAAAGTGGCCGGATTTATGGAGCCTCAGAGGATCCTACAAACCAAGCAGCCAATCAGGACTCAGGGAATGGAATCACCCAAATGCATGAGTGGACTGTTCTGAATTCCCATAAGTACCAGTTGTCTTGACACTGGTTCAGTTGTGCTTGGCCAGTCACATTGTTCAAACCAATTGTTGACTGACTGACTGACTTCAATATGGCGCTGCGAACAGGATTCGAACCTGTGAGGGAATATCCCATTGGATTTCGATTCCAATGGGATATTCCCTCACTGACTTCAACAGTGTTCACAATTGTCCCCAGCAAAAAGAAGTTCTATATTCAGCAAATCAATATCCTCTGCTAACCTACCTTGAGTAATTAAATTTGCAGCAAACTCTTCAAAACACAGTACCTCTTTATGAGAAAAATTAAATCACATTTTATGAAGGGTATCCACAAGGAATTTCAACCAATACGTTAGACTTAATGATGCTGTTTCAGTTATTCTTTATCTGTTCCTTAAATTTTAAAATAAGATCTCTGTATCTGTGATGTTTTTTCTCTAAAATGTAACACTGTCATTGGACCCACTTCACCCCCTTTCACTAATAGGAACATTGCCTCCATACTGTTTTTTGAATTTTCACTTGAGATACTGACTTCTGAATGATATGGAATCAGTTTGTCAGAAATTCCTTTATTTTATCTCTTAAATGTGTAATAGTCAACTTAACAGTTGACTATTACACATTTAAGAGATAAAATAAAGGAATTATTATTCTTCAATGTAAGAGCAAATGTTCATGAATGCTTGAAACTGATGTTTGTTTTTTCACTTGTGAAGATTTTCAAACTGTAGTGGTGTTGGAATTTCACATTGGAAATTACTACTGCATTCTGACGGTAAATACAGTCCTCAGCATAGTAGATCAGAACTGTGATATCCTGCCTTCCACAGTATAGGCCTCTTCATCTGAATGGCTCTCATAACACTCAAGTATCATCTTCACAAATGTATTATTAGTGTTGGCATAACTAATGTGTGCAATCCCTGGGGTTACCATATTTCCACAGAAAAGGTGATGCGTCTGGCTATTAAAAAGACTAGATGATACACTGGGACCTTTTTTTTTACTGTTTAATTTTTATTTCCTTGAATATTCATGTTCTTTTGATTGAGGTACCACTTTCAACAATCTAGAATAAACATCATACTCATCTTCACAGGCAGGCTGTGACTAGCGTCCAGTCACTAGACCGAAAAAAAAGACGGTGTAACTGAATATACTCTGAGCTTGAACACGGCCAGTATATATATATATATATATGGATGAAAGTGTCCACCTTAAAGCCAGCAGACAATGTGCATCCTGTTCACAGCGCAATATAGTAATTTGTGGAGTGAACAAACTCAGCTTGCAACACAGCTGGATACTGATCACTCCACAAATTTCTACAAACATTTTGAGTAAACTTTTTCACCTGCTGAGATTACTACATCATCCCTTCTTTGCACACTGTTAATTTCATTAGTCTCTTTCTGATAAACTTAAGTCTTCACAGCAGATAGAGCAAGTCTCTTTCTTTAAGGTGCTAGCATTTATGATAGGTCTGAAAATGATATCATGTTATTCTTAAATAAGAATCTACTTTGATAGATCTCCCTAGTCTTCATGTAGACATTGTGGAGACAACATGAGAGAGAGAGAGAGAGAGAGAATGAGAGAATGAATGAAGTGAGGAGAGACTGAAAATAAAAAATAGCAAAAAGTTATTTAAAAATTTGATTTTTAAAGTTAAATATGCAAATTAGTCACTCCTGTTGAGTGGGAATGGTTACTTTGGTTACACACAAATTATGACTGCAACTGATGGAAAGAGCTTTTTTTCCCTAATAAATTGTATGATGGATATAACGTCAGCTTTTATCAACTGTTTCACACCATCTGGAAAATTATGCCTTTCCAAT
This sequence comes from Doryteuthis pealeii, assembly GCA_023376005.1. Lineage (NCBI taxonomy): Eukaryota > Metazoa > Mollusca > Cephalopoda > Myopsida > Loliginidae > Doryteuthis > Doryteuthis pealeii. The sequence continues at coordinate 45,983,868 of CM042146.1, forward strand.
GGCTAAGCTGTAGCCGACTTTTATATGTTATTAAGCTCAGCTGTTACTGCCAACAAACAAAAAGTTGAAAAGCATTTTGTAGCAATTTATTTAGTGTAAGGTATTTAAGTTATTATTTTTTTTCATAAATGTGCCTGTCTATTTATATTACAAAGGAATTAAAAATAATAAGAACATTATTAAATGTATTTTTGGTAACCATAGTAGTTTTTTGTTGTTTTTTATTCATTCACTAGCAAATATATACACCCTACAGGTTCAAGTATTCAAGTATTAATGTAATAAAATATTATTAAATTAGAAAAGCTAATGAAATTAAATAAGAATGCAGATAAAAAGATTTGAAATAGAGGGAGGTATATTAAAAAAAAATAGAATCACTGAAACTTATTCTTCCATCACTCCCATCTTTCATTGCTAAATTTTCATGATTTAACTTGGTTAAAATAGGAAGTAAAGAATAAAATTACTGTTATTAGAGTTAATGGATTTCTTTTAAGATTTATCCTCGAGATTTTTGCTCATATTCCTTAAGATAAAACCAAACAATTAGACATCAATAATACTAAGCACATATTTATTAAAATCAAATTTTTAATATCAATATGCAAATTTGCCTTCCCGTTCACACTGTAAACTGCTATTTTTTTTTGTATTTATGAATACAATTGCATAATATAAGTATGTAAATAAGGCCAACAGTGTTAATAATGTAAAACAATTTTATTAATAATTGAGTTTTAAATAAAAATAAAATCATGGAGAATGTGACGTAAATAACAAAGGGAATTGTGACTTGAGTAGTGATATAGTTTCGGTTATAGACAAACACACAATCTCCATTATAATAAGATATATATATATATATAGGTAACTGACATGTGATTTTCAAACCAAGTGTACTTTGTTTGCAAATCGCATGTCAGTTACCAAGCGCTGTTGACTTCATGTCCACACTACTCTAACTTATATATATATATATATATATATATATATATATATATTTTCACTTGGTTTGTAAATCGCATAGTTGAGAAACTGAGTTACCAAGTGCCATTGACTTCATTTCCATGCTACCCTAACTCAGATATAGATGGTCTATCAATGATATTGAACACCATTTACTTATTGATATAGCACGCTATATTATCAATATCAATAAATATATATTTTTTCTCCAATTATAGTTATATGCATTTTGATAGTATGAAAATGTTTTTAGGCCAAAGGTAAAATGATATAAAATCTTTGGTATGAAGCCAAAGTGTGTATCAGAATAATCCAGAGTTGTAGGCGGTATATAATCCTTTTTTTTTTTTTATCACTTATAAGTGCTTATCTGTATTAGAAAAATTATCTTTTTTTTTTTTTTTTCTTTGAGCAGTTAATTCTGTTTCCTCACATTTGAGCTTTCAATTAAATGATGTAATCAAATAATAGGCATGTTTCTAATCTGCTTACCTGGATCCACTGCACTCATAATAACCAATTGACAATGAAAACATTTTAATATGATTATTATAAGAAATTCGTGTGAATCATTGGGCCTATTTGTTTCTTTATTTAAGGGATTGGTCACTATCTCTATCATATTAGATATTTGTTTATTTTGAAATAATCAAGGGCAGAAATACATATCTATGTGTTACTAATTAGGACAATAAAAATGTCTGCTTATAACCTACATATTTATTCTCTGAATCCTAATCTTTTATTTTTGTTGTCTTAAATGATAATCTTGTGTTAAGTGGAATGTCAAGGACATTGATTAATGATACTCTCTTAGCATATAATTGCTTTATAAAATTGGTGACCTTTTTGTGAATTCTGGCAAAATGTCTGTGTAGCCTTTTAAATGTTTGAAAGGAAACAAAAAGGACAGTTTTGTTCATATTACAATGAGACAATATCATAAAAATAGGCAACAATGCATTTCTGGATTTAAATTAATTATGAATAGTGTGTTTTAATAAATATAAATTGGATTTTTTTTTCATTAAATTTGTTATGTTTTTACATACAAATAAATACAATGCACTAAATGAAATCACAAGACCTGGTTGTTGGAAATTAAAAAGGTTTCATTTAACACAGGGTAGAGAAATGCTTCTACCTAAATGGTAACTTAAGAGCTCAACTTGTATGCGACCAGCTAGCTCATGTACCAATTCATGTGTGTCATGGTGGAAGACCCATTTCCAGTCCTAGCTCCCACAATGCACCTGTCACGGGGAGCAACTGTCGCCTACTAAAGATCAAGGGAAGTAACTCTAGAATTTCATGAGGGCTGGTTCTGACAGTTATTTATTGAATAATTTTAAAAATATTTTTGTGGGTGTGGGTAGAACATATAATGTAAAAAATGAAAGCAAAAAAAAGAAGAAAAAAAAAAGCACAAGATTTTAAAACTTTAACTCTAATCTCTTTTGGAGGGAAAAAAGAATTGGTAATGTTATAGTATTCCAAACTTTTGAGAAGTATGAAATAGACTATGACTATAAATTCTTTTCTAATCTAAAACTGATTTTCATGTGAGATGTATATATACTTATTGGTTAATGATTTGCCTTGGATTTGTTAAAGAAGAAAACTTAGGAAAATAATCTTCTTATTTTATGCGGATTATCTTCAAACATAGACTTTTACGTGAAAACCCAGAGAGTGAAGGAATCTGTGTCTATCCATCAATCTTTTTCACTCGCTTACGGCATCATCCTGAGGTTACACAGTGCATCATATGTACATGTCACTTAGTACATCATGTGTAATTATTTTTAAGGAATTATTGAGTTTGTATGTCAGTGACCTTTCCATCTAAATGTTTCGAGTGTGCACTCCAGTGTCAATGGGCTTTGAATCTGCACTCGAGTGACCTTGCTTTACCTGTGCTTAAGGTTAGCCCTCTGGTCCAAGTTTTGTGTGCACACATCATCCAAGCTTGGCACAAGGCCCCTCATTCCAAGTGTCTCTCAGCGCACATGTTGTATAACAGAAAGACTTCTAAAATAGTTAAATTTCAGCTGATGTGCTCTCCGGCCTTCAGGTATTACTTGTTGGACTCTGGAACCTTCATGGTAATTGGGACCCTTCACGGAACTTTGAACCTAACCCTTTACTTAATCCACGGGGGTAGACTGTTCTCATTCTGTTAGCCATAACTAGTTTGGCTTGTTTTACCGCATATCAACCATGGTGGGTTATTTAATGTTGAAGCCATAACTGGGTACAAGTGTTAAGTTGTGTTAATTATTCTATGTTACTCTCACCCTTGACCAGGATTGAACCTACAGCCTAGAGATAACTGTCACTTAGAACTGTATTAAGTGAATGCCTATATCCACTATGCCATGTGTTCAAAAATTCTGAGAAATAGTAAAAATTAACATATACAAATTTAACACAAGTATTTTTTTGATTGAAAAGTAAATGAATTCAACTAAGAAATATTTTAAAGAAAATGATGGGATTTTTTTAATGACTGTGACTGAGACATTTCTTCCTTGAGTAAAACTGAAGAATAATTAAAGTTCCAATTACTGTCGAACTGGGAAGACAAGGCAACAAACGGTTGTAACTTAAATACAAACCCGAATGTCACAAAGTCTACTGCAGAATGACAGGATATATATAAGACTCCACAATGTCATTCAAATCAAGCAGCCAATCAGAACTCAAGGAATGGAATGACCCAAATCACCCAAATTCATGAATGGGTCATTCTGGATTTCTATATATACCAACTGTCTTGGACACTGCTTAAGTTGTACTTAGTTAGCTGCTGTTATTCAAACCAACAGTAGACTTACTGACTTCAATATTTATAATTTATGACTGAATAGTTACTTTTTGCATCAATAAATCTTGGCCATCCAATATCTTGTTTGCAGTTGGTGATTTTTTTTCTCTCTCTCTTTGAACCACAGTTGAACATGAGCACTTTATGAACTGTTGTTTTGGAAATGCTCTAATCTAGTCTTTTGCCAATATCTGTTTGGTCTTTATCAAAATTACTCAAATATTTCTTCTTGTAAACACACATCAAAATACATGCTTATACCTATCACTGAGTTTGACATGTGTAGTTTTTATGAGACAGTAATTATTAATCTTGATAGAATCTATTGAAGTCAGTCAGTCAGTATACTGTTGGTTTGAACAACAGCAACTGGCTAAGCACAACTGAACTATTGCCCAAGACAGCTGGTACTTATGGAACTCAAGACTAGTCCATTCATGTATTTGGGTGATTCCATTCCTTGAGTCCTGTTTGGCTGCTTGGTTTCTATGATATTATGAAGCTTCATAAATACCCTGGCATTCTGCAATAGGATTGCAACAAGATTAGATCCATATTCAGTTACGGCTACTTGTTGCCTTGTCTTACCAATTCGATGGTAACTGGAACTTAGTATGATTATTCTACAGAATCAACAAAAAGAATTTAAGGAAATTGAAAAATCTGTTAATTTTTAAAAGAAATATTTACTGCAAGAAATTTATCATTTAATTTTTTGTGGAAATGCTGCAAAAATACATTTTCTATTTAAAAAATTTTTTCTTACAAATTTATAAAAGTTAACACAACTTGTTTGAAGAAGTTATTTTTCCAGAAAACAGTAAAAATGAAATTAGTACTCCATTGTTATTTTTTTTATTTGATCCCAGGTGGCCATTTCCCCAGGCAACACTTGCTCCCTTGATTTAAAGGGACAGGGCTAGGTTTATTGCCCAGTGCCTGAGGCACCCACCTTGAGGGGGAATGCCGAGGGGATCCATGCATTTTTTGTGCCTGACATCCCATGAGCTTCGGCTCATGGGTGGTCCCACATTAATAGGCCCTTGTATCTGACACACATAAGTGGGATGCGTGGTAAATAACATTATTTTTTTTCTGTGAGAATTTGCTGATACAGAAGAGAATGTCTATTGCTTAATGATAAAAAAAATGATATGCTTTACCTGTCTTTACTTACTGTTGGATTATTTGCTCTTGGATTATCTGTTATTCACTCAATGGTGATACCGTCTGTTACCATGTTGACTAGTATTTAAAGGAAAGGGTGATACATTCTTCCTATTTCCAATTCAACATACTATGAAGAAGGATTTATATTTCAACCCATCTCTGAGATATAGTGTTTGTGGGAGGCTTTGTGTCCTGGACACATACACACATCTGTTTCACATATCCATAGACAATACCAAGTAGATGATGTGAACTTCCACTTACCTGTTTGGTTCACAAGACAAGAAAACTTATGTGGCTTGTGTTGTCTTGAAATCCATTCCTGAGGGTATATACATTTCTTCTTCTACCTTTTCTACAATAATTCTGTTAGGAATAAAAGTTTTTGTAGAATGTTTTTTAAAAAACTTTTTAGATGTTCTAAAACGATATATATATATATATATATATATATATATATATATATATATATATATATATATATGACATCGTAATACACTCTGTAGCAACTGACAAATGTTCAGTATATATGGATAAAAATATCCACACTAAAACCACCAGCTAATCAGGATCCTGGAAAAAGACTTGACCATGCCACATAGTAGAATAGCCCAACATGCTATTTAAACCACCTACCAAGTCTGAATTCTCAGAAGCAGATTCAACTTGCAACACAGTTGAATACTGATCAGTCTACAATGATCAAGGAAGTGATGAATCATGTTTTATTAGAAAACTACATCTTTCCTTTTTTTATTATTGTATCTTTATTCCTGTTTGGTTCACATGTTAAGGGCTAAATTTGTGCCTTTTACCTTAGGTATCGAGAAATGTTGAAGTGAGATAGTCACTGGAAAAGTCATCCTTCAGACAGTGGCAGGTAATCCCACAAATGGACTCTACAGTTTGCATTTTTTAAATTCCATCCACCATTCATATTTTTCTCTTCTATTGGTGCAGAAAATGCAACTGGTAAATTTTCAAGACTCAAACCAGGTCAACATGTTTTTGAATTTTTATTATAGATTCCATGAATAAGTGCTTTCATAATCTAATTCCCTTTAAGCTTTTGTTTTGACACACACATACATCACACAGGCAGTTTATATTTCTAGCATTTATTTAAATTCATCAAATCAAGGAATATGAAAATTTAATTGCTGAATGTGTGATGCTGAAATCAATTGAATTATATAAGATTTACGACTTACATCTGGCGTTATTTGAAACTGCCCTGACAGCCCAAGTATCATAAACAATCAGCCACATAACACACATGTAAAAATAGATTTCTACGATGCCCTTATTTTTAAAAAAATTTAGTTAAATGTTATGTAATTATTTGAATGAGTCTCAATTATTTTTAAGGTAAGTTATTTTGTAAGTTTATTTAAAAAAATTAATAAAAAATAAGAGATATGATGAAAGATATGAGAGATAGAATAAGAGTTTTTGATATTGGATTTGATGACCATATTATAAATGAAACAGTTTAACATAACTGGTTTTATTTAGTAAGAAATCAGGTCATAAGGATTTTCTTAAAAAAAATGTATGTAGGAGAGAAAGTATGTCAATAGTTGACAGGTATGTCTTATGCTAAACAGAAAGAAATAGAATTTTGGGATCTCTCAGATGCTTCTCTCTTAGATGAATGATGAAGGCTAACATAAAAACTTTTGAGAGAGGAATGCAGTTGGTCCTTATATTTCAATAGATATTTTGAGAAGGATGAAAAGGAGTCTTCTTGTTTAGACGATTTGCTTTTGAGATAAAATGTAATAAATGCAAAAAGATAGGTTCAACAGTTTGTAACCTGATGTTTGCCCGAGTTATTTTTAGACTCTCGATAAGAATCCCCAACCCCAATTTCTGTAATATGAATACAGTATAGGCTTTTCCAGGATCTGACACTAACTATATATTTACCAACCCCTCCGCACAAGCAGGATGTGACACATGGTCAATTTCTTAAGCGGAGTTCACCAGGTTTGAAGTCAGTTTTTCTTCTCCTAGACCGGTTGCCTAACCAAGGCTAAAGAGCCCAGTCTGCCCTACTATTTATCCATAGCTGGAGGGAGAGTAGGATTCATACCTTTCCCAAGGGTATTAGCGCTAAGTGAAATACAATTAGCACGTCCAAGATTTGAACTCGGGGCAACGAGTCCATTTCCCATGACTTTAACCATTACACCACATGTGTTTGACACTAACTATAAGGTCATAGAAAAAATAGAGAAGCAGCAACAGGAAATTTTGTTCAAGTTGTATTATTTATTTATTTTGGTCATAATACGTGGTTGGAGGTAACTTAGTTGATTCTTGTCCCCAACACATCAAACTTAGCAGTTATAGATACTGCTGTATTATATATATATATATATATATATATATGTGGGAGAATATGTGCTTAATTAAAGTCATACCTAATTTTGTTAATCAATTAATTATAACTAGGTGTGCATATCGGTTTAAATGTAAAGCGTAAACAAATCGAGAAAAAGTCATCTCTGTATGTACATTTCAGCCCATTAGGCCTCATCAGCAGAGCTATAGACAGGGCAGTGCTTTGTGCATGATTTGAACCCTACCTGTCAGGCTGACAGGCGGACATTCTAACCACTACACTAGCTGGCTTCCCCAGAATTTCTTGTTCATTTTAAACTGGTATGTATATCGCACTTTTTGGGTGGCTTATGGCACGACAGTATGAAGTAGTCAAACAGTGTGTTTTGAAAATGGCGAAGGCTGACAATTTGTGGGAGAATATGTGCTTAATTAAAGTCATACCTAATTTTGTTAATTAATTAATTATAACTAAATGAATTAGGCGTGCATATCGGTTTAAATGTAAAGTGTAAATATGACTACTTTATATATATATATATATAGTTGTAGAAAAAATTTATCTACTACAGTTTCAGTGTTAAAGACACCACTTCAGGATACTGAAGAGTATCCTGAACACTGAAACCGTGGTAGATAGATAAATCTTTTCTACAACTATACAACTATTATTGCTCTATGTTTATGAAATATATTGAGCACTTTTGGGATAAATTACTAATGCCACTACAGTGATAATGTTTGGGCAGAAATAGAACACTATATATATATATATATATATATATATATATATATATATATATATATATATATATATATAATTTGTATTTATTGGAGTTCCCCTGCATATTTATTCATTAGGAATACTAGTTGTTATAATTTATATTATTTACATAAATATTTAGTTTTAGTTTAGGTGAATGAAGAAAATTTAATTTTTCTTTGTACATTGATTGAAAACAGTTACAAATTGTTATGTCAATTTTGCTATTAAACAAACAATGTTAAAATGTCTCAGTAAATAAAACATTGTTAGTGTTGTTTTTAACTTTTAAAACCTTTTTCTACTGTCATTGATTTACTTTTCCAACATATTAATCAATGTTTATGGGTTTTATTTCAGGTTGAAGAAGATAATCAAATTTTTTGTTTTGAAAGTAAGAAGACATGTCACTTAAGAAGACGCTAATGCAATTTATGTAGCTTTGTTGCTAAACATATTTTTTACCACCCTATTTTGTGTCACGTTATTTGCCGAATTAATAATAATAAAAAAAAAACCACATAGATAAAGGAATTAACCCTTTATTTACATTCGGCGATGAAAGGGAGATAATTCACTAAAAAGGAGTTATTAGAATTTTGAACATTTAAAAAAAAATTTAGCGTCTCAAAATTTAACGGTCCAGCGTTTCAACAGTTGGAAAAGAAAAATCGCCAGGTGAGGACCTTCTACGCGAATCTCGCATCTTCAAAAGTAATGAAGAGGAATGGAATATAATATTCTGAAATAAGTAAAATAAACAAAGTTATATGAAGAATTGAAAACAAACAAAAGGAAACTGAAAACAGATGAGTAAAAATTGAACTATGTTTCTAAGAAAAATCTATTTCTCGCTATCCACATACATTGGACATTTTTGATTCTCCCGCTTCTTCTTTCTATTATTTTTGATTGAACAAAACAAGGAAAAGATTATCTATGAATGAATAAATTAAAATATAAATTATAAGATATATTTTTGTTTTTACATTATTCTTTCTGTCCAAATGCATATATATGTTTTCTCTCAATTATTGTTGGTTTCTCAGAGGAATTAAAATCCGGCGTATTACACGCTTGAGTAGATGAACGTAACAGTTGGTGCTGTAGAATATGCCAACTGTACCACTGCACAGAGGTAAGACTCTCCAGTGGGGTTACCTGTTGGCCATAGGTGGCAACCTGTAATGACTGAGGACAGGATTGTGTCGGCTGAGCAGTCTGTGAACTAGATACTAAATGGTCTTATGACATGTAACACTCCACCATGACCCTTACATGGGCTAGACAGGCAATCAGAGAGGTCTGATTAATCGGCTGGTCATTTCAAGCCCTAGCACTTATATGATTGTCCCAACTGTATTCTTCAAATTGCTCTTATGGTGAATACCAACCCTTTATTATCATATAAGTGTTATAAGGTGGTGGGTGAGGGTCAACCACCAGTTCATAAATACACATGAAGTTATTTCTACCAATTTGTTGATACACACAAAGTTAATGAAGAATCTAACATAAAAAATATTTCTACTAATCTAGTGTCCTGTGTATGACACTAAACTACATCTAGTTGTGAGGTTCCAATTCTGGAGCTCTGGGGAGTGTGGAAGGCCTCTTCATTGTCATTGGTCCCAGATCCACTTTGTCCCAGAGAAAATGAAAATTATTTCTACCGGTGAAGTTAATGAAAAATCTATCATAAAAGCTATTTCTACCAATATATTGATACACATTAAGTTAATGAAAATTATTTTTACCAGTTTATAAAACCAAACCAAACAGAAATATTTACCTACACACTGTTTACTTACAAATCATATATACAAAAAAGCAAGATTTGCCATTGGGTGGCTCATGAGGGTTGATATGCTGTTAAACAAAATAACCAAAAAACTGACAATTATTTCTACTAATTAATACACTTTAAGTTAATAAAAAATCTAACATTAAAATTATTTCTAATAATTTATTAATACACAGTTTAAAAAATCATATGTGTGTATATATATATATATATATATATATATATATATTATATATATATATATATATATACACACACACACAAAATTTGCCATTAAATAACCCACAGAGGTTGATAGGCCATTAAACACCAACCAATGTTAGTTGAATTGAATACCAAATTATTGATTGGTATGATTTTAAATATTACAAAAATATTCTTTAGGAAATTTTGTAAAAAAAATGTAATTTTTATGCTGTATTTTCTGAGTTGATTATTTTTGTAATATTGAATTTTATATACCCTGAGTTTTTTTTTATTAATACGATCTAAGGTTTTTATTTTAAATTAAAGAATTCAATTGAATTTGATGTTTTTCTTCTCATTCTTAGATGAACCCCCTCCACCTGAAGAAGGTAAGCAAAGAAATGTCAACCCCCCCTAAAAAAAAATACAGACATGAAGACTACTTTCTTGAAGCTTCTTGAGTTGAATTCTTCTCTGTGTATTGGCTTTTGCTTGTTGCCTTCTATGTCTTTATCCTCATATAGGAATTATGTTTTTTATTGCTGCTTCAATTTGGGGTTGGGGGGGTAAGGATAAAGTATTAAATGAAGGAAGAGTTTTTCTTGAATCATTCAGTAGTACCCATTGTCATAGGAGGACTGATATATTGACTAATAATTTGAACTGGTTTAAAACAAATGAATTATCACTCGTCTATACAAGCAAGGTTATATAAATAAGCTTAGTATTTTGGAAGGAAAACTGAACAGAAAAGTGAATTGTAAAAATATCAAGAAATTGTAGAGATTTGTGGAGTGATTAGCATCCAGTTGTGTTGCAAGCTGAGTATGTTGAAGTGAATTAATATGCTGTTGGTTTGAACAACAACAACAACTAAGCACAACTAAACTGGTGCTCAAAGCAGCTAGTATTTATGGAACTCAGAAATACTCCATTCATGCATTTGGGTGATTCCATTACCTGAGTCCTGATTGGCTGCTTGGTTTCTGTGGTGTTATGATGCTTGATAAATAATCTGGCATTCTTCAGTAGGCTTGCAACAAGGTAAGATCCGTATTGAGTTATGGCTTCCTTGTTGCCTTGTCTTACCAATTCAATGGTAATTGCAATTCTTCTACCAGTATGATGTTTATTCTACAGAATTGATATCACTTGATCCATGACGTAATATCAAGTATTGTAACAAGTCAATAGATTTTTGAGTTGTTGTTTTAAGCAAGCAGCAATAGGGAAGATCAATCTCTTGTAGGAAATATATTGATTTTAATCCTAATTACCAACTTGGGTCCTATTAACATCCACTTATTATTAAGAAGTTAAAAACACTTCTCACAATTATCTTGATATGATTACAGGATTATTTTTAATGAAGAAATCTTCAATAGCTTCAACCATCGATTTTCATTAATTACCAATTACCATTGGTAATAATGTTCTAACAGGTATGAAAATTTTAGGCCAAGACAAATGTCTACAGTTTTTGTAATTCCAATCATTCAGTTTGAAAAATGTTTAAGCTTGATGATTATTTACATGAGTTACATGCAAATTTTAAGTGATTTGCTTTTATTGAAAGAAATATAAGATTAATTTTGTCACATAAAAAAAGTATTTTAAAAAAAAGATGTTTTACAGAAATAGACACACAATCTTGCTTCTTTGAACCAAATCTTTGCAAAGTTATAGAAGGATTCTTAGATCTGTCAGAGAAACATTCTTTTGTTTTAAGGAAGAATCAAAAGACAGTCACATCTAAATTTGTTGCTCTCATGAAAGGGTCAATGTTTAACCCTTACTATTACATTTGACTGGCATAGCACCAAATTGCAATAACGTTACATACTTGTCTATATTATATATTCGTCTTTTTACTTCTTACACTATCTTTGGTATCGGCTGACATCCAACTCTTCACTTGCTCTTGTCGTCCATATGTGGGTGTCTGTCGCCATTGTCTGCCTGTTGCCATCTTGTTCTTCTACGTGTGATCCCATTTGTTGTTGCGACCTCAACTGTTCTTAGTTCTTCAGTGTTGGGGATAAGAACAACTGAAACACTTTTGTGTGCACACTTCTTTTATTTCTTTCTTACCTGATGACTTCCATTATCATTACCTGTTTCAACGAAACGGAGAATCGGTGATTAGAGCATGTTGGAATGGTCTTCTCTCTTGGGTGAATTTTCACTAACTAAAGATTCTCGCTAACTTTCTAGTTTCATCTGATCACATGACTTTCCAATCCAATAAAAAAATCTACATTTCAAATAACCTCTGGAGTCATCACCCATCAATCAAACCAAATGTGCCACTGTTTTTTTCTATCAATATCTTTCCTGTGACCATTTAAAACTACCTCTCAATAATTCATTTCACCAATCTATTCTGTAACAAATTATTTTTTTAAATTTTATTTCTATGGATTTAATGAATTCTTGATTCTCTCAATGAATATCCATTTTTTTTGTATCCAGCACCAGATATCCAACCAGATACAAATTCCAGTAGATCACTATTCAAAATTCAAAAGAACTTGAATTAGCAAATGTCTTTTGAAATGCTAAGAGTTAAGCGAAAAAAAACAAAACAACAAAATTCAAATTATCTCCAGAAAAGTTTATAAACATACATGGAATTTGAATTATTCTGATTATTTGGACTATTGTCCTCATCTTTATTGTTATCTACACATGGCACAATGGAAATAGGAGTTAATACAGTTCAATACTGGCCAAGGGTGACAGTAACATAGAATAATTAACACAGCTTAACACTTGTACCTGATCATGGTTAATGGAATGAGAACAGTCTACTCCCATAGATTGAATAAAGAGTTCTGTTCAAAGTTCGTGATTATGAATAGAAGGTTCCTGAGTTTGACAAGAAATACTTGTAGAAGGCTGGAGGCCATGTTCTGTAGATAACAATAAAGACGAGGACAATAGTCTGAATAATCCAAATAATCAAGCCTCATCTCAAAAATTCAGAGAAATAACACATGGAATTGTACAGATGCTTGAAAAGAGACATTGCCAGTCTGATATTATTTTTATCTGTAGTAAATATAGTTCCCTAAAACCCTTTTTGCTCCCCTGACCTGTAAAATTCTTATCATTGAGATAGGTATTTACCCAACCCATTCATCATGGCATCCAATGAGGATCTACTTACTATTCATTAGTAATGGATCTTATCATTGAGATAAATAAGTGACCTAAATCTCTATACTTCTCTCCCATGGAATTACTTAATTATATCTCTGATGAATTGACCAAAGCTGCATATGCAATTTGACCACAAGAACAAGATTCTGACATATAATCTCAATTGATAAAATTTGCCCATAAGTTATTTTTCCCCCAGATGAATCATTTTTCACTGGCTACCTACAAAATAATGAAATACAATCAGTGATAAAATGCTATCAGTGATAAAAAAAAAATAAAAAAAATGCTATTATGTGAATTAGTATTATATCAACTAATTCACAGATTTCATAAACTTGGTTATTGCTTTGTACAGCAGATTAAATTTAAGACAATTCTCAATTTCAGAAAAAAAATTGATAGAATTGAGTTGCAGGGGTGAGAAGAAAAAAAAAAAACCAAACAAACAAAAAAAACGTCATGTAAAATTAACAATTAGAGAACTAATATGAAAACTATCAGCCATTCAAGTCAATACTCAGTCTGCCTTAAAAATGAAATATAGTTTAAAATTAATCTTTCTTACTTGATTCTGACAGATATTGATTTTTACTGAATGGTATTAATTTTCTTCTTTTTTTTTTTTTTTTTTTTTCTTCAAAATTTTTTTTTGTCACTGTTTGTAGAATGAAAAATGTTTGTAAATACAAATTTTTTTTGCACAAACTCAATTAGCCAAGTATACCAACACTCTTTATAAAAATGATTTGGGAAACTTTGGTTGTTTATATTTAAATATTATTAATTTTCATTTTTATTGGTTATGTCTATATAACCATATAGACATAGCCAATAAAAATGAAAATTAATAATAAATCTTTGTAAAATTGAAAAAAACATGGTAGATTTTCTTGACATTCAATATGTTATAGTTATTTACCAAACATAGCTTAGATGTGGCACAAGGCCAGAAGTACGGGCGCCCAATAAGAATCAAACTCACTAACAATGGTCTGCAAATCTAGCTTGCTAACCATTACACCACGTGAGGTGCCCACATTCAATATTTTATAGATATTATTTCTTTCAAATTGACACCCTTAGAATTTATTAATTTTCTTAATCTCTCATCACCACTGCTACCCCATCCCATCCCACACAAACTTGAAAAAAATTATTCTCCCTTTTTTATTACCAAATTACTTTTATTCCAGTCTCTGATTCCAATTTCCATTGAATAAAGAGTGACAGCTTTCGGTCTCATATGTCGTACAATGCTCTCTTTGGTCTCTTTTTGTTGAAATTTTGTGATATTTTGCCTTGTGTTTGTCAATATATTTGATTGCATGAGATTTTCCTTATGAACAGAAAGAGAATTGCATTATATTTATTTTTTGAAAAATGCTTATCATTGTTTTGAAGTTTTATATAGAAAGTGTGAATTTGATTTGACATACAAAGGAATTAAATATCCTTATGCATATTTTGAGGATATATTATTACAAGGCTGAAACAAACTTATCAGGTTTGTCAAAATCTGTCTTGTTAGAACTTATTACTAATTTTCTTAGTATTGAAAACAATTGTCTATTATAGATTTTCTGTGAAAGTGACCAACTTGTCTGCTTTTATATATATACAGGATGCGATGGGTAAATTGTCGCCATTTTAAATTAATTATTTTGCACTCCAATACAAAGATTTCAGAGTGTTTGGGTGTTAATCTCAGGACAGAGCAGAGTTGGATGTGTCCAATGGTAATTATGAAGGTATTGCAGCTCGGAAACCTTACTCTGATTGTTCTGATAAGATAACTCTCAAATTTGTTAGTGCGATCCAAGCCATGATTAACAACGATTTTAGCAAGTCTATAGACATTTTTCTTATGCTGTTAGTGCATGAAGACATGCAGTATTTTTCATACAAGATGAAAGCCCTGTCGGCTGGGGCTTTAGAATACACTGACTGCACCTCTGCAGAGGGGCAAGACTCCCCCAATGGGACCACCTGTTGGCCGTGGGTGGCGATCTGTGATGCTTAAGGATGGAATCCTGGTGGCTCAACAGTCCAGGACCTGCAACACTCCACTTTGACACTTACTTAGGCCAGATGGGTGGTCGGAGAGGCCACCTTTGATCAGTCAGCTAGTCATGTCAAACCCTGGCATCTACATGATTGTACCAACCCTATTGCCCTTATGGCAAACCCAAACACTCTTTATCATATATGTGCTAGAAGGTGGTGGCTGAGGGACTTACTGTCCTGGATATGATGTTAAACTCTATCTGATGGTGAGGTTCCAGTTCTGGAGCTTTGATAATGTGGAGTACCCCTTCATCACCATTACTCCCAGGTCCACTCCGACTCGGATTGGTAGTACCTGTAAGGGTCCCATCTGTAGGTTAAATAGAAAAAATGTGTTTATAAAAAAAATTGAGTACCCATCCAGAATGAATTTATTTCAAAACTTTTTCTGCATTAAATGACCCACTGAGGTTGATATGCCGTAAAACAAAATAAACAAATAGATAAACAATCATATAAGATGAAAATGGGCCAATTTTTATCACATGCCATGAAGAACAAGAGGAAAGATTGCACTACAAAGCTTATAAACAAATTCAAGCATCCCATGTAACCAAACATGTTTTGCTTTGTGTAAAGATCAGATGATGAACTCACAGAACAACTGTAGGCTTCTTCTGTCTCCACAAGATGTACTTATAGTGATGAAAAGCAAACACCCAGTCCACATGATTGTGTTTGAGGTGGTCACTACTGATAGTGATGTTATGTCTCCATTGATCTTCAAATATGGGTTTGGACTCAAAACAGAGGTCTACATCAAGCAGTTGGAGGAGGTAGTGCTTCCCTGGATCGAGAGTGTGGCTACTGGAAGACCCTTGGTCTGGTAACAGGACTCTGTGCCATGCAACATAAGCAAGAGAACCCAGTGTTGGTTGTGAGAAAATTTCTGTAGTCACATCACCCCCTAAAATCTGGTCACTTAGATTGCAAACCCCTTGATTATTATGTATGGTATGTGTCTAAGCAAGAGACCAAGAAAATTTGGTGCCATTATAGTATGTGGCCTACCTTTTGGATTCTGTTATAGTATGTGGCCTACCCGGTTTGAATGTGGCCTACCTAAGTAATATTTATAGATATAAGTAGTAGGCAATTTATTGAAACTAATTATTTTTCACATATATTCAATTTCAAGAAATGCAATTCAGTCATAAGCTGTATATAGTAATTAAGAATAATTAAAAAACAATACATCCATAATTTACATGAATCAGATCTATTTAATTCTAAAATATTCTAAAATTCTGAAATAGGGTTAGGGTTAGCAGTTATAATTATAACCTTATAATATGCTTTTTATGGTAGGCCACATACTATAAGAGAGACATGATTTCATAGGCCACATACTATAATAGTACCGAAAATTCTATGCAGTAGCAAAGATAGATTGAAGGCAAGGATAACTGCAACATTTATCAATTTAAACAAGGAAACTGCAGGATTTTAGGAGATTCTGAAATCATCTGGGCCATGGTTGAAGCCAATTGTGATTTCTTTGAATGAATTTAATCAATAGTATTTAAAGATATTTTCATCTAATTTTGGTAAAGATATCTGATAAAGTGAGATATCATTGTTATTCTCATTTTTGCATAATTTAGGTGACAATCTACCCAGTGCACCCTATATATATATAATGTAACTTTAACTTTTTGCACCCACTTGTGGTGGTGGTGTTAGTGCTGTGCATGTATAGATATGTGTGAATTTATTACTTGTTTAGTGCCAGACTCTCAAGGTTTTATGAAAGACAATAAATTCATACATTTCTGTCAGAATAGATTATCTTCTGAAAAGGATTTCACTCATCTACTTTGTCTCTACGGTTTTTGTTCCTGGAAAAAAAAAAGAAAAAAAAAATAGACATGAAAAAACCGACCATTATTGTTTCATGTACTTTGGCAGCTGACAAGAAAAGTTAAGCTGAGGAAAAAAAAAAAAAAAAAAAAAAAAAATTGCCTACCAGTCAAATAATTTCACTAGAGAAAATTCAATGTGCAGCCAAAGAAATTGATTTTGAAGAGGATGATGCTAGAATTACCTACATATTGTTTAGTGTCTTAACTCAAGTGTTTAGTGTTGCAACAACCAACATAATAAATTTATTATTTAGATTTTTCGGACTGATTTTGGTTAAATTTAGAAATAAACAAATATCGTAAATACCTTTTTTTTCTTTGTATTATTTAGATTTTTCAGACTGTTTCTTTATTGTTATATACACAACGTTTCGGCCAATGTGTCCTTTGGCCTTCTTCAGGTGTTTCTTGTTGAATTTAGGAGCCTTCATATTATAATTGGGATCCTTCACTGAACTTCGAACCAAACCCTTTATTTAATCCACTGGAGTAGATTGTTCTCATTTTGTTAACCACGACCGGGTACAAGTGTTAAACTGTTATTATTCTGTTATTTTTGCCTGTAGTCAGGATTGAACCTGCAACCTACAGATAATTGTCATTTAGAATTGTATTAACTCAACCCTTATATCTGTTGTTATACCATCTGTCCAACAAGAAACACGGGGGTGGGGCACATCGACGGAAATGTTGTGTATATAACAATAAAGATGAAGATAACAGTCCAAAAAATCTAAATAATACAAATTAACAAGCCTTATCTAAAAAGTTCAGACAAATAAATGCATTCTAAAATAGATAATACTAAAAAAGCCAGGGGTAGTCCATATATTGTAGTGGCTAACATGCTGGACTCCGACATCATAGTAAGCAAGTATGAACTCCAGTTGTGCTATTATGTTCACTTTCAGACTAATACCATTGGGAAAGGTATGAACCCTCTCATCTCCCCAGCTCTGGGTTAAATAGTACCACTACTGTTCTTCAACAAGAATGGCTTTGGCATAAAATAAACCACAAAGGTTGATATGCCATTAAAGAAACCAAAGGGTAATTCCATGACAAATCATCCAGGCCATGTCACCCACCTGATTCGAATTTTCTGGATTGTGGATTATGTTAAAGTTAGACAATCCTGAAAATTTGAGCTTCCAATTCCAAAATTTGGCAGTTATATGTCAATTTTTAACTCTTCACATTTAACTATCTTTTTGGTACAAATAATGTTCAATATATGTGAAATAATAATATAAAATAATTTTTGTCATAGATACATGCCACATCAGGATATTGATCTTGGTATGAAAAAATCAGAAATCATCAATAACTTAAAATTGGTTGACTTTAAGACTTTCCTGCTAGCATTTTTGGATTCCTTTGGCAAAAATGCTTTTATAAACCAATTTTTAGGAGTAGGGAAACTCTAGAACTTATTTTACAGACAAAAATAGATTACAAAAAGTCACCATTTTTCGCGAACCCCCTCGAATTTGGAGAGTTTAAAATTGACATGACTCTGCCAAATTTTGGAATTGGAAGCTCAAATTTTGGGGATTGTCTAACTTTAACATAATCCACACCTGTACAAAATTTCAGAAAATTTGAAGGGGGTGGGTGACAATTTTACTTTTTTCTGGAATTACCCCAAACCAAAACTAAAAATCCATCATTACTCTGGATTTTTGTTGATTTATCACTATTTTGAATGTTGTTCTTAATCTGTTTTTAAAATATTTTTACATTATCCTATTCAAATAAATTTCATTTATTCATTTCTTAATTGATGCTATTTAATTTTTCTTTCAGGCTTTATTTGCAGACTCTTTTTTTTTTTTTTTTTTTTTTTTTTGCTAAATGTGAAATACCATGAATCTTTTTCTGATTTTTTTATTTTATCTTTTTCTGAATTTTCAGAAAGCGTTGAATTATCATCTACTCAAGTCAAATTATGTAAGTATCTCTTTATTTTTTTTTAACATTTTATATACAACATATTAGTCATTTTTTTGTGTCAGTTAGAGATTTTTATTAAGCCATTTTGTTTCTTCTGGTTTTCTTTCTTTAAAACACATTTGGTGATTATCAACATCTTAGTATATATATATATATATATATATATATATATATATATATATATATATATATATATATATAAAATTATATTAAAAAATTGTTGGCTAAAAGCCATATCAAATAAACACATTGTTTATTTACTTACTCTCTCATATATATATGTGTGTGTGTGTGTGTGTGTGAAAAAAGTATTGAGATTTTTTTATACTTTTTGACACATCTTGTATTCTGAAAAAAAAAAAAACAACCTTCCATTCATTCTTCATTACTATCTTGGGAAATACAGCTTTAAACTTGGTACTTTTTTGACATACCTTGTATTCCGAAAAAAAATTAATGAATGGAATGTTCATTTTTTTTTCAGAATACAAGGTGTCAAAAAGTACAAAAATCTCAATACTTTTTTGACACACCGTGTGTGTATGTATGTATGTATGTATGTATGTATATATATATATATATATATATATATATATATATATATATATATATATAATGTGTGTGTATACTAACAATGATGATAAGAATCAATAATAAAATTAAAATGCTTTAATACTTATATGCAAAGCTGTATAGAAACTAAAAACATTGATGTTTTTTCAGTTGATCAGTAGCATTTTTTGTAAGTTTTTAATATTTTGTTTTAATTAGAATATTTTCTATTTTTGTGTTATAGATAGTTTTGTTTATTATAATGTATATGTTGTCAGGGTTGTTATAAAGAAGGTTGGCAGCTTGAATATATATATATATAACTAAAACGTACTACAAAATATGGAAGATTCCCCATCAGAAAGTGGATCAAAGTAATAGCTGACAGGTGATGAGTGTAGTCATGTATATCTATGAAAGGAGAGTATCAGGAGTCACTAACAGCATCACTCTCTAACATGCATCTTGTGTAACAAAGCATATTGATCAATTTGTTGGACTGAAGGACCATTTTAAATCATGCCACATAAATGAAGTAGTACCCAGTAAGGGAGGATTCAATATTAAATTGTGGAATAGTATGTAAGTCACTACATTGATGGAAATTCACTGTATATGACATGTTTTCCATTTATGCCTCAGAGGTTGTCATGCTAATATAAATGCAGATATCCACCACCACACACACACACACACACATACGCACATATATATATTATATATATATATATATATATATATATATATATATATATCGTAGAATCATAGAAGGGGTTCATGCAAAGAATCTTGAGGCAATATTGCTATTTGTAAATTTCTCCAAGGCATTTGACTCCATATACAAGGGGAAAATGGAGCAGATACTACTAGCATACAGTCTTCCCAAATAGAGATGGACAGTTTAACCGAAAAACTACAGTGATATCGTACTGAAATATTTTACGAAATGAAACCATTTGGTGTAGTGCTATTACTACTGAACTACCATATCCAAGGAAAAGATTGAACAAAAATATAAAAACATTTAATTGACTATTGTTTAGAAAATAAATGTGAAATCTATTTGTTTACAAAATAAATGGGAAAAAAATGGAAATATGACACTTAGGGAATCTATTTCATATTTTAACATAGAATATTTGCAAATGAAAAAATATATTTTTGATGTCTGAAATGTATTTGTTTCAGTTATCTAAGTTAAATGTTTAAAAACACTAACAAAATTTAATAAGAATGCATATAAAAAGATTACACCTACTTTAATTATATTTTAATTGGTTTCTATATAAAATCATTCATAGGATTCATTTTAATATATTGGAGAATAAAACAATAATATTAGAGGTCAATAACACCAAGTAATTATTTATTAAACACGGTTTCGTTAAAACCAGTATGCAAATTAACAACACCATATATTATATAAACCTTTATTTCTTAGTGCTATATAAAACACATTGAAGGTTTTGAAATGTATTGATAACATGGGCTGTTTTGAGGCAAATCTAACTCAGATTTTTCATAGAAACCTTGTTAATAAGTAAGATTTATTCTTTTCTATGTATTAGTGATTTTGACTATATAGGTTAAATACTCATTCCTAAACTTACACAATTCCTGAGGGTATTGGGACATAAGCAGTGACGTAGTTTCGGTTACAGACAGACACCGAATCTCCATTATATTATAATGGAGATTATAATTTATAATAAGAAGAGATGTGTAATTTTACTCAAAGAAGGTCTTAAATTTAAAAAAAAAAAATTTTTAAACAATTACTAAAAATCAGGGAATTGTCCAATTTTAATGGAATTTTCAGCATTTTATTCATTAATGATTTAATTTTATAATGAATAGGTTATTTTATTAAAAAAACAAAACTGTTAGAATCATGAGGCGGGGGTGTCAATATTTACAAATTTGATTTAAAAAAAATTTCAGTCCCTAATTTTTACATTTCTAGAAAGATAAAATGAGAAGACCACATCATAAAAATAAAAAAAAAATGAAAAAATATATAAGAATTCAAAATTTAAAAATTTCAAGACCCAAAGTATGTTATTTGAAAATTTAAGTTATTTTCTTAAAACGCAAAAAATTATTTTTGTAGTGAATTTTATGTCCGCATTTTGATATTCCTAATGATTAGATGTTTAGTGGGTCCAAATTTCTGGATTCGTGGAATTGTTAATCTTTAATGGAATCTGGGTTTTTAATGTAATTTTCAATAATAAATAACAAAATGAATCTTTGTTTTTGGATTGTTTTTTTAAAAATTGTTTTAATTCTTTCAAAACTTGTTAAGAAATTTGGGTTAACGTTTAGTTGAATTATGCCATTATTTCCATAATGATGGTGTCAACTTTGTGACTCAATCATATATAAGTTTTATGGAGTTATCTGTTGAAATCAAACTTCTATTATTAATTTTCAACAGTTAACTCCTTAAAACCGTTCACCATACCGACTGCACCTCTGCCAATGTGGACATCTGTTGGCCATGGGTGGAGACCAGTGACGTTTAAGGACGGAATCCTTGTGGCTAATCCTTTTTATCATATATGTGCTAGAAGGCGGTGGCTGAGGGTCCTGGGTATGATGTTAAACAGCATCTAGGGGTGAGGTTCCAATTCTGGAACTTTGGAAATGTGGAGTACCCTTTTATTGACCTTACTTCCAGGTCCACCCTGACCCAGAGTGGTTTTACCTGTTAGAGTCCCATGTATGGGTTAATAGATTTTAAAAAAATGCGTATTAGAAAATTGAGTTTGAAAAAAAAAATGAATACCGAAAATGAATAAAACAATGTCTTCATAACCCAAGAATGGTTGACATGCCGTAAAAACCAACCAACCTTAAAACAGTAGCCAGTATTCAAGTTAAAAGGAGATGTGATATTTCACAGTTTGTCTGTGAAAAATGAAAAAAAAAATTATGTGAGCCTAAAGATGTCAATTTCATACACTGTCAAATTCACTACTAATTTTTTTAAGTGAATAAAAATAGATCAATTGAATAAGAGAAAATACTTTTGTATCAGTTCAAAGAAAAATATTGTTTTTAAAACTACAAAAAGAGAAAAATCACTATGAAAATTATCTTTTGAGTTGTAAGAAAATAACTTTCAAATAACTTTTTTCAGGTCTTGAAATTTTTTAATTTTTTTTTTTATGATGTGGGCTTCTGGATTGTCAAACATCCTAATATTTTTTTCAAGTTTTCTTTTTAAATAATTTTATAATGAATAGGTTATCTTAAGTCATTAATGAATAAAGTGCTGAAAATTTCATTAAAATTGAACTATTCCCTGATTTTTGTAATTATTTTAAAATTTGAAATTAAAAAAAAAAAAATGATCTTCCTTGAGTAAAATTGCACATACCTACTAATCATCATTACACAAGACAATGAATGACTTCCTTAGAAAAAAAAAAACTAAATTAAAAACCAAAACCTAATAAAAAAAATTTCGTTATCAAGGGAAAAAAAAATCGATACTGAAATCAAAATTGCCAAATTGTCTGACTCTACCCCAGAGAAACAATTACTTCTATAATGATGCTCTTCAAAGACACTAAAACAATGATACACTCATCTGATGGTGACACAGGCTTTTTTGACATAGTCGCTGGAGTTCTACAAGGTGATACGTTAGCACTCTATATATTTATAATATGCCTTGACTATGTACTTCAAACATCAGTAGATCTCATAAAAGAAAAAGGCCTTACAATAAAAAAGGCAAGAAGCAGGTGATATCCTGCACAGATTATTATAGATACAGACTACGCAGATGATCTGGCACTTCTTGCAATACATATATATATATGTGTATGTGTGTATAAATGTATATAAATTGATATTCTAGGTTGGGAAGAGCTAGCTGAGAAAATCTAAGTGGGAAAAGATATTTAAAACAGGATGTGCTTCTTTGAGGAAAGCTATAAAAGTTATAAAAGGTTGAAGCTATAGCTGAGTAAAAAATGTTGGACTTTCAGGTTAAGGTGTCTGCTTTGAAGTGTGAAATTTGAGATCTTTTTCTCTCTGAAGCTGGATACATCAATCACATGAGGTCTCAGAACACACTTACTTTGAAGTTAGGTGATGCCACTTGCATCATTTGCAGTAAATTCTGTAAGTCTTTGTCTAGCTTGTTCTACAGTCATCAATCCATTTTTCTGTCATATCTGCCTCGAGGTTTGCAAGACTGCAGCTGGTTTGAAAAGTCATCTGAAAAGACAGTTGAAGAGAAGGCATCAACACAGACAATAATGGGAGATCAAAAATGGCTATTTTCTGTGAAGATGGAGTAATTATCATAATCATCATATACCTCTATACACAAGTGAATACACACATATATATATATATGTGTGTGTGTGTGTATGTAATATATATATATAATCATAAAGAATATGACATATTCTAACATATGTACACTTTTATACTATTTTTGAGACAAGTGACTACAATGTGGATGGAATAATAAGTCATGTGACTCAATCGAGTAAAATTGGAAAGCAAGTACTTCCTGTCATGGCGGAATGTGGCCACCATTTCCGATATTTTATTTAGTAATTTATTTGAGTCAGGAAAGCTTATAATATAATATTTTTCTTTCAGGCACAACCTACAATTTCTCGAACCCTCATTACAGGGATATGCTCTTTTTAGGATCGACCAATCAATTTCAGGTTCTTTCTCATTATTTCTTTTGTAATCCCCAGATGTATCTGGATAGTTTTGTGCTACTAGCATATCTTTTTTTTTTCTGAAAAAAGCTTTATGGTTATTATAATGCTTCTTCTACAGTTGTTCTGTCGATCCTATATATATCTTCTCTTGTCTGTTGTCAGCTCTAACTTTTGCTTGCTAGAGCACATTGAAACTCAGAGTTGTGAGTTATTATCCTGCCTTACATTTCTTTTTATAATTGTTAATATATTGTGATATTGCTCTGCATTTTTTTGTGTATTGTGTACTGTAAAGATTTTACAGTTTGGAGGCGCTTTTGGCATTGAATTCTAACCATAATATATATATATATATATATATATATATATATGTATTTGTGTGTATGGATATGTGTGCATATATATATATGTTCTTTTTATTTAAAGCTGTCTGACAGAGGTATCACCATCAAAACCAAGTTTAGTGTCTATGAAGTGTACGTTTTATCTGTCATTTTATACTCTTTGGATATCTGGAGTACATATCCCTGTCACATCAAAATCTTGTCTTAGGAGGATCCTAAACATCAAATGGCAATCTCTAACACATTTCCTATTGTTCTCTAGCAAGTAGTAGTACATCCAGTAATGAGATGCTCTTCATACGCAATGTGTTGGGCACCTTACCAAGATGGATGATGTTATTTTACTCAAGCAGCTGTTCTATGGAAAATTGCAATGGGGTAGATATAAACCTAAGAAACATTTTAAGGATATCACAGGTGGTCGGAAAGTAAAGGCCTGTATACAGGTGAACAGGTAGACTAAGAAACGGTTTGGTTATGGAGGTAGAAGTAAAACCTTAGTCCATGAATGGATGCTGGCAAACATGACTGAACAAGGTTCTGTCGCTGAGGAGTGCAAAAAAAAAAATCGTCAGTTGTTTGTAAACAAACAACCGGGAATTTGGTGAAAAGCATAAGGTGTTCCTTTTCAAAACAGCTCCCAGCTGAGGTGCTTTTTGGTTACTTGGTCCGGAAATGTAAGACCCTGAGTACAAGAGGCAAGAGGACAGGTAGTATGAAAGGATTATATGACCCTAGATGTGTATATTGTTTCTACCTTAGAAATTAGTTGTGTCGGACTCTGGAACCTTCTTGAACTCGGAAACTTTCTTCTCCGGACTCGGAAACTTTCTTGTCGTAATCAGGAGCCATTATGGAACTTTGAAACTAACCCTTTATTCAGTCCACGGAGGTATCCTGTTCTCATTCCGCTAACCATAGCTGGGGTAGGGGCGTTAAGCTGTGTTGATTATTATTCTATGTTACTGCTGCCCTTGATCAGGATTGAACCTGCAATCTGTCACTTAGAACTGACTTAAGCTAACTGCCTTATCCACTAGGCCATGTGTCCAAACATTCAGAGAATAAAGGAGAAAAAGTTAAGAAAATGTCTTAAAAAGGTCAAGTATAAGGAAAACGAAATTGTATGAAGCAATTATGGAGGTCAGTTCATTGACCTTTGAGGTCAAGCAGAGAGGAAGAAAGTGGAAAATCAAAGTACTTAGGATAAGTCTTTTGATATACGCATTCTCCATCTAACGTTGAAGAAGAGAGGAGTTGATTGCATTGTATCAGTTGGAAAAGAAGAATATAGATTTCAATGTGGCTAGATTCATGTTAAGTGGGATATTGATGCAATAAAGGGAAATGGTAATTCCTCTATTGTATCATTATGATAATAGTCTTGGTAATCTCAAGTGTTTATGATATACAAATTAAGAAACCAAACCCATATTGATTCATGTGATGGTAGGAAGGGAAGGAATGATTGAGAATGAAAGAGATCTTTGATGTTGGAAAGGCAATACAGAACCACAAATTGTGGCATCCACCGCCAAACTCTGCATAGAAAGGAAACTTTAATCTCAAGATTTTGAATGTTGAACTTAAAAAGAATAATGTTTGCATGTGCATGATTATATATATGTAGTGATAAAGAAAAGGATAAAAAGGACAATGTTTGCATGTGCATAGTTGAAGAACTGGTAATAAAAACATTAAGTAATAAACTTAAGACATAAGTGCATGTGTGTGGAACCCCCCAAACACACACACCTATTCTTGTGTTATCCAATGTTGATAAAAGCATGGATAGAGAAGGATCCTTAAATTTGATGGATTTAGTGGATTGTCCACTGAAGTGGTTGGTAACTTTGTGTTTGCATATATTGTTGCATGTGTTGTGTAGTTGGAGTAGTGGACGATGCTTGATTTCTAGGTGAAAGAAATCCGCTAGTTCAAATGAGTATTGAGAAAGAATCAATGGGTGGAATAGAAATTGATGTGTGGAATTAAACTTGAAAATAACTACCGTATTTGACGGCATATAAGACGCACCCCCATTTCAGCAGGTCAGATTCAGGGAATTTTAGTGTATTTAAGCATATATTGTTGAAAACAGTCTTAGCTGTGCATTACACAAGCAGATATATACTGTATAAAAGCAATTTGGCAGTTTAGGGTAGGTAAAAG